>OX104130.1:74727007-75376189 GCA_944470555.2 Heterobilharzia americana | reverse complement strand
ATCATTCATTGAATAATCAGACTTATTATTATTATTAGTCCCTTGGGTTCCTAGCGGAACATACGGCTTCAGTAGCACGCCTCCAGTGACCTCTGTTCTCTGAGATCTTTTGAACCTGGTTCCACGACAGCCCACAACCTCTCATTTCCTCCTCGCACGATCTCCTGCATATCACCCTCAGCTGGGACGTCCAACTCGTCGCTTCCCATGGAGATTCCCCTCGAGTGACTGGCCTGACGCGTGATGTCCTCCGTCGGCCTTCTCAGTGTATGCCCAATCCATCTCCACTTCCTCCTGCATATTTGTTGAGTGATAGGTTCTTGGTTGGTTCGTTCCCAGAGCTGCTTGTTGCTTATTTTTTCTGGCAATCCTTCTGATCTTCAGTAGCGAGCCAGTGTAGGCAGTTGTTGATGAATGTCTGTAGTTTATTGGAAGTTCCTTTCATGACGCGCCAAGTCTCTGAACCATACAGAAGCATTGACTTGACGTTGGTGTTGAAAATCGGGATGTTGTTCCACATGCTGAGTGCAGAAGATCTCCACACTGATTTCAGGCTAATGAAAACCTGACTCTGACTTTGACGTCCTCGTCCGTCCCGCCACCTGTAGTTGAAACAGTGCTAAGTGAAGGAGGTTACTTCCTTTAAGTTTCTCTCGTTGACGGTGATTGGAGTTTGTTGTTGATGTTGAAGTTTTTGGCGCAGTATTTTCATCACCTCTGTCTTCTCTATATTCACTTGAAGTCCCTCTTCTGTCAACTTGTTAGTTTTTGCCTGTAGATCTTCAAGTTTATGTGACATCAGGCACAAGTCATCGTTGGCGAAATCCAAGTCTTCTAGGTTCTTTTCCGCAGTCCAGCCAGTGTATCCCCCTCTTCTCGCTCCTCACTGTTTGCTGCATGATCCAGTCGACCACAATCAGGAATATCATGGGGGATAGTAGGCAACCTCGTTTCACTCCTGTCTTCACATCACTTCAAAGGCATCACTGAGCTTCCCATTGTGAATTACTTGGCCGGCATGTGGCATCTTCATATAGTTGTTGAATGAGGCGGATAAAGGTTTGCGGTACTCCGTAGTAGTTAAGCAGTTTCCAGATTACTTCTCGGTCGACGCTGTCAAAGGCCTTCTCAAAGTCGATAAAGTTGAGGTAGAGATCCAGTTGACTGCCATTCTATACTCTGTTCTATGATGATGCGAGGCGTTGCAATTTGGTCTGCACATGATTTGTACTTCCTGAATCCAGCCAGCCTGCCTGTTCCGGTCGTAGTTTTGAATCCAGTGCATTTTTAAGCCTCTCCAGGATGATGCGGCTTAATATTTTACTTGCTCCGGGTGGACAGGAGAGTGATTCCGCGCCAGTTCTTGCAAACACTGAGGTCTCTTTTCTTCGGCAGTTTGACAAGGTAGCCCTTCTTCCAATCAATCGTCAGGTACCTTCTCTTCCTTCCACACCTTCTGCAATGGTGGTGTGATGTGAGCATGTCCGCTGTTGTCTCTGCATCTGTTCTCAGTGCTTCTGGCGGTATTCCATCTGGTCCTGCTGCTTTCCCGCATTTCAGTAGCTTTATGGCGTTCAGGACTTCCATTTTCGTTGGGGGATTTATGTTCACTTGTAATTCAGCGGCTGCAGGTGGTATTTCTGGAAGGAGTGCAGGTGGTGGTGGTGGTCGATTCAAGAGCTTCTTGAAGTGGTCGGCCCATTGTTTCCTCTGTTTCTCTTCTTTCGTAATTAAATTTCCGACATCATCTTTTATTGGTTTCATCTGTGTTGATCTCTTCCCTGATAGCAACCTGGTTATTTGATACAAGGTCGTCAGGTCTCTCTTACCTGCAGCCTGTTCTGCTTCACTTGCCAGTGCGTCGTAGAAGTGTGTTTTGTCTTTCCGTGCACTCTTCTTCACTTCTTTGTTCAGTGTTTTATACATTGTACTCAGTTCCTCTTGTCGTTGAGCATCCTTGCACTGGTTTATCTTCTGCTTCACCATCCTCCTCTCCTCTATCAGCTTTCAGGTATCCGTCGAGATCCATTCCTTATCTTCTTTCTTCTTCCTTCCTAATACACTTGGTTATGCAGGTTTCTTTCTACATCTCTTTCAAAGACTTCCAGTGTTCTTCCACACAGGTTTCTTCAGGGATGTTGCTGGATGTCTCCCATTTTGTCCTGATGGCTGACGTGAAGATCTCCTTTGTAGTTTGGTACTTCAGTTTCCGAGTGTTTTACTTGAATTGAGGTCTATCACCAGCTTCCTTGAAGGCTTTTAACTTGATTTGGAAGGTGGGTTCCTTGCACTAGATAGTGGTCTGAACCTACATCTGCTCCTCTTCTTGACCTTGTGTCAAGTAGACTGCGTCTACACTTTCTTCAGATTGAGATAAAGTCGATCTGATTTTGAGTGTGTGCATCTGGTGAATGGTGAAATCCATGTCGCTTTGTGGATATCCCTGTGCTTGAACACACTGCCTCACCTCCAATCACCAAATCGTTGAATGCACAGAATTCTGCAAACAATTCTCCATTCTCGTTCATCACCTCACCGAGTGCTTCTCGACCCATGGTTAGTTCTCTTCCTATGTTGTCTGCTCCCAATTTGACATTCATATCACCCATTAGAATTTTGATATCGCCAACTGAGGTCTTGTCCAGTGTTGATTGAAGTTGTCTGTAGAAATCCTCCTTTTTCTCTTGCTCTGCATTATTTGTAGGTGCATAGTGTAGCATTGTATGATTGATACCTTCCTTCCTTTTGAATTGAATCCATCTTGCTGTCATGATGCTGATCTTGATGCTGGAGGAGATTGGTCCCCACTGCATGAGAGCCTTCGATGCTCTTGAGGACATCATGATAGCCACTCCAACACTCAGTGTGCTCGTGGTTGTCGTCTGGGTGACAATATCGGGGTAAATTATTGATTCTCCAGTTGACATTTCATCTGCTTTCGCAAATCCCAAGCACTTCGATGTTATACCTTCTCATCTCGTTTGCAATCCGGGCTGCCTTACTGGGTTCAAACATCGTACGGACATTCCATGTCCCCACGTTTACTTTCGCTTTCATCGAGCGAGAGAAGACACATCGGCCAATTGGCTTCCCGAAGGCTTTCACCAACTGGCGTCATTTCGCCTCTCCGATTCCAGTGAGGAATAATTTTGTTTTCATTTTTTATATTTTGTTTGTGCTTTGAAGTTTGTTTAGCGGTTAGATTTGTTTTTCGGGGTAGGGTTGCTAGTCCTATGCCCAACCTTCCCTCTTTACCCGGGCTTAGGACGTGCTAGTAACTAGTGAACTAGTTAACCAGGCGAGGTTGAATAATCAGACTTGCTTCATTTAAATTACAGTGCTACAAAGACCTATTGATTGGAAGAACTGCTGTACCTACTGCCTCGCACAGTGTAGGGCTTTAAGTCAATTTTACAGTCTCATAATACATTTGCCTATTTGATGTTTGTTAACACTGTGATACAGTATTAGCTACTTGTTGACGTTTCGAGCATAAATTGTTGCTCATACTCACATCAGTGTAATCAAAGTTCTCTAAGTAGCTGATTTTTATAATCCTGTCACCTTATATTCCATGTTTTCAGTGGTAGTAAAAATTTCCATATCTCTCGAATCGGTGTTGTATCATTCCTAATACATGTGTGGAAAATGGATTCACCGATCTCTCTCTCTCTCTCTTTACCCAGCTGAATTGGACCTAAGTACCATGGTTTTATCCCACCCCATCCTATGTTCGCACGGTAACGCGTGGATTGTAACAGCTGAGTCTTCTTCCACAATATTGATCTTGTTAAAGTCTAACATTCAGTCTTTGGCTAAATTCCTATACTGCATTCATCTAACTGATACCAACCAACTAGTTTCACCTATATACCTGACCTCACAGCCTCTGAATGCAGTTGGATAAATCAGATTAGTTTGCTGACTTGGATCTGTCACATGCTTCAGCCAACAAAGTTTATCTGTGAGTCAGTTGATAGGTTTAAATGTCACCCTAGTTCCAGTCTTGTTGAGAATCCTACCTAACGTTTTTGATGTTCCTTCTTCGAAGGCAATTCAATGGAGGTTTTGAACTCCCATCTACTCGTGTTGTCCTTATTATTCGTATTCGGATTATTGTTGTTATCCTGGTCCCTCTGTGTTCGTATACATTTCTTAATGGAGGAAACTTATTGGTTGTTAAGGCTTCTTTTATGTGTCTTAGTTGCTTGTTTGAGTTGTTGAAGTGACTAGTTATGTTTTCAGCTGAATGATTTAGAAATTTGACTAGAGCTGCTCTAACTGGCATTGGATGATATGATGTGAAGTTTAGATACCTATTAGAATACGTTGGTTCCCTGTAGATGGTAATATTCAAACCACCCTGTGTCCTTCTTTACATCATGCAATCCAATATGAACAATCCTCCTTATTCCTTTTCTACCATATAAGTGGATTGGATTATGTCTACTATTGAGTTTTTATGTGTTAGGAAACTGTTAATATTGTTACAAATTTAACGCCCACGAAATACATCAACCATGTATTCCCATCATATCTTAGGTTAAGCTTCATTGGACCATATTTTCCTGATTATTCATAAATATTTCTGCTACGAATGGGATATCAGTGATCCTATTGCTAAAAAAACCAAAATATGATATGACTTAACTATAGGGGTCAGATTTCTAAGTTGGTGTGATCATATTTACATGATTATGAGCATTGATAGTTTATGCTCGGAATGTTATCAAGTATTTAAAACTGTACCTCAGTGTACTATATATCATCTAAACAAATTTGATATAGAATTATATACTGCCATAGTGACCAAGTCTTACACTAATAATAATTTTACATTTTATTCAATATCCCCTGAAGTTTGTCATAATATTTTCCTAATTTGGTTTCATGACTTAGGCATACATCTTATATTGATTTAATTCCATCAGAAACAATACCAATGAAACTTGAAATATCTTCCAATTACTGTTTTGGACTGTTATTTATAAAATGATTTCTTTGAAATATCCTGCATTATAAACCATTTCAGAATCTAAAGTAATATTTCATGAGGTATCATCATCTAATGGGCTACAAGGATTCAAAATGTCTGAATAATAGAATAAAAAAAAGTAACTGCTAATTCAGGATAACCTTAATTCAAATTTTCCACATGGATTAACATCAGCCAGAGAATAACTGAAAACTTTGTAGTATCAGATAACTATTTAAGGCTTCTCACAATTGGTCACTCATAACTTCCTATAGGACTGAACCCATTGTTGTCAAGTTTCTCTGACGTTCCCAGTATGTTGAAATCCATTTACGTACATCTTCCAACTTTATGATATAGAATAATCATATTTCATTGCTACCTTTTGATCAGTTTTTCTTCTATCTGATTTGGTTCATGACTAAAATTTCAGAAAGTTAATCTTAGCACAAATCACAGATTAAAATTCATCACTTAGCCACTGATATTCTCATAAACCTTAAACTGGAATCATCATTTATCTAAACACTTTTGACACAATAATAAATTCATATTTATTCATAATTTATATTATAAATGCTTATTTAATCTGAAATAAGTAGTATACATTTTCTAAGCTCCTTTGGGATGTAATCAACATATTACCTGTTGGTCAAAAATTTAATGTCTACCTCATGTTTAGTATTAATACGTTGAACTCAATTCCTTATAATGCTGTCATAACTAAATTGAATCTTTAAGATTAAAGTGTTAAATTTGTGACAGCTGTTCTCTTACGTGTAGAACAAATCGAAGTTTACTTCATTTTAAGCTGGAAAAAAAAACAACCACTAATTTTCTAAATTATCATCTGTCTTATTTCTTAATGCCTATTACACGTTTCTTTCATCTGGTCAAAAAAGTAATAAAATGACATTTTGTTTTATAAGTAAGCATAATCATGTGCTAATATGTTGTGTTTTTTTTGGATAGAAAACAATTAGATCATGGTCATTTGTATCTATTTTTAACTTCACCAATTTTTTCAGTAAGTCACATCTATCCTTCTATTCTCTATTTCTTCACTAGTCTTTATTCACTTCCATTATTAGTAGTATTATTTGTCCTTGGGATTCCCAGTGGAACATAGGGCTTCAGTAGCACATCACCATTTTACTCACTTCTCTACAGTCTCCTTTTCAACCTGGATCTACCATTGCTCACAAGCTTTCAGTTCTTCCTCATACCATCTCATCCATATCACCCTCAGCCCAGACGCCCAACTCGTTGTTTCCCATTTCCGTCCCACTCCACGGCCTGACCTGCCTTGACCTGGCCTGACATGGCGCGTAATGTCCTAAAACCGTCTTTTCAGTGTATGTTCAGTACAATACAATCCAATCTATCTCCATTCTCTTGTGCATATTTGTTAGGTGATGGGCTCTTGTTTAGTTCGCTGCCAGCCAGCCAGAGTTCCTGCTTGCTTATTCTAATTATTCTGGCCATCTGATCTGATCTTCAGTATCGAGTGAGTCTGGATGGAAGCTGTTGCTATGATGTATGTTTGTAGTTTGTTTGAAATGCACTGACTCGACTGATATTATTTTGACAATCTGGATCTTGTTCACGCTTTGTGCTGAGTGCAGCGCAGTGGAGTGAAGTGGAATAAATCTCCACGTTGATTTCAGATTATTGAAAGCCTATCATGCTTTCCCGATTCTGGCTATTACATCCTCATGTGTGCCGCCGCCTGCAGTTGAAACGATGCTGTCTAGGTAGGTAGGTGAATGAGACAACTACCTTCAGATTTCTCTCACTGATGATGATTGGTGCTTGTTGTTGTTGCTGTTGGTTGAGTATCTTCATCACTTCTATTTTCTCTATGTTCATCTGAAGGAAGTCCAGTCTTCCATCTCTGTCTCGCCTCGTATCTGCAGCCAACTTATTGGTTTTGAAGAACAAGATATTCAGCGAAGAGACTCTTTTCAACGAATTTATTTTCAAGCTGTACAATCGTATATATATATATATATATATATATATATATATATATATATGATATTTGAAAAGTTATATCCCATGAGGAAAACTAAACACTATATGATGATGACGATAATAATAGAGTGGATGATGACATAGGCATTTTTGATTATAATAACTGAAGTGAGAATGATAACAAATAGATTATGTAATATATCGAATGGTTCATAGAAAGTATATAACTCAAAAGGGGTGAAAAAATTGTTGAAAATGGTAAATCAACTAAGTATTATGTAGTGGCATTAGACAAGTTGGACAGGATGAAGTCAGTGTTTTCTAAAAGGATTAAGACAATTAAGTGAAATAACACCGGAAATTAATTAAAGTGAAGGTGATTATAATAACAATAATAGTGATAAAGGAAGGATATAAAGATTAAACTAACAAAGTGGAAGGGGGAGCTAATGGGGTGGGAAAATGTTATGGCCATGATAAAGACAGTGACTGCATATACTTCTTTTGTACACACAGATCAGGTCTTAGTTCATGAATAGCTAAAGCCTCCGCTGTTTTAAGGAGTTGAAAAAGAAGAGAACGTAGGAGGTTTGAGCGAATTTGATAAATAATTTTAGAGTCATTGTCTAGATTTGTTGTGTGATGGAAGTCAATCAAATGTTCTAGAATTGAACTTCTAACAGAATTTCGCTCAACTTTATAAAACCTATCTCATCATCCGCTCTATTATTATTGTCATCATCATATAGTGTTTAGTTTTCCTCATGGGATATAACTTTTCAAACGTCATATATCTGCGACTGTACAGCTTAGAAATAAATTCGTTGAAAAGAGTCTCTTCTCTGAATATCTTGTTCTTGATGTTACAATGGGAATTATTAAATTGTTGGTTTTCGTCTGTAGATCTCGGAGTTTGTGTGATATAAGACATAAACCATCATCATTGGTGAAATTCAAATGTTCTTTTAGGGTCTTTTCACCCATCGAACCATCGTATGCCCATCTTCTCACTGTATTTGTATTCACTGGCTTTAATAATTAAATAGCTTGAAATATTATAATTGTTGTACGTTAGTAAACAGTTTACACTACTGAAAAATTGTCATAATTACCATGTATTCAAGTAAAACTCATACATGTAGAGAATATACTTTTGATATTGTCGTATTATTCTCATCTTTCAAATATACAAATGATATAAATAGTTTTGTACATGCCTACGCCTTTCTATGCCAATAAATTATTAAGTAAATTGAACATCAGATGAAATTCTAGCAAACTTTAAAGTAACAATCCTTCGTCCAAGTTCCTTTGTAAAACACAAGAGAAGTACTAATGCTCACAAACATTATTATTATTCTTATTGTGATTAGCGTATATTTTACAAATGAATAAGATGATCACACCATATTATAATTTATAAAAATATAAAGAAAAAAAAAGTTTATTTTATGCATACAAAGAAAAAAAAAACAAATTAATTCTAAACAATAATTGTTGATATTTAACAGCTTAAATTGTCTAAAAAATAAATAAGAAGCCAATCAATGTAAAGTTTTACATTCCATATTAAATTGTTGATTTATTATAACACATGATAGTACAGCATTACTTAGTAGGCGATGTTTAGACCCAGTGGTTCAATGGTAACGCGCTGGCTGCGATCCCTGCTGGTGGGGTCATGGGTGCGCACTGCTGAGGAGTCCCATACTAGGACGAAACGGCTGTCCAGTGCTCCCAGGTTTCCTTTGTTCCTCCAACTGATGTCAGTCTTCAATGAATAACAACTTGAAATATTTTCAAATCTCCACAACTCCCTCAAAGTTTAGATAAGGATTTATTACTCATAATCACATGGTTATAAGTATGCTGACTGTTGAAGAATCTTAAACTAAGAAGAAATACTTACTCCAACTAATATCATTCCTCGAAGAATATTATATATCTTCAGTAAAATCATTCATACAAGTTAAATATCTACTAATAGAAATGAGAAATCTATCATCACTGTTGTTTTAATAATTGCACAACTGTAAAAGACGTACTCCTTTTGAACAATTCTATCTGACACGATAAATGACATTGAAGGAGGATTCTGGTCTAGCTTCATGTCCAGAGTTGACTAAATGTTCAAGAATTGAACTGTTAATTGATTTACATTCTCCCCTCGACAACCATGCAGGATAGTGCTCCGAGATAGGTTTGGAAAGCGTGAGCTTTGTGACGCCAATATAGCTAGCTTCACAGGAGCAAGTAAATTTGTAGACATACATCGAGGATTATTCGATACCGATGGCGTGGTTCATTCAGCAGATTAGTTAACTGATTATCTGTTCATGGGAAGGTTCAGTGTAGTAATTATTGAGATTTTCATCCAACTTTGGGCGTCATACACTAATCAGGTTACCGTACATAGGAATGCTATTGTTATTATTTCAGCAAATTGTTGATGTAATTATCTCTTCATGATTCTTCTTGTATGTGTCAGATTCCATCCTTATAAAGGCTAACTGATTTACTCAGTTTTTCCGGTTGACATAATGGCAAACTCTAGAAAATGGATAAAAACTTTTGATTGGAATAATGAAATTGATTATTCGATTATGCTACTTAATGGGTAGAATTTAACAACTTTTATATTCTGCTCACTTGTCCATTGTCGATAAGAATTAGAATAAGCAAAATTCAACAGTCTTTTCAATTATGTTAATATGGCTCATTTACCTAGACTAAGACTTGTAAATTGTTCATTGTCTTAGAACAGTCTATTTTTGACTTATGGATTGATCAACCATTGTAAATAATTTCTCAGTAAACAGATACTAAATGATGCCTGAAAGTGAAATGAAAATCTGAATAACAGAAGGATTCGAACCATCAACCTCTGAGTTATCGACCCGGTAATCTATGAACTGTACTACAAGATTCAGTTGCTAGAAGTCTTATTCATTTCACTTCAATCACCAAGAGCTTTACTCAACTCCTGTGTTCATTAGAGTGACTGTATGAGATAATCATTGGTTAGGTAGATTTGTAGTGATCAACAAATGAACAATTAAGCAACTAACATTTAGATGAAATCACATTATTTGCTTATTTATTTATAAAATCTAATTACATTATTCCTTTAAAAATAATTCTGAAAAGAAAACATTATTCTCTTATCTTAACTAATCTAAATTCATATAGGGTTTTAGCCATTCTTGTCATAATTATCCATAAGAAACAAGTGAGTAACTACTAATTTCATGTAGTTAGACGAAAAACAACTGAAAAACAGCATTGTCTTACACGTTTCAAAATGTACAAGCTTTATTGCGTAGGCAAACTGAACGTGTGTGGACGTTTGTTCATTTTATTAAATAAAAGACGTAGGCGGAATTATATGACCTTTTTATCTACGTCAACTTCTATATTGGCTAAGTTTACTGACTAGAAGTATAAACCGTCTTCTGCATATACACACATGTACTAAACAAAAAGGCAGTAAAATCGGTATTTTATGCCCTTGTATATGGACAAAATATTCATGTATATAGGGATGCAATATTCCGGTATAATGCTTGTGTAATATAACTAATTTATAAATAAATATATTCATACTAAACTCAAATTAAATTTACGCGCAATGTTTTCTTCAAATTTCAATACTTTTAATTTATGTGATAAATTTAAACGAAGGCATTTTTTTCGTCACTAGTATCTTGTTCATTGTTACCAGCTCTATAATTATTAACCACCAGTATTTATAAAATATGTCGTCAGTCTCTGATGAATGCCAACTTGTAATTAATAAATCCTCCACAAACCCTCAAAGTGAATTATTGCCCAGTGCTCAATAGTGACACGTTTCGAGATGTGAGGTTATAAGTGGTGGAAAAATCCATATCGCATGTGAGGACAACATCTCAGTGATACCACTGGATGATGCAGACGCTGTTTAGAGAACTGACAGAATTAGTTAACTGAAGACCATTGAACTCTGACCCATTGACTCGATGGTAACTTACGTGCCGTGAGACCTGGGTGTCCTGGGATCGATCCCTGGCGAAGTCGATTGTGCGTTTACCTATCAGTTCCATACTATGAGTGTCCAATGCTATCAGACTTTTAATGTTCTCTTAACTAATGTTCTTCCTTGATGAATTTCAACTTGAAGACAGTTAATCTCCACAAACTTTCAAATTGAAATGTGTTTTTATTGACTTCAGCAATCAAAATGCGTTGTTCTTATATTATAAAGCGTTCAGAATTACATAAAGCAAAGTATATCCGCAGCCTTAAGAATACTCATGTTCTGTTATTTAGTTAGAAGGTAGGGATTTTGGCTCCAAAACTCTGTCTTTCTTAAGGCTAATGAGCTGTTAAAGGAGTAGATCATGAATCAGAATTACTCTTCTGTTGGTACCTGATATACCTGTCAATTTCTAAGTGTAGCTTGAAATATATCAACAGCGTATATGCAGAATGTTGTCATACTGATAACTGGTACAACGCTGCAGTTAAATTCTCTTGATAATGCATATTCAAATGTCAGAGAAATACATCTTTTGATGAGTACCGATAGGCATATAACTTACAAACTCCAAACATCTACCAAAAAAATAAAATACACTAGAATATAGTGTTATTTAACTAAGCACCTATATCGTATATTCAGTTATTATACACTGATCATCATATGCAACTTAACAGATACAAAAGGATTCTAAGACTTGCGTTTCGTCCTTTTTGTGACTTGTCAGCTGGATGTACCCAGTGAGTGGTGTTCTTCCCACTGGGAGTCGAACCGAGTATCTATCGCCCTAAAATCTATAGTATTATGTACTAGACCACTGGGGCATGAGGAACCCTCTTGTACGGTGATTAGCTGGATAACTTTGGAAATCCCGTTATGGTGTCTATAAGACACACATACTTTTAGGAGTTTACGACACTATCTGGTGTTTTATGTATAAGTAGGAGGTGCAGAGTTCGGATGTGAGTTTGGTTGCTTTATAGAAGAATATTCAAGTCAATTATTTTCAACTTCATTATGTACGGTAGCATATAATTTCAGCAACTGTTTTCGGAAAGATTATACTGGTTAAAGGTGCTGTTTTAAATCAATTATTTTTGGTCTGAAAGAAAGATTTGTGATTCAGGATGAGGATGGTAATTGCTTGGTCTTTTCTGAGGTTACAGATTTCTTCCTGGATGTTTCATCACTAGTCTGAGTGACTTCATCAGCATTTACTGACACAGTAAATTTCTGAGGTACTTGAACGGACAATTTACGAATGAAAATATGAAGAGAAAAATCTCAAATTTAAGTACACATTTGTCGGTATTCATTGGTAAATTAAATTTACCATTCTTGAGAACTCAAATTGCAGACTAGGTGGTTGGGGTCCACGGGACAAGAGGAACCAGTGGTTGGAGACCCTAGGTGATATGGCTCAGAACCGATGTCAGTGGCGCAGATGCATACACACATTATCCTCATCTTAACAACGCTATACCGAATCTCACCATTTTGTCACTCCTCTTTCCCTTCTTCTCGTACTTTATATTTCTTTTGGCTGCATTCACTTATCTTCATCCTTCGCCTCACTATCTTTTTACTTGATGTGCTTATATGAGGTGTGGCAACTCAGACCGTTACGCAGTAATGCCTGGTCCTATGTTGATAATGATGATGATGATGATGATGATGATGATGATGATGAGAACCCAAATTCTCGTTTCAGAGTCATAGCTTAGTTATTGTAGGCTTCATTCGACATCTCCTACAGTACTGAAAAACATAAAATACAATTTAGTAACATAATAATGACTACTGCGAATTATAAAAGCTGTAAGTGTCTACCAACACAATGCTTAGTAATCACACAACACAAAATACCGAGAAGCAAAAAATTCTGAAGCTAACAAGCGCCAAGAAAGATGAAAACTAGGTTCAGAGCTCTCAATACACTACCTCGAATACGTAAAAGCAATGAAAGTGTACCATGAAGTCCAGTCTCTTAGCTTACTGACCGCACTGTTAAATGATGGTTGAAATTCTATAAGACATGAGATCAAGGTACCTCTGGAAGTATTGCATCTCTTGTCACTCGATAAACTGGAAGTCCATAGATGACTTTTTAAGTTCCCATATCTGGATCTTACCATTTGAATTGCATGATATGAGTGATTAGTATGAAGAATGACATGAATCTAGCGAATGGGTGGGAACAGAGTAGACATTTCATCAAGTGGATACCACTTTATTTATACTTGTTACACATTAATAAATGTTGCCTACACTTTGTATAATTGGTTACTACACTTAATACTCCTCACAACAACAATAACTGTCACTAGTTCGATTCCCTAGTGTAATATCTGTTTCAATCAAACTGAAAATATTACTTTCCTAGTATAAATTATGGGAAGCTAGATATAATGACTTCATAAATTTACAACTGGACTTCTCGGCTTAATACGCCACGTACTTTATTGCATGTACTATGATGTAATACGGTGGAAGATACATATAGTGATCTAAAATTAGAACCATGGATGAAGCCAACTAAGGTAAAATATTTTGACAAATATTAAATAAGTTTTGAAGGGATTTGAAAATTGAATAATTATTTTGTGTACCATACCGAACCGAGTAAGTTTTTCCTGATGAGGATTTTAAATCATCTAATACCTAATACTTGTAATACATATCAATGCTGGAGAATTTTCTATCACAATTGCATCAAAAACGCATTCTCATGATTATCAAGGTCATTTATCCCTCTTTTCAAGAAAAAAGTTTCTAGAAGATAAAGAATTTTGAGAAGAAGAATATTTACATTTAATCTCGAATACTAATGAACTTGAATCAAATAGGCAAATGGATGCATGTAAAAATTGAACTTCGGTAGATTCCGTTTTACTATTAATAATACCGCTCTGTTCTAATTTTGTTTATTATTGGATAAAATTCAGAGTGGGTTAAATATATTATCTGTTATTGAAAATTGAATTTAATTTCCTTGCTTTATTCAGCAGTTTTGTTTTGTTGACTTACTCATTTGATTTTTTGGTTCGTATTTCAAATAGTTTACAATTAACGCCGAACAAACAATACTGAAAAGCTATGTATTATTATTATTATTTAAATAACCAGTTAAAATAGTTTTAAAAAATAGCTTTCACAAATGTATTATACCATTATTATTTGTCACTTGGGTTCCTAGTGGAACATAGAGCTTCAATAGCACGTCACCATTTCACTGTCTTCTCTGCAGTCCATTGAATCTGGCTCCATGACTGCCCAAAAGTTTTCATGTCTTCTTCACATGATCTCCTCCATGTCACCCTCAGACGCCTAACTAGTCATTTCCCCTTTGGATTCCACTCGAGGGCCTGGCGCGTATGCTGTATGCTCTCAACATACCTGGCTGTAAAACCATTTCTTTCTGGAATAATAATCACTCAAGGTGAAGCATGATAAATAAGTAGAAATGTATACTAGTAAAAAGAATAAAAAGTTATGAATGTCTTAGTGATACTTTTGCTACTTTAATGTAACCAGGTCAACTGACAACACTACCGAATCATCTAGAGAAAAAAACTAGATTGCCTAGTAGTTGTACACAACTAGTGTACTCTCATGTTAAAGCTTACCAACATTTCTAGGACTATTTTTCATATTTTCCAGAGATTAGGATTTGTAAATTTCTTTTGGTTGGTAGATGTTTCAATACAATCAGCAGGAAGCCTTGTTCATCACAAGTTACGTGCTCGTTGACATCGAGATCTATTTGCAAATGCAACGAACTTTGCTTCTTGTTGGAAGTTCGAATCTGTAGCAGTCATTACTACAGCGAGTTAGAGACTATACGACTAGGCTATTCAGTCTAGGAATGACTCCTTGTGTGACCGGATTATGTGCATGAATGCGTTATTAGTGAACAGTCGACGCAATCATTCAGTCATTATTTCCTCAGCACTGGTTGAAGTCCTGCGATCGAGTTCGCAATTCAACCACCGAACTAAGTAACTTGACACTGTGGTGCACTGAAATTGGTGTTATATATTCAGAATCAATCAGCAGTAATCCATTAACATCGGTTTCATTTTTGTCAGTACTCTTCAGTATAATTTATTGGTTGTACTGTCACTTTCTCGCCCTAATGATGCATTTACTCAAACTTCTATCAGTTGAACTTCCATCATCAGGAATCATCTTTTCATTTACCACTAATTCACAATCGCTTCCTTTAGGAAATAGATAAAAATCTAACTCGAAAAGGAAAGGAAACTACCAAACTAGCTATCAAAATCTAGTTCAATATTTTGTATTTGTAGAAACACCAAGTGGAGTAACAATCAAAATAATTAATGACTTAACATCTTAGGATTATATAACTAGTCAATATGGTAAATAAGTTACCAAACAAAACAGACCAAATACTGAAATGTTAGTTCAGTTGGGTGGGAGGGATAAACACACACACACACACATTTGATAAAGGATGCAATCGAATAATTGTCAAGAACGATTATAAGTATTTAGGCCATAGTTGTTACGAATTTCTTGAAAGAACTTACTTATATAATAGTCAAGAAAGGTTATCAAGAGAAATGGAGATAGGCTGTAGTTTCTTTTTGAACACGTTAATAAGATTTCAGGTGTTTGATGTCAATGACCTAAGCAAAGTTTAAGAGAATTGAACTTGTTAGTTTGTTTATTATCTTGAAGGAATTGAAGACGTCTGCATGTTGGTGGCTTGCTAAGACCTTGGGCTACCAATTATTTTCTACTGAATATATCTCATTGAATTCTTCCTTTTCTGTTTGTTTTAATCTTTTAAATATGTCTTGTAAATATATTGTGTACTCTCGCACCTTTTTAAAATGTTTTCAAACTATCGTTACTCAAGCTTAGAACGAAACATAGGGAAAATGTTAAGCTGGATGGAAATGGATATATATATATGCTGGAAATTACAACACAGTACTATTCCTTGGATCGTCAAATCAAATTGCAGATTTTTGTACTGACTGACTGAACTACTAACACCGTAATTACGCTCGATTTTATATCCATCCGCAAGTCCACAGCAGACGCTAATGTAACACCAGTTACTTGTTTCACATTAGTGCCTTTAATATCGTTATCACTAACAATATTCATATGCAGTAATCATTTTTTGGGAGGAATACTTTACAACGGGCGAGTTATTGTAATGATACTTGTAATTTTCCATTGCCATACAAAGCCAAATTACTTGATCTCTGTTGGCGGATGGGCTCCTATACGGATGCCTCGATACTCTCAGATATTCATGGTGTCACATTGCATTTAGCGAATAGCAGAGGAATCCAGGACGCACGTTCCGTCTTATTTGGGACTCGTCAGCTGGATTTACCTGCACCCCAGTGGATGTTCCCCCCACTGAGGCTCGAACCCAGTACCCTTCTCTTCAAACGCCAAAGTGTTGTCCACTAAACTTCTAGGGGATGATAACCACCTCTTGTGCTTCGATGGGAACAACACTCACTGGGGTGTAGGCACGTCTAGCTGACAAGTCCCAAATAGGACGAAATGCAATTCCTCTGCTAGTCACCAAGAGCAAGTGAGTGAGTTTGTTGGAGTATTATCCGCTGGAATAAACTGACTATTACCTGGTATTCAGGTAAATAATATTCAATACGTTTCATATTTTTACTGTTTTCTACTTGCTAAATTCTAGAAAAAGGAAATACAGTAAGCATATAGGTTGCCACAGTGTTAGGTTTCTTCAGGATAATTTGTGAAGTGTGTAACTGAGATCAGCAACTATGTGTATTCATCTGTATGCATCACCACTGATTTGAATGGAATGACAAATGGCATCACTAATAAATAAATTGCTTGTTGAATAAACTTATTATATGAACAGAAGGTAATTCCGCTGAGCTTGACTGCGTTAAAAGAACGAAAATCAGAGAAGTGAACACATTTATTTATATTTTCGAATTAAAGCATGAGTAACTTCGAAGACCACTTTGGCAGCTGCCGGGATAACAAGTTAGGTTTCCTAGTTTCTTGAAAACTACCTTACTGGTAAGAGTTATGAAACATGAATGATAGTTTCATCAGTTGTTAGAAAGGCGCCTATAAAACCCTACTTATAGCTCCATTAGGAAAACTTTCTTTTCAACAGAAACTTTTCAGAAGCTGCATATTCATGTTTATAGTCACAAAAATAAGACTGAGTTATTTTGAATGCTGAATTTCTCTTAGTTGATGGATTGTGAACTAGAAACTCTTGTTGTATGCTTGCAGCTTTCTGACACACGGTGATAAGTACGGATCACTGGAATACTGTCCCCATACTAAAAAAAAGTAGAAGACATGATTGAGAAGTCACAATGTGTTGGACCAGAAGAAGGTGTACTCTAGCTGCTTAAATATTCATTCTAGTAAGCCAATTGCTAACAACTTCAATCAGGAAAAATCGTTCTTCCAGACACTGACTAATATTGGGAAAATAAAAAACCCAACCATTTGAACAAGATTAATCATGGATCAGTAAAATGAGAATGATGCTACCTTTTGATGAAATTTGCGGACAAATAATTAGTCCACATTTTGGATGAAAAAGATTAACAAGTCAACTGTCGTTCTTTCCGCTTCAACAACAACGTGTAAATACGTCCTTAACCAGCTAACAGGTCAATCGAAGGTCGTCTCAAAGTATCTTTTGGAATGTATGAATAGTCTGACTAAAGAGTAGGATTACAAAATGATTGTATAACAATCTTTGTATACTAGAAAAAACTAGGAAAGTGGAAGGCTGCTGGGAAAATTGATACTAACAATTGCAGAGTGAGATGAAGAGGGTATAAATAGTCATAGTTTGAAGTAATAATAAAATAAAAGAGATTACAGTAGAATTATTTAAGATCAAGGTAAAATAAGGGATTAGGTGAGTTTCTTTTTATCAAAGAGACCAAGCTTGGTTTGATGAATCTGAAGTGGTGAGTCAGCACTTCATTTCGTCTGATGTAACAGACTGCTAATTTCTGTGGAAAGTCTCAGCATTAATAACCTACTGAACACCTTAAATTAAATGGTACTTTTTGATAAGACATTTCAGACAAATCTTGTCTTGACAGTTTATACATCGACTTTCAGGTAACATAAATAAACATGATTTTTACCAAGCACTTATATGATACATGATACTTAGTCAATAAGTTCATTTGGTTGTTAGATGAAAAAAGGCACTAAAAGGCCAGTCTTGTGAACTTGGTTTTTTCGACAACGGTCAGCTTTGATAAAACTACTAAATCTTGAAATAGAGTCATTTCATAACGATGATAATTAATTTACAAATGACACTACCCATGTGTACGTTGTGCTTGACCTAAGCGAGGCAAACGGCCTTTCTGCGTTTAAATCACTCTGACAAGGCTAGCGAAATCTACAGACCAGCATTAGTAGTTTGTAACTACTTACGCTTTTCAGTAGCATATTTGTAGTTTGATAATATATGAACGCAATGACATTTTCTATTAGTCTGCATTTAACACAATCAAGTGATCGAAGAAAAATGTGTTAACTGATGTTAGCTGAAGCTGATTGTAAGTGAGATGATCAACTTGTAAATTGTTTACAGATTGTAAGACTGTCATTAATATTCTTCACAACTGAGTTATGTTTACAGTTACTCCACTGTGGTATCAACAGGATTTCATTTAGAAGGTACCCAGTCAAGAATTCAAAGTTTTTTCTGTGATATAAAAGTGTTGCGCGAGTTAAAGAAGTGTACGACTGAACATCATCACTAGTTATTAGCCACTCAGATAGACTTTTAGATTACAGTTCAGTGAGCTAAGTTTGTTCAGGTAAACCGGTGATTAGTTCTTCCTTCTAAATGAGTAAAATGGCTGGCAAATGTTTAGATGACCCTAATCTTTTTAGGCAAATCAGTATGTATCAATGTGAGAGATTTCTCACTACTTATTTTGTTCAGTAGCACACTTTTCCATTGGAAATGATTATTTTTGTGTTACAGCTTGTAAGTCTCCGTCATCAATTGCCTCAAGTTAATCGGCAATCATTGGTACATTAGCTCCTTTGTCGGTGGTATCGAAGCTTCTACACAACAGCCCACAAACCAATAGTCCCCAATCGATTTGGTTGGATCAACTACACAGACTTACAAGTTTTTACATGAAAACTAAACTTTAATCGCCGCATAAGGAGTGGTTGTCGTGACTTAGTGGCCTAATGGACAATGCTGAAGCGATTGAAGCGAATAGTCGGTTCTAAGGTCAAGTGTTGGTAGGAACAGCATCATCTACTAGAAGGCAGGCTATTCCCGCAACTAAGGCGGAACGCACTTTCTGGACTTCACTGCTAGCTAATATTTATCATTATTATCCAAGTTGGAAATGATTATGTTCGTGCTGCTTGTGAATCTCAAAGCGAATAATACGGTCCTCGTGTCGTTTCAAACATACTCCCAAATGTTAAGTTCTGAAATGAGTCAACTGATTAAGTTTTTCATCGATTAACAGACTCAACAAGAAAGTGACATATTTTCATTGGTACAAAAATAAAATGTTATGTAATCTCAGTGGGTTTAGAAAACCAAAACAAAATTTTCCCCAACCTTCCTCCATATATCGTACTGATTACTCAACAAAATATTTTTCACTATTGCTCTACAATTAATTCATTTACTGTGTACACCGTTTTTGCTTTTTTGCAGTGTATTGGAGCACCGAGTCAGAAACCCGGTGGTCGTTTGTCTGAATCTTATCACAGTCCCAATTTTCACTTAACCTAGTATCAATACAAGTCTGACGAACCATAATTATCTCAGATAGTTAAAAATGATAATCATTATCAATACGTCATATTGTTTTCTTTATGTTTACTGATAGAATTCATAGATGTGTTATCTTAGAAAGGGATTTTTAACTGCCCGCCCTCCTGCCATAGAAGACCTGAACACCATTAAACTGCTGCGATTCGGGAAAGCAACACAACCAAATGGA
Organism: Heterobilharzia americana; assembly: GCA_944470555.2. Lineage (NCBI taxonomy): Eukaryota > Metazoa > Platyhelminthes > Trematoda > Strigeidida > Schistosomatidae > Heterobilharzia > Heterobilharzia americana. The sequence continues at coordinate 75,356,226 of OX104130.1, read as the reverse complement.
ATTCCATCAGAAGTACTGAAAACATGCATAAACAACAGCGGCGGACATGCTCATACCACACCACTACTTCAGAAGGTTTGAAAGGAAGGAAAGGTACCTGTTCGCTGGTCGGAAGAACGGCTACCTTGTCAAACTCCCGAAGAAAGGAGACCTAAGTCTTTGCAAGAACTGGCGAGGAATCGTGTTCCTGTCCACCCCAAGCAAAATATTATGCCGCATCACCCTGGAGAGACTAAAAAGTGCTCTGTGTTCAACATAACGATCGGAACAGGCTAGCTGGTTTCAGGAAGAACAAATCATGTGCGGATCCAATTGCAACGCTAAGCAACATCACAGAACAGAGCACAGAATGGCAGTCAACCGTATCTTTGCCTTGACTATATCAAAAGGCCTTCGATCGAGGCGTCGACAGAAGTAATTTAGTAGGCAGCTGCTTCAACACTACGGTTTTAGTGTCACAAACCTTTATCAACCTTAGTCAACAGCAGCTATGTCCCATAAGATGCTACATGCCAACTGATTCACAACGGAAAGCTTAGTGATGCCTCTGAAGTGAAGACAGAAAGAAGACGAAGTTGCCGTCTGCCATCACTCATGATCTTCCTGATTGTGGTCGACTGGATCATTCAACAAAGCGATAGAAGCAAGAAGAGGGACATACACTATTTGACCGATGAAGAGACCCCAGAAGATTCGGACTTCGGCTATGATGATTCATGTCTAATGTCGCAAAAACTTGAAGATCTGCAGGCGAAAACTAACAAGTTGGGAGAAGAGGTGAGGCAAGATACAGAAGGAAGACAGGAAATCTTTCAGGTGAACATAAAGAAGACGGAGGTGATGAAGATACCCACCCAATAACAACAAGCACTAATCACTATCAACGGGAGAAGTCTAAGGGAATTCGTCTCTTTCATCTGCCCAGACAAGGCAGCATCGTCACAGCAACAGCCTCCGTCTACACTCACTCGTTACTCAAGATCAGATCAGATGACCAGGATAATAAGAATAAGTAAGGAGGAACTCTGGCTGGCTAGCTGGCTGCCAACGAACAAACCAATAGCCCATCGCTCAACAAATATGCACAAGAGAGTGGAGATGGATTGGATTGTGTTGTATTGGAAATACACTGAGAGGACGGTTTGAGGACATCACGCTCCAGGTCAGGCCAGGTCAGGCCAGGTCAGGCCGTGGAGTGGAACCGAAATGGGAAACAACGAGTTGGGCGTCTGGGCTGAGGGTGACATGGATTAGATGGTATGAGGAAGAACTGAAAGCTTGTGGGCAGGGGTGTAGCCAGGTTGGAAAGAATACTGTAGAGAAGAGAGTGAAATGGTGAAGTGCTACTGAAGGTGTATGTTCCACTAGGAACCCAAAGGACAAATAAATTAATAACTCTCCTGTTATATATTAGTTGGTTAGGTTGTGAACTTTGATATGAAAGTTTTGATGCGGAAGTTTTGTTTGCAGTTGTATTTATCACTAAAATGTGTCAAATTATCGATACAAAATATTGCTAGCTTTTAGGCTACAAATTTAGACTCTAATGCCAACGTGGAATGAATTCGTTTCATCCCAGAAGGTTACTTTGCAAAACTTTATTTATTTTTATCTATTTATTTGTCGCTTGAGTTCATAGTGGATCATAGCGCTTCGGTAGCACGTCTCCATTCCGCTCTGTTCTCTGAAATCTTTAGAACCTGGCTCCACAACTGTCCACAAGCTCCCATTTCTTCCCACACGATCCATCCCATGTCACCCTGGGACGCCCAACTCGTCGTTTTCCATCTGGGTTCCACTCGAGTGCCTGGCGTGTGATGTCTTCAAGCCGCCTTCTCAGTGTATTTCCAATACAATCCAGTCTAATCTGATCCAACTCCACTCTCTTCATCATATCTGTTGAGCGATAGGTTCTTGGTTGTTTCGTTACCAGAGTTCCTTCTTGCTTATTCTTATTACTCTGACCATCTGAGCTTCAGTATCGAGCAAGCTTAGACAGTTGTTGATGATGTATGTGTCCAGTTTGTTGGAAATCCCTTTCGTAACGCGACAATTCTCAATCATCACATTGACATTGGTGTTGAAAATCCGTATGTTGTTCACGCTTTGTGCTGATTGTAGAAGATCTCCACACTGGTTTCAGGTTAATGAATGCCGATCTTGCTTTTCCGATCCTAGCCTTGATGTCCTCGTCTGTGCCACCTGTAGTTGAAACAGTGCTTCCTAGATAGGTGAAAGAGGCTACTCCTTTTAAGTTTCTGCCGCTGATGGTGACTAGAGCTTGCTGTTGTTGGTGGTGGTGTTGGTTGGGTATCTTCATCACCTCCATCTTCTCTACGTTCACTGGAAGTCCCGTCTTCGCTGCCATGTCTATTCTGTCTATTCTGTTTGTTTTCGCCTGCAGATCTTTGAGTGTGTGCGACATTAGACACAAGTCATCGGTGAAATTCAAATCTTTTAGGTTTTTTTTTTCTGCGGTCCAGCGTATCCCCCTCTTCTCACTCCTCACAGTTTCTTGCATGATCCAGTCGACCAAAATTAGGAATATCATAGGTGATAGTAGACAGCCTTGTCTTACTCCTGTCTTCACTTCAAAAGCATCACTGAGCTTTCCATTGTGAATTACTTGGCATGTGGCGTTCTCATATCGTTGCTGAATGGGGTCGATAAAAGTTTGCGGTTCTCCGTAGTGTTGGAGCAACTGCCAAATTACTTCCCCGTCGTCGCTGTCGAAGGCCTTCTCAAAGTCGATGAAGTTGAGGTAGAGGGTTGAATGCCATTTTATAATCCGTCCTATGATGATGCGAAGCGTTGCCATTTGGTCCACATATGATTTGTACCTCCTGAAGGCAGCCAGCCAGCTTCTTTCTGTAGTAGTTTTGAATCCAGCATATCCTTTCAGTCTCTCCAGGATGATGCGGCATAATATTTTGCTTGGGGTGGATAGGAGCGTGATTCCACACCAGTTCTTGCAAAGGCTTAGGTCGCCCTTCTGCAAATCTCCAGGTACATTCCCTTCCTTCCGGACCTTCTGCAATAGTAGTGTGAGCATGTCCGCCGTTGTCTATGAATCTGCTCTCAGGGTTTCTGGCGAGATTCCATCTGGTCCTGCTGCTTTCCGGATTTCAGTAGATCTATGGCGTTAACGATTTTGACATTTGTTTGAGAGCCTGTTTTCACTGGTAGCTTTGTGGCTGCATGTGGTACTTCTAGATGGATTGCAGGAGATGGTCGATTCCAGAGCTTCGTGAAGTGGTCACCCATCGTTTCCTGTGTTTCTCTCCCCCGGTTATTAGATTTCCCTCATCATTATGTATTCATTTCATCTGCACTGATATCTTCCCTCCCACATACTAACCTGGTCAGTTGATACAATGTTGTCACGTCTCGGTCTCTCCTTCCTGCAGATTTCAGCCTGTTCTGCCTCACTTGACAGTATGTCGTAGAAGTGTCTTCGGTCTTTCTGTACACTCCTCTTCACTTCTTTGTACAGCATACTGTTACATACGTTGTACTCAGTTCCTCTTCTCGTTATGCATCGTTGCACTGCACTGCTTCATATTCTGATTCACCATCAACATCATCATCATCACCACCATCTTCCTCTCCCTCATCTATCCACCTTCCATGTGTCCGTCTAGATCCATTCCAGTCATTGTCTTCTGTCCTCTTCCTTCCTAGTATAGTTGTGCAGGTTTCCATCCACATTGCTTCCAAACAGTCACAGTGCTCATCCACATATGTTTCTCAACGGATGTTGCTCGATATCTCCCATTTTGTTTTGATGGCTGCCGTGAAGATTTTCTTTGTAGTTTCGTCCCTCACCTTCTGTTGTGGGTGTTGAACTTGAACTGTGATATATCACCAAAAACCTTGAAGAATATCGACATAATTTCGAAGATCCCTTGCACTAAACAGTGAGCGGTCCCAACCTACATCTCCTCCCATTCTTCATCTCATCCTCCGTCAAGTAGGCTGCATATCCATCTACACTTTATTCACATTCACATGAAGTCGATCTCATTTTTAGTGTGTTCATCTGGTGAATGAATATCCTCTTCTTTCTACACACTACCTTCATTCACCAAATCACTAAATCGACAAATCTCCGCAAACTGTTCTCCATTATCATTCATCATCTCACCGATTGCTTCTCATTCCATCATGAATTCTCTTCCCGCGTTGTCCACCTCCACTTTGGCATTCATGTCGCCCATCACAATTTTGATGTCTCCAACTGGAGTAGTGTTTTGTCCAGTACTGATTGCAGTTGTCTGTAGAATTCCTCCTTCTACCCTTGATTTGCATTATTTGTAGGTGCATAGCGTAGCGTAGCGTAACACTGAATGGTTGTCACTTTCCTTCCTTTCGAGTTGAATCCATCTTGCTGTCATGATGCTGATCTTGATGCTGGAGGAGATTGGTTCCCACTGCATTAGAGACAGCCTTCGATGTTCTCGAGGGGAGGACATCATGATGGCCACTTGAGAACTCAGTGTGTTGGTGATTGTCGTGTGTGTGACAATATTGGAATAGATGATTGACTCGTCTCCAGTTGACAGTTTAGAGAGTCTACCTTCATTCCATCTGCTTTCACAGATTCCTAGCACTTCAATACTATACCTTCTCATCTCTTCGGCAATCTTGGCATCCTTGGTGGGTTCATAAATGGTGCAGATATTCCATGTTCCTATGCTTACTTTCGGTTTCATCGAGAGAGAGAGAGAGAGAGAGAGAGAGAGAGAGATAGGATACATAGGCTGACTGGCTTCCCGAAGGCTTACACCAATGGGCATCATTTCTTCTTTCCGATTCCAGACAGGAATAAGTTTGTTTTTATGTTTTATATTTTGTGTGTGCTTTGAAGTTTCTGTAACGGTTGGATTGGTTTTACATGGTAGGGTTGCTAGGCTTATGCCGAACCTTTACTCTTTATCTGGGCTTAGGACTGTCTAGTATCTAGTTAACCAGTTAACCAGAAGAGGTTTTTTAAAACTTTATAGTTGGTACCAATTGTATGAGGTGTAAGTATATTGTTGACTATGTTACCGAGTGAGAACTGTCACGAATATAAATGACGGAAAATACCCATCAAAACTCTTTAAGAGAAAATGAGATGTTCAGTCGATGATTTCATTCTTTAGAGATGTAAAATCATAATTTATACATTTTTCTTCTACCATATGAAATAATTGCTACCATTATTTAATCAAACTGAATAACAGAGATCAAGTGGAAGGCATATCAAAGTTCACAAGTTGGATATAAATTGAAAATCATCACCACAGAGCATAGAAACCAACATAATTAACAGGACAGAATATAAAGTTGTATAACAAGTAAAAATAACTTTGAAGATAAAACATCATGAAGAATACCATGGTAACAAAATGAAGATGACTTTTGATTATTCAAATATTTAATAAAATTTAGCATGATTGAGAATATTAAGAAAGTGATGAACGCTGACATACTTAGCTGTTTACTAAATCCAAGTTAGCGACCAAAGCTGAAGAAGTTGCTTTTGTATGCATAATTCCGGTTTTTCAATGCATATGTAGTGCAGTGAATTTAGAAACTTATCATTTCCATAGAATTTATTTCCATCTTATAGGTAAGTCTGAACTCTGAATCAGTTTTGATAGTGTGACCAGTCTTGACAATGTGTTCGATTATTTCAGTTATTCAGTTGTTCTACTCAAACCTCTTCGAAACCAGGTGGGGTAATGTTCTGTAGCCTGTATGCAAAGAAGGCGCATCAAACCATCTACATACCTAACTTCACAAAATCAGATGAGTTGATAAACAAACATGGATGTGGTTCCATATTAGATTTGTTTATTTGATATAAAGCGCACAGTGATACAGTATTATTTACTTGATTACGTTTCGAGCATAAATTATTGCTCATAATCATATCAATGACATGATTATGCGCAATAATTTATGCTCGAAACGTAATCAAGTAAATAATACTGTATCACTGTGCGCTTTATATCAAATAAACAAATCTAATATGGAACTACATTCTACCACAGTGCCCAAGTTTTTCACTTATATTAAACATGGATGTGGTTAAATATCGGAGCTTCTACTTCTGGTTTCCAGGAATCATTGAACGACTAGGGAGTACCTTCCTCAAGTTTAACGAGAAAAAAGTTTTCGTTAACCATTTAGAAATTCTCCATTCCAAGATATCAGTAATGCAGTCATTCTAGAAGTTAAATTCATGTGTATTATCTACTTCGGATCTGTTGTTCAGGTCGTTTATTTTTGTTCGCAAATCTTGCCAGATATGTGTTTCTGCCAGAAATGATCTGGGGAACGTGAGTCCTTCTTCCAGGCGATCAGAGCTGTAGATATACTGAACAAAAGGTAAGCAAAGGATACGACTTACAGTAAACCAACTGACTGTTCCATAAAGGAAATTCACAGATAAACCTCCTCAGTGTCGTATCATTTTGTCTGGTGAGTACTAGATGGAAAACAAGTTTTTCATTTTTCAGTATCAATAATACTAGTCTACCGAGTCACGGCTACTAAAAAGGTTACACTGAAAACTGGAACTGTTGATTCCCTTTCCACTTCAAGTGTGAATTCATTTGAGGGATAGTGTCTGCCTAATAATTATAAGCCACAACTTAGGTCACAATCATTATGGAAAATTCTGCACTTACCTCCAATATACATTTTGTACACGAAAAACTAACGAACTATTAATTTTAGACTGCTGTTCATCAAACTTGACGTAAAACAGTTTGTCACTATTGAGCTAAGAGGAAAATCCATAATGATTTCATCTGTTTGGCATCTGTTTAGATCAGAAATACAAAGTGATACCCATTGCACAGGAGATGAGCAATCTAGAGTTTGCTGCGAGTTACTGTCAAACAAATTGTATTAAAATGTTACTTGGTGGAATTTCAAACCAATTGGCTGAATAAGGCCAAATATTAACAGAAATTATCGAATTAAATAAACAAACGCAAATTATCAGTCTAGATTAGTAATCTACAGAACTACTCATTTTTTTTAATGCTTTCCACTCAACACGTTTTGGTATTACTCTAACCCGCAGGTCAAGAATTCCCAAGAGTTCTATATTCAACCCCATCAATGAGGCAGTCATCATCTTACACTGAAAAAATGTTTGAAGGGACTTCACACAAAGTAATCCCATCTTCATATATCTCTAGAGTCGGGAAACATGAAGTTGCTGAAGGATATCTCGCATCACTGCCGTCTGGATATAGAGAATCTGAAATACATTCTTTTACTGCAAGCCAAATTGAAGAGGGAACCAGAATAACTCCATCTTATACGTGTGTAAGCACAGCATCTGAAAGTTACTCATCGGTATTTCCTGGAGTTCCTTTTGGAATCGGTGGAGAAAAGGTACCTTATCATATGAGATCGTCTAGACATCAGTCAGTCGGTTCACATACATTCATGAAGCAGGAATCTTCAACATCTATCGACCCAGTCAAGTTCACTTCACAGTCTATATCACCTTCAGAATGCAGAACAATGACATTTCCCAAACCTTTTATAAAACAAGAGATGTATTCTCCTGAAACATACACAGAATTGCCTTTGCCTGCAGAACGGCATAATCTTTCATCAATTTCATCTACACAGAAATTACTTCAGAGACATTACTCGGTACCTGAAGGACCAGTTTTTGAAAAATCTGATTTTTATAACATCTTACACACGAAATCAGCCCCATCTGTAGATGATTATCATATGTTGTCCCCCAGAGATTATCCCGAATCATTTTTTTCCTGTCATACATCTAAAACGCTTAGTGCTGAAACGTTCCCAGGTTATTTGACAGAGCTGGGCATGACATCACTGCTTCCAACTGAAGCAGGACCATCAACAGTTATTTACCGAAAATCTACTTCATCCATTGCATCCGCATCCTCAGTGTCAGCAAAACAACATACACTTGGTGAAAATTTAGAAAAACGTAGATACTGTTGTCCTGAAATAGATTGTGGAAAAAGATTTGCTCGACCAGATGAACTAAAACGACATCACAGAATACACACTGGAACGAAACCATTTATGTGTAAGTATTGTCCACGTTCGTTTGGTCGGTCGGATCATTTAAGAACTCATACACGTTCTCATACGGGTGAGAGACCATATATGTGTGAATCATGTGGACGTAAATTTGCCCGATCAGATGAACGTACAAGACACAAAAGGATTCATGGTTGTGGTTTAGTTAAAGATACTCAGTCAGGTGAGAGTATATTTTCTGGTACATCAGTTCATGAACCATCTCCAAATGAGGGAATAACTATCTACTCACATGAACAACGATTAAGTACATCAGTTCCTGGTACTTCATCACAAAGTCCATATTTACATTCTATCATTTTTCAACCCCATAATATTCAACCAATTCCATGGCAAAGTACTTCAACTGAATCCATTCCCAATATACCTTCATTCCAAGAATTTCCAGTCAGTAATTTACCATCCAGCATACCAGCATACTATCAACAGATACCTATTTCTTTTACTAGTAGTAATATACCCCATTTAAATATTACATCATCAACTTCAAGTGATACGCAAAAGGAATGGAAAACATATTCAATTATTTCACAATCAAATCCAGTTACAACCAGTGATTCTATTTAATTCTACACTTTGATAACACATAGAATCAATCGTCTGTAGTACATGTCACATTTGACATACATACACACACAGTGGATATAGACCACATTCAAAGAAATATAAGCAACTGTGTTTTTAGTTCTCATGTTAAATATATAATAAATAATTGGTCTACTTCAATTTTAAAACAAACAATTATAATTTCAAGTAATTTAATTGATAACACATTATTATTACAATAATACATCAAATCATCAATTTGCCTGCTACTGTTATTCATAATTTATTCACCGATTTTCTGATATATACATATATATATATATATATCAGTTCTTTTGTTTGCTGACTATTTTTTTGGTGATTTATTTTATTTTACAAATAGTTATTTATTCAGTTTTCTTTTCATAATGTTTATTATTTTTTTCAGACCAATTTAGATTTTTTTTTGTAAACAGAAAAAAAAAAAAATTATAACATAAATATGATGTCGTAAATTTTTGCCGTTGCCTGTGCTCTTTCACCCAATAACTCATTCCACTATATTCAGATAATATTGTCTACAAGATATAAGTATTCACCTATCTCAATTGCTTTAGATACCTAATTGTTCTTATCCATGTTGATATGATTAAAAAGTATCATAATGTATTCTCTGCTAGGGAAATAAAATACTTTGAAATAATAATCATTTGCTTCCTATTTTTATCCCTTATTATTCTGGCCGCCTTTAGCTTCTAATCAACGCTTTGTTTTTTCCCTTGATAATCCAATTCACAACTTTCTGATAATCCACTGAATACTATAAAATCTATTTTTCATTTTCATTTTCTTTAAGCGTGCGAAAATTGCATTTACACGTGTGTATTCGTACTTTTTCATTTTTCTAAAATCCTTATTCTTTCTAGAGTTTTAACTAAAACCCAAGTTTAATTTCAGTTATAACAGTAAGAGCGATTACACTAGGTATTACAGCTACAGTTTGTCAGAAAATATAAAAAGTTAAACCACACCATGTTCTTACTATTTGTTGATATGCTTGTAATTCTCTGTCATTTTACTGGATTGAATAGTTCAGTCGTTTTGGGATATGGGTTTGTGTGAGGATGCCTTGATATTACTTGGTTATGGGGACAACATCACTCATTGGGGTACAGGTACATCCAGCTGACGAGTCCCAAAATGGGAGGAAATGCGCGTCCTGATCTCCTCTGCTAGCTACAACTAAATAAATTATACCGTATGCCGTTTCCAGTTCCACCAATGAAAACATTTAAAACAACTTCCTGCTAGTTATATTTATCAAGAGATGTATTCCAATATTTTTGTCAATAACATTTTACAGCGGTAAAAGTATTTTCACTGATGGCATTTTTTTGTTGCATTCGTTTACCTACTTACAAGTAGTAAACATGAAATGAAGTAAAAAGTGAGTGCAAATAATTTGAATTTGATTTGCATGAAAATCACATACCACAGGAATACAATATTATAAAATTGAGACTTGAAATCACTAAATACTTGTACAATCGAGGGTTTGCGGTGATTTAGTGATTTTTCAAATTGGCATCTGTCATGGGTTGACGTCAATCGGAGAAACACTGGAAATCTGGAAGCAATGGATAGGTGTCTTTTCCTAGTATGGGACTCCCTAGCACAGAACATCCATGACCCCATACTCCAAGGTTTCTAACCCAGAGCCTTCAGGTTCCGTGACCAGCTGTAATTATCTTTTAAAAAGTCAACCTGAAGAAGTAAATTGGACAGTAAAGCTAAGACTACACTTCATTCACATGACTAAGCTTCTGTGATATTTAATATCCTGTCAAAATATGAGTGAAATATTTAATATAAATGAGTAACATTTACGAATCAGTATAAGGATCAAGGAAACTGGTAAAAATTATTGATGAAATGAAAGAAATAACCAAATTTCTTTATCAATATTGATTATGATACACCAAAAAACGCCCATTTAAAAGTATCTAGAAATCGAATTCTCCGACATTAATGGGATAACATGAGTATGTGCGATCAAAGATGATTGAATGAAGCATTTTATATCATCTGTCATATTAAGTCAAATTTCAATGTTTTTGGTTTTTGTGGATTTACTTACTGATTTCAGGTATATATTATTATTATTATTATTCCCTTGGGTTCCTAGTGGAACATACGGCTTCAGTAGCACGCCTTCATTGCACTCTCTTCTCTGCAGTATTTTCAATCTGGCGCCACGACTGCCCACAGGATTTCATTTCTTCCTCACACACTATCTCCTCCAGGTCAACTTCATCTACGACACCCAACTCGTCATTTCCTCCCTTTGGATTCCACTCGATGGGCTGGTTAGTGACGTTCCAAAATGTTCTTCTCAGTATATGTCCAATACAAATATCTCCACTTTCTTCTGAATATTTGTTGGGTGATAGGTTCTTGGTTGGTTCCTTGGTAGGCTAGAGTTCCTTGTTGCTTATTCTTTATCAGCTTCCCATCTGATCTTCAGTATCAAGCCAGCATAGGCAGCTGTTGATGAATGTCTGCAGTTTGTTGTAAATGCTTTTCTTGACGTGCCAAGTCTCTCACCCATCACATAAAAGCACTGACTTGACAGTGATGTTGAAAATCCGGATCTAGTTCTTTGTGCTGAGTGCAGTGGATCTCCTCACTGCTTTCAGATTAGTGAAGCATGTCTTGCTGTCTTTCTGATCCTGGTTTTGACATCCTCGTCTGTGCAGCCGCCGGTAGTTGAAACAACGCTGCCCAGGTGGGCAAGTGGGTGAAAGAGATCACTTCCTTTAGGTTTCTCCCGTTGATGATGATTGGTGCTTGTTGTTTTTGCAGTTGATGTTGTTATTTGAGTATCTTCATCACCTTCGTCTTCTGTACATTTACTTGAAGTCCCGTTCTCGCCTTCTCTTCTGTAAACTTGTTATTTTGCGCCCGTAGATCTTCGAGTCTGTGCGGCATTAGACATAAATCATCGGTGAAATTCAAATCTTCTTCTAGGCTTTTTGATCAGTCAAACAGCCTATGCGCATCTTCTCATACCTTGCGGTTTGCGGCGTGATCCAGTCCACCACAATCAGAAACATCATGGGTGATAGTAGGCAACCTTGTCTTACTCCTATCTTCATTTTAGAAGCATCACTGAGCTTTCCATTGTGAATCAGTTGGCATGTGGCGTTTGCATATAGTTGTTGAATGAGGTTGATAAACATTTGTTACACTCAGTAGTGTTGAAGAAACTGCCAAATTACTTCTCGAAGGCCTTTTCAAAGCGGATGAAGGTTAGGTAGAGATCCAGTTGACTGCCATTCTACACTCTGTTCCGTTATGATGTGTTGCAGGGCGTTGCGAATTGATGGGCACATGATTTGTTCTTCCTGAAGCCAGCTGGCCTGTTCCTATCGTTATGTTAAACACAGAGCATTTTTTAGTCTCTCCAGGGTGATGCGGCATAATATTTTGCTTGGGGTGGACAGGAACACGATTCCTCGCCAGTTCTTGCAAAGACTTAGGTCTCCTTTCTTCGGGAGTTTGACAAGGTAGCCGTTCTTCCGACCAGCGAACAGGTACCTTTCCTTCATTTCAAACCTTCTGTAGTAGTGGTGTGGTATGAGCATATCAGCCGCTGTTGTCTTTGCGTCCGTTTTCAGTGCTTCTGCTAGAATTCCATCTTATCCTCTTGCTTTCCGGCATTTCAGTAGATCTATGGCGTTTAGGACTTCTGCTTTTCTCGCTAGGCATGTGTTCACTGGCAGTTATGCCATAGCTGGTGGTATTCCTGAGCGAGTTGAAGCTGGTGGTCGATTCAAGAGCTTCGTGGAGTGGTCACCCATCGTTTCCTGTGTTTCTCTTCCCCGGTTATTAGATTTCCTTCATCATTATGTATTCATTTCATCTACACTGATATCTTCCCTCCCACACACTAACCTGGTCAGTTGATACAATGTTGTCACGTCTCGGTCTCTCCTACCTGCAGACTTCAGCCTGTTCTGCTTCACTTGACAGTATGTCGTAGAAGTGTCTTCGGTCTTTCTGTACACTCCTCTTCACTTCTTTGTACAGCATACTGTTACATACGTTGTACTCAGTTCCTCTTCTCGTTGTGCATCCTTGCACTACACTGCTTCATATTCTGATTCACCATCAACATCAACATCACCATCTTCCTCTCCCTCATCTATCACCTTCCATGTGTCCGTCCAGATCCATTCCAGTCATTGTCTTCTATCCTCTTCCTTCCTGGTACGGCTACGCAAGTTTCTTTCCACATTGCTTCCAAACAGTCACAGTGCTCATCCACATATGTTTCTCAACGGATGTTGATCGATATCTCCCATTTTGTTTTGATGGCTGCCGTGAAGATTTTCTTTGTAGTTTCGTCCCTCACCTTCTGTTGTGGGTGTTGAACTTGAACTGTGGTATATCACCAAAAAGCTTGAAGAATATCAACATGATTTCGAAGGTCCCTTGCACTAAACAGTGAGCGGTCTCAACCTACATCTCCTCCCATTCTTCATCTCATCCTCCGTCAAGTAGGCTGCATATCCATCTCCACTTCATTCACATTCACATGAAGTCGATCTCATTTTAGTGTGTTCATCTGGTGAATGAATATCCTCCTCCTTCTACACACTACCTTCATTCACCAAATCACTAAATCGGCAAAACTCCGCAAACTGTTCTCCATTATCATTCATCATCTCACCGATTGCTTCTCATTCCATCTTGAATTCTCTTCCCGCGTTGTCCACCTCCACTTTGGCATTCATGTCGCCCATCACAATTTTGATGTCTCCAACTGGAGTAGGGTTTTGTCCAGTACTGATTGCAGTTGTCTGTAGAATTCCTCCTTCTTCCCTTGATTTGCATTATTTGTAGGTGCATAGCATAGCGTAGCGTAACATTGAGTGATTGTCACTTTCCTTCCTTTCGAGTTGAATCCATCTTGCTGTCATGATGCTGATCTTGATGCTGGAGGAGATTGGTTCCCACTGCATTAGAGACAGCCTCCGATGTTCTCGAGGGGAGGACATCATGATGGCCACTTGAGAACTCCGTGTGTTGGTGATTGTCGTGTGTGTGACAATATCGGAACAGATGATTGACTCGTCTCCAGTTGACAGTTTAGAGAGTCCACTATCATTCCATCTGCTTTCACAGATTCCTAGCACTTCAGTGCTATACCTTCTCATCTCTTCGGCAATCTAGGCAGTCTTGGTAAGTTCGTAAATGGTGCAGATATTCCATGTTCCTATGCTTACTTTCGGTTTCATCGAGAGAGAGAGAGAGAGAAGATACACAGGCTGACTGGCTTCCCGAAGGCTTTCACCAACCAGCGTCATTTCCTCTTTCCGATTCTTTGTACTTTGAAGTTTCTTTAGTTTTTGGATTAGTTTTCCGGAGTAGGGTCTTTAGCCTTACGCCCAATCTTTCCTCTTTATCTGGGCTTAGTGCAGGCTAGTAACTAGTGAACTACCTAACCAGCCATTTACTCATCACGAAATGATACCAACTGGAGAACCGTTGAAAACGTTGAAGCACTGTACAGCTGCTTTATGTTACCGAGGTACTCATCAGCGGTATGTTCACTTCATTCTGCCAGAGTCCGAACCTTTAGGTTTGCCGACAAGTAACTGTATCCGAATCCAATGATATACATTTTTCTACTTTTCTCAGTTCACAATGTAGAAGTTAAATTAATTGACAGTGAATTTGAAACTGTGATAAGTAAAAATAAGAAAACATTATAGTTATGGTTTGAAAAGTAAAATGAAAGACAACTAAATTGAGTGATTTTTTACTTTCTGTTATCAGTTATAGTGGAGCTACTGAAAAGTGGTAGGTGAAGATAAAAATTGAAATCAGTATGAAATGGCAGTTAGGTTTAATTCACCTGAAGATAATGAGCAAACAAGTTAGGAAGAGGAATTTTCAAGGTTACGTGAACTAATTTACAAACCAATTTACAACTTCTAAACAAAAAGTCAAATCACATCAAGTTGAATTTACCCTCTGTTGGTTACCGTCAGTAATCAAGGAGGATTTCGATTCTGCACAAATATAGTTCAGTCTTCATAAGTTAAATTGCAACTAGCTCTGCAGCTTAAAGAAACCGGAAGTCAACATTCATATTACATTTGACTATTCATTATCGCAAGCAATAACATAGTATTATGGTATTAGATGAATAGCATCGAAGGCTCTCATGCAGTGGATCGTAACAGCAGGATTCAAATCAAAAGAAAGGAGAGTTACAGACCCGAAGATCTACAGGTGGAAACTAACAAGTTGGGAGAAGAAGTGAGGCGAGACAGAGAAGGAAGACTGGACTTCCTTCAGGTGAACGTAGAGGAGACAGAGGTGATTAATATATCCAACCAACAACAATAACAACAAGCACCAATCACCACCAGCGAGAGAAATCTCAAGGAAGTTGTCTCTTTGACCTACCTATCTAGGTAGCATCGTTTCAACTGCAGGTGGTACAGGCAAACATGAGGACATAATAGCCAGAATCGGGAGACCATGTAAGGCCTTCAGTAACTTGAAATCAACGTGGAGATCTACTCTACTCCAATCCACTCAGCATAAAGCGTGAACAACATCCGGATTTTCAACACTAATATCAGTCGAGTCAGTGCTTCTATATGATGTTTGAGAGATTTGGTGCGTTACGGAAAGCATTTTTTTTGGTTTTACTGTGTTCTCTGAGCTCTGTGTTCTCTGCCCATCCACCTGAGCTACAAATATTCTCCATCATTTCAGGAAAGCATTTTCAACAAACTACAGACATGCATCATAGCAACAGCTGCCGCCTACACTCACTCGATACTGAAGATCAGATCAGATGGCCAGAATAATAAGAATAAGTAAGGAGGAACTCTGGCTGACTAGCTGGCTGCCAACGAACAAACCAATAGCCCATCGCTCAACAAATATGCACAAGAGAGTGGAGATGGATTGGATTGTGTTGTATTGGAAATACACTGAGAGGACGGTTTGAGGACATCACGTGCCATGTCAGGCCAGGTGAGGACAGGTCAGGCCGTGGAGTGGGACGGAAATGGGAAACAACGAGTTGGGCGTCTGGGCTGAGGGTGACATGGATTAGATGGTATGAGGAAGAACTGAAAGCTTGTGGGCAGGGGTGTAGCCAGGTTGGAAAGAATACTGTAGAGAAGAGAGTGAAATGATGACGTGCTACTGAAAGTGTATGTTCCATTAGGAACCCAAGGGACAAATAATAATAATAATAGCATCAGATGACCTTTCAGGCAGTATTCATTGCTTATAATCATATCAAAGTAATCATACAACTTTCTCGCTTACTCTTAACCGTCCTACTGTTTTTCATTCTTTGATTTAAATGGTGGCAAAATGTTCTATATATCTAATCCTTCCCCGAAAGTATGGCAGGAGTATGTGGATGATACGTTTACTGTGTTGAAATCCCAATATATCCATAGCTTTTCCGATATATGAACTTCATGGTAGATGGGATAAGACTTAATTTTGTGTTAGGAGGTGAACTGAAAGAAGTAAGGGTGCGTGATTAAAAAATAAATCGAAGGTAAGACGGTGGCTTATACATATATGTCTACAGAAAATCATTGAATTCCAATAAATATTTAGATTTTAGGTCATCTCACTCAACATCATTAAAGGTAGGTTTAGTCAAATATTCAAGCAATCGAGATAGGAGCCTATCTAGTAATTTAGAACATCGAAAGAAAAAAAGAGCGATACATAAGACAATCTTTACTTCCTAATAATAATCCCCCTAAGTTTAGACAACAGAACATAAGAATGCATAAAAAAGGGGAAGTAGTGATGCGGATAATAAAATCACAACATGAGTAAGAAGAAATTCACTGGCCCTGTAATGTTGCTATATGAGGAAGCGATATGAGAAGCCGTATTTGGCATTCTCAACAACTCGGAGACTACGGTGGTATTTAGACCTACAAGTTCACTCAGAGACAGACTCTGTCAGCTTATGGATTATATGAATCCAAACTAGACAGAATAATTTGATTTGCTGAATACCTTACAACGACTGTGAGGCCAAGTATGTAGGTCAAACTAGCGAAATTAGATCAGGCGGGTTAGTAGAACAGATGAACAGACTCTACTGAGTTATCTACAAGCGAATTCAATCAAAGCTATGCATGCGACAACACACAGTCACATAATAGGGTGGACAGAGTTACAGTCCTGAAGACTGATGTAGTTAAGTGGAGAGAAGGATTTATCAGTTTATTTCTGTTCATCAATTCAATGCCTAGCACATGTAATCGAAATGATCCAACACTAATTCTGGACGAGTGGAACATATTACTTCCAATTAAACTGAACAACCATAAATACTAGACTAAAATGTTGATTGATAATCTTGATATGATTACGAGAAATAAATACTGCATGGGACGTAGTCTGGTTAGTAATACTATATCACTGTGGGTTATGTCACATAAGCTGATCTCTTACTTTCTATCTCAGTTTCCATACTGTATACTTATGATGATGAATATGAACATCATATAGTAGTCGTTGTATGTAAACTTCAATAATGTCCTCAGTGTGACCCAATCAGTAAGCTGTGAATGCAAATATCCTGATGTTTTATCACCTCTCTTTTACTAAGCCCTATAGGAAGTTGCTTTTTCTTTCGCTTATGGAGACTGATAATTGTACCACCCTGATAACTGACTTTGAAGGAGTAGTTGGATTTAACTACGTATATTTGTATTTGTGGTTTGTTTCGCCTAGCTTTGTTCCACTTATTTTAACCATGACATGAGGAGGACATTCGATTTTTCATTTCCCATTTTTTACCAACTGTAAATAATTCTAGATCACATATTTCACGTAACACGAATCTGCTGATGTAAGAGAAAACCTGGACCAAGTGCACTGGAAATGAAAATGCTGGACATGTTGCAGTGGAGAGTTTTTCCTCAGACGCCTACAAGACAAAACACACTCCAATGGTCTGAAAGTTTTTAAGTTTAAACATAATGGTTGCTTTGTTACAGTGGTTAGAAGACAATCATCAGACAGTTTACTGACTGTCACGGTTAGATTATCACTGTCTCACTCGGTTTCAAGGGTCCATGGGAAATTCTTTGCCATTTTTAATCGTTGTTAATAACCAATCAGGTTCCTTTTCCTCTCATTCACTGCCTTATGCTGATTATCTCAAAATTTAGAGGGAAAGTAAGAGGACTATGAATGCCGATTTCTTCCAGGCAAAAGTGAATAATCCGTTCAAATGGATTTGGAAGAAATTAATTCCACTTATCATGAGCAAATGGGAAGAAATACTGATGAATAAAAAAATTATTAAAAATATCTGCTGCAGCATAAGAGGAAATGGAAAATCCTATTTTACTTTTGTGAAACATTGGAGGATTTCTTTAATCCGAACTCTTAGTGTTTCTGAATATTACCTATCGTTTGAAAATGAAGTTTATAGTATATTGATGTTTCTAGTAAATAACCTAATAAAACTAATTACCAGAACCGTTCGAAACAGTTTGACAGTCTACATATCTGGCCTATCTGAACATAAATTAACTCATCATGTTAATATACTTTAAAATGTATATTGATTATTTAGAAGAAGCACAGAGAATGGAACCATTAATGTAGTTGAATCTCAACAAATATGTAGGAGGAAGTGGAGATGGATTGGGCATACACTGAGAAGGCCAACTGGGGACATCACGCATCAGGCCAGTTGCTCGAGTGGAATCCCCATGGGAAGAGACGAGTTGGACATCCGAGGGTGACATGAAGGAGATCGTGCGAGGAGGGAATGATAGTTTCTGGGCTGTCGTGGAGCCAGGTTCAGAAGATTTCAGAGACCAGAGTAGAATGGAGACGTGCTACTGAAGCCCTATGTTCCATTAGGAACCCAAGGGATTAATAATAATAATAATTATTATTATTATTAGTCCCTTGGGTTCCTAGTGGAACATAGGGCTTCAGTAGCACGCCTCCAGTGACCTCTGTTCTCTGAGATCTTTTGAACCTGGTCCCACGACAGCCCAGAAGCTCTCATTTCCTGCTCGCACGACCTCCTCCATGTCACCCTCGGACGTCCAACTCGTCGCTTCCCATGGGGATTCCACTCGAGGGCCTGACGCGTGATGTCCTCCGTCGGCCTTCTCAGTGCATGGCCAATCCATCTCCACTTCTTCCTGCATATTTGTTGCGTGATAGGTTCTTGGTTGGTTCGTTCCCAGAGTTCCTTGTTGCTTATTTTTTCTGGCCATCTGATCTTCAGCAGCGAGCGTAAGCAGTTGTTGATGAATGTCTGTAGTTTATTGGAAATACCTTTCGTGACGCGCCAAGTCTCTGAGCCATACAAGAGCACTGACTTGACGTTGGTGTTGAAAATCCGTATCTTGTTCCGCATGCTGAGTGCAGAAGATCTCCACACTGGTTTCAGGCTAATGAACGCCTGTCTTGCTTTTCCGATTCTGACTTTGACGTCCTCGTCCGTCCCGCCTGTAGTTGAAACAGTGCTTCCTAGATAAGTGAAGGAGGTTACTTCCTTCAAGTTTCTCCCGTTGACGGTGATTGGAGTTTGTTGTTGTTGTTGATGGTGGTGGTGCGGTATCTTCATCACTTCTGTCTTCTCTATATTCACCTGAAGTCCCGTCTTAGCTGCCTCTTCTGTCAACTTGTTAGTTTTTGCCTGCAGATCTTCAAGTTTGTGTGACATTAGGCACAAGTCATCGGCGAAATCCAAGTCTTCTAGGTTCTTTTCCGTCGTCCAGTGTATCCCCCTCTTCTCGCTGCCTACTGTTTGCTGCATGATCCAGTCCACCACAATAAGGAATATCATGGGGGATAGTAGGCAACCTTGTTTCACTCCTGTCTTCACTTCAAAGGCATCACTGAGCTTCCCATTGTGGATTACTTGGCATGTGGCATCTTCATATAGTTGTTGAATGAGGCGGATAAAGGTTTGCGGTACTCCGTAGTATTGAAGCAGTTTCCAAATTACTTCTCGGTCGACGCTGTCAAAGGCCTTCTCAAAGTCGATGAAGTTGAGGTGAGAGTTGATTGCCATTCTATGCTCTGTTCTATGATGATACGAAGCGTTGCAATTTGGTCTGCACATGATTTGTACTTCCTGAAGCCTGCCTGTTCCGGTCGCAGTTTTGAATCCAGTGCGTCTTTAAGCCTCTCCAGGATGATGCGGCTTAATATTTTACTTGGGGTGGACAGGAGAGTGATTCCGCGCCAGTTCTTGCAAGCACTGAGGTCTCCCTTCTTCGGCAGTTTGACAAGGTAACCCTTCTTCCAATCGCCAGGTACCTTCTCTTCCTTCCACACCTTCTGCAATAGTGGTGTGGTGTGAGCATGTCCGCTGTTGTCTCTGCATCTGTTCTCAGTGCTTCTGGCGGTATTCCATCTGGTCCTGCTGCTTTCCCGCATTTCAGTAGCTTTATGGCGTTCAGGACTTCCATTTTCGTTGGGGGATTAATGTTCACTTGTAGTTCAGCGGCTGCAGGTGGTATTTCTGGACGAAGTGCAGGTGGTGGTCGATTCAAGAGCTTCTTGAAGTGGTCGGCCCATCGTTTCCTCTGTTTCTCTTCTTTTGTAATTAAATTTCCTTCTTCATCTTTTATTGGTTTCATCTGTGTTGGTCTCTTCCCTGATAGCAACCTGGTTATTTGATACAATGTCGTCAGGTCTCTCTTACCTGCAGCCTGTTCTGCTTCACTTGCCAGTGTGTCGTAGAAGTGTCTTTTGTCTTTGCGTGCACTCTTCTTCACTTCTTTATCCAGTGTTTTATACATTGTGCTCAGTTCCTCTTGTCGTTGAGCATCCTTGCACTGGTTTATCTTCTGCTTCACCATCCTCCTCTCCTCTATCAGCTTCCAGGTATCCGTCGAGATCCATTCCTTGTCTTCCTTCTTCCTTCCTAATACTGTTGTGCAGGTTTCTTTCCACATAGCTTTCAAAGACTTCCAGTGTTCTTCCACACAGGTTTCTTCAGGGATGTTGCTCGATGTCTCCCATTTTGTCTTGATGGCTGCCTTGAAGATCTCCTTTGTAGTTTCATCCTTCAGTTTCCGAGTGTTGTACTTGAATTGAGGTCTATCACCAGCTTCCTTGAAGGCTTTTAACTTGATTTGGAAGGTTCCTTGCACTAGGTAGTGGTCTGAACCTACATCTGCTCCTCTTCTTGACCTTGTGTTAAGTAGACTGCGTCTCCATTTTCTTGAGATTGAGATAAAGTCGATTTGATTTTTAGTGTGTCCATCTGGTGAAATCCATGTCGCTTTGTGGATATCTTTGTGCCTGAACACACTGCCTCCAATCACCAAATCGTTGAATGCGCAGAATTCTGCAAACAATTCTCCATTCTCATTCATTTCACCTAGCGCTTCTCGACCCATGGTTAGTTCTCTTCCCGTGTTGTCCCCTCCCAGTTTGGCATTCATGTCGCCCATTAGAATTTTGATATCGCCAACTGACGTCTTGTCCAGTGTTGATTGAAGTTGTCTGTAGAAATCCTCCTTTTTCTCTTGCTCTGCATTATTTGTAGGTGCATAACATTGTATGATTGTGACCTTTCTTCCTTTTGAGTTGAATCTTGCTGTCATGATCCTGGAGGAGATTGGTTCCCACTGCATGAGAGCCTTCGATGCTCTTGAGGACATCATGATAGCCACTCCATAACTCAGTGTGCTCGTGGTTGTCGTCTGGGTGACCGGAGTAGATTATTGATTCTCCAGTTGACAGTTTGGAGAGTCCACTCCCATTCCATCTGCTTTCGCAAATCCCAAGCACTTCGATGTGATACCTTCTCATCTCCCTTGCAATCTGGGCTGCCTTACTGGGTTCAAACATCGTGCGGACATTCCATGTCCCCACGTTTACTTTCGCTTTCATCGAGCGAGAGAAGACACATCGGCCAATTGGCTTCCCGAAGGCTTTCACCAACTGGCGTCATTTCGCCTCTCCGATTCCAGCGGGAAATAAGTTTGTTTTCATTTTTTATATTTTGTTTGTGCTTTGAAGTTTCTTTAGCGGTTAGATTTGTTTTACGGGGTAGGGTTGCTAGCCCTATGCCCAACCTTCCCTCTTTACCCGGGCTTAGGACGTGCTAGTAACTAGTGAACTAGTTAACCAGGCGAGGTTATTAATAATAATAATAAAATAATAATGTAGTTGAATGAAATAGTAAATCCTATTCAGTGAGCCTAAACCTAATAAACCTGTAATCAGTATTTCAAAATAGATTAAGGACGATTTAATCATAATGTATCACACTGCTCACAATCGTACTAACCAGAGCAAAGTGATCTAATTCCGAGAGACAAAAAATTGTTGTATCATTTTTTGACAATTTTCAAAATATTGTAATTATTATTGCTTCACTGTTGTACGTAGTCACCATTTAGTGAGCATATAACTTTGTGATTTATACAAATTTAAATATACAGCAGAAGTTGATTTTTCAAATTGTGATCTACCACCTCATGTACGTTTGAGCATTTCTGGCAAAAAGTGGCACTTCAGAGGAGTTAACTCCTGTCTGGAACTTATTGTTACGTTTCTGATAGTTCAGCTAGGTGCTCAAATGAAGTTAGACTTCAGAATATCCCATCAACAAAAAGAGTAAACAAGAATTGTCTTTATTTTCAAAGAGGGAAAAACATTCACAACAATGAGTTTGGACATATTTATCACTAGTTAAAGTAAAGTAAGGTTATTTCCAATCTTCTGCACTACGAAAGACTCCTATTGAATATCTTTGATGGGAAAGATTAGAAGATTCAAAAAATGCTTGGAGTATTTGTTCGCGTATATGAAAGCTAGTGATTAAGAAGAGGGTTTTAAAGTAAGCTACCTGAACCGTACTATAAATGTTGAATGCTCTCAATAATGGGTAACCATTATCAAACGAAAGATCAATAAAAGTGATGGTAGGATTTCAAAATGGTATTAACAACTGGTCACTGGTTTTACGTAACTCATGTACTAATGACCTCAAAGCAAGTACTCTAATCAGGTTATTACAACTATAGCAAAGCAATCGGCTTTAGAACTCATAACAGCTACAGATCCCCCATGAGGCTCCAGGAGTTCAGTTTCCTCAGAGAGAGTAGTTTGGGAGCGTTAAGTGTTGGGATACATTTTCTTACTACATTATTTACCCAAAGAGAGTAAGTATATATTGGCATATCACACCATCGGTTGAAATAAATGAACTTTAAGGATAGTACAACAGATATTATATTGGAAAAGTAGACACAGAAATGGTGATCCTAAGAGTAGTGAGCAAGCTACTGCTAGAATTATTATAAAATGAAACTCTCTCCCAGCAACGAAAGATGGGTAAGAGTTCGAAAAATACTTTTGATGACACAGTTTTGATGTTTATTTGTTTGACGTCACAATATAGAGTGTATTCCAAGAAGATATCAATTATTTGAAAGTTACATGATTGATTTATCATGTTTTCTAAGTTTTAATACTCATACACGTTCATCTTGACTGCAACACAGAACAAAGTATACTACATAAACATCGGCATTGTGGTTCCTTATAATTCTATGTTATATATATATATATATATATATATATATATATATTATTATTATTATTATTTTATTATATGTCCCCTAGGTTCCTGGTGGAATATAGGGGTTCAGAAGCATGTCTCCATTGCACTGTGTTCTCTGTAGTCTTTTAAACCTGGCTCCACAACTGCCCACAAGCTTTCATTTCTTCCGCACATGATCTCCTCCATCTCACCCTCGGACGCCCAACTCGTCGTTTTCCCTTTGGATTTTACTCAATGACCTGGCGTGTCATGTCTCCGAATGGTTTTCTCAGTGTATCCCCAATACAATCCAATCAATCTCCACTTTCTTTCTGCATATTTGTTGGGCGATAGGTTGGTTCGACGCCAGCCAGCCAGGGTGAGTTCCCTTTTGCTTATTCTTTCTCGCCATCTGATCTTCAATATCGAGTGAGTGTGAACGGCAGCTGTTGTTATGATGCATGTCTAGTTTGCTGGACATGCTTTTCTTAACGCGACAAGGCTTTCAACTTGATTTGGAAGGTCCCTTGCACTAAACAGTGAGCGGTCTCAACCTACATCTCCTCCCATTCTTCATCTCATCTTCTCTCAAGTAGGCTGCATATCCATCTCCACTTTATTCACATTCACATGGAGTCGATCTCATTTTTGGTGTGTTCATCTGGTGAATGAATATCCTCCTCTTTCTACACACTACCTTCAATCACCAAATCACTAAATCGACAAATCTCCGCAAACTGTTCTCCATTATCATTCATCATCTCACCGATTGCTTCTCATTCCATCATGAATTCTCTTCCCGCGTTGTCCACCTCCACTTTGGCATTCATGTCGCCCATCACAATTTTGATGTCTCCAACTGGAGTAGGGTTTTGTCCAGTACTGATTGCAGTTGTCTGTAGAATTCCTCCTTCTTCCCTTGATTTGCATTATTTGTAGGTGCATAGCGTAGCGTAGCGTAACACTGAATGGTTGTCACTTTCCTTCCTTTCGAGTTGAATCCATCTTGCTGTCATGATGCTGATCTTGATGTTGGAGGAGATTGGTTCCCACTGCATTAGAGACAGCCTTCGATGTTCTCGAGGGGAGGACATCATGATAGCCACTTGAGAACTCAGTGTGTTGGTGATTGTCGTGTGTGTGACAATATTGGAATAGATGATTGGCTCGTCTCCAGTTGACAGTTTAGAGAGTCCACCTTCATTCTATCTGCTTTCACAGATTACTAGCACTTCTATGCTACATCTTCCGCTACTTTTGCAATCTGAGCAGCCTTGCCAACCAGCTTCAAACGTAGTACGGTCATTCCATGTTCCTATGCTTACTTTCGCTTTCATGGAGAGGAGAGTCGTCGGTCAATTGGCTTCCCGAAGGCTTACACCAACCGGCGTCATTTCATCTCCACGATTCCATCGAAGAGTGAGTCTGTTTTTATTTTATTTTTTTTGTGCCTTGAAGATTTGTTAGCGATTTAATTGATTTCCCCGGGGTAGGGTTTCGAGCCCTATGCCCAACTTTCCCTCTTTTCGGTGCTCAGGACCAGCTAGTAACTAGTGAACTAGTAAACTAGTGGAGGTTACAGATATGGACTCTTGATCAATAACATGAGACTTCACTCCTCGGGGTCTCTCTGTTCCTTGAAAACCGAAAGAAGCTATGAGAACAATAAAGGTTTATTGTCAAGTCGATGACGTACGAAATTAAAGGTTTATATACGCTTTTCGATGGCTTTGGCATGTTCAGCACTTTTCTAGATAGTTTTTGTACCTGATCTCAGACTCATAAGTATGATCATGTGGTTTTCGTAAACGTTCAGAGTGCCGAGATTAATTGTGAACTCTTTCCAGTGAATTCCAGGCTTATTTGAAGGATCAAAGGGACATTGTTGCACTTAGTAACAATTTACTGCTCGACGACATATCACAGTAATAATAGTAATAATACAACTTTCAAAGTCTGCATATAAAGTCAACCCAAAAGAATTTATCCTGCTGCTTTCAACAAATCCAGAAGACTCAAATTCAAAGTTCAGCAAATTAATATGAGTACTCCACAAAAATGGATGAAGTTATGAATGATACACAATCAGTTGTCAATCGAATAAAGTTACTGATCGATCTCTCATCTAAACAGTTAAGCTAGAATAAATTAAAATTTCTCGAGAAAGAACTAAGCTTCGACATAGCAGTAGCTCACCTCAAACCTAAAGATGTTATACCTAGCATAGAAGTAGTATTAAGCTCCGTAAATAGGAAAACTGATAATCAGGTGGGTGAACAATATGCATTAACAGTAAAATACTAAAAGAAAGTCAGAAAGAACTTAGTGGGTACAGAAACGCTGGTACTGACAAACTTAAGAAACGACAACTGAAAATTAATTGCCGAATTGAACAAAGACTACTCGATAATAGTTATGAGTATGGTGGACTACTGAATGAAAGTCAATGAGTATATCAAAACAGGATCATATGAACAGAATACCAAATCTGTAGATCTGGTTAAGAACATAATTCAAGAGCCTATATTTGATCTAATACGCCAAGCAAAACTATCTCTAGGTGAGTATTTATAGTTTAATTTAATGCTTAAACTAGTAGTCTCAATAGAATGTATGATACCAGTAGTATTCATAAACTAGGTTATTGTACTAGCCCAATAATTAACCTTAGAAATACACCAGTATATAAGTTACTTAAGTATTTATCTGGAATACTATGTTCTATTAGAAATCGCCCAAAATCTAGGTACATTAATTAATTTGAATTCGAACAGACTAACTAATGTACACTGAGAGAATGGAGAAAATGTGGTCACTTTTGATCCAACCAGCCAATTTATATGGCACTTGGGGTAATCAAAAATGAACTCCCAACTGACCATGAACTTAGTAAGAGAACTAAAGCTCTTACTGAAGAAATTATGCTAATAATAAGATTGTGTTTAATTTCTATAGTTTTCCAATTTCAAGACAAAATATATAAACAAACAGAAGGAGTAGCTATGGGATCTCGAATATCTCCGACCGTAGCAGACATTTTTATAGACAGTTTGGAACAAATGGTATTAGGGACATTCCAACTCACTGCAAAAGTATCATGGCGATGTGCTGAAAACATATTTACTGTGCTGAAATCAAAACAAATCCAGAGATTTTCTGAACAAATTTACTCGACAGTAGATACAATCTAATTCACTTATGTATTAGAAAATGAAGAAGGAGAATTACCTACGCTGAGCTGCGAAATTCATGAGGAGAGAAAATAGAAGCTTGTATTACCAGTGTCGATAGGAAACTGACACAATCGAATTGATACTTGGATTGTACATTATCTTACCCTATTTCTGTCAAGGTAGGCTTGATAAAATGTTTAATTGGGCTAGGAGTTTGACTAGTATGTCAGAAAACCTAAATAAGGAAATGAAACACATCAAAGAGAAACAACTTCCTAATAACTACGTTTTGGAATTTATTAAAAAGTTTATCATGAAATAAGAGAGGTTGTAATGTTAATGGTGATTACAATAGGTCTAGTTCTACCACATAAAGAAGGCATATGGGGCATTACAGGTAGAATTTTTCAAAATGCTAGAAGAATTACGGCAGCATTTAAACCTGCAAACTCAATCAGAGACGAGTCTGGTAGGCTAACAGATCGAGTAGATCTATCGAATACCATGTGACGATTTTGAGATAATGGACAAGTTGACAATTCTAAATCCAACATTAGGTAGAGATTACTATTTATAGATACACTTGTAATTCTCCGTTGTTTTACTGGGTCGAAATGTTCGACCTCGTAGTGAGAACAACATCACTCACTAGGGTGTAGGTACGTCCAGCTGACGAGTCCCAAATAGGACGAAACACGTGTCTTGGATTCATGTGCTAGCCACAACCAAGTAAATTATCATAGTTAAAGATTGATTACAGAATCTGTATTCATTGAACCTACATTTAACAAATGTAACAGGAGTAATTCATCACATATTGCATAAGTTTAGATTTTATTACCCTTAAAATAAAAGAATGAAGAACTTTTGAACTGTGTTAAGGAAGTTTGGAACTCATTTAATTACTTTGATGTGAATGTGAGCAATAAATATTGCTTGAAATGTCAATAAGTCACTAGTACTTTATCACTATGTGCTATATCAAATAAGCAATCCAATCTGGAATATAGACTATAGTATACGACAAATCACTTTTGAATCCAACACTTTAGTATGAGATAAATGAGTGTCTTGTTAACCTGTGATCGAATCGAAAACCATTTTCTGTAAATATTTATGCTAACTATTCTTTTATATTGAGACACTAAGTGCTAATTTTGTTGCTGATGGTTTTATCCAATCTCAACATATTTTCGGATCATAATATATAAGTGCATAAAGAAGATTATATCAGATTATAACCTTCACATGTTCAAGAAAAGAAATTATTGCTTATAAAGTGATGATTTATTCAAACCCGCTTGCTTTGTTCACTGAAGCAATTTTCTTCTTTCAAAAAACATGTATTTAAGCCGATGCACCATACATCAAAGTCTTCGACAAAGACCAAACGTGGATCTAAACAATTATGGGGACTTGAAATGATGAAGAATATTTGCAGCTGACGAGAACGATTTCCTTGGTGTTGTGTTTTCTTAGCTAGACACTTTAATTGTGAAGCTTACATTGTCATTCTAGACAGCGTTTTCAGCACAAAATTTAGATGGAAGTGAGCTATAAGGTTTTATTCACAAGTGGCTCACTAGCTTATCCTGGCGGTCCTATGTGTGATTAATTATTATATCACTGTTATTTTTCCCCTAGGTTCCTGGTGGAATATAGGGGTTCAGAAGCATGTCTCCATTGCACTGTGTTCTCTGTAGTCTTTTGAACATGGCTCCACAATCGCCCACAAGCTTTCATTTCTTCCGCACATGATCTCCTCCATCTCACCCTCGGACGCCCAACTCGTCGTTTTCCCTTTGGATTTTACTCAATGACCTGGCGTGTCATGTCTCCGAATGGTTTTCTCAGTGTATCCGCAATACAATCCAATCAATCTCCACTTCCTTCTGAATATTTGTTGGGCGATAAGTTCTTGGTTGGTTCGTTGCCAGCCAGCCGGAGATCCTCCTTGCTTATTCTTATTATTCTGACCATCTGATCTGATCTTCAATATCGAGTGAGTGTAGGCGGCAGCTGCTGCTGTGATGTATGCTTGTAGTTTGTTGGACATGCCTTTCGTAACGCGCCAAATCTCTCAACCATCACATAGAAGCAGTGACTCGACTGACATGAGTGTTGAAATCCTGTCTTGCTTTTGCGATCCTGGCTTTAACGTCCTCATCTGTGCCAATCTGTGGTTGAAACGATGCTGCTTAGGTAGGTGAAGTGATTAATTGCTTCAGCTAAGATTCTTTTGTTGCCTCCACAACCATTCTGATATGAACTTTGACCTTCCGGTTGTTCTTGCATTTCTTATTAGTTGATGGACCGCGTCACCGTCAATAGGTTTATAGATCGCTGACTAACCTGACTGCCAAGCTTATAAGATTTCTCTGGCACTCTTTGAACTTCCTCTATCTAGAATCTACAACTCTGTCCGTCGTCGTGTTTTTTTAATTTCTGCAGTTCACTATCTGAACAACGCTTGCTTGTTTCCCTTTGCTATTGTATCTTTCGCCCTGCATAACATAAAGAGTCAACAGAATTCGTAGGCCTTTGAGCTATAGCGATTCCGAAACGTTTCAGCAATCTATCCTCAATCTCTGAGATTTTCTTCATATAATATATAACAGTATGTTTGTAGCTGCCAAGGATGATTTTTTGGTTCACTGTGAATCTGACAAGCACCTTTTGATAGAGCTGCGTGGATAATCGTTCTTCTGGAAATCAGCCATTAAATAGTTTTTATCCTTTTCCATGTAAAGTTGATGTGTTATAGTGTATCTTCTCTCGTCTGAACACTGTTTTTATACAGCTGATTTTGTGTGCTGTTGGATCGTTACTGCTGTAGTTGAGAATTTCACGCGTAGAGTTAGTTTTCTGTAAATTTCAGTCTTCACTTTTCCCGAATTAATGGGACGAATTAGCCAACCTAAAATCGTAAAAGTCCATTAGATTCTTTGTTTGAGGCCAAAAGTCAATGTCAAAAATGAAATATCCCCGAGATATTTGGTATATTCCGTCTATAAAACCCTCATTTCGGCGACGTAGTTTTTCGATGTCAGAATGTTGAGTTCCCTAATGCATAAGGCATGATGCGTGGAAGTAAGTAGCGTCACCCCCCCCCCCCAAAATCAATAGCCTAGGGTTTGACGACTTTCGACATTGATGCTTACCTTGATAGTTTAACTTGACTCGCTAAGCTGAAGGCACCCGGTCAAGCATCCTCGCCATTTGGCACGCTGTCGTGTTACGTTGCACTGCTCGTGTATGACTCTCTAGCCAGTTAGTTGGAACGCATCGGTATCTTGGCATATCCATCCAAATATACTATTCCATCCGACTACGCTATCGTGTTCTACCTTGGTCTCGTGCCTGTGTGTATATAACAAGTCCGAATAATTAGTGATTGTCTTTGCGTCTGTCAAATTCGCACCAGGACAAATCCTAAAACTACATTACCTCATTAATGTCTTTAAGTTTGTCGTTTCCAGAAAGGATCCTGTTAGGACAAAATATGAACTAAGACATGCTGAGATTGCTGTCACGTGATTTTATCATAAATATTAATTACAACAAGACATGTAAGCGAACGATATGGTTGTCAATTAGACCTCATCAGGCTGACTCCAATCTCCATGACTTTCTGAGACAACGACATAGAAGGTATACCGATCGTAAAAGAATTAATACGGTTTTTCATAATGACGCGACAATATAAACAGGCTTTCAGACAGATAGACAAATAAAGTATCTAGTAGTGGTGTGAAAGGGGTGACAAAATGAAATACAAATAGGAAGGAGAAGTACATTCTAGAATTCATAAATAAAGTCATTCATTAGGTCCCCCTTCACTAAGGTAGGGATAAAGACTGTGCAAACTTCTGCGTACAGAGCTTTGGATTGTTTATTCGAATTCCTATAGTCTCGGTTATAAGTAATAGGCTGATTAGAACCCCATTGGAACGTTTGGTATTATGCGGTAAATCACTTTGAGGGCTTTCATCTCACCCACTCTGTGATCACCATCAACTAGATGCGATAAAATGTAGCCTCTCACATGTTTAACCTGTCCTTCACCTAGCCGAAAAGTTAGGTGTCTGGCAATACATTGGTTAAGTTGCCTAATCGTATGCCCGATATAACTGTCTCCACAGCGCAATTAAAGTGGTAAATACACATAGAAGTGGTTGAACTAGTAACTTGTCCTTCATTTGATGCGAAACAAATCTTCGATTAGGAAAAGACAGACACAGATTAGCCGCATAAAAGGTTTTTAACTGTTCTTGACAGACTGTGGAATAGAATTCCACTAAGCAACACCCTTTATTACATCTTAGCCTTATGAATAGGGCTTTTTTACGACGGTTTCTGCTTCAGGTCTTTTTACGGGTCTATTTGTGTGTTGTTTCACAAAATTGTGGAGATAACCTATTTCCATCAACGAATTCGAAATCCACTTCGATTCGCTCTGCAGGTCAGATTTTCCTTGCTCTGGCTGCTGAACATTTCACTGAATTTCTTTTTTTCACATTAGCAGTGAAACTAAGGAAGTGTGCGCATTGACATGTGGATTTGTTCCTTCTGTACGCGCTCCTGCGAAGTGATACATCTCCTTGTCTACTTAGTAGAACATCAACGAAATTCGATTTATTATCCCGTTCCTCTGATTGACTTTTAAGGCTACCCAAAAAACTACTCAGACAACCAATTACTTTCCTTCACTTTATTAAAGCTACCTTTCTGCACGTAACACCGAATCCTGATTGTTTATTTAGGCAGTTACTTGGGTGACCTCTGAAGTCAGTCGTTCTTCTTGACATGTGAAGGCAAGTGACAGATGTATGCTGCTAAACCTTTTCAGAAGTTCGTTCTGATCCATATTCTGGTCAGTTGCAGTGAAAGTGTCATCCACCTACCTGTAATACATATCTTACTTGTTGATGTCATCCTTCTATGGTTCCCTCCTCTAGTTTCGCCAGAAAAAAGTCTGCAGGGGTCGGACTTAATGGCGATCCTACTGCGATTTCATCCACTTTTCTGTGACATGTATTTATGAAAACAGAGTGTACATTCAATGTACATCTAAGAAGTAGTTCCTTAAGGTTAGAGTCGGGAAGCCCAATGAAATTAGTTGTCTCAGTGAGCGGTATACTAGTGAATAATGATGAAACATCTGACGATATCATGCATTTTCCGCTCACATCTACGTCCGTCACCCTGGAGATGAAACAGAAGACATCCTACACACCATGCCCTACAACTAGTCTATGAAAGGGTCCCAAGATCTGGACCAACCATTTTGTCATTTTATGATATGGCGAGTTATACGTATCTAAGACTGGTGGAAGGGGAAGTCCGGATTTGTGGATTTCGAGCAGACCAAAAAGCTGTGGATCAATTACTGACAGCATAGGTTACGCCCACTGATAAATAAAATGACAGTTATCCTGTGATACCTGGAACTGGTTGCTGTGAAGCAACTTCCGACTTCCAACACTCTGGTAGGTCACTGCCGAAGGTGTGCTCCCAATGGCTATTTTCTTATGAGACCTCTAATAGATCTGTTTCTTGTGGATACAAAAGGCATGCGACTGGGTGGCGTTGGCAGTCTCACGTAGTCCAAACTATAGAAGCAACTACGCCTGCACATCAGTATTTCCATGCTTATTTGAGTCCTTCTGTCGGGGCATCTATCTCGAAAAAGGGGGGAGATTCTACAGTGACTGATCTAAAGCCCGGAGCAGGCGCTGGTCTTTTTCCCAGGGTAACGGACACAAATAATAGGGATCTACTAGCTAAGCGCTCTGCCATATGTCACTTTTGACATTCACCTGAATAACTTAATATGTCCACTTTAGTTGCCCACCAGAGTGCTGATATTTAAAATGTCTTGATGTAATCACTGTTTCCTTGTTTATAACGTGGTAACTGTCCCCGAAAATCTTTCTAAGCACCATCTAGAAGCCTAAATTCAACAGTTTAAATTCAGCTCACCAAACAGTCTAAGTAGTTTTACATTTTAATCCGATACCGTAACTACGCAATTGTACAAATGATTTGAAGACTTCCCATAGGGATTCTATTTAAGAGTATCGATATTCATTTGAATTTTTTCTCTCCCTTTGTGGGTGTCACCCTCTACCACTGACCTGTGTAATATCATTTTAAAAAATGCTTATCTTCTTTGACTTAACCATTACTATCTATCTTTGTTTTAATTGAAAGTTGTCCTTTGCACTCCGCTTTGGTTTTGTGTGATACAGAACTGTTGACAACAAGGCGTAGGTTTACTGTTCTCCACTTTTTGTTTGGCTAGACTCAAGGCTGCACCCTAGATTAACTTCATGTCCCTTGACTGAATGCTCAAAAGTTTGTTGCCTCATCCGGTTCTTGTAGGCAGAATTTTCATTCCACCGTCAATACTCAGTACGTATTCTGTACCGAAGAAATCTTTGGACTGTGTGGTTGCCAAATGGCATTGCTGAAGCACTTTCATAATCTTGATGTAAATTTTCATTGTTTGGTGATACCTCGGACTTTATCACGTTAAATCGGATTTTAATATTGTTGAAGTATAGCCGTGACTGTGCGTGACTCAAGAAAGCTAGTTAAGCTATACAGAAAGCAGTAATTCGTCTGAATCGTGTTACCTTGATTCCGTTGAATTGTTTCCCGGGTTCAGAGGGAAATACTTGAATTTCGGTCATTATCTTACCCAACATACCCAAACGTTGTCGCGTGTGGCTAGCGCACCAAGACGTTGGTCTCGGAATCCGTTTTGAACAAAGAAGGTGAAATGGAAATGGATTTACCTCTGCATACACTACAAGTCTCCTTTGATGCAACTTCATGCCATGGATCCACTACCAGTTCAATGAATCACCACGGTAAGCCTGGATCTGGAGTGATCTTGACCGAATTAAAGGAACGTCAGTAGAGGGGGAGACGTGGTCCTGAATTTCATGAGTTTCAGCACAGACGAACGAAAGAAATGCAAAGGCAGTTGGGCATGTCGAGTCTAAAAGAGGATATGGTAGCGTCACACACTTCTCCGGAATCAACATCTTGGGTTCGACGAGATGCAACGCTGATGTTGACCTTCATACTTTAACTGGACTCACTAAGCTGAAGGCATCCAGTCACTCATCCACGCCATTTGGTACGCTGTCGTGTTACGTTGCACTGTTCATTATCGACCATCTAACCCGTTAGTTAAAAGGCATCGGCATCCTGGCACGACCTCGCAAACATGGTATTCCATCCAACTACACTATTGTGTTCTTCCTTGGCCTCGTACTTGTGGTGTATTACAGGTACGAATAATTAGTGTTTGATCTGTGCGTCAGTCGAGTTTGCACCTGGACAATTCTTAAAATATTAGTGCTTGCTCCCCAGATGATGGTGTGAAACAGAATAAATCGGTCCTTCCAGATGCTGAGTTCGAAAACATCTTTTCTCCCAAAGGAACTAACCAGTTTGATAGCCTAGAGAACAGGACGACAGCCATGAAGCTGCCGTCTACTGACGTTAGCCCCAGGCTGCCGACAGCCGTATCATGCACTTTCGATGGACAACCGGCAAACAAATAGAAGCTTACTAGATAATTTGGAGTTTATATTGTCTCTAAGGTCGAAGGATGCACAACTGTTGTTATACTTGCCACATTACTGCAGAAATAGACCCAAAGATGCTTTGGTATATACATATCTTCTTGAGCATGCGGGCACATACCATTTTTACAGTCGTGAATGACTTTATGCCTGACATGTGTTGCCTCAGATAAAGTAATTCAAGTTGCTGGGATGCTTCCGTTGTGTGTCGGTAAAATGTAGGATGTCAGTAGAACAAGCACGTACAATGTGACACTACGGACAATTGGAAGTAATGTCTTCGCATTCGCAAAACTCACGTTTTACCTTCAGATATTGAAAGGTTCATATGACATTGCTCCAAACTGGCTAGCAGCAGAATCCAAAGAGCGCGTTTTGTCCTATTTAGGACTGGTGGGCAGAATCTACCTGTATCCCAATGGGCGATGCTGCCATCAGTGGGACTTCACCTCAGAACCCTGGTTATCAGCCACGATGATACTTACCTTATGATATGGTGCTGAATCCATAGAATTCAGATTGGATGCGGGTGTTCTTGAGTTGTGCCCCCAAAGCTGATAGGAAACTCTTTGAATAACCTACTGTGATAAGGCTGAGAACCAACAGCAGATTAAATTGGTACGCTGTCGCGTTTCTGTACAGAACCATTCGCCTTACCTCAACACCACACAGTAACTTGCACTCGAGGGTCATAGTTGAATAGGCCAGCTCTAGACCTAAATCGACCGTGGCAAAAGCGGTAATTGGTGCCGACTAACCCAGTTAAAGCCGAATTTGATGAAACCAGCAGCACCCGGCATAGAAAAAGATTAGAGCAGGACGCCAAACGCCATGGAAGCAAATAAAAGAATTGACTTGAGTGCCACGCCCTAATTAACACTGATAGCAAAATGTATATCACATAGCCTTCCTTGCATGAACACATAACATTTCTACAAACATAATCTTCGTGTTTCAGGGCTACGAACACAAAAATACTGGTCGTTTTGATTCACTCTTAACTTAGTTGTTGGGTATCTACGGTTGATGGGGGGTGGAAAGCGTACATAGCTATTCCTTACATTTTATGCAGCGTTCCTTCCAGGTTAGGAGGCCGCTTCCAGTTTCGGCCTTGTTGTCCAATGAGCCTGTAGTCAGGTAGGAGTTGTCTTCCAACTGATGCACTCCTAGGTGGTAAGAAGTGATAATTTACAAATCCTGAGTGGAAATATGACGTTCACTCCAAAGCAGAATGTTCTTTGGCACGGCTTGCGGTCGCGACAACACTAATAATAATTTTTACTTTCAGATAATGGATTTGACATCGGTGATGCCAGTTTTCGGGCGTCACCAGGTTGATAATCCTCGAAAGTTTATAAACTGTTACTTAGGATTAAATGATTCACATATCAAGCCATTGATGTAAGTAATCTGCTATTCATGGGACGGGTACGAATTTAACACCTCCCATCACGTAGATGGTTTCCATCATTAGGAACAAAAGTGCACAATTTTCGAAGTCTGCGTTATAGCCAGTCGACACCGTGAATCTATTCGCAAAGATGGTTTTTCAGTAATGTAATCACCCGCTTATTGGAAATTTTCCCAGTTTTCAGCTTTTCTAACCATGTATACGATCTCGAGTGCCAGTAAGTACCCACAGTTACATAATCATGGTGAATGTCTAAATGAATGCATTTACAGATCACCATAATACACTTAAAGGTAACGTAGATTAGTACCACTGGGAATACTCGTTGTAGTGCATAGAAATATGCCTTGAAACTATTAATCATTTCAGTGCCAGTAATTATAGATAGACTTTTGACATCTTTCATATCAATGCAAACAGCATCATTCAAGAGAGTGTTTCATGCATAGTGACTTCCATTTGGAAATGTCACTTGATACAGAGTACCGGAAGGCTCATAGTATAGGGCTACCTGGGGTAAGTCACCTTTTGAGCTAGCACGCGAATTTGTCTTCAGTTTAATCACTTGTTCGTAATATCTCTGCGACGTAACTGTCTCGAAAATTTGGACGCTTGGTCACTTGAAGAATCTTGACTAGTGGGTGACTTAATTGTGAAGATATTCCAAAAAGTAGGAAAGGTTGGGAGTGGTCTAATAATCCTTGGTGTCGCAAAGCAGGTATTATTTTCGCTTTCACATTTTCTTGATTTCATTATAGTTAATTAGTTTATTATTATCACCTTCATTATAACTCTTGCCTCATCCTTCACATTCTTTACATCTATCTATCAAGTGGACACTCAAAATTTTCTTTTCATATCCATCAACAATTTTCACCCTGTCAAACTCCTTGCCCTCATCGTCATTTCTGCCGTCTTAGTTTATTCCGCTGAATAGTTATGTTAAGACCGAAATTCAACATCAAATGTCCTCATCCGGCTGCTGCTACAAAGAGGACAAAACGTGCATAAAACCAGAAAGGGAAGCGTAAAAGCACATAGGGTGGCTTTGGTTACTTGGGTACTCAGGAAAGGGGTATGGATGAGATAAATCTATGAACGGGAAGCTGAAAATAAGCAGCTGAGTAGTTTAATACTGTACCCATGAGGTGCTGTTAGCATTTTTATGGTGTTCTTCTCACGTTCAAACAGTTTTACAAGTACCTAAAGATAGTGACTTTAAAGTGACTTCGGAGCTCGTGGTGTGTGTATTTGGGCCGGGGGAAGAAAAAGAGGAGGGAAGTCGTTGTGATTTAGAGGGAAGGAGGGCTATGGAATCTATAGCGTGACGGTTAGTTGGCTTTTCGGAGCTTATTCCGTGTCCGGGTTTTATTGAAATGACAATCTGGCATTCTGAGAAGATCCTAAGAAAGCAGCACTGAGTACAAGGTATGTGGGGTCATTGGTGAAAACTTGTTTGTTGTTAACTTACGATCACCGACCACTGACAAGTTAAACTGCTCCTCAGGATGGTCTTCTTATGTCTGTGCCATCGGATTTACAACCTCCTTCCTATGTTGCTAGGTTGCTTTAGTACTGTGCATTGTCTTTTGGGTTGTCGATAATATACCTGTACCAAGCGCTATCATTGTTCACTTGCCTCTCTAGTGCCTACTTTCTGATGAGACTCCCTGTTATCTCAGCATATGTGATTTCACTTCACTGGAACTCTACAGATTTGGGTCGAGCCATTAGAAACTTAAAGACTACAACGTGAGCGATATCACCCAAGCACTTGACGCTGTAGATCCAGAATCGCTCATGGAAAATCTCAGAATTAAAACAAGCATGGTGCCACAGATTATAGTACTGCCACAGGCCTGACGCACGATCGAATCCAGTGACTGGTACTCCATTGTGACAATACGTTGGATTCATAGTATCCGGCTGACTAAACGCCACATTTACGTGACCTATCTAATAAAACGTGCATGAAAATAATAAGCCAACCAACAGTGGCACCGAGCGCCCTGCAAGCAACAGTGATACTGACAAAAGGAGACGCAATAAACTTAAATTGACGAGTAAGGTGGCGGAAGTTGTGAGAAGGCAGTATGACTGATGTTATGGCACAAGTCTACTCAGAGATACCCGATAAAACAAAGTTTCACTACCTATACCCGATAACACGTGATAAAGCACAATGAGGAGCTGAAATCAACCTCCTGTTCGGAACAATGACAATTTTTGTCTGGCACATCCCTACCACTTATTGGGCTGGCAACCAACTGATGGGAATGCTAAAGCCCCTTGCTCCAAGGCACTTAGTTCGACCCCTTTACGATAACGAAAAACATACACTTAACCACATTTACAGCTTCTAGACGCCAACTTCTTGAGTGAGATTGTAGCGTCATACACTTCCCCAAAATCAATAGCCTAGGGTTTGACGACTTCGACATTGATGCTGACCTTGATAGTTTAACTGGACTCGCTAAGCTGAAGGCATCCGGTCAAGCATCCTCGCCATTTGGCACGCTGTCGTGTTACGTTGCATTGCTCGTATTCGACTCTCTAGCCAGTTAGTTGGAACGCATCGGTATTTTGGCATAACCATCCAAATATACTATTCCATCCGACTACGCTATCGTGTTCTTCCTTGGTCTCGTATTCGTGGGTATATAACAAGTTCGAATAATTAGTGATTGGTCTTTGCGTCTGTCAAGTTCGCACCAGGACAAATCCTAAATTGGTGAGCCCGACGTGATCAAATACCCGACGTGATCACATATCCCGAACAATAACAAGTATTGAATTGGTGAGCCTGTTCCATTTTATATTTGTTTATTGTTTTCATTTCGATAACATTTATATATCCATTTACTACACTTTCTCATGTCCGACCACACTCCCAAGCTTATTCGTATTAAGCCGACCTCGAACACGATCCAACTCGTGCCATATTGGCCAGACAATGCAGAAACATGGTTTCTGTATGCCGAGGCCGATTTTCGAGAACAGGGTGTCTCAGATCCTCATTCTCGATTTCTTGCTGTCATACGTTCACTACCGCGAGAATTAAACAGGTTTGTTACAGCAAACATGTTTAATCCTGAAGTAAGTGACCCTTATGCACTTCTAAAGGCTGCACTCTTGAAGAAAAGCGATCTCACAGATCGCCAACGTCTAGACGAATTGCTTCGTAACATCGAGCTAGGCAGCCACTCAGCTACTGAAGTCCTCGCACGCATGCGAGAAGTAATCGGTGCACGAACATTTGACGATGGTTTCTTCCGAGAACTATTTCTCTCGAAACTACCACAACCGGTGCAAACCGTGTTGGTGACACTCCAGTCAGTCCCACTCGACGACCTGGCAGCTTCAGCAGATAAAATACTGGAGATATCCAGCAGACCCGTCTCCAACGTATATTCTATCTGTGACAAAACAGAGCGCCAGGATTCGGAGGTGACCAAGTTGTGCAACTCTGTGAAACGGTTGCTACGATCTCGAAGTCCTAGATCACGTAGCACTTCACAGAAACGCACCTTGGCGCATCGCAGCAAGTCGCGTGGTAGCCCTAAAACGAAACCCAACAGGGTGGAAAACCCTGAATGGTGCTGGTTTCATAACACTTACGGGGATGAAGCCAGAAAATGTCGTAAACCATGCCGTTTTAAGAAGGACATAAACTCGGGAAACGGTCACGCCGGCACGTGCTCACGGCAACCGTAGCCGGCGGAAAAAGCCGTTTGCTCTACGTCACCGACATTAAAACGAAAGTCCGCTACCTCGTCGACACCGGCGCAGAAGTTAGCGTTCTTCCAGCAACGACAAAGGAGCGTCATCTCGACCCATCCTTCAATCTTCAAGCAGCCAACGGCAAGGCAATCGCGACATTCGGGAGACGGTATGCCTACCTCAACTTAGGTTTACGCAAACCTATTCACTGGATTTTCCTCCTGGCAGACGTCTCTATGCCTATCATTGGCATAGATTTGCTGAACCATTACGATCTACTCGTAGATGCTCGCCGTCGACGACTGATAGATAACAACACAAAGTTATCTATTGGCGGCACCACCTATGTAGGTCCGAGTTTAGCCATCGTTAGGACTAAACAATCAGACGACGCGTCCTACCAGGCAGTTCTGGAGAAATATCCAGAGTTACAACAACCGAAACACACTCTTCCGTGCATAACCAGCAATGTTATGCATCACGTCACAACCACAGGTCCACCTGTGGCATCCAAAGCTCGCCGTTTAGCCCCCGATAAGCTGCAAACGGCGAAAAATGAATTCGACCATATGCTGGAACTGGGCATTATCAGACCGTCAAACAGTCCTTGGGCATCGCCATTGCACATGGTGCCCAAAAAGGATAGCAACGACTGGCGTCCGACCGGTGATTACCGAAGGCTTAACGCCAAAACAACTCCGGACTGCTACCCTATACCCCACGTTTACGACTTGACCGCAACCTTATGCGGCATGAACATTTTCTCGAAAATCGACTTAGTCAAAGCGTACAACCAGATACCTATGGCAGCAGAAGATATCGCGAAAACAGCCATTATTACTCCTTTTGGCCTGTTTGAATTCCTGCGCATGCCTTTTGGTCTTCGGAATGCAGCACAAACATTCCAACGCTTTATGGACGACGTCTTCCGTGGTCTGAATTTTGTTCATGTCTACATAGATGACTGTCTAATTGCGAGTCCAGATAAGGAAACACACCTTAAACATTTGGACCTCGCATTCGAAAGACTCAAAAAACATGGCATCACAGTTAACTTACAGAAGTGTGAAATAGGAGTTGAATCACTCAGCTTCCTTGGGCATACCATTGACAACAAAGGTATACGCCCATTGAGAGATAAAGTGGCGGCTATCACAAACTATCCAGAGCCGACCACTGTGAAACATCTCCGCACTTTCAATGGCCTGGTAAGTTATTACCGAAGGTTTATCCCTAACTGTGCCTCTGTCATGAGACCACTCACAGATCTACTTCGAGGAACTGCGAAGTTCGTGTCTCTGGACAACGCGGCTAGACTTGCTTTCTCCAAAGTCAAGGAAGCCATTTCGAACGCAACCATGCTTATGCATCATGACCCCAATGCTCCTCTGAGTATTGCTGTTGATGCATCTGATTCAGCAATTGGAGCAGTTTTGCAACAGTTGACTGACAACCAGTGGCAACCGTTAGCCTTTTTCTCGAGGCGGCTGCAAGACGCGGAAACAAGATACAGTACATTTGGTAGGGAACTCCTAGCCATGTACTGTTCTGTACGCCATTTTCGACATTCTGTGGAAGGTCGTGATTTCATTATTTTCACAGACCACAAACCGTTAACGTTTTCCCTCAGCTCGGCGTCTGACAAATACTCCCCTCGTGAGTCGCGACAGCTGGATTACATTTCCCAGTTCACGTCAGA
The DNA here is from genome assembly GCA_944470555.2 of Heterobilharzia americana. Classification (NCBI taxonomy): domain Eukaryota; kingdom Metazoa; phylum Platyhelminthes; class Trematoda; order Strigeidida; family Schistosomatidae; genus Heterobilharzia; species Heterobilharzia americana. Next base: position 75,315,416 of record OX104130.1, on the reverse strand, counting down.
CATCCGCCACATTTCTGGAGCAAACAACTCCGCAGCCGACGCACTATCTCGAATAGCTTCGATAAACTATATCGAGGGTATTGATCTCGTTGAACTAGCTCGGCGTCAAAAGGAAGACCTTGAGCTGCATCATGAGTTGTCGTCCACAACTCTCAAACTGCGACTTTGTCCTGTTGGATCAGACAAGGATGCAATTTTGTGCGATGTCTCTGCTAGTCAACCACGCCCAATAGTTCCGAAGAGTTGTCGACGCAACGTCTTCAATACGTTGCACAAACTCTCTCATCCAGGTGTACGAGCCACCATTAGGCTTATCGCACAACGTTTCTGCTGGCCTGGGATGAACAAAGACGTTAAGGAGTGGGCCCAGTCGTGCTTAGCTTGTCAAAAGTGTAAAGTCACGCGACACACGAAAAGCCCTTTAGGCTCATTTCTAGCCCCAGACATGCGTTTCGACCACGTCCATATAGATATTGTAGGACCCCTACCAGAATCTAATGGATGTACCTACCTTTTCACCTGTGTTGATCGTTTCACACGATGGCCGGAAGCAGTACCCATTAAAGATATTACTGCCGAAACAGTTGCTCGTGTTTTCGTCGAAAGATGGATCGCGAACTTCGGATGTCCATCCTACGTCACAACCGACCGTGGGCGCCAATTTGAGTGCGGACTATTTCACGCTCTAACGGCACTTTTAGGTTGCACTCGGTTCCGAACGACAGCCTACCATCCACAAGCAAATGGCATGGTAGAGCGTTTCCATCGACAGCTGAAAGCTTCCCTTTCAGCTACAAACATACCTCAGTGGACCGAGGCTCTGCCTCTAGTCCTACTAGGTATTCGTAACGCGTTGAAAGTTGATGCTGGATGCACTCCTGCAGAACTCGTCTATGGGACCACTCTTCGCCTACCAGGTGAGTTTGTTTCCCCTTCAACTTTCAAACATGTTTCCGACAGGGCATCTTACGTGACTAGGCTTACAAACGCAATGCGTTCAGTTAGGCCTTCTCCGATTAGACCGCAAACGACTGATGTTTTCGTCCACCCCAGTTTACAGAAGACATCACACGTGTTTGTTCGCCACGACGCTGTTCGTCGACCACTTGAACCACCCTACGACGGGCCGTTCAAAGTGATTAAGCGACATGAGAAATTCTATGTAATTGAGCGAGGCGGACGCGAAGATACTGTCAGTATCGACCGTTTGAAACCAGCTTATTTCGAAGGCAACCCCATTGTAAGTGACGTTTCAGCTCGCTACATCCGGCCGACGGATGACTCAATTATCGAAATTCTCGACGATGTGCCTGGTAATGCACAGCTGCAACAACCAGCGGCGCAACAAAAAACACGATCAGGTCGAACCGTCAGGTTCCCAGAGTACCTGAAGTCATATTCAACTTAGCTATGTGTGTGCCAACCATTTTTTTCGAGGCACTATTTTTCTTATTTACCGGCACAAACCCTCGTACACTTTGCCTTTTTATATCAATTTTTATTTACCATGTAATAAAAACTAAAAAAAACCGGCGAAGATAAGCGTAAATTTTTCTTTTTCGACACGTTTATATATAAATAATTCCCATTTTTACGCAACGTTTTCGTGGTATTAAAGACTTTTATTTATATTCCAGGTGCAACGAGCACTGGACGGAACGTCGAAAGGAACAGATGACCGCGACCGACGTACAATTTCATTTATTGTATTTTATTTATTTAATCGCCACGACACCCTAGAATAAGGTTCAGACAACCAGGGGCCACCTCACGCAGTGAGCCCATCGGAGAGTTTTACCAGTGGAGAAACCACTGGGTTTTTACTTCCGGCTGGTATCGTCTTAGGGTCCTCACGAACCCACTAGGGGGGGAGTGATCTGTAGCGTCATACACTTCCCCAAAATCAATAGCCTAGGGTTTGACGACTTCGACATTGATGCTGACCTTGATAGTTTAACTGGACTCGCTAAGCTGAAGGCATCCGGTCAAGCATCCTCGCCATTTGGCACGCTGTCGTGTTACGTTGCATTGCTCGTATTCGACTCTCTAGCCAGTTAGTTGGAACGCATCGGTATTTTGGCATAACCATCCAAATATACTATTCCATCCGACTACGCTATCGTGTTCTTCCTTGGTCTCGTATTCGTGGGTATATAACAAGTTCGAATAATTAGTGATTGGTCTTTGCGTCTGTCAAGTTCGCACCAGGACAAATCCTAAAAGATGAACAACTACGAAGGTAAAAAAGTCTAGCGGTCTGTCTTGTCGGCGTCAAAAGTTTTAGACGCATTTCAGTCGTGAAACCCTTGAAAACCGTTTCTGCAACGGAAATACAGACACTAGAAACTCCATTTGCACTGAGTCAAAATGTACTTACCTGGACGAGATAGGCGCATCCAACACTTACTAAGCATATTATCTCTTTTTTTCTGTTTAGACTGATGCCACAAAATACTGTTCTACCATCCATTTACCAGTAGGATCGTTCAACGACTCTCCAACCACGGATGAGCAAGGCGCGGGCGTGCTGCATAATATAATGTAATACTGTTATACCTAGCTGTCAAATACTTGGTCGCACTTACATCTGTTGAATCAACCCAAGAGCCTTACCCGCCGTTACTTCTGTCAATTTTATACCGTACTCGTTAATGCCAGGTTTATCTCCAGTAACTTACTATCATTAGGAGAAATCGCGCAAAACATTCGAACTCGATTCGTCAATGCGATAGTATTGGCGTCACGCCAACTAACCTGAAAAGAGCTTAAATACGTGCATACATTTCCAGTGTGGTGGGACCAGCGAGAAAGGGCAAGTGGAGAGTGCATTTCTAAACGCATTCACATCATTCATGTGGGAAGGTAAGGCTCTTGACAAAACAAGCCACTTTCATCAGTCACCATACACCACGGAGTTTTTACCTTACTGGTGAGATCTGTCTACGGGGCATCACGACATTGCATTAATTAGTTCTCTGAAACACGGATCCCTCCTCTGCACTGTCAAAAAGTTAAGTGTGGAAGCTTTCAGTCACTTAGAGTGGGGTCACTTACTGTGTGGACAGCCATCTATTTTAACCAGCACTTCAATGAACAGTATCACCGAACGGCAAGTAACGTACAGATAATTCGATGGACTGAACTGGGCTCTCTTATGTTACGTGATCGAGTGTACCGATTTAAAAGCATACTTCACGATCGATTACATTAGATCAGCACCATTTATACCTCAGCACCAATTCAGCACCTGTTTGGATACTTTTGATCTATTAAAGAGTTACGCGAACATGCATCGATCCCAGAAGGTATTTAAATTTCTTGGAGCTGGTGAAAACTTGCAAGGAAAATGCGGATCAAGCGCTAGCAACATCTTGACTCATCTGTACTTCGGTCGATTCATAGCATTTCTAACCCTGTCTCGCAGTACCAAAACTGGCATATTCAGAGTAAGGACAGCGATGCTCTTGGAGTCCATCCCCTCTCAAAACTACTAGAATGTTAGGTGGGTGCATGAGACAAAGTGTCTGCATCTCTTCTTACAACAGAAGGGACTACAACAACCCAGTTGACGGGTGTTGGGCGTTCGGGGGTATGCGCACAGCAGATTGCTGGAAGCCGGTAACCCTCTACCATGGTGAGAATCCCATTCCCACCATAAAACGTTATTCATCACTTAAGTTGACGCCAGTGAATTGGCACGTGATGACATTAAGTAAGGCATTAAAACGCTTCGATGCTCCATCAAGGTTGACGAACGCGGAACCTCACCGTACTCCTTAGATATTAGGGCCGTGATATTGCATTGTTACCACCTGAGATACTCCCTGTGGGCCCTTGAACCTGGGTGTACTGTGATATCCGACAAAAGAGTCAGCTTTGCCCGGGAATAATTGTGGCCCGAAAACTGGGAGAATCAACTTAGCGTAAACGGAAGTAACGCTTGTAATGTCTCAAACTGTAGACAGAGTGGCTAACGACAGCTCCATCGGACACATGTCTTGTAAAAGAACAATGACATCCGGTCAGAGTGGACTCTTGACATGTTGTCTATCACCTGCCATTGTGACAACTTTGACTCCGCGAATACGAAATGTGACCGAAGCAAATGATTTCTCTTTCATTTCCTTGGCATTTCAAAAGTACTGAACCGCGTAGACAATTCGCTGCGACCAAGTATCTGGTAGTCTTTTAGCGCCAGCCAAACACTAGCAAGACAAAATAAGTGTTGCCATGATTGTAATCCAGGTACTAAAATTACAGGGCACGATTCAAAGGTCATCAAGCTGAGGCGTCAAGCTGGAGTTGAATTGCTCAACTTCCCTGAACCTATTGCTGACACCCATGGACGGATGGAGTGACTGTTATTCTGTAATACTGGGAGCTGGTTGTCATGAAGCATCCGGTAAATTGTCACCTGAGGTGTATTCCTAAACTGCATCCCTTTAGTGAGACCTGTTTCTTCTGGACCCTAAGGTTGAAAAATGCAGACTTTAAGCAAAAAACAGAGTCGCAAGATTGGTAAAGCACGGAAGCATGGTAGCATATCGTAGCATAAAATGTGGTTGGTGAGTTCATTAACCGCGCACTAACAGTGTTACACTAAGCTTATCCGGGAAATCGCAACATCATGCTAACTACTGGGTCGGTAAAAACAGGTCGAAGCGCCAGCTAAGTCTGACTGTCTTAGGGCAAACTATTCACGCATTGCTGCCTAGGTACGGTTCGACCAATTATTTATTGGTAAAATATTTCAATGCAAGTTAAACAGTTCGGCCATGTAAGTGTCATTTGGTCTCTCAGCGTTATGTACAACGCAAATCATCTTTCAGTAGTAATTTATACCTCTAGCGAAAACAAACCGCCTCATGCAGGTGACAACATGGATGGAGTATGGTTTGGGAAGACAGTTAGGGATCAACGCATATTCTTCGTCGCTGATCCACGCCACAGATCACCGAAGATCACGGAAGCTTTTGGTTTCGGGGCTGTCTGGAGCAAGGTACCCCTAGGAAACAATGCAAATGGGTCATCTGCAGGCCTTCTGCTATTTTTGGACTCCGCCCACTTTTTCCCGACCAGTGAAATGCCTATCGAGCACGGGAAATTTCTTCGAAAGCCATTTCGTAAATGTCACAAAACAACAATACCTACTAGATAACCAGTGAAAGTTTCCCTGATAACCCTTTCCGGGATTTTCAAAACAGCGCTGGTCAAGCTTGTCAGCCTGCAGTTTCGTCGGTGCTGTCTAGAGCTTGCTCTGTGGACAAGCGCGATTACCGCATGGAAGTGTGCAATAGCAGAGAGACCGTCTAAGTACCGCGGCCAGTGAGGCAACTACATATGAAATGTAAGCTGACTGGGAGGCCTTGGGCGCAGCTTATCCTGTCCCGTCGGCATTTTTATGTTCATACTAATCATTGTGCGAAACGCGTTATCATAATCATCGTTAACGGAGTTCATTATGTTGTTATTACCGCTTCTAACGCAGAATTCTTGTCCATTAGGGATTCAGAAGAAGAGAATCAGAGGAATATCCAGCCGAAGTCTATACACTTTGCTTGCTGGCTTTGGTTGACTGGTTATTTTTGTTTACTCCCATGGTGCATAAAGTAAGATAGCCTCTACGTACTCCGTTGCAAACCAGGAGAAAAGCGCTTCGAAGCACACTCAGGGCCAGAGAATGGTGGCGTTGCATTTATTCTGGAGCACCTCTCAGTGCATATTCATCTCGGGAATACCAGATCAGGTGACGTGACCCCAAGATGCCTTCATCAGTTGAGGCTGATTTGGCGCTCTACAATTTATTCATGGGATAAACTGCTGGGTCACTGAAACTGGTGGTAGTTGGAGGGAGATTCCGTGGCCCTTACTCAGGCTTCAAGGCTTACAGTCCAATTCTCGGATGGACCATCGAATTGGTAGTCGCCATGTTCGTCTGCCACTTTTGCAGTCTAGCCGTGGTACCGGCCTGACGAAAGATGTCCGCTGTGAATCTGAAAAACGTCACAGTATGACCACTATTACAAGCCGGTCGAATGCTGGTGAAGATTGCGTCACATGTATGGGAGAATACTTGGACTGGAAATGGTGTGATATATCGATGATTGTGCCCGGTGGCTCCAGCGATGCATTGTTCAAATGTCGAAGAAACGACCAATCGGGTTATTTGATACTTTTATTGTAAGTCGGCAGTGGTCGATCCTGCTGCACTGAGGTCCCCCAGACCAAGCACCTTCATTTATCTACCCAGAGAGTCAACAAACCTAGGAGGTAGCCTGCTGTCTCACATTGAGGGTGAAGATATAATGTCGTTTAGTTAGCACCACCCTTGAATTTCAGCCAGAAATGTAGGACTTATTCAGCTGTATTTTCGCATGTTCCGTTTTTGTTATTTTGGGATAGAAATAATGCATTGCATGGACAAGTCCGTTCATTCAGGAGACCATGCGTTCTTGTAAGCTAGACGGTGAAATACCCTGAGCAATTTTTCCATGAACAGGAGCTTCAGCACCACCTGATTTTGAGGTCTGCCTGATGCCAATAAAGACCTTAGTTATTCTTTCCAGAACTGCTCAATATCATCAAATCGTTAGGCACAAACATACCAATTTTTGAGACTTCTGAACATTCCCCACACCGGTATCTTTCTTCGCCGTTGGTTTGATGATGACCTCAAGCGGTGAAAATTCGTTTTCAGCGGGATTCGCTCCCTTTTTCCTTAGTATATGAATTTTGAACAAAGTAACCTCCGAATTGTTTTCCGGCGATATCTGGTCAAAGAAATTTTGAAGCTATCAATCTTGTGTTCAGAGGGCCACGGGGTTCCAACCTCTTTCTCTTCGGTGGGATGTTGCTTACCTGGTCGTTGCTCCCCCGCCCTGTGACAGTTAGTTTTATGACTACGACTGGCACATTGGTAGGCCGGTTGTTTCTGACCAGTTGCCACTTCCCAGATTCACTGGACGTGGAAGACTTACTGAAGTCTGCTTTAATATCCTTGGCCTTGATGGCGTCAGATTAGACTAGACCGTGCATGTTTTGCCCCCAGTCAGGCCCTTGAACTGCTCATGCTATGTGGTTCACATACCTCCTCAGGTGCCAGCGGCAGCGTCTAGCTTCCGTCCTCCTCATTGAGAGCTGACCTTGTCCTAAGATAGGACTTTTCCAGATAAAGTATTAGCTCAGCGGCAGCAATAACTGGTTGATATTCATGTCACCTCGCTGCACGTAGTCTTGTCAGGGTCACTTCAATCATAATTCGTGGGTGGTTTCCGAGCACGAATTTTGGTCAACGTAGGGCGCTATTCACAACGGTCTATGTTAACAAATGCAGCGTTCATGAATTGATTTCACGTGAACTTAGAGGAATTAAAGGCCAACCGCTGATTTTTCGTGCTCTTCATTTACCCAGGAGAGCGAGGCTAATAAAGAACACAAGACAATAGCCGGACTGAATAGCATGTTTGATGGCCTGTATCGAAATATGGATGAATTCCGACCAACCGGTCGGACGATCGCGTGCAAGTAGCTCAGAAAAACGTGGCAATGTACCTAATGGCGTGTATGCTTGACCGACTGCATCCAGCTCAAAAAGTAAGTAGGCAACAATGTTGAATCTCGTCAAGCCCAGGCTGTGGATTTTGGGGAATTATTTGCCGCCTAATGGTCGTCGACGGCATTTCAACAGCTAGCTTATCATCTGAATGCCAACTTCTTGGCATCGACATTCAAAATTGGTCTAACATCTTGGACGGACCAGGGAGCACCATAGTCAAAACCTGAATTGCGGTACTTCCTGCCCTCTGTAGGACCCGATGCCCGCACTGTTATCCTTCCACCACCTTTTGCGCTTACTGCGCTGCATATCAGAAGCTTCTTGAAGATGGCGCCCCAGCCCACTGCAGGCGCTTCAAGGACGCTTTGGGTGGAACTTGGCATAGGAGGAACCGCCACACAAATGGGACTCCAAGTGGATACCATTCTACGGAGAAAGACGAAGTATAAATACGTCGAAGGCTATTTGCACCAGAAGACAAGTCCTATAGCTCAAAAGGGCAAGCGGTAAGTTCTCTACCAACCCATAACACTCCTACCGGTGATGTCAAAGGCAATGGAGGTCCTAGTAGACCACCATTTAAGGGAGTACTTAGGCGAGAGGGGAACGCTGAGTGATGCAAAGTTTGGTGTCAGAAAGGGTGGGTTCCGCGCCTCAAACGTTCTGGTAGCCGGTGATAGGTGTGCTGCATTCTAGGGTCTCCAAATCCCCGAATTTCTGGATTTGCTAAGGTCTCTGACGCACTCCCGCACACCATTCTCAACCGCGAAATATAGAGAATTGGGTTTAAAAGGGCAAGTGCTCTCCCAGCTACAAGACCATCTAGATGGCAGAGAATTCTGAGCCCAACTTGGGGGATATCATCATCCTGTGTATCATAAGGAACGAGTGCGGGGCCAGGTCTGTTTCTTTTCACGCGAACAACCTCAACTCCCTGGTTCCGCCCTAAGCTGACGACGCTAAGTTTTGGAGAGCAGTGGCATCCAAAGGAGAACCAAGTGCACCACAAAATGATCTCAGATTGCTCGCAGAGTGGGTGGACAATAATGGGCTAGCATTTAGTCCGGACAGCACCTCTGACTGTCAGAAAGTACCTTACTCTCTCTGTGGAACATGACTCTCCCACACCACCACGAGGAAGCACCCGGGACCAGTACCCACCGGCAAACAGGACACTGACTCCAATTGCCCAGTAGCTGCCTCCAGAGCCCACTCAGCACTGCATTTCATGGACAAACAACTAGACGCTCTCACTTTGGGACTCTTACAGATGATGCACAAGACCCACGCACGACCTCACTTGGAGGTCTGTCACTGCACTATCATACCTGAAAAGGGACGTGAACCTTCCAGAAGAAGTCCAGATAGTGTCGTGGGAATGAGGAAAAAACCCAATGAAGACATGCTGAAGGACCTACGGCTCTACTCTCTTCGCTGCTGTAGATTACACAGTGGCTCGATAAAAGCTTATAAAACACTAGGCAATCGAAGGCATCCGAGCAGTCAAATCCTACCGGACAGCCACTGCGGCGATCCTCATGATGACCCAAGGAGAATCGCCCACCTAAGGGTGAAAACCCGTGTGCGTTCATATTTCTCTCTGCGAGTTTACGGCCGCTGAAATTCATTGGCTGTCGAGATTGTTGCTGCTCCGTCCACTGGCAGCTTCAAGTAGAGGTTAGACAGTTATGCAGCGACTGTTACGTCAAGTACACTAAGTGGTACGTAACGAAGATACGAATTTACAGAGTTCCCGAAACCTAAAGGGAAACCAGCCAAGTTCAAAACAATTGGCTGCCAAAATATGAACGTATATTCAAACGGTAGGTGAACCTTGCGAAGATTGTTCTTTACAACGAAACTTATGTACAAAACTTAGTTAGAAACCTGTAATTTCGACGGCTACTGCAGTTCCTATGTAAAACGAAATACAGTTGTATCACTAATCGAAACAAGAGGTTAAATATAGTTGTGCAAGCAAATTAGATGAAGTCAAACGAAATGAGTGGTCAGTGTTTTTTAATACACTAGAAGAATGAAATTAAAACACACAACAGCAACGAATGGTTTGGGCTTGGACACGAACCACGTTGGCACAACCTCATGACTCCGCACGGCTCATTATAGCCAGCCCACTGCCGAATCTCTTAACGCTACTACCATTGCGAACCTGGCTAGACCTATGCTTCAATGCTGACAGCTATAGTTACCATTGCCTACCACTGGTATTATTACCTCCATTTCCACAACCCGTTCTATAATCTTACTTGATTATCTCACTGATTATTCGAACTTGTTATATACCCACGAATACGAGACCAAGGTAGAACACGATAGCGTAGTCGGATGGAATAGTATATTTGGATGGATATGCCAAGATACCGATGCGTTCCAACTAACTGGCTAAGGAGTCGAATACGAGCAATGCAACGTAACATGACAGCGTGCTAAATGGCGAGGATGCTTGACCGGGTGCCTTCAGCTTAGCGAGTCAAGTTAAACTATCAAGGTAAGCATCAATGTCGAAAGTCGTCAAACCCTAGGCTATTGATTTTGGGGAAGTGTATGACGCCACAAACCCATCTACACCACAGACCTTGGAAACACAACGCGATCCTCACAAATTTAATCAAAACCCGGCTGCCCGTCAGGCTAACCAGAGCTACAGCAAGTAAGTGCGTAGACCTACTGCATCCGAACCCACCAAATAACTGGAGCCGCTTCGCAAGACCTGGAAGCGATTGTGAAGGAATCAACCGGTTTCCAGCTGAAGAATGACTCCGACAACACCACTTCCTGGAATGCTCCAGTTATGTCTACTGAGACTGCAGCATTCTCAGAAGCTTTGGATGTCCTACCTAAAAATGCAGATTACTCATTAAATAACGAAAGGAAAATGCAGCAGCAAGCATATTACAGGGGAATTGACAATTCTCATTGCACAACAATGTTACAAAACCAACTGGTGCTCAATGAAAGTTAGAAACATACGGGATCAGAGCCATCGTTACGTATCTTGATGTATACTTCTTAAAAAAACAAAAAAACTAATCACTTGTGTCCAAAAGGTAGTTGTTGACAATATAAATCTCCTACAACAAAATACCCCAGTATTTGGAGTATATTACGTACACTTCAGCCAATTCCATATAGCAAACTACCTGAGCACGATTAGATATGAGAAACCCGCTTCACTTATCTGGCTCAAGGTCGCTTGGAAACAGAAGCCAGCCAAATTCGATTTCGGGATAGCTTACAGTGACATCGCACCTTGGAGTTTCGATCTCCAGACCGCCTCACCTCCTCGTTTTCCAGCTCTACTGCTTGACAGTTATCTTTTATTATTCAGTGTAGGTACATCCTATGTGTTTGCTGAGTCGTCGGCTCACCTTTCTTCTCTCTCTTCCTTTTTTTCCTTTCCAGATTCTCATGGCCACCACCAGACACACTGCTCTGCGCGCTCCCTGCAATAGCGTACCTATTTACAGGCTAGACGAAATCTTATCAACAACCAGTCGTTACACTGGGCTATGTGTCATCGTTGGTTGTGGTGGGTGAGGCTACAAGTTATTCTCAAGTATTATAGTGTTCTGTATGAAAATACGCATAGTTTGTGTTTTTCAAGCATATAATTTGAAGTGAAAACTGTAGTCATAAACCCATTTTCCTGCAATATAAAGGCTCAGTTAACTTACTTTGATTTATGAACATCATTCTTCGTAAATAAATGTACTTACATGCCAACTAGGAGGTGGAATCGCAGCCAATACTTTGTGAATAAACGACATAAAATATGATTCAGTAGCTGAGGGCATTTTAACAACTATAAGAATGAGTAGAATATGCATACAGCATACTGAAAATACACGAATTTCCACACATGCTACATCCTACAACAAACACGGTAACACCTAGGGAAAACTTTCGGCCTCACCCATCCTGATTTCTTTCCTGATTGGCATTGTAGGCCGAATGACCTGTGCTAGTCGTTGTTGTAGTTATACTTTTGGAGATCTAAATTTCTCTGAAATCCTCTTGCTTCCGAACGCGCTTTGTTCTCAATTGCGGATAATGTGATTTACTACTCTAGTCTAAATGAATATTTGGTTGCTTTTGCAAACTGCAGGCGATTGTTTTTTGAAAATACCCGAGTGTTTATGAATCACGCGGTTTTAGAACTATGATAACTCTCATAATTACCGCTATTTTTTTTTATTCTAAACGGTGAAACCTATTCAAATTAATTTCTTTTTTTCTTTCCCACTGACGGGCGATAGAATAATTCCCCTTTGAATTATTTTGGTGCGTGATCTTGAAGTCTTTGGAAATCGACCGCAATCGCACTTTTTGTCAATTGGTTATCACATTTGAGTTGTGTGGATATGATAGCGACATTGAGCGGTTGCATGTATTCATCTGACTGTAGTTACGTCATACAAATAGTTATATTTTGGGCTGTGACGCATTAGTTTAATCCTTGAGTTTTCAAGCCCTATCCCACTCACTGATGTGTGTATTACCAGTTAATATCATGACCCCTCGCAGAATAGACGTGGGGCATTGCTTACTACATAAACGTGCGTATACCCTTTGACTAGGTTTCTGTTAGTCACAATCTTCACCAGCTGAGTTTGCTCGGATTTGCGAAGTGCATGCCAAATCACTGCACTTTTCGCTTTGCGATGGGAGCCGAAGTAATTTTGGTTAGGTAAGAGGCCGAGAGCATCCAGGTCAATGCGCATTAACAGTCTCCAAAGTCTTTGACCGTCGAGCTTAGCAGTGTAAAAATTTTGGCTATCTAGATGGAGTCTGCGAGATGTTGGGAATCAGTATTTTAAATTTTTTGGCGATTTGATCTGTAGTCAGTTACAGCGTCAAAGAGGTGTGCACACTGGTGTTAATTTTCATGCAATTATGCAGTCTTCTCTCACACTCAACTTTTATTACACTTGTTTCCTACCTACTTTGCATACTTCTGTGAGATGTGGCAACTTGAACCGATACACTTTCATAACATGTTCTACGGCAGTCTGTCTATGCATAACAGTGTCTGCTGTATAATGATTAGATGTCTGAGTGGAACTCAGGAACGGAAAATGTGAGGAAATCAAGGAAGTTTCAAATTCAGCCGTGTTAACCAGATTGTGAAACGTAAGCACATCCGACACGGTACATTTTTTTTCACCTGAAGGCGGTATTCAACTCCGTCGATTTTATGATCCTATGGCAGTCTCTCACTGGTTGGGTTACCTAGTAAGTATGTTACTCTGTTGAAGGCTCTGTACTCGGACACTTGTGAGGATGCCACATCCCATGGTGAGTTGTGTTCGTTGAGTGGTGTACATTATGAATGTTCACTCTCTCCATTCTTGTTTCATTATAGGTGTACTTGTAGGTCTCCCTCTCGTCGTGTGACTTCAAGGGAATTGATCTTATCACAGGACAATCCTTAGTAGATCTGGAGGACGCAACTGGCATCTTTTTGTTAGGTAAGGACACTGGGAAAATAAAGAGCCTTCTGGCTACTGAGTGGCGACTTCAGAATATTTAAGATCAATTTGTCACCACCCAAAAAGAACTATTGCTACAAGACCGGTCCTCGCTGATGCCTTTAGGGAGTGAGGTAGTTGAGTGCTTTGACCACTTCATTTACCTAGAAAGTAGGATCAGTCGTGGTGGGTCCACGGCGGAGGAATCTTCTAGATGGGTGCAAAAGGTCCGACTAACGTTTGCCATTTTACTCCATTAATCGCGCAGCAGTGATATTCGATTTTCTGTTAAGGGTCACGTGTACTGCGCTGCATTTCGCACTATTCTACCGTGTGGTGGAGGACATGAAGCTTCAACTACTTGACCACCGTTGTCTTCGCAGTATAGACCGTGTGTCGTAGTGTCACCACATCAGTGATGCAAAGTCAGGTTTATGGGAAGAGAAGAGAGTTATTTGGTGAGTTTGTAAATCTTCATCGACTGTGGTGGCTAAGGCATGTTCCTCATGCCTAGTCACCGTTTGTATCGTTGAACAGTGTTAGACGAAGTAGATTTATTCTGGAAAAGGGTTGGAGGTGGTCTGACTTAAACATGCCTTGATTGCTTGAAGTCTGTGACTGTCGATCTAAGCTGTGTAGGGGAATGTAGACTTAACAGTTTGGGTCCACGTGATAACGGAAACCAGTAGTTGGAGACTGGGTGACAGGGCTCAGGAACAATATCAATAGCCCAGACGTATGCACTCACTATCCTCACCTTAATCGTCATACTGAATTAGTCAGTTTCTTACTCTTCCTTTCTCTTTTTTGCTGCAATGTTTAGTGAGTATTTACACTTTTCATTGTAGTATTTTATTGCGCTGTTCCATTCATTAAGCCATTCAGTAATCAAATTTTGCTTTCTTTCATTGTTTTTAGCTATATATTTTGAATCTAGCTTTCTACTTAACACGTTTTTAACCGATGGACTACTTATCACCTCTTTCTTCCGCCTTGTTTATCATGCAAAACGCGGAACATGTGAGTATCAAAAGTGATGGCGTTCAGAAAATGGCAGATATGGTCGGTTAAAATAGTAACATATTCTAAAAGATTAAGATATTTGAAAACTGTAATTATATCCCGTTTACTCTAGATGTTTGGATCAAACAAGAGTTAACACCTAATGTTGCAGACGAGCAAGCAGTTGAATGGTAATGTATAATACATAAATTCCGAAGGTGATTTAGGATATTTGTGACTAGTTTACTCAATTTTTCATTTTGGAGTAACAGTGATACACAATTTGAAGTGTTATACAAAAGTAAAGTGTATGTGGGCTACTGGGCACTGTGTGCAGCAGTTAATCGAGCTATAGATGTAAGTTGAGCAACTTAACTATTACTGCTTAATGTTCCAGGAGGGAATAGATATTCTGAACCCAGCAGTGTATCAAGACATGACAGAAGAACAGTTGAAACACATATTTCGTTCCAATACCACCGAATCCATACCCTTGTTTAATGAACGACTGAATTCTTTGAAAAACGCAGGGAAAACTTTGCTGGAAAACTTCGATGGAGCATTCAGAAATGTTGTATCCAAATGCGATAAATCTGCTTCAACACTTCTTATACTACTTTGTGATTATTTCCCATCCTTTCGAGATTACGCATCATACAAAGGAAAAAATGGTATTTGCTCTCATTGATAATTTCTTCAGTATCTTTCATGAAGCGTGCTCAGATTTTGATTGGTGATTTGTGGTACTGCTTTGAAGGAAAAGGATTTGGATTTTTCCATGATATAGACGAAATTACTGCCTTTGCCGATTATAGGTATTAACCTTGGCATTCATGCATACAACTTTCTCTAGAGTTCCTCAGGTGTTACATTATTTTGGGGTCATAGAATACAGTGAAGAATTAATTACGAAGATACGAAAAGGTATTATTCATGTACAGTGCTAGGCTTCCTTATCTTTGAGTTTTTGTTATGTACTGCCTATCGCTGGTTCCCAGCTACTCAAAATTGATAATTATGAAGGAAAACAGGCTAATGCGTTTACCAACCGCTAAGTCGGTCGATAAAAATAAAGAATATATGATATTTATTTATAGCGTCTCTCACAGCATTGAGATGAGCAAAAACGTAGCAGGGAAGATAGGATTTTTTAGACAGTTTCATTTACTAAAACTGTGAAATCTTATCTGAAAGCAATAAATACAAATAACAGTTTGCTGATAGTCAGTAGCGTCACAAGATTGCTATAATGTTTAAAGGTAGACTAAGAGATTGTTTCTAAAGACAGAAGGAATGTATTACTCTGGTCATACTGAAGATAGTGAATTCACGCGACATTTTTGAACACAAAGATCAGATTCAACGTTGAGAATTCTCGATAATTTGGCTATGTATAGAGAATACAGTCGTCTTTTAGAATTATAGGGAAGCATTCTCCAAATTACTTTGAATAAGCTACTTTGATTCCTCAGATTTCCGGAGACGATGAGGTGTTCAAGAATAAAATTGTTGACATTCCTTTTCTCTCCTCTGGATAGCTATGCTGGATGTAATACGTTTACGGACATGGCTGTATATACGGCGAGTTTGCTTTGCGCCACACGAACAAGTAGATTGGTAAATACACATTGAGGTAGCCAAAGGTAGTAGTCTATCCTTAACTCATTGTTGGATAAATTTTCCACTGCAGACTATGGTTCTCAGAGTAGCTACGTGAAATATATACTCTTCAACATTATGGAAATCATGTGACCCTGTTGATTAATAATGGACTTATTTGTTTCTAATAGTCATAAATGTGATTTCGTAGCTTTAGTAAGTCTTTGTTCTGTAACTTAATATGGGGATAGGATATGTGAACTGTATTAGTCTAAGTTCATTGTGTATTTGTTATTTCGTTTGGATCAGGCATACAGGAGGGGGTTGTCTTTGTCATTAGAAAATACGTCGGAAGAAAAGAGGCTATTAGATGAACGTTTGAAGTAGCCAGTTTAAAACGTACGCTAGAATTTCTGACGTACACTTATGCAGAGTTCATTATGGATTATCAAAATCGGTCCCAGTGTAAAATGTAGAAAGAGGAAGTATGGGTCAGTAACTGCGTTCGTAGTCGTTTTTGTCTGGTGTCTAGATATCTCTCAGACATACCGGGGAAATCTCTAATTGTTGATCTAAAGCATATATGGATTCAACAATTACTCAGCTTATTTCATTTACTAAGGAAGAAAAAGTGATATGTAATATACAATATGATAGGTTTAGTTCAGATATAATGAGCGTGTGTGTGCACTCTTGATGTGTTCTCAAGGTCTTATAATACAGTGATAGTTAGTGGGAACCCCTCACCACATAAATCAATGCTGATCTGCGAATTCTGGTACCTTACTATTCTCCTTATTCTTGAAGATACGCCTTTGAGGCTAACGTGGCCGATAATTACCAAACTACTTCACGTAAATACTATGAGTGAGTTATCCAGTGAATATCACATTTCTCTTCTATTCCTCTACGACTTACAACCGTTAAACATAGGTGAAATGGGGATATTGAAGTTATTTGATCATCGTCACTTTTCCGAATATGAAGTAATCACTACTGGGTCATAGAATCGAACCAAGTGGTACATTTGCATACAACTTTTATTCTTCTATCGTAAGTTATATCTACATGTGCCGTTGTGTTGAATTACTGCACTGTTGTTTCAGTTTATTTGCGTCGATCAGATTAAAGTCCAATTTACACAGTTTCGAAATCCAACTGTGATTGATAAAACTCAATTCATTTGCAATTTCATGCTTTAGGCAATGATTTACATCTGTTGTTTGTTGGTCAATGGTACTTGATTTCCCAAACCTCATTATGGACCCGTAGTCCACTAGCTGAGAATCGAGTATCTCGACTAGTGAGGCACAACATGAGTTTGAACCTCACTCTGTCTACCAACATTTTGTCAAGCGTTATTGTTGACGTTTCTGTAATAAGTAAAGCTTACTGCCTACCTAAATTTGGCTTCTGAGTTGTGTTTTCACTAAAAAAGGGTTTTACCTGGTTCTTAATTCATGTTTTCTGTATTATTTCATCACTAGGTGAAGAAATTGAAAACGGAAACAAGTTTGAAGTTGAAATTCGGGCTGCAACAATTTTAGCTACACATGTAAGCCACTGTTATAGTATTATTAACTTCGTAAATCGTATTAATTTCTTAACAATCAACCTGCTTAAGTACTATCAATATAGACTTGTAATATAATCATTAAATAGGATTTTTCTTATATATGCAGGTTTTTAGTCGAATGTTCAAGTGGTATATTTGAAGTGTACTCATCTTCTGGGAAGTAACTGTCAAAGAAGGAATTAAATGTTCATAAATTAGACGCCATCCGGTAATTGTAGATGCTGTCATATGAGATGGGATTGTCATATTCAGGTACTATAGAGACCAAGCTAAAGACAGTAATTTATGCTTTGTTTGGAAGCATTTAAGGTTTATTATCGCAGTACGTTTTAGTTTCTTCATCATCACCGACCGTGGAATCGGGATGCAATCTTCGACTAACAGTATAGCCTGCAAATTCACCAAGTAAGTGACACTGAGCTGAAATATACTTTGCTAAGTTATAAATGCATGCTGTTATATCGGATTAAAATCCTAGTTGTATCTGTTTATATGCCTTTTTAGTAGTGACTGGCAGTGGAATTTAAGACGCACGTTTGATTTCATTTTCGGTTCATCAGTTAAATGTACCTAAGTCTTATTCATTCACGACTCAAATCTAGCACTCATTACCTCGAAATCAAGGGCGTAGCTGCATCCCTTACTTTTGTTGTCAGCCTCAAGAAACATAAAATTCAAAGTAGTTTTTGTGAAACATTAAGTTGTACACTGGTATTTCCGTAGAATTCAATTATATCAAGGGTTTTTATTTATCTCTTGGTTGTTTTAAACGCAAATAAAGTATCTATTTTAGACTACATTTCCATACATGTTAGCAACTACAAATTAAACTAGTGCTCAGTAAGACTAAATTAGAACGAATGGAGAAACAGCATAGGATATATTCAAATCATACTAGTTAATATCCTTTAAGTATACATTATTAAAATCAGTATGACTATTACACATTTATGCCTTCTACATTGATTTGCCCTATTCTTTTCGCGCTCAGTAAATAAGTTGGTAATGTACAAACAGTTCAAGAGTTAGCTTAACCCACATCAAGTATAAATATGTTTTGTTTTTACTCTCTTCAGAATATTGTCAAATCGTTAAGAAGTAAGAATGTTGATTGTAATTCAATTATGGTGGATAACTTTTTATGGAATTATCGACGTTCACATGCTGAAGAAATTGATGCCTCAATCCCAATGCATAAAACACGTTGTATATACTACTAACAATAGTATGGATCAGTAGAAATTGTATAATAAACATCTTGTATATGTATATAACAGAAATGATTTCTGAATAAATTAATTTGTTCCTGGTATATGCAGGTCTAAGTGACTTTCAACTAAACAAAGTTGCATTCTGGTGTAGTTCCATACAGATTTGTAGAGTTGTTAAGAATGATCCCAGCAACCTTATCGTTTTCAAATAGAGTTAACTTTAGTGCTACTGGAGAATTCGGTGTAAAGAACAATGCTATTTCTGTTACTGGGATTCTCTGAATCAATTGATTTTTTCTGTTAGTTGTGCACTATTGCATAATCTTGATAATTTCAATTGTTCATTATTGATGATTGGGTAAGTGATTGATTTTACTGAAATCATATTTGTTAGTAGGTTATTTCTGGACATTGTACATTTTTGGAATCTGTTTGGTTCGTTCTTTTCATAGCATTACTCTCCACTGGTGAAAGTGATGGAAGCCTAAGTATTCTGTATAAGAATAATTATATCCGAGATTATTCTCTTAAGCATGGAATTTATCTACTAATGTAGTTAAACCTAATTGGAGGGGAGGCGCTTAGTTGATAATAATTTTTCCCCGCAAAGTAATAAAGTGGATTAACACAGTACATTGATTGCTCATATTGTTCTTTTAGCAATTTTTCGCTGAATATACTCTGCTTTAGTATGTTAAGATGAATTATATAACTTAACGATCAAAATAAATCGAACTAAATTTACATTTATACTTTTTGGTTGCACCCTAATCTTATTCTCGTGGAAATGTTTGTCTTTCCTGTAAGCAAAAATATCGCATTTCTAATACCAACCATCATTACAATTAGTGATCAAAGGGTATTATTCATATTTAAAATGGAACACTTTTCTATCAAGTACAGGTTTGTGTACTAGGCTGTAAGCAAAACTTGGTTTGTGCCCAATTACCTAGGTTGTTCATAATCATATTGAATAATAAATTGTGTTTGAAACATAAATAATACTATTTCACTTTCTGATACGAGCAACACTTATAGTTGGATTGTATTCTACCCCAGTGTCTAAATTCTATTCTTCTGGTTGTGAATACCTGCTACACATACCGAACCACTGGTTTTATTAATTTGATCGAAATAAGAGTGTGGGGTTGATGGAGAGGTTTTCAGTGTGCTCACTACTGTATATAGTCGCTGACAGGTACTCAAAGTAGTCAACCAGCGGTTACCTAGTTGCGGTCCATAATCTCATCCTATAGTTTTGCTTTCATCTGGTCATCGAGATTGCTTGAAACCATTGAAAATATGCTGGTTTAAAAGTTTGATACAGCGTGGTAACTCTGTGTAAAACTATTGCCATACAAGAGTCAGTTGTTACTTGTTAACCCGACGATGAAGTTATATTTTCAGGTGAACTGTGCGTTGCAAAAACGTTACATTACATTTTAGAAATTTTTAGGTAACGCTGGCACTTAGTATTAATATTTCGTGACGGTCTTAAGGTCATTTAAGTTATGTATGAAACTCGAAAATCTTTATATCAGACTAAATCATACTAACCAGTCTTACCTTTCAACGAAATGCATTCCAATACATCAGTCATATAAATATTCCCAGTAGCAGTGGTCTTTTTGATGACTAATGACAATTTTGGTAATATACTTTCCCTTTATAGGCGTTCATACTGATTCTACGGTGTGGTTATAATGATATTGCGAATTTTCTGCTAATGTCGTCGACAGACGTTGATAGCATAAGTTTGTCTTTACCTAATAATATATACCTAATGGTAATCAATATGATCTTATGCAGTACCAATCTATTCATTTATTAGCTAAAATATGTTACAAAATGTGCTGGTTTGTTTCTTTGTTCCTAGAATTCGGTATCTTGAGGTCTAATGGCTAGTAATGATGGTATACCAGTCCATGCAAGTCAGCTAGACAGATCCAAGTGATCTAAACCATTCCGACCTGTGAACTAAATTTGTCCGGGTACACCGCTGATGAGCTTGGCTGCAAACCATCTTTTGGTGTTTAGATCACACTCTGATCTAGGCAGCAAAATCTGCAAATCAACTTGAGTGGTTTTTAACTATTCTATTTCTTCTGTGGTATATTTCAATAATGATGACACTTGTGTATTCATTCTTCATCTTGCTGTCATGGCACATTTATTTGATACTCTAAGCAATATCCTGCCAATTCTTATGTTGTCTAAACTAACTATTCTCTTATGCTCCTTCAGATGTTTCCTATGCAACACATAACATACGTGTAGTTTTACGGCAAAGTGTTTAGTTAGTTTTCAATCCTCAAAAGAGTAGACCTGATTAATATCTCAAACAGTAGATGAGACGCGACTTCACCATAGACAGTCACGATTTGTATCACAGAGTAAGAGTGATGATCGTTCAGTGTTATTTGAGCCTCTGTATTCTGTTATTAATGTTTCATAGAAACTCTTCTTTGTTCTGATAAATTCATCATGTCTAGTGGTGAAATGGGGTGACTCTAAAGACTACTCTAGCAACTACTAGTTTAACCAGTTAGATTTCTTTGTTTTGTGGAAAACTACTTGTCTAACCGAAACAACGAAACCTAGTTGATTATCCCAGCCGATGTTAAGGCGGTGTCTCGAGTTACCCGGTGAAATGTCGATCGAATATTTGACACCCTTCACCTCTAGAGAATGCTAAATGGTCACCGCGTGCAAATATCTACTTGTTTAATTTACAAGTGGCAAAGTATGACATATGCACCTCATCTTCTAGATTACTTGAGTCAATAAGCCTGAGAATTTAAAAAAGTGGATCACTGTATCCATTGGAAGGCATTAGATAACGACGGAATATAATATTATATATATATATATATATATATATATATATATATATATATATATATATATATATATATATATATAATATAAATAAGGAAATACAATAAACAACCAATCCATAGAAAAAAACGGTTCCCTACTCTAATACCTACTTACTTATTTCCGTTTCCCCTTTGGTTTTCCTCAGCAGATTGGTTTTTATTCACGTTCTGAATCTTTACTGTATTCAGATTTCTGATGATATTCTCTGTTTGCTGCGTATTATCGTATCCTTTGGATGAGAATTTGTATCCGTTGGGCAGTGTTCCTGGAGGTCTCATTGGTGTAATCTGAAGAATTGTAAAAGGCACTTATATGCAGACCGTTTTACAAACACCTGTATCTGAATATAATTTCTAAATCAACATCTTAGTTGCCACTAACTTCATACACAAGGAAAGAGACGGTGTCCCACTGGATAACTTGACAAATCAATTGAAATGTGGGTTCGAGATAATGTCTTAAGTAACCACCATGGTGGACAATCAGTAGAAGGTTTCCATTATTTCTGAAGCACTTTGGTCGATAATTATGTCGTCCCGAAGAAGATTTCCTAAAGCAGCAAATGTATCGATCTGAAAAACCCTGTGGAGCAACAGTTCTCGGTTATCTTTCAGTTCCCATCCTGTAAGCTACGGAGCGAATCAAGGAAGTGATGTCGAATTTTCGACTATGAATAGATTGTCTGCTTGGTTTGGAGTATGCAGAAGATATTGTTCTCTAAAGTGAAGACGCTGAGAAAATTCAGGGTCTTCTGGATGCTTCGAGCAGAAATCTAAATATGTTTGACATGCGTTTCACTAGAGCCTGTCAAATTTAAGATGATGCTCCGCGTCTTGTCTGCTGCAAGGACTCTCAGTTCACTGATAAAGAGTGAAATGGGGGGGGGGGGAGTTGCATGAGCCTAAACGGGCTGGTTGCTGACGAAATCTCAGTTGGGATATAGAAGTCCCGTTTAACATCAGCCAACTTGCGTCATTTGTGGCGCTGAATGGAGAGATATCCGAATATCCACCAATGAATTAGTATGCTGCACTGCATTTCTTTCTAGCCTGTTGTACGGCTGTGAGACATGACCGTTATAAGCGGAAGATATGAACAGGGTTTTTATAGATGTCTTCATATCATTGCTCACATTTGGTGGGTTCACCGTGTAAACAATGTTGAAGTGAGGCGAAGATCACTAGGCAAATCGATTGATGAAGTTGTATATCTTAGTGGACCGAGCCACTGCCTACCTCAACGTGTCATCCGAGAGGAAGTTGTATTCGGTTGCAAGAGTGTTCAGAGTGGCATCAGTCGACGAAGTCCTTAACTGTTGGTTGGAGGCGTGTTGGGAGAGGTAGACTGCCTGATTGGACTTCTCGAGACGAAAGGAATGAGTAGTTGAGGATTCTTGGTAACATGATTGAAAATCGTATTCACTCCTTGACAGCTTGGACATTTGCCTTAACCTTTATCTTCACAGTGTTTATCCTGTCACACTGCTCTATGTACTTTGATATCACTCATTTTCTGTCTACCTGTTCTTTGTGTACTACTGTGAAGTGTGACAACTTGAGCTTATGCACCTGTGTGCCAGGTTTTACGTTGATTTTGTCAGTGTCAGTCAGTCCTTAGTTGGATGGTTGTAATCTGTGCGTTTGGCAGCAGGAGTTAATCTGTGTGCATTTCCTTTATCGGTTTTTCTATTAACTGACCTCAGGTTTAGCCATTGTCTTTTCAGAATTAGATAATCTTCAAGACTTTCGTAAATAAATGGCTTTGTTGTCATTATGAACAAAGTTGGTTGGTGGGGATTCACTAATTTCTTATTTCTATATTACTCCTGGTGTATGCACATTGAAGTAAAGGAAGTCTCGTCTACGATACAAGGCGTTCGACTACCTTTGCTAATTTACACCACTTGTAAGACCGACAATGGTTGAACGTATTACTCTTGGTGACTCGCAATGGAATCCAGGACGCGCGTTTCGTCCTACTTGGGACTCATCAGCTGGATATACCTACACCCCAGTGAGTGATGTTGTTTCAACTGGGGCTCTAACCCAATACCCATCGCCTCAAACGCCAAAGCGTTGTACACTAGAGCATGAGAGCCACCGCTTGTGTACAGCAGTTTACTCTCTCGTATTCAATGTAAATGAAGCTTGACTATCAAGGTTAAAGAACATTAAAAGGCTCAAGTTGTTTGAAAACCATTACCTCCAGCAACATCCGTGGGTCATGAAGTCGTCAAGTGATTAATGTAAGGGTTAGGCATAGAAATTTCCTATGTGCTATGACCTCTAAGAATGCACGGATATTGAGTGTCAGCCACCAACGTTCAATAAATTTCCTAGTTGATTCCCGAGCCGACCAATTAATGGAGAAGACACGATGGACTTATAGGAATGTGTGGCGGGCTCGAAAGACTGAAGGACTAAAAATAAAGCAGAATACAGCTAATATATAAATAGTTCTTGCTGTTTAAAATAGTCGCATTGACTGGCTAGTCCACCGTCTGTCTGTCTAACTGTAGACGTGATGACAAACACATTGATTAGTCTCCCTCCAGACTAGTCATTTCTCTCTATCCCTATATCACCTCTCTCTTCGAAAGAATGTTATTTGGCGTCAGACTGGGCAGCACTGTCTTTTTCTTGCATCCATCTGACCGATGCAGAGGGAATTTCTTCTTGTTTACTAGGGGATCAGAAGTCTTCTCGATATTCTTTCGGTCGGCAAGTGCATGAGCCGATCGAGAGTGGGATCTGCACCGATATCTGGAGGATGACCTTTGTACACGTCATTGTGTGTGTTGGCATCAAAAACCGTTCTTATGGCCCGCAGTAATACAGTCCCGGGACCGATGTTGCTTAGGTGGACAAGATTTGACGAAATGCCAGGCACCATAATGCCAGCAAGGCGATGGTTATGTCTTCTCCGAGGGTTGGTTGGAATCACATAAGTTACCGGGTCGATGAACCGACGAGATATGGTCAGGGTGTGTGTAGCCAGAGGGTGAGGCAGAGGAATGAGATGTCTGGCGAACTGTTTGTACTTCAGAACCACCCAGTCGTTTATATTCTGCAGACATGCCATTCAGTGTCTGGACCGTAGCGTCGAAAGTGCGATCAATAAGGGAGGTAGGTTGGTTGATGACAATTTAGGCTTTCATAAACTGAGTTGGCTGAGATATACCTTATGCCTGTTGTCGAAATGCAGAGGTAAAACAGAAGAGTGAATAAAATGAGGAACAAAATGTTATGGAACGGTTAGGATGAAGATCAGGTATGAACGCAGATATGTAAGTGAGATGTTTTCGGCACCATACCACTCAGAGTCATCCGTTTCCCTTGTCGAGTAGACCGAAAATATGAATCTTAAGTCTTACTACAAGGCTTAGATTAACAGATAGTTTTCATTGATGAAGACTACGTATTAGTATGATCATCCTGAGCGTTCTTCCGAGCTAACTCTAGTTGTTCTAACATAACTCTAGACACACACCCTGGCCATATCTCGTCGGTTCATCGGCCCCATAACTTATGCGATACCGACCGACCCTCGGAGAAGACACAGCTACAGCCTTGCTGGCATTGTAGTGTCTGGCATACAAATACGTAGGATTCATCAATGAAAACTATCTCTTAATCTAAGCCTTGTAGTGTGACTTAGGATTCCTATTTTCGGTCTACTCGACAAGGGAAAAGGATGACTCTGAGTGGTATGGTTCAGAGACTTGGTGCGTTACGAAAGGCATTTCCAACAAACTACAGACATTCATCAACAACTGCCTACACCTGCTCGATACTGAAGCTCAGATGGCCAGAATAACAAGAATAAGCAACAAGGAACTCTGTACTGTTAACGAATCAACCAAGAACCTATCACTCAACAAATATGCAGAAGGAAGTGGAGATGGATTGGAATTGGCATACACTGAGAAAGCCGACTGGGGACATCAGGCTCCAGACCATCCGTCGAGTGGAACCTAGATGGGAAACGACGAGTATGACATCCGAGGTTGACATGGAGGAGATCGTGTTAGGAAGAGATGAGAGCTTGTGGACTTTCGTGGAACCAGGTTGAAAAGATTTCAGAGAACGGAGCGCACTTGAGACGTGCTACTGAAGCCGTATGTTCCATTAGGAACCCAAGGGACAAATAATAATAATAAAGTGATACAAAAGGGTCGTTGAAATCTTCTACAATAGATTCTGAGAAACTGTATAACGAAACGGATTGGAGGGTACTCAGGAAATTATCTTTGACTTTATTTGTCTTGATCAGAATATGTAACATAATAAAGATTTAGGTCATTTGAATGTTATTCGTAGTTAGAAGAATTCGTGTATAAGAGATTTACGTATTTTAATTCTTCTTTTGATATATATATATATATATATATATATATATATATATATATATATATATATATATATATATATATATATATATATATATATATAGTGACAGGCAGACAGACAAAACGTGGAACGTTGTACACAAGTGCATCGGTTCAAGTTGCCACACTTCACAGTATTATAAAAAGAACAGGTGGATAGAATTAGTATGATGTCAAAGTGTTGTGTGAAGACAAACAATCTGAAGATAAAGGTTAGTGCAAAGCGCTTTAGAAAACGTCAGATAGTGAATGAATCTGGGTCACTGAACAATTTTCAGCTATGACAACAAAAGTCCGGCTGATAGCTGCTACCTTGACGTTGGTGGTCAGGCTTGCATATCAAAATGACCCAGTGAACTACATTGGCTGCAACGCCACCTTCCTCGACGTCCTACCAGGAAGGTCTGTTGGGTAGTGGCAAGATGAAAAGTAATTGCCATTGCAGTGTAAATTGCTACACTATGATGGGTGTCTGATGGCGAAGTTGTACTGTTGGCTGGATGGGGTGTGACAGCAGTTCGGTGTTTCCCTCGGATGACCATCAGTACCACGCTAATGCTGCCTTTCCTGGTAGGGTTAGAAATGGTCGATCCAAAAAATACCGCATTCCTCCCTGCCCCACGGTCTTCGGTGTCGTCGGTATGGGTTTCCTCTCTCCGGTGTTAGAACAACCAAACCTCAAAACAACAACCTGCAAAAGACTTTAAGCAAATATTTCTTGGGCCCTGTGGTCATGTAAATCGTCTTCTCTTTTAGATACTTTAGGAAGAAATAGCCTTCCACAGTATATGCAGCGGGGAAGTGTCAACTACTCGCACGCTTCCAGTAGTATATAAGGCTCAATTGTTATGTATTTAGTGCTTCTTTGGGACTGTCAAAAGCGACGAATGATGTCAATATAATATCTACGACACAGTCGATTATGTTTTAAAGTTGGTAATAAAATATCAGCTGACACAGAAAATAATTGTTCAAGTATCCCACCTTTGTGTAACAGTTTGCCGTATTGTCAGCATCTTTTATGGTCTCCTAGAGAAAAACGTCTAAATGGTTAATCTAATCAAATCATCAGCAGGTTAACTAGTTCACAGCCTTCTGTCGGATTAAACATACTCAGTGTTTCAACAAAGACATGAGGAGATTGACATATTTGTCGTCTTGTGTAGCCCTAAACAGTCATGAAATACCGTCAAATTCATCCTCGATAACCTGTTGTACCTAAAGTTTTCAAACTGAACATTACAGAAAATTTGGATGAACTATGACCAAGACTTGACCGATTAGTATGACAAGTTTTGGACGCCAAGTAAAAGATTGGCATTATTTAAAGTTATCACTTTGACTACTTGAGATAGACGTGATTTGGCAGACTGGTATTGATACTAAGTGATGATTGAAGGCGAGGTGAAAATTTGAACCGCGGCGGGATTCGAACAAGCAACCATTAGGTTTCCTGCCCGGCGCTCTACTCACAATTAATGCTAGTCTACCAAAGCACAGCTATTCAAAATGATAATTAATTTGATGTCCCTCCTCTCTAAATCAGTTAGGTTTGGATTGGGATAAGAAGTCCTGATTAGGCAGTCAGTGTGAATACGATCAAGCGGTAGTAACGCATCATGAATTCACATGGTAGTCGGGTAAAGCCCATAGTGATTTGAGTGAAATAAAAATCTGGTCATCAGTTGGACGTCGTAGCTCAGTTAGTAGAGCATCAGGCCAGAAACCCGGTGGTCACTGGTTCGAATCTGACCGTGGTCCAAATTTTCATTTCATCTTCAATCAACAACCAATATCAATTATATAATATAATAACAACATTTCGCACGAAAGTGTAAAAGTTTGGATAGAATTTTCATGTGAAACATTTGAATTGTCTCATTTCGAATGTTGTGTAACTTACAGGAATATAAGTCATATCTAACGCCTGAAAATCTTGTTCTTAAAATCAGCAATAAAGTTAGTTAACCTTTGGTTTTAAAAATAATCTATAGATGAAGGGATTACTTACTCTTCGTGAACTTGAAGGTTTGTCCAATTTATTCCCCTTTTTCATCCTTTCAATATTTGATTGTTTTAGAAATATGCTTTCTAGTTCCATAAAATGAGCTTGCCCATTACTCTTACGTAATTTACACAAATCAAGATGATGTTCTAATTGCTGATAAAGTGGAATAAAATATGTTTTTTTTAATAGAAAAATCACTTAAATTATTGAAAAGTAGTAACAGTTTTTTTTGAAAACAAAAAGAAACTTATAACCCTACAATGATCACATGTTTTGGTTAGTAAAATACAGTGCTTAACCTGAATAGTCGAAATTTCCAACGGACAATTCAATCTTCAGTGATTTGTATTCACCTTCCGCATAATAAACTCAATAAGAAATATTTAAAGAAGGGAGTTATGGGGATTGGGAAATATTTCAAGTTGTTATTCATCGTAGACTGATATCAGTTGGAGGAATGAAGGAAACCTGGGAACACTGGACAGCTATTTTGCCAAGTATGGGACTCTTCGGCAGTGCGCACTCACAACTCTGCCAGGTACCAAACCCGCGACCTTCAGGTTTCGTGGCCAGCACGATTTCTCTGAACTAGTTGGTTTAATTTCAAAGCTTTTATTATGCTTCTACATAGGATAATCAGTACAAACGTCTGTATACTGTAGACTGAGAATTCCTCCATTGAAGGTTGATTAGCTTATCCTGATGATTTTGTTCGACCCTATGCAAGCACTACAGTTGTCTACGCACGTATTTCAATATACCATTTTACTAGTTTATCTATAACAATATAATTGTTCTTTGAGTACTTTATTGGTCAAGAGAATCAGTTTGTTATTGTACCAACCAAGTATCAGTTGATATGAGAACGAAACAAACGTTTTGAGTAATATTAATGAATAAAAGCTGTAAAATAACCATGATTTCTTTATGTTATTTACTCAGAGTTGACTAGACCATAACTTTAAGATGCACAGTTTGTTTTTTGAATCACATGTGATTCAGTCAATACAACCCATCGTCGGAACAGAAACAAGTGAAGATGAAAATTAGCGATCCGAAATCGACAGCTTACCAGATAACCTTGAAATCGACCAATTATAATAACTGAAAGTTGAAGATGTGAAACGTCTACTCCGGATAGTTTTGACGCTTATGTTTCTTCTTTTAGCGTTATGTTTAAACTTAAATAAAGGTTAAAGTTAAGTAATC
Source organism: Heterobilharzia americana (assembly GCA_944470555.2). Taxonomy (NCBI): domain Eukaryota; kingdom Metazoa; phylum Platyhelminthes; class Trematoda; order Strigeidida; family Schistosomatidae; genus Heterobilharzia; species Heterobilharzia americana. Next base: position 75,286,500 of record OX104130.1, on the reverse strand, counting down.
AGTCGGCAACATGAAGTCGTTTATCATTAATTCCCTAGGCAATTTCGTTGCTTATTGAAAATCAGTTCATAACTCATCAGTTTTAGGCAGCTATTTTTAAAAATCTTCTCCTATCAGTGATCTATAGTAGTCAGAAAACGAATATTCATATTTCCTATTGTCGAACATAATATAGAGGAAAAATGTCGTTTGGTATTCTCTCAAGTATGAGATTTCATCACATGCCTGATGACAGCAATCTCACTTTTCAGAGAAACCATAAACTGTCAGTAAGATGGAGGCAATTGGGAGGAAGCCATAGTGATTGCCTCCATGCAACTAACATCTATCTTGGTTCATCGCGATGGTAAACATCCTATTTTGGTGGCTACACTTCAAAATGATCGATTGAATTCGATTAGTGCTTGGAACTAGACAATATGAAGGGGAACCACCCTCAAGTGATCAGTCAATATAAGTCATAAATTATTATTCATTAATTAAGGTTTGAATTCGTTCTTCATACAGCAAGTGGGTTATTGGGCTATCATTACATCTTTAGAACTGGCTAACACCTTCTTGTGTTTCTTGTCTCCAATATCACAAGGTACTATTGTTACCAAAACGGCCTGTGTTAACAAGTGGATAACTAAAATTTATCAACCTTGGTAATTTACTTCAATAATTGATCTGACAAATTTAATGAAGTTATCACGAATTGGTAAGTTTTATTTACAGTACTGACAGTAATACGGAAAACTTAACGGAATCATATGGCAGCTGTGCTTTTTGAATGACAAACGCTAACCAAAATCAATTCATTTTCAACAAAGGGTCTATAGTTGGAAGTTTAGACTTACTATGCAGGACTGTACAAAGTCATGTACTCACAATAGTTGTTACTTGCTTAAAACTACTCAAAATAATCATACTGAAGCAACTTAATTCAGCTTTAAGTATACATAAGAAATAAGGATCAATTGAATTCAGCACACTGAAAGTAATGTCATCCGATAAGTGCATTGCATTTGTCCAATAAACCTAAGGCTTTCGACTTAGCATAAACTTTATGCATCAGAAGAGGAATAGCACAGAAAACATAAATAAAGTATCATATGAAAATTAGAAATGATGTCAGATCTGCATAGTTTAACCTAAATTTATGTGAAATGCTTTTAAACTGATAAATGAAATTGAGAAGTCAAGATAAATACTAAAGATCTGTGAGAGTAAACACCCTATTATGAAAGACAAAGTGGTCACATCACACCCACGACCTGGCCAAAGATAGAACTCAGGACGTTTAGGCTTTACGACAAACAAATAAACCATCCACCCACTGGGTCTGAGTTCACATTTTCCAATTTCTGTGAATTCGTGATATAGCGCTACTATCACCGAAGGTAACCTCGCCTGGTTAACTAGTTTACTAGTTACTAGCCGGTCCTAAGCCCGGGTAAAGAGGGAAGGTTGGGCATAGGGCTAGCAACCCTACCCCGTAAAACAAATCTAACCGCTAAAGAAACTTCAAAGCACAAACAAAATATAAAAAATGAAAACAAAATTATTCCTCGCTGGAATCGGAGAGGCGAAATGACGCCAGTTGGTGAAAGCCTTCGGGAAGCCAATTGGCCGATGTGTCTTCTCTCGCTCGATGAAAGCGAAAGTAAACGTGGGGACATGGAATGTCCGCACGATGTTTGAACCCAGTAAGGCAGCCCAGATTGCAAAGGAGATGAGAAGGTATAACATCGAAGTGCTTGGGATTTGCGAAAGCAGATGGAATGGGAGTGGACTCTCCAAACTGTCAACTGGAGAATCAATAATCTACTCCGATGTTGTCACCCAGACGCCAACCACGAGCACACTGAGGGAGTGGCTATCATGATGTCCTCAAGAGCATCGAAGGCTCTCATGCAGTGGGAACCAATCCCCTCCAGGATCATGACAGCAAGATTCAACTCAAAAGGAAGGAAGGTCACAATCATACAATGTTATGCACCTACAAATAATGCAGAGCAAGAGAAAAAGGAGGAATTCTACAGACAACTTCAATCAACACTGGACAAGACGTCAGTTGGCGATATCAAAATTCTAATGGGCGACATGAATGCCAAACTGGGAGGGGACAACACAGGAAGAGAACTAACCATGGGTCGAGAGGCGCTAGGTGAGGTGATGAACGAGAATGGAGAATTGTTTGCAGAATTCTGTGCATTCAACGATTTGGTGATTGGAGGTGAGGCAGTGTGTTCAAGCACAAAGATATCCACAAAGCGACATGGATTTCACCAGATGGACACACTAAAAATCAAATCGACTTTATCTCAATCTCAAGAAAATGGAGACGCAGTCTACTTAACACAAGGTCAAGAAGAGGAGCAGATGTAGGTTCAGACCACTCACTGTCTAGTGCAAGGAACCTTCCAAATCAAGTTAAAAGCCTTCAAGGAAGCTGGTGATAGACCTCAACTCAAGTACAACACTCGGAAACTGAAGGATGAAACTACAAAGGAAATCTTCACGTCAGCCATCAAGACAAAATGGGAGATATCGAGGAACATCCCTGAAGAAACCTGTGTGGAAGAACACTGGAAGTCTTTGAAAGCTATGTGGAAAGAAACCTGCACAACAGTATTAGGAAGGAAGAAGAAAGAAGATAAGGACGGAATGGATCTCGACGGATACCTGGAAGCTGATAGAGGAGAGGAGGATGGTGAAGCAGAAGATAAACCAGTGCAAGGATGCTCAACGACAAGAGGAACTGAGCACAATGTATAAAACACTGGACAAAGAAGTGAAGAAGAGTGCACGGAAAGACAAAAGACACTTCTACGAAACACTGGCAAGTGAAGCAGAACAGGCTGCAGGTGGAAGAGAGACCTGACGACATTGTATCAAATAACCAGGTTGCTATCAGGGAAGAGACCAACACAGATGAAACCAATAAAAGATGAAGAAGGAAATTTAATTACGAAAGAAGAGAAACAGAGGAAACGATGGGCCGACCACTTCAAGAAGCTCTTGAATCGACCACCACCTGCACTTCGTCCAGAAATACCACCTGCAGCCGCTGAATTACAAGTGAACATTAATCCCCCAACGAAAATGGAAGTCCTGAACGCCATAAAGCTACTGAAATGCGGGAAAGCAGCAGGACCAGATGGGATACCGCCAGAAGCACTGAGAACAGATGCAGAGACAACAGCGGATATGCTCACACCACACCACTATTGCAGAAGGTGTGGAAGGAAGAGAAGGTACTTGGCCATTGATTGGAAGAAGGGTTACCTTGTCAAACTGCCGAAGAAGGGAGACCTCAGTGCTTGCAAGAACTGGCGCGGAATCACTCTCCTGTCCACCCGAGCAAGTAAAATATTAAGCCGCATCATCCTGGAGAGGCTTAAAGATGCACTGGATTCAAAACTACGACCGGAACAGGCAGGCTTCAGGAAGTACAAATCATGTGCAGACCAAATTGCAACGCTTCGTATCATCATAGAACAGAGCATAGAATGGCAATCAGCTCTCTACCTCAACTTCATCGACTTTGAGAAGGCCTTTGACAGCGTCGACCGAGAAGTAATTTGGAAACTGCTTCAATACTACGGAGTACCGCAAACCTTTATCCGCCTCATTCAACAACTATATGAAGATGCCACATGCCAAGTAATTCACAATGGGAAGCTCAGTGATGCCTTTGAAGTGAAGACAGGAGTGAAACAAGGTTGCCTACTATCCCCCATGATATTCCTTATTGTGGTGGACTGGATCATGCAGCAAACAGTAGGCAGCGAGAAGAGGGGGATACACTGGACGACGGAAAAGAACCTAGAAGACTTGGATTTCGCCGATGACTTATGCCTAATGTCACACAAACTTGAAGATCTGCAGGCAAAAACTAACAAGTTGATAGAAGAGGCAGCTAAGACGGGACTTCAGGTGAATATAGAGAAGACAGAAGTGATGAAGATACCGCACCACCACCATCATCAACAACAACAAACTCCAATCACCGTCAACGGGAGAAACTTGAAGGAAGTAACCTCCTTCACTTATCTAGGAAGCACTGTTTCAACTACAGGCGGGACGGACGAGGACGTCAAAGTCAGAATCGGAAAAGCAAGACAGGCGTTCATTAGCCTGAAACCAGTGTGGAGATCTTCTGCACTCAGCATGCGGAACAAGATACGGATTTTCAACACCAACGTCAAGTCAGTGCTCTTGTATGGCTCAGAGACTTGGCGCGTCACGAAAGGTATTTCCAATAAACTACAGACATTCATCAACAACTGCTTACGCTCGCTGCTGAAGATCAGATGGCCAGAAAAGATAAGCAACAAGGAACTCTGGGAACGAACCAACCAAGAACCTATCATGCAACAAATATGCAGGAAGAAGTGGAGATGGATTGGCCATGCACTGAGAAGGCCGACTGAGGACATCACGCGTCAGGCCCTCGAGTGGAATCCCCATGGGAAGCGACGAGTTGGACGTCCGAGGGTGACATGGAGGAGGTCGTGTGAGGAGGAAATGAGAGGTTGTGGGCTGTCGTGGGACCAGGTTCAAAAGATCTCAGAGAACAGAGGTCACTGGAGGCGTGCTACTGAAGCCCTATGTTCCACTAGGAACCCAAGGGACTAATAATAATAAAATAATAATCACCGAAGGTCTTCAGATGGCATCCGCTTCCCTTCACGGCTTCTCATTAGAACTTCGTGATATCCATGTGGATGCATGCCATTCATGAGCACTAATATAGTAATATATTTTTAAGATGAATGGGGATTTTAATTTTAAGCGGTTCTTCAACTGATGTCAGTCCATGATGAATACTACCTCAAGATTAAAATGCTCATTCGTCTAAAAAATTTCTTTTTTTTAATTTTCTCACCTTTTATTTTCTTAGACAACACTGTATCAAGGGAAGGAAGTGACTTTTATGGTCGTAACAGTGGATGGGAGTGAATATCAAGTTGAAATGATACATGAGTAGTTCAGTTGAGTGTATCGATAGGTATTATAGAAAAAAATTATTACTGAAGTCATGATAAGTTTGTCTAGGTAATAAATATTTTGAGTTCGTAAATGGTTAGCTCATTCCTTCACTTCGATTCAGCCAACTGAACTTTGTGAACAGTGCTCATCAGAAAAAAGGTTTAGGGGTAGTATTCATTACGGAATGACATCAGTTGGGGGAACCATTGAAAATCTGGGAGAACTAGAAAGACGTTTCGTGCCAGTATAGGACTCCTCAGTAGCACGCACCCACGACTGGGCCAAGGATAGAACTCAGGACCTTCTGGTTTCACGGCGGACGCGTTAGCCACTCAGCTACTGGATCGTTTTTCAGTAGTTCACAGACTCCAACTTCTGTGAATTCGCGATATAGCGTGACTATCACCGAAGGTCTTTAGTTAGCATCCGCTTCACTTAAGACTGGTTAACCGCACAGTTCACGGCTTCTCATTAGAGCTTCGTGATATCCATCTGGAAGCAAGTCGCTAAGTAGCACTATACAGTAATATATTTTTGAGATGAATGGGGATTTTTAATTAAGAGGTAGTATTCATCACGGGCTGATATCATTTGGGGAACCATTGAAAATCTGGGAGCACTGGACAGCTGTTTCGTCCTAGTATAGGACAACTCAGCAGTACGCACCGACTACCCGGTTAGGGAACGAATCGATGTCAGTGCGTGTTGAATACTACCTCTAAATTAAAAATAAATCCATACTCATCACAAGAAAGGTTTCTTTAGAGTATATACATTTACACTGATTGAACCAATCAAGCATAGATACTATTTATCTCATATTCACTAACATGTCTACACATTCACTGGGATTTAGCAAACTCTTATGGTCGCCTAGATCTTACTGTTGATCAATTAAGGATAATAGCTTTTTTATTTATGTATATGAATACACGGACAATGTTAACACTTCTGGTATTTTAACATGTGATGAGGTGTACCGGTAATATTCTGCTATGAGGCAGTCCTCATATTATGAAGGGGCATTAGGAAAAGATGTTTGAATTTCCCTATGACTCAGAAATGTATTCCAATTAAAAATTATCCATCTAGATCACAGTTGTTTCGAATGTCTTGCAAGAACTTGAAAAGGGAGTCTGATTTAAATTATTTATCCAGCAACTAACTTACTAAACGATATTATTATCGAATATGGCCGTGTTACATAAAAGTGACCCGATGGGTTTACTTAACAACTACCCAAATAATCAGTTAGATAGAGTTCTGTGTTTTATTGAAAAAAATTTCCTTTCCAGTCAAAATATCTAACTGGTTATTTCAGTTGTCTCTAGCGTGGCCTTTAAAGTCACTCGTTACATAAACAAGTGAGGTCAAAGATTAATAATGTAGTCTGTATTCACTCATGACACCCTTAATGCAAGTGACAGGGATGAAACTCAACTTTGTCAACCTCAAAAAACACTTAATGAGCAAATGGAAAAATAGCAATTATTGATGTTATCATGGCCAGTGAATTAAAAGGCTTGGTGGTGGTGGTGATAGACTATGGTACTACGAAGAAAAGACTAGAATGAAACGTTTTATACAAGAGTAAGATAGGGTTTGAACTCAAATATATGAAATTTACTCACAGAAGTGATGAAGAAATCACATTTTTTAAAGCTTTGCTACCATTATTACTGTTTAAATGTAATTGTTCATTAATTATCCTAAATTTTACATTGAACGTTTATAGAGTGTTTCATATTCAGCAGAAGGTACTCATTCAGCCTATTGATTTCATTTAACTTTCAACCGATTGGTCACCAATTCGAAAGCTACTTCACCTACCAGGTTGATCTAGGTAGAGCTAGTTACGGAGCATCTTTAGCCATCATACAATAAGTTTAGCTCATTGATTACTCTACGAAAGTGTATGCAGTTATGAGATGCATTTATATTTATCCTCGTTCCAATGGATATTACTCGATTAAAGTTTCTCTGACTACATTCACAAAGCATGTATAAACTAGTCTGTCTGTATTTTAGCTTGTCTGTCCTTTTTTCTGAGTTCATTTAAACTCGATATTGAAAGGTATCATCATGTTCTTTTCGTTTCATACTGTAAATGTACTAATTAGTGAGTGTGTGAGGGATATTTTACTGAACTCAGCTTTAACTTTTGATCAGACTTACATTCATTCATTCATTCCATTATAAATTTCAAAGTTCAATCTTCAATTGCATTGGTATCATAACTTGAATAATTTGATTTATTCTTTACTTTTCCTAACATGACTTTGAGTATTCTTCACTGAGTTTAATTCAGATCTTGTCTTTCCTTTCATGTTTCTTTAGTGTTTCCAGCACTTCTTTTACTACATTATATAACCTACTGTCTCAAATATTCCTAAGCGCTCATTTCAGTTATCGGTACAACTCTCCACAGCTCCTTTCTGACTACACTGTTTTCTAACTTCATATTTAAAACACTCTTTTTCATAGAGTAATTAGAAGACAAAGTTTATCTGAACAATGTGTGATGTATTTGCGCAATACATTTTGAACAATCTTATCACACATTCACTTGTTAAGTCAGTATACGTTAAACCAAGGAGTGGGAGGAAAAATACAACAATTAACACAATAGGGGATGAGAACAAATAGGAACTGACTTCGTTAATCCTAATCACGGTAAGAAAACAAAGTCTACCAATGTAGATGTAGAGTAAGAACAGATTGTTTTTGTATACATAAAAGTAAACTTTATCTTCTTACCGGGATTAGGATCAACTGGGTCAATTCCTGTTTATTCTCATCTTTCTTAATTTTAATCTCCAGTCGTGTTAATTGTTGTGTTTGTCCCCCCACTCCTCTGTTTGATATACGTTGACTTAACAAGTGAATGTGTGATCAGATTGTTCGAAATGCATTACGCGAAGACATCACATTGTTCAGATAAATTCTGTCTTCTGATTACGCTATCGAAATTCGTAAAAGGGACTAACTGTTTTAAGACACACTTGTTGTTACTTCCAAGGTAGTACTCATCACGGACTGACATCAGTTGGGAAACCATTGAAAACCTTGGAGCATTGGGCAGCTGTTTCGTCCTAGTACTTCTCAGCAGCACGTGCCTGTGACCTGGCTAGGGATCGAACCCAGGGCCTTCAGGTTTGACCACTCAGCGACTGGTTCGGAGTTCAATGGTCTTTAGTTTCCAACTATTGTGAATTAGCAATATAGCGCGATTGTCACTCAAACTCTTCAGATGGCATCCGCTTCCCTTCCGACCAGCCTTCCAGTGCTCCCAGGTTTTCAGTAGTTCCCCGATTGATGTCAGTCCGTGATGAATACTACCTCAAATATAAAATCCCTAATCATCTCATAAACACATCACCTCACTCTGTAGTTTTGGAGAAGATTGATGTATGCTCATTTCTGTTTCCGACGTGAAAGAGTCCAATGACAATGTGCTGAAATAACAATTTTGTCATAATTTTTAATTCTGTTCGTACTGTATCGTTTTAAACTTGTTACTTTTCTTTTTATCCTTTAAAATGATTAAAATTTTTCTCAATTATGAAATTATTTTCATCTTGGAATGACATCGTTATAAACTAGGAGCTAAGTGTGGGTTATTTTAGCTTATTTCATGATACTCTTGAAATGTGGTCACAACAAATGACAGAATATTATCTAAGACCTTTCAATTCACTGACTAAGTAAACACTTATTCACTTATTGATTCACAATTCACATTCCTAACTTTATTCACTTAGACACGTAGTGTAGCCAAAATCAGTATTGTGAAAGTGTTCTTGTACACGCACAGACACACACTTAAGCTCTAAACGTTGCTAAAAATCCCGAAATTTATTCCAAAACTTCTAGAATATCAGTTACACAGATAACTTTAGATGGAATCTTGTTAAATCAATACTTTCATTATTTAGCAATAACAATATAGTGAGTGATATGGGGTTAAATCACTGAGTTTCTTCATCGTCACAGATGCACCTTTCATTAGATAAATGCAAACATATGGGAAACTTAGCTGGGACAATTTTTCTTGTCGATCCAATTCTAATGTCTAACATCAAGATGTTGTAATCTTTAAAACAACTTCATTATTGTACATTATATAAAGTATATAAAACTTTTCGAAATTTTACCCACTTCAATATAATCTCTCATACGATTGCGTTCACTAGCTGTAACTATCAATTCTGCATAAAGTGTTTTCATTTGATCTTGGCATTGTTGCAGTCTGTATTTAACTTTATTTACTTCAGTAGCTAAAGTTAAAGTATCATCTCTAAATAAATTTAAAAAAAAAATAAATTGACAATACAGATATAAATCAGAAGTTATAAGGCATCACTGGCCTTTGCAGGATACGTATGCCTCACTGACTACTGTACAAATGTTCAAGTGGTTGTTGAATGTATTTTGATTTCAATTTATTAAACTAAATAAAAGTTAAGCGATAACAATAAATGGTATATTGAAATATCAGGAGAGTTTCAGTAGCGCATCGTTTCAAAAAATTAACTCAACTCTGCATATCTAAATATTCAATATTCAATGGATGAAGTATTTTGTTTGACTAAAAGTAAATCTTCACTAGATCCTGATTTAAATTTGATCAAGCTGCCTGTAATACATGATGCATTCATAAACTAATCTTTCACTGCATCATAACTAATGTTATGTCAATTGGTCCTAAGTGTAAATCGGTTTGTGTAAATTATGTTTTACAATATAGTTATCGAACCAACTAAGTTGATACTTAGTTGCATTACTTAATGTTGAAACTTGAATGTAAAAGAGAAGAAGCTATGGAGATAATTGACAAGGTGTACTGAAAACGTCATGAGAAATAAAAGTTTCCCAAGGATTCGCAACAATTGCCTTTCAGCTCAGCGATCATAGACTTTGTTGCCTAGCTACCTGTGCTATTATTGTTTCCAATGGAAACCGTATGAGATAAACTGTTTGGTTGCTGGAAAAATCTAGATAAGATGAAATCAGTTACAATCTAAGAACTAATTGATCCATCATATTTTAGTCTTAGAAAACAGCAGCAATGAGCTATTCATTTCAAAGATAATATCAACTGATTACGGTTGTGAAGTACTTCAGTTCAGACCTTAAAGAAGATTTAAACTTCGTCTAAATATTAGGATACTACACATTCATTTTCATAAAGTTTAAACATTGTAAAATTCTGATGCATGCAGGTAGTCATTATCATGATTAAAATGGCATATCTTTATTGGTGCAGAAAAGCTGCAGTAGACATAACCATTAACCAATGGGATGACCTCATCATCTAGTGAGATAGAGATCTCATTTCAAATGCATCTGCTCTCTATGCAGAGCTACTGTGAACTGAGATGCGGTCGTCAAACAACGCCCAGTGGCCTCTTACTTCACTCACTGTGCTTAACGACTCAGACAAGAGACAGATAATACCAACAGAATTGGGAACTATGCACCACTGAACTCTGACCAAGTGGTTGAAGGTAACGTGGTAACTGCGGAACCTGAAGGTGGGGGGTTCGTCCCTTGGCGAGGTCATGGGTGCCCACTGCTGAAGATTCCTGCTCTAGGGCTAAACAGAAGTCCAATGCTCACAGGTTTTCAATGTTTCTCTGGGTAATCTCACTTCGCAATCAATGCCAACCTGAAATTTATGTGCCACTAGGTTGACGAACAACAACAGAATAAAAATTAATGATCTGAAAAGCGTCTCTCATTTTATTCATAAAAATAATCTCATTATTGATGAATCGGTTGGGAATGATATTATAGTGGGTGAATAAATATATATTTACAGACAACAGGTAGTGTCTGTCATTATGAGCAATGAGTAGCTTTCTGAATGTGACTATGAAATGAATCATGTGTAATTCGGCAAAAGTCTAGAACAGCTAAAGGATATAATAGCAGACTGATTAAATCACATAAGTTCAACATACTTCTAATTAAGTACCAACCAACTGTTAAAAAGATTAAGAAAAAATAGCTTCGTACATAAATTTAACGTACTTTCCAGTTTTTACTTTAATTTGTAAACTGTCGACTAACCGACAAACTGCCTCGTAAGTTAAATTCTTTTCAGCTAGATTCTCTTCTTTAGCAGCCATGCGACGTTCTAATTGACCCAAAGTCATCCATAGTTCTAAGTGTGATGGATCTTTTCCGCCAAGTATTCGAAGACGTCCTTTAGAATCGGGATCTTCAGTTCGACATATAAGATCACTCAACTTTACTCGGCTTGCTATCAACTGAATTTCAAAGATCAAAAAATATTTTGTGTTTTTAGAATATTTCAAATCCTTGAAAGAGAGTATCTGACTGTCTAAAGAGAGTTCATAAATCATAACTAGCACTGTTAACTAGGAGCTCTGTTCATGTATATATGTCTAATGTTTACTTACCGGTTGTCTAAAGTTTTTGGAATGATCGCTAGAGAGCAATGAATTTCATGTTGCCTGGTCCTAAGTGCTGACAGAATCCTATATATCATTTTGAAATATTGTCATTGGGCTAAAATAGACACTATCGTTGTGCACTTTTTATGAGTGTTAGCTGTTTGAAGGCAATCGGTATTAATCCCTGTTTGTTGGCACTCTCAGCAAGGCGTATCTGCGACCTCAAAAGAACTTATAGGCCCTCTGAGATTTAAACACTTACCGCTCAGTGTTGTAGTTAGCAACTTTAACCACTGCGGTATTCGCGCCATAAATGACTGGAAAGCAACCAGTTTCATGTTATCCAAGGCTTCCTACTGATTGTCTGCAACCAGTTAACATCCACTAAAGTTCGTTGCGATGGTCACATTGCAAAATCATCGATAGAATTAAGTGAGCAGCCAATGTGTCTACCCTAGGTCTACAGGAGCTCAAAAGTCACCAAAATAGCTCACTGGTAACGTGGATGACTGCAACATTAGGTTACACGGGTTTGAAACTCACAGGGAAGATCATTTCCCCCAGGGTTGCAGTTACACCTTCCTGATGAGTGGCAACAAGTATGAAACCTAGGTGATACAGGACTTCCTGCCAGTCGCGTTCAACCTACTTAAATGTATCAAAAGCTTTTCACTCCAGCTATTTTTTATCATTAATCCTTCTTCGTTTCAAAAGTGGGAACAATAGGAGTTTGTTTCCAAAGAAAACTTTTTGTTTCAAACCGAAATAATGAAGTATGCTAATGATATTCATTAGTGAAAGTTTCAATGTAAACTGAAATAATATTATTTCGGATTCTGTAATATACTGTTAATATACTTTTTCTTGTTACCTCGCTTCTTCCTTCTTTTTCGTACAGCCGAGGGACTTCTTAGTTTGAAATCCAAACCTTATTGTTCCACGTTCCACACATATATTAGCTATTCACTCTGCAATAATATTGGATAAATTCAATAGAGCTGCGAACATAAATACTGTTCATTTCGTGGTCTGAAGGTCCTGAGTTCGATCCCCGGGGGGTGAGTGAGGAATACTGAGGAGTTGTATATTAGGACGAAACATCTATCCAGTGCTCTCAAGTTTTCAGTAGTTATCCAACTGATTTCAGTCGATGAGGAACATGAACTTAATTACTCTTCTTTAGAAAATGTACAATGAGATTTACAGTTAGCACTAAATGTAAATGATCATATTTTTTTCTCCATAGCCTTTACTTGTGGGATATTCTGTAGCTAGTTTCTTCCAGTTGACAAGACGACAATGTAATCTTTGATTGTTTACTTCGTACCCATGAAGGACTCATTTGAATTTTTACTCGTAACTTATTTCATCGAAGGATTACAGAACTGGTCAAAAAAATGTTGTTGGGGAAGAAAAGCTAATTGAAATTCTTTAGTATTTTGTAAGTCAGTCATCAAACTGATAAATCCTAGTGATATTCAGTTCAACTCATTATTCCATCCCTATCACTACCATTACTTCTATTCTCTTGTCTTCCCTGCAGTGAAATTCACCTTGTTATGCTAATGTTTGACTTTATTATATTATTATTCATTATTTGTCTCTTGGGTTCCTAATGGAACATACAGCTTCAGTAGCACGTCTCCATTCCACTCTGTTCTCTGCATTCTTTGGAACCTGGTTCCACGAAAGCCCACAAGCTCTCATGTCTTCCTAACACGATCTCCTCCATGTCAACCTCCGACGTCATACTCGTCGTTTCCCATCTAGGTTCCACTCGACGGATGGTCTGGAGCGTGATGTCCCCAGTCGGCTTTCTCAGTGTATGCCCATTCCAATCCATCTCCACTTCCTTCTGCATATTTGTTGAGTGATAGGTTCTTGGTTGATTCGTTAACAGTACAGAGTTCCTTGTTGCTTATTCTTGTTATTCTGGCCATCTGAGCTTCAGTATCGAGCAGATGTAGGCAGTTGTTGATGAATGTCTGTAGTTTGCTGGAAATGCCTTTCGTAACGCACCAAGTCTCTGAACCATATAGAAGCACTGACTTGACTGAATTAATGTTGAAAATCCGGGTGTTATTCACGTTTTATGCTGAGTGCAGAAGATCTCCACACTGGTTTCAGGTTAAAGAACGCCTGTCTTGCTTTTCTGATCCTGGCTTTGGCGTCCTAGTCTGTGCCGCCTGTAGTTGAAACAGTCCTGCCTAGATAGGTGAAAGACGCGATGTTCGACTTCGGTAGCATGCAAAACGGCCTTATAGTGCGTTTTTTACCGCTTTGTTTTCAATGTTGTAATTACCCTTGTCAATCTGGTAGCACTATGATCAAGGCAAGCAAACATTTAAACAGTACGTAGTAAAATATTTTGAAAATGTAGGGAGAAATCAGAAAAGTTATTTTATAGTGTTATGCTTACTCCAGAAAGACCATGGAATGTAAGCTTCATAATGCGTGCAGTAGTTTCGTTGAATAGTTTCATACTCACTAATTATCACTGTTAGTGATGATATTCTTCGTCTGTGGAAAATCTATACTTCAGAAAGCTCATTTTTGGTATTCACCTTTCTTCAGAAGTTGAGTCACTTCATCTATCCTGCTATTGCGTTGCTACCTTATGCATTCACTTTGAATAGGCGAGAGATTTCTTTAGTCATCATACAGCATTTGTTTTGACATAATATCAACCTTCCTCACACAATACTGTCCATCTGGTTCGACACCTTGTTAGTTGCACAAATATTTTCCCTCCAAGATGAGCTGTGAATAGATACACCATTATCAACCATTCAAAACAGGAAACCAATAATGTTATACTTACCTGCTGACTAGCTGTTACACTTTGAGTTATCATGAAGACGACAAATAGACTGATGTTATAAACATTTTTCACAAAAAGAGCAATAAAACCACTTGATTAACATAATTGTTTTTATATCATACCGTCGTTGGTTGGACCGAATTAATCGGTCTGTATTGGCGTATGGGCTCCTGTGCGGATGCCTCGATATTGCCTGCGTCCAGGTACATCCAGCTGACAAGTCCCAAATAGGACGAAATGCGCATGCTGGATTCCACTGCTAGCCACGATCCATCATTAATACACTTGATTAACAGTTCAAGTTAAAAAATATATTTACTAACATAGTTTTCGTTCTCTTATTACTGTGAAAAATACGTTTAACTATTCCAATAGTAGTAATAGTGAATTATTTCACACTAAACAAACCTGATGAATAAGCCCTCTGAGTTCACTTTTCATTGCTTCAATTTTAGGTCCATTTTTATTCATCACCTGAATATAATTCGATAATTGAGATTGATATATTTTCAATAAATTAATTTCTTCCTCCAACCCATGTAAATTGAGTTCAGCAGTAGTTCTTGCAGTAGCCTGTTCACTGATTCTTTTCTTGGAATTCGATATATAAAGATGATTATTAATAAATAAAGTTTCTGTTTTTTTTTGTTTGTACAAAATGGGAAAGATTAACTCTGTTTATTTCCATCCAGTGAAATAAACAGTGAGGAACTACAAAGTATCCCTAAATAACAAATGATATCTATTGCAGAAAACGTCAATTTAGATGTATACGGCCGATGAGTTTCAGTAGAGCAAAACGCACATTGCACGGTAAACCATTAGCCTGCATCAGGCAAAACTACCTATTCTAAGATTATGCATAACTCTGTGTGTGTGCATGTGTGTGGGAGAGATGAATTCTACAAAACAAAGCTGCTGATTGAAGTTGAGAGACGAAGTTATAAAGTATACAGACTTTACACTTTTAGTCCTACTGTATGACTGTGAGATATGGGCGTAAAAAGTAGAAGACATGAAGCAGTTACAGGCTTTTTATCACAGATATCTTCGTAGCATGATTCAAGTTTGGTGCAATCACAGTGTGCGCAGTGTTGAAGTCAAGTAAAGGGTACTAAGAAGAATAGGCAAGTCGGTTGATGTGGTTGTGAACCTTAACCATCTAAGATAGCTTGGACATGTCTGCCGCAAACCGAGCCATTGTCTACCTCGTGGTTGGATAAGGTTGAAAAACGGTTGACAGTGGCCAGATCAAAACGTAGCACTAGTCGATAAAGTCCCCAACTGTTGATCTCAGCCACAAGGGATACTGTAGAAAACTGCCTCGCTGAGGTCCTCGAAACTAAAGGAATCAGTGAGTGAGGGCTCAAAGTGACGTGGATGAAAATTGACAATAATGTTGCAGATGTACTCATTTACTCTTTATCATCTTCTAAAGGTTAAATATTTTCACTGACCTGTATTTTCAGATTGCTTATTCTATGTTGATATCACTCCTTTTCTATCCACCTGTGAAGTGAGCCGATGCACCTATGTACGAGATTTACATTGATTTCGTCAGTGATAAAGTGTACATTCTCATCATAGCTTTTTCATAGCATATAAAGCAATGTAGTTACCTTATAGATGCGTAAATTAAAAGTAACTTTAGCATTCAACAATAGAAGTACTGTGATTGGCTATCCAAGTACAACTCCACGTGTAACGTAATTGTACAGTAATGATTTGATTCGTGAAACAGCGGATTACGAATGTCTTTTTGCATAATCCTAGGCAATAAAATTAATTTAAGTGACGTTCCGTTTTCACGATGAATTGAATGGTTTCATAATGAAACATAACTGCCAATTGACTCGTGGCGTTTAACAGTAAGATAGTTTCATTTTTTAAATGAAGTACACAGTCAAATCTTCATGTTCAAACCCTGCAGAATTTTTTAATTGAAATGGTTCTCTCAACGATGTTATAGTCAGGAACAGAGACATCACTCTATCATTCCTGGTCTTATTAAAGTGAATGTCAGCATTTAATGGAAAAGGATTACTGTTTACTACCCATGTTTCAAGTGATAAGTGCTAGGCTCGAGTCTCATTGGGAGAAACAACACTCACTAGAAGATGGGTGCATCCAGCCGATGAGTCTGAAGTAGGAAGAGGTGTGTCTTGGATTCCAGTACTAGCCAATATCCATCAATAATTTTGGAAGTATACTTTGTTGCATAGTCATTTCTGCAGCTGAGCATGGGCCATATTTCTGCTTCTGATGATGAATAATCTTCAAAACTAAACCTGTTGAAGCGATTTCCATATTGATAAAAATTTGTAATTATTGCTTAGTTTATAATTTATTTATTCAGTTTGAAGCACAAACTTGACGCGAAATAGACTCAGAATGAGGCATCATATAAATCAATAGAGTAACAGTGAGGAGACCCAACTATGCCAATGAAAGAGGAAAAAAGAATGGAGACAGAAAGAAATGGGTTTTTGAAGAGGAAGACTCGAAGATACACTAATTTTAGTCGACTTTTGATCATCAGAATAAATGGAGAAATTGTGTCATTATGCCTGGTGCTTTCGATTAAGACCTACATCTGTTATCACCTCAAGTCACTGAGTTCTGTATTCTCTCAGATTCCATCAAGCTAGTCATGACCCACCAAAAGATGGTAGGTAATTAAACCCAATTTTTCTTCACTTAAAAGTATTTCATTATGCACCGGTGGCTTTTCCGCTTCTTTCAACCAGTTTCACAGCAGGCAGAGAAGGATTCATGAACTGCTGGAACAACCTTCCTAACATATTCACAGGCTACAGACAACGATGTTTCAACATGACCTCACTGAATGAATGGCGATCTCCATCATTCCCGAGCACATGTAACTTCAACTCGAAATTACTTACGTACTGTTTCTATTGAATGTTAAAAACCCTACACAGAAAACGTTGATTGAACATATAAAATCATCGGAAATCCCTAGTTTGCAAATGCCAGGTCCCACAGGCAAAGAGCGGAAGTTCGATTCCCAACCTATCGTGTCAAGGTCAGCGTCATGACGTTGCTAATAGTTCTCCGCATTGGCATATACCTCTATGGCTTTCCATATATGATTGGAAATCTCATCAACCACACGTCCAGTAACATTCATACAACTAGACAGTTGTCAAAAAGCTTACCCGTAATTTATAGACCTCTTGATTCCTTTCAATTAATTGGGTAGCTTTTTC
The DNA here is from genome assembly GCA_944470555.2 of Heterobilharzia americana. Classification (NCBI taxonomy): domain Eukaryota; kingdom Metazoa; phylum Platyhelminthes; class Trematoda; order Strigeidida; family Schistosomatidae; genus Heterobilharzia; species Heterobilharzia americana. Next base: position 75,269,056 of record OX104130.1, on the reverse strand, counting down.
ATTACGTAAACGAGCACTTCGTTCTTTTGCCTTTCTTATACTTAAAGTCTCTACTTCAGTCTGGTTGTATATAGTATTAATCTGTTGAATACTCGTTTGTAGTTGTTCATGTTTTTGTAATTGTTTAGCAATGACCTCATTTAATTTGGAAACTTGATGACGTTTATGATTGTGTTGAACGATAACACTTGCAAATAATTTACGTTCTTTTGTTATTTGTTGACCACGTTTTTGTAAGTTGAACATGAGTATTTCAGCTTCATTTGTATGCAGCTTTAAACGTTCACGCGTATCCATTACAATTTTCAATGATGTTTGCAATAATCCGACAAGGTTGTTACGTTCTAATTTTGCCTTTGCATAACATTTTGAAACTTCCATCAATCTACCCTGTTGAAGAAGTTGAAACAATACTAATTATTTAAGTATTATTGCTATTTACATTGAATCATAAAAGAAAACTATTCTCTTTGAATCTTATAATGGCATGTATGATTCATGTAAGAGGAGTATGTCGCTTCAAGGAATATATAAAATACATATCAAAATTCTGTTAGATTTAGTATACTACTCATTTAATTTTAAGTAGCATACATCCATAGTCACACCTGCTTTGGCTTTAATTCATATATGATATTTGCAACCGAATTTTCATTCATGGCCTTCATCAAAGTGTTCTGAAATGTTGAACAACGATACACACTGCTAGTTTGTGTGATACGTTTTAACCAAGGATATCAGTAACCATGACCAATTTAACGTAAATCTGTTATCTTTGTGATATTTATTTGCAAATAAAACCAATAGAATATTCTAAGTATATATGATATTTATTGACATCCTTGTTATTCTCCGTTGTAGGTATCGTTCCGCGGCTATTGTTTCCCCGTGGCATAGTGGATAACGTCTCGGCGTTTGAAGCGACGGGAACGAGGTTTGAGTCTCAATGAGAACAACATCACTGGGGTGCGGGTACCCCCAGCTGACGAGTCCCAGATAGAACGAAACGCGCCTCCTGGATCCTTCTGTTAGCCACAACCAAACGAATTATCACACATAATATATTTATCAAAATATATCAGATTTCCAATTTCCGCTCATATTCAGTATGTTTGTTTGTTTAGCAGGGAAAAAGGTTGATAAAATGTGGTTTATGAATAAACTCTTAGGTGATGTTCACCACCCTTTGTCAACATTAGGGTATCTGAAGTACTGTGTCTCCTTTTCTGAATGAATAACTAAATGTCTCCCTAAAATTTATAAAGTTAAAAATTGTTTATGAAGTTACGAAACGAGTTGTTAACCTGAACTAAAGGAATACTCCTCTCTTTAAAGTCTGCTGGTTGTAATCTTTAGCATTAATTTTTGTAGCTTGTGAAATCGACAAACCTCAAATTCTCTGAAACCTTAGGTGTCTTAGATCATTAGGTTTACTCTGACTCCATGGTGAAATGATTCTGATGATGGTTTCATTTTCTCTAGGCTTTCGTATTTCTTCACGACAAAATACTAAACCTCAGAAAATACCAAACCACAGTCATCCTCATCGTGAGTGATAAGTTTTTCCATCATTTCAATATAATTATATGTTGTGCAATAAATAACCTGGTTGTATTACAATAGTCTATCACATCCTCATCGGGCACAAAAACGCTGTTGTTCAAAGGAAACAATCTGTTTTGCTGATAGGTAGTCAGACAGAATAGCCGAAACCGATTTTACACTCAACTGTTTTTGTCTACTATCTGTGGTTATTATGATTCTAATCTATCCGGTTTGTTCTCCAGAGGAAATGAAATGAGTTGATGAATAAATGTAAATGGTAATTAGTTCAGTGCTTATCCACTTAGCATGCAATCCTTTTCTCCTTCAGGTTACATGGAAATTTTCGTAATGTTCGGAATCACATGATTCTTTAAATTCAGCACTTACACAAACTGCATACACGATGAGTTCTGTATATAATTACCACATCTAGTGTATGACTAATTACATTTTTTGTATTGGTGGAGAATATGTGTAGCTGAGCAGGATGATTTTGATGGTGTTGTGTTCTTTGTGCTAGATGGTTTAATCACGAAGCTTCCAATATCATTCTAGACAAAATCATCAGCACAAACTTCAGAGAGAAGTCAGGTATATAGAGGTGTTTCCACAAGTGGTTTGGTAACTTGTCCTAATGGCCTTGTATGTGACTGACTGTTTCTCTAAAAGTCTTTTTATTGTCACTACACGTATTTCGATTAGTTGCCCTACTGATGTGAACTTCGACTTTCTTGTTGTTTCTTATCATATTAAATAATGTAAATACATCTTTAGATACCTTGTTCATACTTTTGATATCCTAATCTTTCTTAGGGCATAGGATGTAGACATTAATGCGATATTTGGGCGGGAAATACTACTCAACTAGGTTCCTAATTATTCGTTTATAAAGATGAGGGAGCTGTCCATTGATACTTGAAGACTATTTTTTATCTAACAAGTATCTGTAGTGCATACAAATTTACAACAACGCAATTGTTTCGAAGCTTTCTTGTCACATAAAATGAATCATCTTAAGATTGATCATTTATTCCAATAAAAGCAGTACTTGTAAGGGAAATGAAGCTATACAGTCACAAACTACTGAGTAACGTGTGTTTTAAAGGCACTTTATGCCTGAACAATAACTTATAGCTTTTAACGCTGACTATCTATGGCATTATAAAGCTATGGAACTGAAGTAAGCAATCATAAGAGTATCATGTTTGGTCTTTTTAATGACATAAAGTTCAGTACTATAACTACTGGATCACTTACATTTAATTCTTGTAATTTTTTAACTTGTTCAGTAATTTCAACATTTTTTTTCAATAGTTCTCCAGTTAACTGATTATACTTTTTGCGTGAATACGTGTATTCAAGTCCAGCTTTACTCACTGAATCAGTTAAATTGGTTATTAGCCTTAATAATTCCCAGTTTTCTGCACGTATATATTCTAAAACCTCTAGACAATGTTGATTATGCGTCACACATTCAGATGTTTTTGCGTGTTCACTTACTACACGTTGATGCTGTTAAAAATATGTATTGTAATGAATACAAGAAATTTTAATGCATTTAATAATGAAAATTATTAAGGAGATAATGTCTTATAAGTAGTGAAATGTCTACTAGACTAGTTTTCTATAAGATAGCCTTCACTAGTTATAGGTTGTGATTGTACGACATTAAGTAATTTAGATTCATCATTTTACTCCTGAAGGAGTTGTAGCTCATTGGTCTAGACACTTGACTTTTATCCTACGGGCCACGGGTTCGAACCATGTTTGAAGTACCGAGTTTTGGGAATCTTTACACAGTAGGTGTAGTTCATTACCAGTTACACGAAAGTGTTATTGAACGAGTTTCATTTCGTTTTGTTTCAACTTTAAGCCTAATTATGGTTGTACAATTAACAGAATTTTTGTCATCAGCTGCTATTGTGACATCCAACCTCAACTCATTTCTTTGTATTCTGCTACAGTATGGTAACTTCAACAGGTTCACATTGATGTGAGGTTCTCCTTGCTTTATCTCATTATCTTGAGAGCAAACATATACACAATTTGTCATTTTCAAAATCTTCAACAATCTCAATTATTATTGTTAATTTGTGATTCTCCGTTCTATACTTGGTCAAACTGATCCTGTTTAAGAACGTAGAATGACAAGTATCAACAAATAACGATAAACAATACTTGTAATGTTAGAGGTGGCTACTGAGCCTCACTGGCCTAGTGGATAACACTTCGGCGTTTCAAGTAATGGATGTAAGGTTCGAGTCTCAGCGGGAACAAAATCACTCACTAAGTCACAAATACGTACGGCTGACTAATTCCCAATAGGATGAAATGTGCATATTGGATTTCACTGCCAGCCATGATCAAGTCAATTATAATCTCATAAACTCTTGTTTATTGATGCTATCTCCTCTTATATACTTCCTTAATTTTTATCCCAGTCATTTTCTCGCCTCATTTTCTTTGCACCATATTGTGAAGTAAAGCAATTCGAAATGATACACTTTTCTGTCAGATTCACATTGATCTGTTTATCTTCCTATCTATTCATTGAATAGTAAATTGACTGAAAGTGAGCGTGAATTATACTCTTATGAGTCAATCAAAAGAGATGAAGGACTGAATAGCTTAGATAGAACCAATTTCCTGATTTCTGTTCCGTTTCTATAATTTAATGAAATATTGATTACTTTAAAATGAAACGTATCACTATTTTAGATATAATGCATGATTTATCTAGAAGAGTCAAGGCTTAATGATTGCCACGGCAAAGGCAAAGTTTGGACGTGCTTTTTGTAGAAATATACTTCTGGTTTGCGCTACTGATTGGTTAATGCTTCACCTGTACCCAAATGTCCTCCATTTGAGTGGCTTGATGAGACCGTGCAAAGTATTTTGAAAGAGCTCTTAAAAGAATTCAAAAGGTGTTCTGTTATTGTGGTGAAGATACATTTCCATTCTCCGTTTGCTAGTCAGACTGGGGAGTGTTCTTGTGAACGTGTTTTAAGCAGACTCATATTTAGCTGCATAACAGAAACCCCTTTTGTATTCAGGTAAATCTGTTCCTTTTGAGGACTTCCAAAATCCCATACAAAATCTTGTCAAACTACTTAAAAACAGTGAGATCAAAACATTCAGGTATAGCTGAAGCACTAGACACCCATTGGTTCAAACCAGAGCTACATGTTCGGAAAAGTACATTCAAACTTTGTCATCGCCATCATAAAGTAATCTATTATTATTGTTTATCCATTGGGTTTCTAGCGGAACATAGAGCTTCAGTACTACGTTTCCATTTCAATCTCTTCTCTACAGTCTGCTTTTGAACCTAACTCCACGACTGCCAATAAACTCTCAGTTCCTACTCACACGATCTCCTCCAGGTCACCCTCGGACACTCAACTCGTCGTTTCCACATTTGGGCTCCACTCAACAACCTGGCGTGGTGCGTGATGTTCCCGTAACTGTCTTCTCAGTGTGTCTCCAATACAATCTAATCCATCTCCACTTTCTTCTGCATGTTTGTTGGGCGATAGATCCTCGCTTGGTTGGTTCGTTGGTAGGTCAGAGTTCCTCCCTGCTCATTCTTTCTCGCCATCTCATTTGATTGTATCTTCAGTATCTGGTGAGTGAGCGTAAGCGTCAGCTGTTGACGATGTATGTCTTCAGTTTGTTGTAAATGCTTTTCGTGACGCGCCAAGTCACTCAACTATCACACAGAAGCATTGATTTACCTGACACTGGTGTAGGAAATTTTGATGTTGTTCACGCTTTATGCTGAGTGGAGTGGAGTGGAGTAGATCTCTACATTGATTTCAGATCGATGAAGGAAGGCCTGTCTTGCTGTGTTTCCGATCCTGTCTTTGACATCCTCATCTGTGCCTGTGCCGCCTGTGGTTGAAACGATGCTGCCTAGGTAGATAGGTGAAAGAGACTACTTCCTTCATGTTTCTCTCGTTGATGATGATTGGCAATTAGTGTTTGATGTTTTTGGTTGGGTATCTTCGTCACCTCTGTCTTCTCTACATTCAATTTAAGTCCCGTCTTCGCTGCCCTGCCTCTTCTGTCCACTTATTAGTTTTCACATGTAGATCTTCGAGTTTGTGCGACATTAGACAGACAGACAGACAGACATAAGTCATCATCATGGGCGAAATCCAAATCTTCCTCTGGGGTCTTTTCATCAATCCAACCAGCGTATCCCCTCTTCTCGCTCCTCACTGTTTATTGCATGATCCAGTCCACTACAATCAGGAAGGTCATCGGTGATAGTAGGCGGCAGCCTTGTCTTACTCCTGTCTTCACTTCAAAGGTGTCACTGAGCTTTCCATTGTGAATCACTTGGCATGTTGCGTTGTCATATAGTTGTTGAATGAGATTGATAAATGTTTGTGGCAATAAAAGCGTAGTGTTGAAGCAGGTGCCTGCCAAATTACTTCTCGGTTGAAGGCATTTTTTAAAATGGATGATGTTGAGGTAAAGATCCGGTTGACTGCCATTTTATGCTCTGTTCTGTGATGATGCGTAGCGTTGCATTTCGATACGCACATGATTTGTTGTTTCTGAAGTCAGTCAGCCTGTTCCGGTCGAAATTTTGAATCCAGAGCATCTTTTAATCTCTCCAGGGCTATGTGGCTTGATATTTTGCTTGTAATGGACAGAAGCATGATTCCTCCCCAGTTCTTGCAAATACTAAGGTCTCCCTTCTGTGGAAGTTGGACAAGTTAGTCCTTCCAGTCAATGAGTGGGTACCTTTCCTTCCTTGCTTCCTTCCAAACCTTTTGCATTAGTGTTAGGAGCGTGTCCGCTGTTGTCTCTGCGTCTGTTTTCAGTGCTTCTGGAGGAATTCCACCTGCTCACGCTGCTTTCCGGATTAGCAAATTTATAGCGTTCACAACTTTCGTTGGAGGGCCTGTGGCCACTGGTATTTCTGTGTCTGGGTTGCTGATGGTATTTCTGGACGAGTTGCAGGTGGTGGTGGTCGTGGTCTGTTCAAAAGCTTTCTAAAGTGGCCAGTCCATTGTTTCGTTTGTTTCTCCTTATTAGTAACTAGCTTTCTTTCTTTCTTCCGTTGGTTTCATTTGCAGTGATCTCTTCCCTCCCAGATAGTAACCTACTTATTTGATATAAAGTTGTCAGGTCTCTGTCTCTCCTACCAGCAGTCTGTTCTACTTCACTTGCCAGTGTGTCGTAGAAGTGTCTTATGTCTTTCCGTGCACTCTTCTTCAGTTCTTTGCGCGGTGTGGTGTTTTATAAGTTGTACTAAGTTCGTCTTTTCGTTGTGCATCCTTGCACCAGTTCATCTTCTGCTCCACCATCACCACCTTCCTTTCCCTCCTTTATCAGCTTTCATGCTTCCGTTGAGATCCACTCCTTGTCCTCTTTCCTATCAAGGTTGTGCAGGTTTCCTTCCACGTCTCTTTCAAAGAGTTCCAGTATTCTTCCACGCAGGTTTCCTCAACGATGTTGCTTAATGTCCCCCCTTTCTTTCTGATAGCTGACTGAAGTTGTCCTTTGTAGTTTCGTCGTTCACTTTGTGTTCTAGGTGTTCAGTTTGATCTGTGGTCTATCACCAACTTCCGAAGGCTTTCGACTAGATTTTGAAATCTCCTTGCACTAGACAATGAGTGGTGTGAACCTACATTTCCTCTCCTTCTTGATCTCACCTTGTGTCCAGTAGGCTACGTCTAAACTTTCTTCACTTTGAGATGAAGTCGATTTGATTCTTAGCGCGTCCATCTGGAGAAATCAAGTCCATATCACTTTGTGAATATCCTTGTGCTTGGACACAGTGTCTCCAATCACCAAATCGTTAAATACACAGAAGTCTGCAAACAGTTCTCTATTCTCTTTCGTTTCATCTAGTGATTCTCGACGCATGATGAGTTCTTTTCCTGTGTTGTTCGCTCCGAGTTTGGCATTCATGTCACCCATTAGAATACGTTTTGCTGTCGCCACCTGGGGTGGGTTCTTGTCCAGTACTGATTGCAGTTGTCTGTAGAAACCCTCCTTCTTCTCTTTGTCTGCGTAGCGTAGCGTTGTATGATTGTGACTTTCCTTCCTTTTGAGTTGAATCCATCTTGCTGTCATGAACCTGATCCTGCAGGAGGAGACTGGCTCCCACTGCATGAGAGCTTTCGATGCTGTTGCGGGGGGGGGACAACATGATAGCCACTCGAAAAGTCAGTATGCTTGTGGTTTTCTTGTGGGTGACGATATCGGTGTAGATTATTGACTCCTTTTCAGTTTACAGTTTGGATGGTCCACTTCCATTCCATCTGCTTTCGCAGATTCCTCACACTTCTATGCTACATCTCACTTCTTTTGCAATATGTGCAGCCTTGCCAACCAGATTCAAACGTAGTACGAACATTCCACGTCCCTATGCTTACTTTCGCTTTCATCGAGAGAAGATACATTGGCCGACTGGCTTCCCGAAGGCTTTCACAAACTATCATCATTCCGTCTCTCCGATTCCAGCGAGAAATAAGTTTTTTTTTAGTTTCTATATTTTCGTCGTGTCTTGTAGTTTCTATAGATATTGAATTTTTTTTCCAGGGTAAGGTTTATAGCCCCATGCCCAACTTTCTCTCTTTATCCGAGCTTAGGATCGGCTAGTAACTAGTGAACTAGTTAACCAGGTGAGGTTATCATAAAGTAATGGATATCCAGAAAAGTCCCTAGCTAAGTACATAAATATGTCTCGCTTAAAAAATACACTACCAACAGCTTCCAAGAAACCGTTATTCTTAAGACTATGGTTTCAGGAAGGCATCGGCAAAACGTCAATCACGTATAAACCTATATGCTTCAACGTCTTTCATAACATGCGCGATTTATTATCACCACCTTGATATCTTGAGACTAAAAGTTTGCCAGTAACTTTTTACTACTAGACTAGGATGTTATTTTGTATTTTGAAAACACTGTCTTGGCTTAGAGCCATTGATAAATACTTAATTAAAGAAAAATATTTCTTCGCGTAGACTGTTTTCTTAATATCTAAATGGGAGCTATACACTTTTGACTTATTCAGTTAGTTATTTATTTGTACACAGGGTAGATGGTTATTATCATTCAAAACGTTACTTTGCAAACCTGTCCGCATACGAATTCCTTACTAACACTATAACTGTAACTTATGCTAAATATCTCTGAGTTCTATTGAGAATTCATTCATCTAACAGTTTTACTCATTAGCTTGGTCTGCGATATTAAAGTGCAACAAGTGGATTTCTTTAAACATATGAGTGCACATAAATCTTAATACGATGTAAATACAGCTCTTGGTAATGCATTCTATGCCTGTTGCTAAAAGATGAAGACTTATGTATGGTGGATGCTTCCGTAAAAAAGTGGTCAAGTTTGAAACCTAGATACTTTAGTTCTTCAATGACTTTTTATAGAATGGCTGACTGACAAACTCCGCGTAGAACTTCTCATATAAATGCATCAGCTCAAGTCACCATACTTCATAGTAGTACATAAGGAATAGGTAGATAGAAAAGTAGTGATATCAACGTAGATGAAGTAGTATGACAGAATAAACAATCTGAAGATAAAGATTAATGAGAATATTTAACCTTTCGAAGAGGAAAATGAGTAAATTAGTGCATCTGCACCTTTGTTACCAGTTTTCAGCCACGTCACTATGAGTCCTCATTCACTGATTGCATTAGTCTCGAGGACCTAAACGAAGCAGCCTACATCTCCGCACATGGCTGAGATCAACACTTCGGGACTTCATGGGCTGGCAGTACGTTTTGACCTAATCACCTCAAACCCTTTTCCAACCTAATCTAGCTTCTATCCCCCCAGCGTGGCACATTGAGGTAAGCGCTAGCCGTTCTCTAAATAACTGGTACCAGTACGGAACTCATTTGAGAGCTTAAGCAATATCTTGATCAGACGGTATTCAGTTTCACTTCATCTTTATTCGACGATTTACTTTTCATTTATTAAATTTCATGTCTGATCTGAAATCTATTCATTTACTTACTTCACCACATAAGACCATTCCTTCGAAAACGTTTATAGTCTAATAGCCGTTGTCTTCCCATATCTCTGAAGTTATGCGGTAATCTCTCACAATCATAGTACAAGGTAAACAGGATCACCGGATATCTGTACATCTGCTCTACCTTACACGTTTGACTGTATCTTTCATGCGACAGACAATATGTTAGTGAATGCTTAATGAAACTTTCCTTTCTGCGTAGAAATGTTTTCAGCAACCAGCCAGCTCAGAGTGAAATAACCTCCCAAATCAGTTAGTTTTTCAATAGAATCTGCCACTAAACACCCTACTATCTAACCGCAGATTGATGCAGGACACCGCTGCATAACCACTCATATTTGATGCAAAACTTATCTCCAGTACACTGAATAGTTCAAATACACTACAAATTAAATGCTCGAAGATATAAACAAATGCTAATCTACTTTAATATGCAGGAAAATGTCTTACTTCTTCTTGTAGATCATTTTGTACCAGTTGGATGGCCACTTCAAGGTTTCTTTTCTTTGTCATCAGTCCTCCATCATATTTTGGTGTGACGAAGTATCTTGCTCTCGTCCTATTATGTATTTGTTTTATTAGCTAAGTAGTGTTAATTGTAAAAATAAACAGGTAGGCTTGTACTATGAATATTACAATTTTGCTAACAAAGTGAATGATGTGAAAATATGTTGTATATACATCCAAAAGCAGCGAATTATGAAATTCAAAACCAAAACATGAATTTACCTCCAGAAAAGAAAATGTAATTTAAACGTTATGTATAGTTGTCAAATATATCTTACTGACTTTATTTGACATTCTTTTTCAAACTATTTTACAGTTGATATAAGTGTAAAACTTGGGCACTGTGGTAGAATGTAATTGCATATTAGATTTGTTTATTTGATATATAGCGCACAGTGATACAGTATTATTTACTTGATTACGTTTCGAGCATAAATTATTACTGCTCATAATCATATCAATGTAATCACACTTCTTTCGACATCTGATTTTATAATCCTGTCACCTGATCTCTCTTCGTTCTTTGTTTTTTGATTGGTAGTAAAGTTTTCCATATCTCTGGTATAGGTGTTGCGTCATTCCTATTCCACATGTGTTGGGTGTGGATTCGATGAACAAAGATTCAGTAATTAATCCCTCTCTCCATCTAGCTATATTAGACTTAAGTACAGTGGTTTTGTCCCACCCTATTGTGTGGTTGTGTGTTAATGAATGTAATGCAATGGCCGAGTGTTTTTCTAGATTATTGATCCTATTGGGGTCTGCCGTTCTATGTTTAGCTAAATTCCTATGACCTGCACATAGAAGAGAATGAAAAATGGTTAGTTTTGACGTAACAAGTCTTCATACTAAAATACCAATCAATATGGCACTGGAGACAGTCAGAAATCAACTAGATACTGACTCACAACTTACTCAAAGAACCAAGGCATCTGTTGATGAAATCATGTTAGGAGTGCAGTTATGCTTGACCTCGACAGTCTTCAAGTTTCAGGGAAAGATATATAGACAAACAGAAGGAGTAGCAATGGGATCACCAATATCCCCTATAGTAGCAGATATATTTGTGGATAGTTGGGAAGATATGGCTTTACGAACATATAATCCGACACCTAAGATATGGTGACGATATGTGGATGACACATTTACAGTGTTGAAATCGGAACATGTCGACAATTTCTTGACACACATAAACTCAGTAGTTAACGTAATCCAATTCACTTAAGAAGTAGAAAATGAACAAGGAGAATTACCTATGTTGGATTGTAGAATAAAACGAAGGACAGATGGTGGTTTAGATACTACCGTCTACAGAAAACCAACACATTCTAACAGGTATCTAGACTTCAAGTCATCTCATCCAGTGTCAGTTAAAGCCGGTTTAGTCAAATGTCTAAATAACAGAGCTGAGAAACTCACTAGTCATTGTAAGGACTTAAAAAAGGAATTGAAACACATAAAAGAAGCACTAATAATTAATAATTATCCCCATCATTTCATTAAGAAATTCACACAAACACATAAGAAGCAAAATAATAACACTAATACAAATACAAATAATAGAGACAACATAAGTAGAAAGGAAGTCAACACCTCTATTGTGATACCATACAAAGAAGGAACATCAGAAACCATACATAGGATTCTCAACAAAGCTGGAATTAGGGTGGCATTTAAATCAGCAAACTCACTTAGGGGAATGCTTTATCGGCCAAAAGATCGATAGAACCAATTAGGCAAAATAATGTAATCTACCAAATTCCATGTAGTGAGTGTGAGGTCAAATACATAGGTCAAACTAGCCGGTCGGGGTCAGTTAGATTAGCAGAACATAGGAATTTAGCTAAACATAGAACGGCAGACCCCAATAGGATCAATAATCTAGAAAAACACTCGGCCATTGCATTACATTCATTAACACACAACCACACAATAGGGTGGGACAAAACCACTGTACTTAAGTCTAATATAGCTAGATGGAGAGAGGGATTAATTACTGAATCTTTGTTCATCGAATCCACACCCAACACATGTGGAATAGGAATGACGCAACACCTATACCAGAGATATGGAAAACTTTACTACCAATCAAAAAACAAAGAACGAAGAGAGATCAGGTGACAGGATTATAAAATCAGATGTCGAAAGAAGTGTGATTACATTGATATGATTATGAGCAGTAATAATTTATGCTCGAAACGTAATCCAGTAAATAATACGGTATTTTTCAGTTAACTGTTCGATAAGCCTGACTGCACAAATACTGCGTACACAAAAGCATTCATTATTGATTATTATTTGTCCCTTGGGTTCCTAGCGGAACATAGAGCTTCAGTACTACGTTTCCATTTCAATCTCTTCTCTACAGTCTGCTTTTGAACCTAACTCCACGACTGCCAATAAACTCTCAGTTCCTACTCACACGATCTCCTCCAGGTCACCCTCGGACACTCAACTCGTCGTTTCCACATTTGGGCTCCACTCAACAACCTGGCGTGGTGCGTGATGTTCCCGTAACTGTCTTCTCAGTGTGTCTCCAATACAATCTAATCCATCTCCACTTTCTTCTGCATGTTTGTTGGGCGATAGATCCTCGCTTGGTTGGTTCGTTGGTAGGTCAGAGTTCCTCCCTGCTCATTCTTTCTCGCCATCTCATTTGATTGTATCTTCAGTATCTGGTGAGTGAGCGTAAGCGTCAGCTGTTGACGATGTATGTCTTCAGTTTGTTGTAAATGCTTTTCGTGACGCGCCAAGTCACTCAACTATCACACAGAAGCATTGATTTACCTGACACTGGTGTAGGAAATTTTGATGTTGTTCACGCTTTATGCTGAGTGGAGTGGAGTGGAGTAGATCTCCACACTGATTTCAGATTGATGTATGCCTGCCTTGCACAAAAGCATAGTTGTACTTTTTTCATGCTTTCACCTAAAGTTTTTGAAGTTATGAGGAAATTTCGAATACTTTTTTGCGTATACACATATATATCTCATACATATCCTAAAAAGAATTGACTGGAGGCAATCATCAAAAAGCATCGATGAGTAAGACGCATCAGTAATTTCAAGAGGATTAATGTCCTTTGTGAGATCCATATTCTCCTCATTCAGTGGTGCAATCCAAGATGTCACTTTTAAGCAGTTTGGAATGTGGCTGACTTACAACAGAATTAGTTAGGCTCATTAACTGGTTATTGGAAGGTGACGAAAGTCATATCGCCTAATGTTACTTTCCAACCAAATTCTGTCGATTATTTAGGTGAAAAAGAGATCAGTGATATGATTTGCTTTGAAAAATTTGCCGAACCACAGAAATATATTTCTTTCTAAAACTGTACTCGTTTATTTAGTTTTTCCAGCTAGATATCTCTCCACGTCATCAAGTAATACTGTATCGCTGTGTGTTATAAATCAAAGAAACAGATCTAATATGGAATTAAATTCTACCAGAGTGTTCAAGTTTTCCACCTATATTAACAGATATCTCTACATCTTCTAAACTCTTCTCCTAATATGGCTATAAAATTACAGTTCATATAAATATGAGCAGTAAATATGAAAATCTTATCATCATCTTCAGACAGTCTACTTTCAAAGGGTTTTTTGACTATAAGGATAAAACACAGCAAAGGCTTGGTGTCCTTGTAGCTCCGATATTTTGTCATTGACGTTTCACTCCCAGTCTTAATGACATTTCTACCCCTATCTTCATAAATTACAATCATAAAGTAGAAAAATGGCGGATAAAGACAAACATTCCAGTCTTATAAAGGTTCTGCAGTCCACCCAAAATAAATTAGATAGGTAACCCACTACAGACAATGTTTTCAGACTTCTTTATGAGGATGGTGTTGTAGTTGTCACAAAACATAGTTATGAGATGTTCAAAACTAAATATAAATACTCAGAGAACATCAAACCATCATCATCCTCACGTTGAGCTAAACATCTCAGTTGCAACGACGGATCGAAAATTGTCATATTCATGAAACTCAAGAAATATTATTAGTTGGTTATTAAAAGCCTAAAATTGATTGTAATAAACTTCAAAGTAAACCACCTTACTGTCAGAAAATATTATAAACTAATTATTTATATATATGAATTACTGGCGAATTTGTTTCATACTTCCTAAAAGTAAGTGTAACACTATGATGTCCTGCAATGTCCATTTGTCGTCCACCTACATATATAAACTGATTAAATGTTAAGCGAAAACTTTAATTTCTATTCGAAATGAATTATATAAATTTCCTTTGAAGTATACCTTTAAACTTGTTGATTATATTAATGAGGTTAATATCAAAGACAAAAGGTTGTATTTCTTTAATATCAACTTCTTATTCACCAAAATGTCTTTAATTAAAACTATTGACATTCTTTATGATCATATATCTTCCAGCAAGTTTTCTTCCCCTATCTCGTCAACATTTTTCAAAAGCTACCATTATTATGTACTGGTACAGTTCATTTCACATTTGAAAGGAAATATTTTTGACAAATAGACAGTGTGGCCATGGGAAATCCCCTTAGACCATTGTTAGCGTGACCCGCGATCTCATTAGTAAAGTTACTCTCTATAAGGGGTATGATGATATAACTGTGAAATGTGACAAAAATGAAGACGCGAAATGTTTACTAGAAAGACAGTACTGTGAGAAATAATATACACCTAATATTTGAAAAAGAGAAAGACAATCATCTACTGTTCTTGGATATACTCCTCAATCATAGGAAAGATGATTCAATAGAACGGCTAATATACAGGAAATCTACTTGAACAGGTTAGTATTTAAGTTTTCATAGCTTTTGTCATACTCAGTACAAGCATGGTTTGGTAGTGTGCCTATTCGAATAGATCCAGCGTATCTGTACGGAAGAATCAATGGATGATGACATCAGAAAAAAACAACTGAAATATTGGTGTGATATGAAAATCCATTGAAATTTACAAACCGTTGCAAAAATCAGCTAGATTCACAAACTACTGATAAGCACAGGTGGTAGACAACTATCACTGTCCACTGCAAAAACATATAACTGATAAAGGTGACAGGATTGATATTAAAACAGCCTTTACAATTTTGTATAGAAACTGAAAAGGGAGTATAGTGAAGTTTGTCGAAGCGCTAGTTATATGTAAATTTAAGCCTCTGATGTATATTCAAAAATGGTTTGTCCTTTCTCTAAACCTAGTCTTGTAATGCTTATCTTGTCGTATTACCAAGGTTGTCTTCAAATCTTATCTTTTTTCTTTTCATTATCTTTCTTATTACTGAATTCGTTTGTGTCACGTTTGTCCTTCCCCATTTCCAGTTTTCATATATAATCCCCTAATAAGTAAATGTGTGATCAGATTGTTCGAAATGTATAGCGCGAAAACATCACATTTTCCAGATATTCCACGTTTTCTAATAACGTTCTCAAAACATAATGAAGTTTGTTTGAAATAGCAGCCTCCATATTATCGGCCCAGAATTCCTATGAGTTATAAAAACCAGGTCTTTATTTCACTGGTTGGTATATCGGGTCTAACTGATGAGTTTCTACTAGGATATGAACTTCTATGTGAATATCTTAATATTGACTGAAGATTATTTATGATGTATTTTGATTGCTGGCATTGGAGGGATGAGTTTCAGGATCGAGTCCCAGCTTGGGCATCATCACCTTCAGATATGCATGTATATCTAGCTAATTAGTCCTAAATAAAAAAATAATATCATGTTACATTGCTACAATCGTTATTTCCCAACTGAGATATGATAAGTAATTACTACTACTTATTTCAATGATAACTGATAAATTACTCTGAACAACATTAATGTAATAATTTATTTCCAGTTTATATACTTACTTTTAGACTCTCCTGAACAACTTCAGTACTTGTTGTTAAGTTCCGAAGGAGCTTGTTGACGCTATCACGTTCTTTGGTTGTCTTACCTACCTCTTCAAGTAGTTCTTTTTTACTTTGATCTGCCAAAAGTGCACGCTGTAAAAGCTGAGCTCTGTATAGAAAAATGAAGAGTGGTTAGTTCACAAAAGTAGTTAATTCTCTAGTAACGAAAGCGGCAAAATATTGGAGACCTTGCTTACAAATTGATTGTAGACACTGCAAGTAGATCAAGCCTTAACTTATTACTCAGAGTACTTATATCACACAAGGAACCTTGTTAGAAAGCGATAGAACAATAAAAATCATCTCACAGCAAGATTTCAGTTACATTTACCACAAATAACAGTAGAGATGAAAAGAAAGTCGAAAAAAATGAAGAGATAATCAAGTTAGCAAGAAGGAGGATATGAAGAGAGGTGAAAAATAGACAAACGGAGGGTATTTCAAGTTGTTATTCATCTTAGACTGACATCAGTTGGAGGAACAAAAGAAACCTGGGAGCACTGGACAGCTGTTTCGTCCTAGTATGAGACTCCTCAACAGTGCGCACACAAAACGGAGGGTAGTTGTGTCCTTAAGTGTGCTGGGAAGATGAAGTTTGAAACTGTGATTCATTAAGAGAAATTTCATGCAATATCACCCATCATGTATTCTTCACAACTCATCGCCCTCTCTTCCTTCTCCAAATCATGTCAGATCAACATGTAATTGACCTCTTCTTTGCATACTCCATGGAATAAACTAAATTAAACTGTAATCCTCACTCTTTAATGGGCAATTATAGCCACTAATATTATGATAAACAGTATACTTCATTAAGTTTGGAATGAACGTCTTATATCTGGCTATTTTCTTCTCATCAACCTGCTGGTCTTTGGTGATTTGACTTTTTGGGTTTTCAAATCCCACTTATTACCTCCACAAGTAAACGATTCTTAATTCCAGCGAGCTGACAGGTTGTATATTGAAGAATGATATGTGAAAGGTCCTGAGTACAGCAGATACTCGCAATCATTTAAAACTATATCATCTGGTAAAATAAATGCAATTTACGGAATATTCAAATCTTAGTAACTTTATCATAGATCAAAAATAGTGCTTCGAGAGGTTTTCCGGGCGATTTCATTTCCTAAAGTTATAGAATCGTACTTGAAAGTAACGAAAAAACCACTCGCAGTATCTGGCATGTCGCTAGATAAGCTTAATGTAGCGTGACTGACATTATTAGCTACTGTTTTATTCAAATAACTATAAATGGTGTTAAGGGTGATGATGAATTTAACTAAAATACGCTTGACCTTATTCATTCTGCATACTATTTGAGTGAAATAATCAACGTTAATGTAAGTTATGCAATATACTGTTGACATAGCAACATGCTGGATAATAGCATTCGAAAAAGATAATAGTTTATTAGTAGTCAGTAGTGTCATATGATTAATATAATGTTGAAGAGTAGACTAAGAGTTTGTTTCTAGAGAAAAGGAGATCATTATTCTTGCAATGATAAGATTAATGGTTGCATATATCGTTTTTCAACACAAAGATTACATTCAACGTTGAGAATTCTTGATGATTTGGCTATGCATAGAGGAAGCAGTCAAAGTGTTTTGAAATTATAGGGAGGCATTCTGGAAATTACTTTTAAGTAGTTACTATGAGGTGGTAACTCTCTACGGAGATGATGATCTGTTCAATTGCGGAAATCTTGACATTTCATTTCTCTCCTCTGGATAACTAGGCTAGACAGTGTTCCGGAATACGTTAATGAACATGATTATGTAAACGTCCAACTTAAGGTGCCCTCAGGGAAAAATTAATGTGATATTGGCGCATACTGAGATGACAGAAGGCGGTATTCTCACCTTAAGACATTGATAGATTGTTTGCTGTTGAATGATTCTCAGGCTAGTGGAGTGAGAAGCATACGTATAAGCTGCAAAAGTTGAACAAACAGACTTTTAAAAAACCTGTCGAGTTTGTAAGTTTTTGCGGTCCAACTGTAGACACCTAAACTCTGTACATAGAATGGTATAATATATAGATTTATCCTCTCGTGGTAGCACACTGTACACCTTGACACTCACTTCTCTCTTCTTTTTTCTCCGTTTTAGCTCCAATTCAAGCGATGATGGATTCAAAACCCATAGTTGGTTCGTTTTGAATTGCACATGGCCTAAAATGTGACATTTACCACTAAATTCCTTTTCATCCATACATTTTCGTTTTCTAACATTTCCGAACTTCCCTCAATCGATATTTCAAGGAGGCAAAGATCTAGGTCTTCCAGCCAAAGCAAATACATTTATTCTATCTGGAGGTTTGTGGGGTTTATTAATTGATTTTAGGTTGGAATTCATCAAGGACTAACATGAGTTGGAGGAACACTGGAAACCTGGGAGCACAGGACAGCTGTTTTATCCTAGTATGTGACTCCTCAGCAGCGCGAACCCATGACCCAGTGGCTCATTGGTAATGTTCTGGCCATAGAACCTAAAGGTCCCCGGTTCGAGCCCTAGTGGGATAAGGGGTGAGCACTGCTGAAGAGCCCCGTTTGGGGATGAAACAACTGTCCAGTGCCCCAAGGTTTTCAATGTTTCTTCAACTCATATCAGTCCATGGTGAATTCCAACCTAAGATCCATTTACCTCCTGAATTGGTCCTTTTTCACCTTTAAACAGTTATGTAACACACCTGAAAATAACCTGTTAGACTAAACAATTTATTGCTATCACCTTGTCCTTATATGTATACATGCCACATTTGGGATTTCATGTAGAACATGTAGAACATTCAACAGAGAATCTCTATCGAAAATCTATAAAATTCATAAACTTATACTTTCCTAACACCAGCCGCTTGCTTCAAACTCATCACCGGAAAGAAATTTTTTTAATGATCCGTTTTGATGTCATGAGTTTTGACATTAATGTATCAAATATCATGACACATAAAGTAGTCAAGACCGAGTTTACCATTGGGTATTCATTCACTGATGGAACTGTAGTGTTGGCTTGATAAGTCTTGGTTGTATTGTGTTTTCTGAGCTGGGTTGTTTAATCACAGAGCTTTCATCGTGCTTCTTCTAGACGAGATCATCAGCACTAACTTCAGTATGAAGTGAGCTGTCAGTATCTCCCCATTAGTGAGTGATTTAGCGGCTTGCTCTGATGAACTGGTTTGTAATTGGTTGTGTACTTTGATTGTTGTGTCATTGACTTCATGGTTTTTTCTTGTTGGTTGTTCCTCTGCTTGACCTCTGACCTTCCGGTCGTTTGTCATTTTTCTCATTGGTTGACAGGTTGGGTCTATGTCTAGACATCTACTGATTGCTGACTAACCTGAACACTAAGCTTCTAGGAACTAGTGCTGATGATGTCGTCTATCAAGACGGTGAAAGACTCACGACTAAACAACCTAGCTCAAAGAACACAATACAACCAAGACCGTCCACCTTAGCTACAAATATTCCGTACCACTTGAGAAATCATACTAGTAGTGCAGTTATTTCTTGCCTATAAAATTGACAAGACCATTTATTTCGGTGCATGAAACTGTTATCTTTCCATTTCTTAACTTAGATATTTCTGTGTACTGTAGTGTTAAGCACTCTGCTTAAAATGTTAACTTTATTCCTTAACAAATAGGTTAGCAATTCTCTTGCATATAAAGACAAATAAAACAAGTAGAAAACAATAGAGTAAAAAGTGACGAACGTATCTACCATTTCTACAATCAAATTCTAAAAGAGAAACATATAACAATTAAGCAGACTGGACATAAATGATGATATCTATAGTTATGTAAGCTAGAGAGTTAACGAGGTAAAAAGTTAAATGTTATATGTGATAAATAATACAAATGGAGCTTAGTAGGAGGTGCGTTATGAGTTAATGCATATCAGTTTGACATAATTCAGTGTTAAATGTCCACCTAACTGACTGAAAGCGAAATTCGGATTCCTTATGGGCTAATGTCATGTTGTGTATCTCCATCAATAGATTGGATATGAATTTTCTTCCTGTACTATTTCCACAATCAGACAACCAGTTGTTAGTTACCAAGATTCAGTCAAGAGCTAACTCACTGGTTCTAAGGTATAATACCATCCTTAGATCACTGAATTTATGAAAACTAATCGTCAAAACATTAGATACTTGAATACGAACGTTATGCTGGAGATGCATTTTGTTATACATTGCAGTACAAGTTCACCTTCATGACTGAGATGAGTATATTAACTTTCAGATCACAGGACTAATTAGTTTCCATCCGAAAGAAGTTGTTAACAAATTAGGATCTCAGTTAACATTTATTTATCAGGGTAACGACCAATTATTACCACAGTTTAGCACTTATGGTCAAAACTATATACCAATTGGACAATGGTACATAATACATTATTATTATTTGTCCCTTGGGTTCCTAATGGAACGTAGGGATTCAGTAGCACGTCTCCATTCCACTCTGTTCTCTGAAATCTTTTGAACCTGCCACCACGACTACCCACAAGCTCTCATTTCTTCCTCACACCATCTCCTCCATGTCACCCTCGGATGTCCAACTCGTCGCTTCCCATCGGAGTTCCACTCGGCGACCTAGCCTGGAGCGTGATGTCCCCAGTCGGCTTTCTCAGTATATGCCCAAACCACCTCCACTTCCTTCTGTAAATTTTTTGAGTGATAGGTTCTTGGTTGGTTCATTAACAGGAAAGAGTTCTTTGCTGTTTATTTTTATTACTCTGGCCATCTGAGCTTCAGTATCGAGCAGGTGTAGGCAGTTGTTGATGAATGTCTGTAGTTTGTTACGAATAGTTTTAGTAACGTGCCAAGTCTCTCAACCATCACATAGAAGCAATGACCTGACTGATGTTGGTGTTGGAAATACGAATCATGTTCCACCTACTGAGTGCAGAAGATCTCCATACTGGTTTCACGCTAATGAACACCCGTCTTGCTTTTCTGATCCTGACTTTGACGTCCTCGTCTGTGCCGCCACCTCCTGTAGTTGAAATAGGTGGAGGCTAGTTCGTCTAAGTTTCTACCGTTCATGGTGATTGGAGCTTGTTACTGTTGTTGGTATTGTTGGTTGGGTATCTCCATCATCTCCATCTTCTCTACTTTCACCGGAAATCCCGTCTTCGCTGCCATGTCTTTTCTGTCGACTTGTTAGTGAAATCCAAATCTTCCAGGATCTATTCCCCGGTCCAGCCAGCATGCGCCCCTCTTCTCGCTTCTCACTGTTTGTGGCATGATCCAGTTTACCACAGTCAGGAAGGTGATTGGTGATAGTCGGCGTCAGCCTTGTGTCACTCCTGTCTTCACTTCACTTCACTTCAAAGGCATCACTCAGCTTTCCATTGTGAATGAATTGGCACATGGCGTCTCCATATTGTTGTTGAATGAGGTTGATAAAGGTTTGTGTTATTCCATAGTGTTGGAGCAGTCTCCAAATTACTTGTGAGTTGACGCTGTCGATGGGCTTTTCAAAATCGCGTGGTTAACTATTTCACTAGTTACCACCCAGTCCTAAGCCCGGGCAAAGAGGGAAGGTCGGGCGTAGGGCTTGCAACCCTAACCCGTAAAACCAATCCAACCGCTAAAGTAGCTTCAAAACACAAACATAATGCAAAATACCAACATATAAATTTTTTTACTCAAAAGCACAATTAATTTAACAGCCAATGATAATGAAATGGAAAGGAGGCAAAAGTAAGAAAGAACTTTGCAAATGAAACATGACTGCGTATCCAACGTGCAGCAATTTCCTTCTTTAACTATAATGAGTTATTTTCACCAGTTTATAACTAACTGAAAACAGTGAATTAGGAAAACATATGTTCAAAATGAAGTAGTTTATCTGTTACAGATTTAACTTTCCAATCATTATTATAAATAGAATTGATATGACTTACTTTTCTGTACGATTCATCATTTCCATTTCAAACCAATTTTCGAATAGTTTCGTTGAGTCTTCGATTGATTTCTTCCTATCTAGTATTGTCTGATGAACAGTACTCAGTTCTCTGTAAAGTAGAATGTGAGCAGCTGGACTAGTATGTACTGAAAACGTTTTGCCAAACTATTCATCATATCCTTATGTTTTACGTGTTTTGTTTCTCCTTAAAATGATTTGCAGGAAACCCTTATGAAGGCCATTTAAAATCAATATCAGATAAAGCTAATAATAAAATGATATGATTTAGTAGTATGGTACAGATGTATGTCTAAAAAGATGAAATTTCACGATAACAGCCACTTATCCATACAAAAGCTATAACATAACGGGGTTCAGACCCATAACCCAGCGGTCAATAATTGCAGGTTATGAAAACATGAACCACAGTATCATCACTTAAGTGATTAAAACCGTCTAATACGTAAAACCTTTCACTTTGAAGATATAGGTGAGGTGTGTACTCTTGTATTGGTTTAATTCTTTGCAAACTAAGCTAATCTGAAAGGAATTCAAGTCTTATGATTTACACTCTAACCAACAAGACCTTTTCATCAAAGCATTTTGTCTATTGAAGTTAACTGTCAACATACTGATGTTTCGTAAACAGAACTACCGACAACCTTAAGGAAAACTTATCCTCTAGTCAATCTCAAAGTCATCTATACTAACTTAGTCGACTGTACAGATCATGATTTCGTTCTGAAAAATACCCAGCATTCTTTGAAAATCAAACTTTCAAACAGTGAGCTGTTTTCATCGAATACATTTCACATATAGAAAAATGATACAACAATCAAATTACTCTGATAAATTTTCTTTGTCCACTTCAGCCTGTTTAAGCATCTGTTCAAAATTTGCTTGAGTTAGTTGAAGTTCCGTATATTCATCTTTTAGAGTCTGTAATTCTTTTTCAGCATTTCTAGTAAAGATGAATAAGAATAATTAGTTATATATGAATGCATACATAGATGAGAGCACTTACAATTTGTATTTACGAGCTTTCTCAGTTTCTTTAGAGTACTGTCCAGGTAAATCAGTAGATATAACCCATTTAGCCTAAATAAGAAATTAGTTTTTCAGAACAAATACACATTGTCAATCAGTGTGGTTGCATATGATGAGACTGTAAGATTTATTATAAATTATCTCAGTGAGACTGTGATATATATAGACAAAACAATTGAAAGAAACAGTTACTTGGAACGACCAACTCTTGCACAGGAAAGTAGATGAATAATGATGAAACATTATTAAGTATCTCGACCTAATCGCAGTAGCTCCTTCATTCCAGTTAAACAGTTAATGTTCATCGTATTCCTCGCAGTAGTGTAAGGCCATCGTTTTAATATACTCAGAAACGTAAATCAACCAAGCATTTGAAAATGAATGTGAACCAGATGAAATTCCACCAGAAGCACTGTAAAAACAGATGCAGGGACAACAGCGGATACTCTCATACCACTACTGCAGAAGGTTTGGAGGGAAGGAAAGATACCTTCCTGCCCACTGATTGTAAGAAAGGCTAACTAGTCAAACTCCTAAAGAAGGGAGACCTAAGTCTTTGCAAGAACTGACGCGGAATCATGCTCCTGTCCACTCTAAGCAGAATATTATGCCGCATCATCCTGGAGAGATGGAAACGTGCTCTGGATTCGAAATTACGACAGGAACAGGCTGGCTGGATTCAGGAAGAACAAATCGTGTGCGGACCGAATCGCAACGCCACGTCACACATCATTATATAACAGAGGATAGAATGCCAGTCAACTGCATATTTACCTCGACTTTATAGACTTTGAAAAAGCCTTTGATCGAGGTGTCGACCGAGAAGAAATTTCGTAAGCAGCTACTTCAACACTACAGAGTGCCACAGACCTTTATCAACCTCATTCAACAACAGCTATATGATGCTGATGATGCTCCCTGCCAAGGGATCCACAATGGAAAGCTCAGTGACACCTTTGAAGTGAAGACAGGAGTAAGACAAGGCTGTCTACTATCACCGATGATCCTCCTGATTGTAGTGGACTGGATCATGCAATAAACAGTGAGGAGCGAGAAGAGGGGATACGCTGGTTGGACCGATGAAAAGACCCCAGAGGAAGATTTGGATTTCATGCATGATGATGGTTTATGTCTGTCTAATGTCGCACAAACTCGAAGATCTACAAGCGAAAACTAACAAGTTGACAGAATAGCCATGTCAGCGAAGACGGGACTTCCCGTGAAAGTAGAGAAGATGGAGGTGATGAAGATACAAAGCTGCAAAGTTCTTTCTTACTTTTGCCTCCTTTCCATTTCATTATCATTGGCTGTTAAATTAATTGTGCTTTTGAGTAAAAAAATTTATATGTTGGTATTTTGCATTATGTTTGTGTTTTGAAGCTACTTTAGCGGTTGGATTGGTTTTACGGGTTAGGGTTGCAAGCCCTACGCCCGACCTTCCCTCTTTGCCCGGGCTTAGGACTGGGTGGTAACTAGTGAAATAGTTAACCACGCGATTTTGAAAAGCCCATCGACAGCGTCAACTCACAAGTAATTTGGAGACTGCTCCAACACTATGGAATAACACAAACCTTTATCAACCTCATTCAACAACAATATGGAGACGCCATGTGCCAATTCATTCACAATGGAAAGCTGAGTGATGCCTTTGAAGTGAAGTGAAGTGAAGACAGGAGTGACACAAGGCTGACGCCGACTATCACCAATCACCTTCCTGACTGTGGTAAACTGGATCATGCCACAAACAGTGAGAAGCGAGAAGAGGGGCGCATGCTGGCTGGACCGGGGAATAGATCCTGGAAGATTTGGATTTCATTAACAAGTCGACAGAAAAGACATGGCAGCGAAGACGGGATTTCCGGTGAAAGTAGAGAAGATGGAGATGATGGAGATACCCAACCAACAATACCAACAACAGTAACAAGCTCCAATCACCATGAACGGTAGAAACTTAGACGAACTAGCCTCCACCTATTTCAACTACAGGAGGTGGCGGCACAGACGAGGACGTCAAAGTCAGGATCAGAAAAGCAAGACGGGTGTTCATTAGCGTGAAACCAGTATGGAGATCTTCTGCACTCAGTAGGTGGAACATGATTCGTATTTTCAACACCAACATCAGTCAGGTCATTGCTTCTATGTGATGGTTGAGAGACTTGGCACGTTACTAAAACTATTCGTAACAAACTACAGACATTCATCAATATTTTTTACCACTTGTACTAACAAAATTTTTCAAACATTCGAGTATCCCGATCTTTTTGGATGCTTTTTCTTTTACTATCAATCGGAAATCATCCAGAATTACGAGTTTTCCCACTAATCATTTACTCACGGAACGAATCTATCCAAGGATGAAGATACCTTATAAAGTCCTACTGTGAAAACGATCAAGTACGTATTTTGAGTATAGTGTGACGAAACTGGTGGCAGTTATAACAGAAACCAAGAAAAGTGTTCGAGAAATTCTAACTTTTAACTAAATTGGATTCAATACTATCATTTTTTTATACATTAGTTGACAGTCTTATTATACGTATTTGCAATAAATATGCATCAACTCTGCTCGCTAATTGTGTACAATCTTCTTCGTATTTATGGTTGCATCTTTTTATAGCAATCCATATTATCTTTCTGACAGTTAAAACGTTTTGATTTCTTGTTCTTGACAAAGCAGCTATGCGGAATTATCTCCTGGTATATTTCAGTTCAAATCACGGGGTCGGTAAGCCAAGGACCAGCGGTTTGAATCCTGACACGGCCCAGGTTTTCATCCCCTTTTTCAGTCATCATCTAGTGTCAATATTTCATTTTGTCTTTTTCTCCAAGTTTTCAAGCAACCGTCCATTTTTATAAATTGATTTATGACGATGTCAGCAATTATTCTCATAATTAATGAGTAGTTTTCGAACAAAGACCAAAACTAGCCCTGAACGATTCAAGTGAAGACCTCGTCAAAACCGAGTCTCATTTCTCAGATGGTAGAGTATCAAACCGGTAATCCGAAGACCAATGATTCCAACCCTACCTCCAGCAAGGCTTCAAAGTCACCTTCAACCACAACCCAATATCAGTAACATTAATCCACAAAACCATGACTAACCCGTTAAGTCTCATTCTTTTCCTAATCCTTTTGTATTGCCTACACAAAAGGTGGATGAAATCACTAAACAAGTAACTAATACATACTGTTGAAATCAAAATGTATTCAGTTAAAAACAAGGTACACAGCATTTGATACTAGTGAACAATATGGTGTAAATCGCTTCTTGAAAAAAAATCCACTGTTTAACTTGAAGAGTGTCATTTCTCTCCAAAATAAAGTTTTCATGTGCATAGCTTGCAAAATCAATCTAGGTGCTATATCCTTAGTTTAAGCATTCAAGAAGGAAGCTTAGTAATTTTTAAAGAGTTTATGAAACCCTCACTAGTTAAACCAGCAAGGTTATGTTCATTGTTCTTTAAGATATACACAAATTACATGAAGTTCCATTCTTTAAAAGCCAGGCTACTTCAGCCCTTTAACTGGCGTTTTTGGAAGATCAAAACGAAAATCAGGTCTAGAACTTCGGCGATCTGGAACTGTTGAGATTCTTAAAAGTGATCACAAGTGATGAAACGGAGACAACTGAATTCAAAATCTAGACTGTTATTTTACGAATTCAGTTGATGGGTTGATTGGTTCTATTTCAGTATTCATCTTGGACTGAAATAATTTGGAGATCTCTTGGAAATTTGGAGAAAAAGAAAAGCTAGTTCATCCTAGCATGGAGCTCATCAGCAACCCGCATCTACGGCTCCACGAAAACTCGAACCCTGAAAAATCTGTTTCTGTGATGACAACATTATCACTCCAAACCCTTGGCTGAATAGTGTGGTGTTCACCAATAAATATGACATCCCTCGGCTCTATCTCAAATAGCTTAGTGGGTGCACACTGCTGAGACGTTTTAAACTAGGATGAAACTGCTACCCAGAGCTCCCGAATTTCCCACAATTCTCTAACCGATTTCAGTCTATAACGAATACTACTTTGAAAATGTCGGCTTACCGGTTTGACACCGGTTTCACCAGTAGCCCACTTACAACCATTCCGTCAGGAGAAATGTGCGTCCAAATTCTATTTTCTTCTCAGAATACAAAAGTTGGTATCAGTAGTTCCCATTATGTGAATCTCAGTTGTTTAGTTCGCATAAATAAAGTTATTTTAACACCACATTTCCTCATTGCATCTTGATGTCAGTGCTTTATTGATATATACCTTTGATATAGCAATATTAATACCTTAACATCATTCAGTTGTGAAAATGTCTGTATATATTCATTGTATAATTCTTGCTCAGCTTCAGCGGTTTTTCTGTACTGTTCTCTTATACTTCTTCCTTCCATTTTGAGTACATCAATTTCAAGCCATAATTCTTGACATTGTCCTTGAAGTAATTTAAAACGTCTTTCCATTTCCTGAAATAATGGAAGCAATAGCAATTGCTTATTATAAAGTAGAAACAAATCATAACATGATAGATAATCCATAGCTAATAGGACAATATATGAAGTGGTTATGTAATGTCTAAGTGAGTCTAAACTGACTAGGCTAAAGAAGTTAGTGTACACATTTCTATGAAATATGGCCATTAACAGTGGAGGATATAGGAATGCTGTCGTTAACTTTGTAGCATAGTCTGCACGTCATAGGACGAGCAAATCATTAACTTTAAAGTTAGGTGTAGAATTCAGTTGATGAAGTTATGAATCTTCATGAACTCAAAGGGCGAGGACTTGTCTTACGCACACCAACTCCCTATCTATCCCATTGCACAATTTTATCTGATGAAATCTGAAGGTGGAGAAAGGTTTTACGAGATCAGGCTAAAGAATGATATTTGTCCATGAATTCTTAGATTGTTGATCTGCATTGTGTAAGGAAATATAGATTCCACTGACTACTAAGATCAGTGTTCATACGACTAAAAATTGGTTTCAGTTAATCAGATGCATCCACATTATTGACTCCATCCTTACTAACCCATCCCTTCTTATAACTTATACTTTCTTACTTGCTTCTCTGTTGTTTATCTTGCTTTCCTATATCTTGGTGGACTGATGTAGTATGGAAACTTGAACAGTTAAGTAATAACTTCAGGTCCCGTTATAATATTGGCTGGCTATGTGTCACATTAATGTACTATATGTTTTTCCAATCTGTCTTCATTTCTATATTTTTTTTCGATGCTAAATTCATCCGAAAACGTTTAATTATATTTTACTAGATATCAGATAAGTCTTAAACATTCTCTCTCCTAAGTAGGCAAGAAGCATTTCTATTCTTTGTATCTCCTCATCGTAACTTTTGTGCAGTGAGAAAATTTGTCAATTATCAAACTTTTAACTACATTCCTCCCAGGATTATTAAAGAGGAAAAGCAAGTGGAAGGAACCAGATACATGACCAATTAGCAGCATCTTAAAGTAAGCTGAAATATGAATTCTATGATCACTAATCGCACCGGTTACCTTTGGAGTACCAAAGGATATACACAAACGACTTTGATAGTGTAAATCAGCGTAGTAGTTAACTTCACTATAAACATTTCTGGCCAAAATAGACAGTAGGCAACTCGTCAAGATGATACTGTGTACTGATCTTAAAATTTTGTCGACTCTTCTTTCCTCTTTCCTGAAAAGTATCAGAAAATAAAGTTAAAAGCCAGTCCTGTTGCATCATACCACTTAGTCACAACAATTAAGACATAGATATAGCCAGAAAGTTGTAGATTCTAAAGTTTTCAATAGGCTGCTAGTGATCATCTAAGTATTTTAATTTAGTTGATTGACCTCAAAGTACAATGCACATACAAATAAATGTTAGGAGAATACCTTGACATATTTAGACGAAAATGAAGTTCAGCATAGTGGTCATAATCAACCAAACAGAATAAACGCAGATACTTATAATATAAGGTTGATCAAAATTAGGTTGAAAGAGAGCCAGAGATAATTGGATCAAGATGTGACATCTATCAATGAAATTTCTGACTCTTGATTTGAGTGAGTTGAAAGATGTATGCTAATTGGTCGGGGTTACTTAGACGACAGAAATCAGTGACTGGAGACTTCTGGAGATGCACACATCCTTTATCATCTTCAAAATTTTGAATTTCTAGCTTTTATTTATTTATTTCCTTTGTTCTCATAAACTTTTGGTTACTCTGATGCCACTTTTTATGACCTGCTTCTTCTTTACATGCTACTGTTAATTGTTACAAGCTGAAATGGTTTACTTTTGTGCCGATTATCACGTTAACTTGTCTGTCTATTATAACAAACTTCCACTGGACAATCTAAATAAGGTAATATAAAAGTCACTGGTACCGTAATATTATTATTATCAATGGTATTAGATACTGACTTCAGTGTTCGACAGCTGTGACGCATCTTGATAGATGGAGATAGATGCTACCATCACTCTGAAGAATGGAGAAAATATGAAGTATCATTATTTAGGTCTGTATTTCAATGCGTGATAAACAGCAGTAGATCTGATTGG
The DNA here is from genome assembly GCA_944470555.2 of Heterobilharzia americana. NCBI lineage: Eukaryota > Metazoa > Platyhelminthes > Trematoda > Strigeidida > Schistosomatidae > Heterobilharzia > Heterobilharzia americana. Next base: position 75,239,583 of record OX104130.1, on the reverse strand, counting down.
CACCTCCAATCGTGCCTAAAAACGTAACTATCCACTAATTTATAGTTGAGAGTATTTGGCGAAAATTCAACCGGTTACTTAATGACAAGTTTTACTAGCCAAACTGAACTAAATCTGACTCAGTTGCACCTCTTTAAATGTCACTGTCATTAAACACGCTCTGTAAGAATATTCTGTACTATTGTGTCTGACGTTTCGACTGTCAAAGGCTGAGTACGGTGGTCTTGTAGTGCTGGACTCATTAATATATGCTGTAAAAGTTAAAGGTCACTCAGTACAAACTGCGAGACCACTCAAAGTTGCATCATCACTTGAAAGGATAATAAGTGAGTGATTCTTGGCTATAGGAGAGAGTAAAAGATCAAGTTATTTACAATTATTACTGGTTATTTTTCAAGCACTCCATTCCTTTCATTCGGCTTTTTAAAATCCTGCTTCCTTCTTTTCAGCAAAATACAACACTTCATTGAATCAAATTTCATGCCTTATTACTCGTACTGAGTGCTGAGATAGGTGAAATTCTTTGAAAGGTGACTTCATAATGTCTTGCAGCTGACCACATCACCATTATAACATCCACAACGTACTAATATGGTACTTCTTCTAAACTGCATCACAAGACTTTTGCCATAGATCAGTTTCTTTATCAACTGGGAAGATTTAAATGGAGTCGAATCAGAACATGACTGAGAAGTTATGAGATTCTTATTACCTTCGATAGATTTCAATTGAGATTTAGGCAATCCTAGATAACGTCCGACTTGATATCATGTTTGCACGTCAGAAATCACCTAATTTCATGAACAGTGATAGTATTTCTGGATAATTCAAAGACAGTGATTATGTGATACAGCTTCAGTTGTATGTGAATAGATCCTAATTTCTTAATGGTAACATACAAAGTAATATACGTTAAAGTAGCTAAGAAATATTTAACGTTACTATTCCATGAATAAACATTAACGTTAGCAACTACAGTATAGGCATCTCTACATGATTCCAGAAGTGATTACTTCGGTAAAGGTGAACAGTGGTAAAGAGAGATAGCTGCAAGCTGACAGTATGCAAATAGTGAAGAATGATGTATTGGGTATTAATATTCACTAGTTTAGCCAGTATAAGAAGGTTCACTTCCACTGTCAATACATATATATATATATATATATATATATATATCGTAGACTGACATCAGTTGAAGGAACAAAGGAAACCTGGGAGCACTGGACAGCTGTTTCGTCCGACTAGCACGGGACTCCTCAGCAGTGCGCACCCACGACCCCACCAGCAGGGACCGAACCCGCGACCTTCAGATTCCGCGGCCAGCGCGTTACCATTGAGCCACTGGGTCAGAATCCAATGTTCCATATTTCCAACTTCTGTTAGCTCACGATATAGCGCAAACCGCCACCCAATGTCATCGCTGAGTATTTGTCCTCATGGCCATCAGGCTTTGACTCCACCGGTCACGACTTGTCATTGGAACTTCGGGAATACTTCTCGAAACTAGTCACCAATGAGCACCAGTTCAATTAAATTTTGAGGAGTCCCATACTAGGACGAAACGGCTGTCCAGTGCTCCCAGGTTTCCTTTGTTCCTCCAACTGATGTCAGTCTATGATGAATAACAACTTGAAATAATTCCAAATCTCCACAACTCCCTCAAAATATATATATATATATATAAGCTTTGTAAAAACCTCATGTATGCAAGTTGAAATCGCCAGACACGCCAAATGGTGTTAATGACTTTTTGAAGTGTACATAACAAGTAATAATATAGATCATCTCTGACGTAATCCAGAGGAAATTCGTTTGATGCTCAGGCAAGAGGTAGAAGAAGACATCAATAGTTGTCACAGTGTGAAGTGAACCATTCCACCTACACATTTTTTGATCACTGGCAAGTAGTCAACTCAGTGTTGGCTTATCCTAAATCCTGACTGAATTTTGTCGATAATTTTGTAATATAGCCAGCTAGGTTAAGAAACTCATCATCGTGGTACATTCTAATTGATACAATTAGTTACGAACAAAATGAAAAAGATGAATAGAACTCCGTCAACAGCTAAGAATAGAAAACATGCGATTGGTTTACCTCCAGTGAACAAGCAATAAAATACACTTAACCCAGTCCTATAGGAGGTCAGTGCTAACCCTAATGGGTTATTGATAACGTTACAGACTACAATACTAGACGACAGGAGTTAAAATCTCAAATGGAAGATCAATTCCTATCGAGGTTGGAGATCAGCGTCAACAAGCTTGAAACCTAGATTCATACCTTTCCGCCAATTATCTCCGTCTAACCAATATATATATATATATATATATATATATATATATATATATATAGTTATGTAGAAATATATGTCATAAAACAGTTTGAATAGTGTAATACAATTACCTGAATAATGTTGACATCATCACCAAGGTTCTCTATCTGCCAATATAAGAATAACAACAATGGTAGTTAATGCTCATTTCAGAATATTACAGTGTTAAAGTTATCGCATTTGGAAGTAGTACATGCATATTAGTCTGTTTGTCATTAAAAATGTTACAGCAACTCGTTTAAGTGATCATCGACGATTCGGTCTGTCACGAAAGGTGAACATATTCAGAAGTTGAGTCAATTCCCCTTCCATACATTTAACTAGATATCCAAAAGTTTATCAATGTTTTGATTTAATAGATGAATTCTTTCGAATGATTCAACTTCCAATGAATATTACTAATTATCATCCGAGAGGTTTGAAGAGAACTTAATTTATGATGTCATTCCACGAGGTTGGTATAAATTTCGAATAACAAATGTTAGAACTTTCCCGACCCTCAGATTCTTGATTTCGTAGTATTAACAATAGTAAAATAAAACTAAAAGAGTTCTAGCTGAGCACTGCTGAGGAGTCTTAATCTAGGACGAAACAGCTGTATGTAAATTTCAGCTTTTCAGTGGATTTTGGTTGATGTTGAAGAATTATATGAAATCCTGTGAAGTTACTCAAAAGTTTACAAATTCGTAAACTGAACACCATATTGCGTTTACGCCATGATAACAACGGCCTGAAATCCAGTTGAATAATCAACAAAGTGAACAGTGTCAGGTTGTTAAAGCGCCTCTCTTATACTTATCCCTACAGTAAACTGTATCAAAGAATATGCAGATCACTAATAAAAAGAGGTGAAGTTGAGAATGAAACAGGAAAACATTGATAACTTCAACTTTTAAGATATCTCGTAACGTAGAAATGTTGGTACTCTTCAAAGATCTACTCAACAAAGTAGTAAATGCAATGGACTGTATCTAAATTTAAAAAGATTTTGCCAAGACAGTAAGCATGAAACTTGTTTTTATTGAACTAAACTTCAGAGGTAACGACATCTCCTGAAGAATCAATGGGAAGCGAAAGCCACATTGACCAGCACTTTTACGCTGCAGTCAAGTTGGTCCGTCTTTACAGAACCGCATGCTGCTCAGTCCCCTACTTATGTTAGCTCTGTTTGCATGTAAAATTCTTGTTTATCCACGATAGCAGTTACATTGGGAGGACAGAGAAAAGGATTAATCCTAGACGCTTTGAACATGGGCCAAAAAGCTAACGTTTCAAGGGAACAAGTGCTTTCATTTGTGTGGTCACTTAATATCTCGGTATCAACACAAGGGAAGATGAAGTAGATACGTTAGAATCCTTTAAGGTAATCAACAAATAAAGTAATTAGGACCTTCTCAATTTCGCCGTGGCCATAACGACCAACCAGTTGAAACCGGAACTGCGTATTCAAAAACAACAAGTAATGAAATCGTTCACTATTATCCATATTAATCTCTTAAACTCTCTATTGAATCAAATATGTAACTCAAACTTCTCAGTATTCCTTGTTGACTTGGGTGATTCTAAAGGGCACTTTAGTAAATGGCCAACCCGGTTTTGCTGTTATATGTAATAGCTACTAATCGGAAAAAATGAAAAAAAAGCGAATTGATCATTTACGCTGCTCCTAGGGTGGTCTTTACAGTCACTCGCTAATTTTGTCCAGATTTTTGTATTCTTTAGTAAACGATGTCCTCTTCTGTTAACTAACTTTGTCCCATTTAACATTCGTCGTCTGGACGTGCCTGGCCCCCACTGAGGGATGGCGTTCCCACTGAGACTTGACCCCAGTACCCATTGCTTCAAATGCCAAAACGTTATATACCAGACTAATGAGACCCAAGAATTAACTTTAGTACAATACATAACAGGTGTTATTTATTGATACTTGCAATTCCCTGTTGCCATGATGGATCTAATTGTTTGACTTCTGTTGATACATTGGCTTCTATGTGGATATCTCGATACTACCTGAATATGGTCTTGGCTCAGCAGCTTGGTGGATAAAGCTGTGGTGTTCGAAGTGATGGGTAGTAGGTTACTGGTTTCCATAGGAACATCAAAACTCACTGGGTTCCAAGTACATCCAGGAGATGAGTCCCAGGTTGAACGAAATGCTTGTCATGGATTCTCCTCCTAGCGACCAAGTAAATTGCATAACGCAACAAATTGTTTCACCTCACAAATTTCTGGTACGTGTCAGTTTTCCGAAAAATAAAATGTTTACGAATACTTCCTAATATACTAAACAGTGTTTTAAAATAGAAATATGTTTTTCTTTGGTTTTGAATATCCTTAATGGAATAAACAGTGCCTATTATATGTTTTGGAGTTATTCTGATGTTGAATGATATGGTTTTCGGAGTGATTTGTGTAACTAATAATAATTATTATTATATCTTTGAAGGTTATCTGCCTAAGTTGGTGTTTGCAGACGATATTGTCCTGGTAGGTGAAGAAGTTGGCAAAATGTAGGGTTTTCTGAATGTGTTGAACAGAAATCTAAGTATGTTAGGAATGCGTTTCTCTGAAACCTGTCAGACGCAAGATGATGCTTTAGAACTGGTCTGCCACTCCCAGTTTAGTGATAGAGAGTGAAGTGGCGGAGTATATCAACTGTTTCACTTACCTGTCGAGTCGCATCAGCCCGAATGAGCTGGTTGTTGACGAAATCTCAGATTGGATACAGAAGGCCTACCTAACATTTGGTAACTTCCATCATATATGTTAAAATCGCGAGACATCCGAAAGTCGATCAAAGGACGAGTATACTGCACTACATCCCATTCCTTCTTGTTATCTGGCTGCAAAACATGGCTATTGAAATTAGAGGATATGAAACGGTTAAAAGTTTCTGATCACAGGTATCTTCGTAGCATTGCTCGCGTGTGATCAATGTTGAGGTCAGGTGAAGAGTACTAGGCGAGATAGTCATTTCAGTTGATTAATGAGGTTGTGAACTTTATTCGTTTGAAGTTTCTCTGACATACACTTCCTATGCCAATTGACCACCGACTTCAACATGCCATGTCATGGGGATTTGAAGTGGTTGTAGGAGTGTTCCGGATGACTGAATCAAGACCTGACACCAGTCGGTGAAGTCCCTTACTGCTGGTTTGAGGCATTTAAGGAGATGTAGACTCAATGGTTTGGGTCCACGAGACGAAGGCGATGAGCGGTTGAGAACTTTTGGTGACGGCTTTAAATTGGTTAGGGTGTTAAAGCTGGATTTCTTCATCTCTTGATATCTTCTAAATTTTGAAGTTTTGCACTAACTTTTATCTTCAGACTGCTTCTTCTCTCACACTACTTTGTCTACTTTGATATCAGGATTTTTCTCTCTACTTGTCCTTCGTGTACTACTGTGAAGTGTGGCAACTTGAGCGGAAGCACATGTGTGCGACGTTGACGTTTATTTTGTCAGCCTGTCAGAATAAATGTTTGAGCTAATAAATATTAGCCAGTTTGTCCAACAACGATCGTCATGCTTTGGCTGAGTTTTCGAGTAATCTGATTTTAGAGTACCATCGAGTAGCAAGTAGTGAATGTTTTACTGACCAACATTAATCGTAGTTGGTCAGTTTTCAGATTATTTAAACATTTTTAATATCTTAGTTGAGTCATTCTGTAAAAGACACTGGTGAATTCGGTCTGAAAACAGGAAAACAACGGTTCAGTGTTTGAATCAACATAATGGAGCTAGCAAACACTGAGGTTTCTGTGTTTCTGTTTCGTAACTACTCATTTTAGTGAGTGGTATACCCTATGCAGTTTTATAATTTCCGATATTCACTGAGTTTCTGTTATCACATGGGTCATACATATTTCACACATTGAAAATTTTGCTTTTATATCCAACATTATGTTGAACTTTATTAGTGGTTAGAGTGACAAATAAGAATTCAAACTACTATCACTATTATGATAATTAACCAAGGTAGAAGCCAACATTTTAAGAACGGAATGATACTTAAGTGTATCAATGATGCATAGTGGCTAGCACTGGGACTAAGAACACACGTCTCGCCGTATCTGGGACTCGTCTGCTGGATGTATCTGCCTCACATTTAGTGGCGTTGCTCCCGTCGGGACCAGCCGCTCCCAACCTTATTACTTCAGTGTACTGTTTAGATATTCGTCTTTCAAGAAAAGTTACCAGATAAAGAAATAGTTTTTTTTCAAGCTAGTATCTTTTTTATCTGTTCTAAAATATGTCATTTAGCTATTCTTTTCTTCTATTTTATTCATAGATCCACTTTCGCATCTACTTTCCAGATGATATAGGCTTACTGACCTAGTTCTGCTTTAAGGTAATATACTAACCACAAGTTTTAAAAATTCAGTCATTTTTCTACAAGTACAACACATTCACTCACCTCGGATGTCGGTAAACGTGAATAATCACGACTTAGTAGTTTACGTTCTTCTCTAAGTAGACCAGCTTCATAAAGTAGCATTTCCACACGTTCATCCGTTTCCATTGCTGTATTATAATGACTTAAAATCTGTGCTCGTAATTGTGATGGTACAGTTAATGCATTATCAGGAAATAGATCAGCTTTAGATAATTCAGATTGTTGATTTTCTATATGACTTGTAAAACGTTTTGTTAACTGGATTAAATTGAATTCATTGTCCCTAGTCCTTAATATTAAAATACAATGAAGGATTTCAGTTGACCAAATATTAGTGAAAGCGGATTAAAAGGTTAGAGATACTTTGAAAGATAAAACATATTGTTTGCTTTCATTCGTTAGAAAACAGTCCGTAGTAAATTCTGACAACTTTACACCGATCCCAGTACACCATATGATAGCAGTATATGGTTAGTTGGTCAGAGCTGAAACTGGATACCTAGAGTTTGATCACAGCTGAGGAATCATTAGCGTTATAGATCACAATTGTGTGAACAACCTTTGTAAACTGTACCCAGTCTAGCTGTTAATAGACTACAATATAATATTCAAAGTATCACTTAACATGTGGGTAGCGGTTATCCCAATGTAATACTCTTTTATGCAAATTTTTATGTTAGCAGCAGGACTGTAAAAAGTAAATTAAACCATGGTATCCTAGTAAGCTTCTGGTATTTTGAAAGACAGAATTCTAATTTACTTATGACGTGTGCATTCTAGCCTTCTCTATGTTCACAAAAAATGCTTACATAAGTAGAGTATTTGTGAAGGCTTCCTGTGCTTACCTGCAGTCACCTTAGAAACACTTCAAGTAGGAGACACGAAGTGATTACAGGGTTTTGATCACAGATGTCCTCGTAGCTGTGCTCGTGTATGGTGGAATCATCGTGTGAGTAATGTTGAAGTCAGGTGAAGTGTACTAGGAAAAAAAGCAAGTTGATGGATGGGGTTATGAATCTTAGTCGACTGAGATGACTTGGCCAAACCACCACCTATCTCGACGTGCCATGGTAGAGGAATTTGGATCGGTTGTAGGAGGGTTCAGTGTGGATAGACAAACACCTGTTACCAGCTGATGAAGTCTCTGACACGTTTTCTGAGTAGTGTGTCAAGCTGTAGACTGCCTGATTAGGGATCCCAAGCTGAGGGGAATCAATGAATTAGGACTCTCGTCGAGAAGCCTGGGAATCGGTCACAATAACTCAGACGTGTTGACTCCATGATATCTTCGAAGGTTTAAATACTCTCACCGTTATCTTCAGATTGTCAATTTTCTCACAAAAGGCTATCTTATTTGGTAACACCATGAATGTGCCAAAGATGTTGTTTTTTTACGGTTTCAATAAACTGAAACTAGTCTTATAGAGTGTATCTAGCCGATGGTTGATGAACAGGTTCTAGCTTTTCTTTTTATCAGTGAGCTACTTCGTAATAAGATGAATTAACTGTTGTTGGTATAGGTCTTAATAGAACATTGTTTATACACCTTAGATAAATCATGCATAAAAAGCAAACGGACGACATCTTCTAGGGTTCAGCTATTAGTGCGTAACTTAGTAGTGAGTTACAGTTTATTGTTCTAAATATTCTACTTTATATGCAGCTTAAAGGTAAAGGTGGAAAATGGAACAGATCCATGCTATTTTACCTGAGTGTTTTGTTCTTGAACTCTAATTTTTGCATTCATGCACTAAGTGAATGTTATTTGTCTGACATTAGATATGATATAGCAGCCTTGGACTAATGGAAATCGATTACACATACATTATATTAAAGAAGCGTCTGATAACTAGATGTTTGAAAGATATCGAAATACCAAGTGCAGTTACAAAATTGCTACAATATATTTCGTTAGAAATCTATTATTCAGCTACTCAGTATTAGCTTTTTGATATTTTTCTGTTTCAGTCACATTCATCAACAATACGGTGAATTAATAAAGTACAAAATTCAGTAGTTTTGAAAATAATAAGTCACATAATGAACTGGAAAATTATACTTGTTTAGTGTTAGCATAATAAAACTTCTGAAGAGGGGGTTTTTCTGACATCTAGAATTCAGAGTTGTATGGTGTATTCGGTGTTAGATACATTCGTTTTACGCATCAAACAGTGACACAGCGATTTGACAGACTAGTATTACTGATGCAGAATGACGATTGAAAGCAAAATAAAAATTTGGATTACTGTATCATCTGAACCAGAGACCTCAAGCAACTGAGTTTTGTAGTTCAACTGGTAGTGTGCTATGTCACTAATTCTGGCAGCCAGTAGTATGAATCCTGCTCTTATGCAAGTTTAATTTCCTTTTTCAATCATCAAAAGTTTTATTGTGCTTATTTCTGTTTCTCTTTTATGCAAATAAATGAATATTTCAGTAATTTGTATAAACGAAGTAGTGAAACGTAGATTTTACAAACAAAATCTGCAAAACGATCTATGGATGTTGACTGAATTAATTGTACAATGCACACGTAAATGGTAAAAATGTACAACCTCGCCACAAATTGCAGCATTTCAAATTGCCATACATCACAACGAGATAGACAGAATATCAATAAAATTTGGTATAGTGGATGAAAATGGAGATGAGAGTGTAGCAAGAACAGGGACAGGATAAAAGCACCTATACTACAGTGATAGATTTTGAGCTTCATTCTTGAGAGTGTCAAACCATGGATTCCTCTATTCTGGAGATGGTTAACTGAACAGCCTACACTTCTTTACATGGCCGAAACGAGGAGTTATATACATTTTATAGGTTGATCACATTATCTTTACCCTTTTTTACCATATTATCTCATTTTAAACAATATATCATGTCAAAGAGAATAATAGTTTTTCTAGCATACGAGATTTTTCAGTTAGATTATTAACTGCATGTTCACACTGTCATAAGCTTACCTTCCTTCTTTTGAATAGCACCTCATTTGTCTCCCGAACACCATTCCGTATTCTATTCTACCAAGCAAAAGTAGTACTATATACCAGTCACGTCTCATACTTCGTTAGCCAAAAAAAGACTGCAATCTACTTTGATAACCAGTTGAATATCTCATAATCTTCATCGATGAGGTGTAATAAGGAAAATGGGATGAGCTTTTGTAAATTGTTCAAAAATTATGGTAGCAACCAGCTCACAGGGATTAAAATTATTTCCGAAATGAATAAAGTGATGGGGTCTAAATGGGAGCCATTAAAAATTAGTTCTGAATAATTATCTTATCACAATGATATATAGTGACTCACAGCGCAGTCCACTAAGTGCACTTAATTCTATTTGCGATGTACCTACATTCTACTATGCGATGATATTGCAGTGATGCTAAAACCCAGTATCCATTGCTCCAAATTGTGGTGCGTTATCCAATTAGCTACTGAGTAACGACAGCCACTCCTTAGGAGACGGTATAGTTTAATATTAGGACTTTTTAGTTCCTACTATTCCAGGTACATCCACCAACGAGTCCTGAATAAGACTCAACATGCGTTTCATACTCCACTACTAGTCACAATCTAACCATCTAACCATCGAGTACATTGTGCCACCCTCATAGGAGCCCATATACTAAAAGAGACCGTTAAATTCGGTTGAAGTCAGACACCAAAGGGAAATAACAAACTGCAGTCTCATTGTCTTATATTAAACAAAGATATGTGAAATATGATCGAATTTTTCTCGAAGCGTTCATAGTATATCACATTTCACCAACATCTATGCTTAGCAAAACTATATTCTTAAAGGGCTTCAGTTAGGACAGAGAAGCTTTCTTTAGCGCATCTAAAGCAAAGCTTGACAAAAAGCATGACAATAGACTCCACGATAAATCAAAACACTAAGTCCATTCTGACATACATTTTTGTGATCTTTTAAAAAACGTTAACCAGCATAATATACTTGCATAAAACTCTCTGGAGATTCAAATGCTATTACCATCACCGATAGGAGAGGAGGCCATTCGAACAGATGACAGTCAAACAGGATGAAATTCGGTGTTCTCCATAGGGTTACCACCAAGTTGAATCGATTAAATATGCACAATAAAATTTAACACTTACCTTTTTAAAGCATTATGTAACTTTAGATAACGTGCTTTGTACATAGCAACCTCAGTGCTTGTTAATTTTCCCACATTAAATTGTTCATCAATTGACTGATAAACAGAACTGCTAGCAGCCACAATTTGTGATTCAACATGAAAATCTTCATTTTCACCAGTCGGATGAGCAATAAGATACTCATTTGTTTTGGATACGCTTGACATTATTAGATAAATAAACGTGATAATTGGTGTTGAGTTGTAGAATTCAGTTCAAGAGACAAATCATTACAGACAGTTGTGTTTTCTAATGTTTTGTAATTTTCGTTAGTTTATTGCAGTAAGCTTGTACGAACACGTGAGTTTTAAAACATTCTGATCAATATAACTATGAGATGGTAAAAGATACATACTAAATCTTAAGTAAAAGGGAAGATAGTTCAGTTCTCCGTTTTGCTGACACTTAATGAAGCTGTACATTTGTATTTATAACCACCGGAAACAAGTAACAGTTTATTATTAATCATAACGATGTCATTACGTCAATAATATATTGTTTAGAAGTAAAATAAATATTATCTTCAAGGGTAGAAAGCCATAAATATGTCTTACGTTAGATGATGAAGGTGATAAGGGATGTAAGGCGTTTGACATAGTTATAAGCGAAATGCTCTTGTGTCTACTTGATACATTAGAAAAAGGTGAAAAAGTAGACAAGTATCTTTTTAAAAAATGTGCACATCGGGAGCCAATGTGATTAGAAAAGTAGAAGGGGGAATCATAAGATAAAACGTTACGAAAATGATCAAATGATTAGTAAATTTGCATTCATGAATTTTCCTAGTCCCGGAGGTTACAAAAATAAGTAGCTTATTCATGGGGATTGAATATTTTGTCGCTTACTCAAGCAAATACGGTGGGCATAATATAAAAGGCAACTATTTTGGTCTCAAAGTCCTTCTTAAAGACAAGTAATATCTCTAAATACCATGCACAGGTACGATAGCTTAAAATACCAACACCATTTCAGGATATTTTATTCCAAACAAACTAAAGTCGCTAAGTAACTCGTCAGTGAGCTGTTTACCATGACGCCTTCTACAGGTAAGGAGGAATATTCATTTAAATCCTCTTTTATCTACTTCGAATATACTAAGACTTCTGTTAAAAATCTCATTCCATCCTGTCGAATTATTATTCTACTTCACCTTTTGTTTAATGATAAATTAAAGTTTTACATTTTTGAACACCTCGAGTTGGAATTTAAATCTAACATTAAGCGAGTAACATTAACCATGGATTCATTTTTTTCCTGGCAAATCTTTCAACAATTCATCAAGTTTTTGGTTTTATCTATTCATACGTCGTCAGAAACTTGGGAGATTCAGCAAAAAAACATATCGACTAGGGAGCTGTTAATGACGTTGAACACTGAGAATACTAAAACTCCATGTTGGATTATATTGCAGGGAACAAAGGACATTGTGATAGTTAATAAATAAATAAGTATCTTTATTGTCAAGTTATGAAGATAACATGAGAGAAGCTAGTTTACAGGCCTCATCAAATTATATATATGCATACTGAGTGGAAACTTTTGAGTTACTAACTTAGCTGCTCTGCAATGGCCTCAGTTCATTGATTAAGTGTGTAATATGGCGGATAAGATAAGTGAGGTGACACTGCTGTGTTAATAAGCGCGAAGCTAAGGTTCAGTACTTCCTCACAATTGACGCCCAATAGCATAATACGGTGAATCTCAGTGTTGTATCACTTATCTTGGTGGACACATTGCAAAACGTGATTGACAAATTTGAATCAACAATGAGCAAATCGGTTTTGGACAGATGCATCGGATACTAACACATGACCGAGTCACATACTTTAACAGTTTTGCAGGATGCAAATCAAGAGGCAAAGCGTCCGATTCAGCACTGAGTGACGGATGTTTGAATCGCCGGAGTTACGAAAGCGCAGCTACCGTTTCTCAGTGGCTTACTGGAGAACGCGTTTGGCGTTCAAACCGAACGGCACTGAATTCGAGCCCCTGTAGGGACAACAATACTCACTAGGATATAGGTACATCCAACTGAAGAGTTCCAAAATAGGAAAAAATGTGCGTCCTGGATTCTTCTGCTAGTCACCCAGACCACCACTATGTAATACCGAAATGTTCACATATTTCTAAAAGAATCTTCCAGTCAAATGACGCGTATACCTAGTTCTTTGAGGCACCACCTAAAGTTCTAATAAGGTGAGACTGGTACGTTTACCTCTATGAATTTTTAAAATACAAATTCTGTTTGCTACATTTCTTCACACAGAATGTTATTATTTATTATTATTTTTCTCCTCCAAGTCACCCTCAGCTCAGACGCCCAACTCGTCATTTCCCATGAGGGTCCCACTCGACAACCTGGCCTGGCGCGTAATGTTTCCAGACAGCCTTCTTAGTGTATACCCACTCCATCTCCACTTTCTTTTGCATATTTGTTGTGTGATAGGTTCCTGACTGCCAGCTACAGTGAGTTCCTTGTTGCTTATTGTTTCCGGCCGTTTGATCTTCAGTATCTAGTGAGCGTAGGTAGCAGCTGTTGATGAATGTGTTTTTTACCTTGTACTCAGTTCGTCTTTTTGTTGTGCATCCTTGCACTTGTTCATCTTCTGCTTCACCATCCTTCTTTCCCCCCTCTGTCACCTTCTATGTGATCGTCGAAATCCATTCCTTGTCTTCCTACCTCTTCCTTCCTAATACGGTTATGCAGGTTTCTTTCGACATCTCTTTCAAAGAGTGCTCTTCCTGTGTTCTTCCATGCAGGTTCCTTCAGGGATGTTGCTCAATGTCTCCCTTATTTCCTGGTGGCCGACAACGTGAAGATATCCTTTGAAGTTTCCTCCCTCACTTTCTGTTCTGTGTGTTCAACTTCAACTGTGGTCTATCACCAACTTCTTTGAAGGCTTTCAACTTGATTTGGAAGGCTGGTTCCTTTCACTAGATAGTGAGTGGTGTGAACCTACATCTGCTCCTCTTCTTGATCTTGTATCCACTAGCCTGCGCCTCCACATTCCTGAGATTGAAATGAAGTCGATCTGATTCTTAGTGCATCCATCTGGTGAAATCCATGTCGCTTTGTGGATATCCTTTTGTTTGTACACACTGCCTCCAATCATCTAATCGTTCAATGCACAGAACTGTGCAAACAGTTCTCCATTCTCGTTCGTCTCATCGAGTGATTCTCGACTCATCAGGAGTTCTCTTCTCGTGTTGTCCGATCCAAGTCTGGAATTCGTATCATCCCACCCATTAGAATGCGTTTTGATGTCGCCAACTGGGTAGGGGTCTTGTCCAATACTGATTGCAGTTGTCTGTAGAATTCTTCCTTCTTCTCTTCATCTGCATTATTTGTTTGTGCGTAGTGTAGCATTGTATGATTGTGACTTTCCTCCCTTTTTGCGTTGAATCTTCGCGTAGGATATACTTAATAATAGTAAGTATATTCGCATAGAATACGCTTACTATTATTGAAAAATTTGTGATAGAAAATGAAAATTCACCACAACTTTGTAAAAATACCAAAAAGCGTAAAAGTCACCTCCGCTTGCAAATAGACTTTCCATAAGAAAAATTAAACGTGAACGGATATCCAGCTGCTGAACATGAGGTCTGTCTTCCTAGTAAGAATATCCCAATAAGTGAAAGTAAGAGTTTTGTCTGCTGTTCGAATGTCACTTACGTGTGCACACTATTGAACCTGTTCAAATGTAACAGTGTATTGTTTTTCGAATGGAAAAAGTACTTAAGAGTTTAAGAAGGCCACCTTTGATTGTTGTAGAAAGGTGGCATTGGATTACAGACCATCTAGAAAAATAAGACAATTGACTTCAACAAAGTCTACCATTGGAATGATTTATCGAGTCGAAAGTAAGCTGATAAAGATAGTACACTTCTACTGCCCAGCAAAATCCCTAGACATCCACTCTTGGAAAACTGATCTTTGTATAAACACGAAAAGCATTCAATCAAGCCATCATACTGTAACCATTTATTCAGTCATACATATTTTCCACAGTCTTATTGTTTTCTCAAGTAATATTATTTCTCCTTTGCATTGATTATATCCTGGATACTGTCTCATTCCTTGTGTCTTTCTTTCTTGTTATACAAAGTATTGTTCTGTCTTAGAATTACATTCTGTTTTCCATAGCATTAAGGATGATGTCCAGCACTTTGATTGATCACTTGAGAGTAAAAAACTCCCATGTATTGGCTAAATTCTGTCTACCATTTCTCACTGCGATGAGCAAACTAGGATACTCAACTTCACGCAGAACGTTTACTGATGTTAGCTGGTTGGAAGGAATTAGTAAGAAACCGTTGGCACATCAGCCCTGCGTGACGTACGTCCAAGTCTCTAAGGAAATATTAATGTCCTTGGGATTGCAGACAAACCTTTCTGTCGATTGCCTTCAAATACCTAACATCAATATTTAATACTATTTACAATTTTGATTTTAGAATTACTGAAAACTTATTTAACCTACCAGTTTACTATGTAGACTATTTCGACTAAATGACACTTGATGTTCCTTATTCCAGTCCTGAACAAGTACTTCATCAATACACATATGAGTAGACTGCGTCACAGGATTTCTTCAGTATTGCATTAATTTAAAAAAATTATGTTCATTCATCTGCTTTTCCGTTATCAAAGAAAGTAAGAAACATTAGTATAAATAGTTGTCAATCTGTTGGTCAACTTGTTTTTGCTGGTATCCTTTTAGTAGAGATGGGTGACACAATATACATGGATCTAAACTATCCATTTTGCTTATTGACAAAACCATATGGGGAAGAAAGGTCAACTATATGAGATTTGAAGATGGAAATGTAGTGATATTATCGAATTCCTTATGATATATGATTTTCATATTAAAATTCATTCAGATATTCACCAGAAGTTCGAGGGTTTGATCCCTGGAGGAGCGGTTCTATATCCCCCCTAATTTTCCATAGCTTTACCTGCTATTATCCCCAGAATCTTAAAATAACCTAAGTGGCTGTTTTCACACCGTTACTAGTTCTTCTTCCCTCTGCCCTCAAGGCTGAACCCTCATTGATTGTTAACTATTCTTATTTATATGTGCATTTTCTGCTGTCAGAGTCATTTAGAAACGTATATATTCAGCATCTCTGCGAACTGTATTGACTGTTGTTGAGACAGTGAAAAGGTTTCTGTCAGCGGTCTGTATTCTCTTCTAGTCTTAGCTCGTCAGTGATATTGTTGTGATGTGAGTCGACGTTCTGATTCGCGTTAGGTTCGTATCGCTCGTAGTCTGTTACGCTCGCATCGGTTGTATGCCATTAGGTCGTACTACCAGTCACAGCAAGCTGCGTACTGCAGAGGTGGACTATAAGACCCAGTTTCTGATAAGACCTTAATTTTCTTTCACTGTAACTCAGGGCTTTACCCAAGTATCGCCTTCAATCACCACGCGATATCATTCTCAGCAGTCTACCGAACCACGGCTATCTCAAATAATCTTATTAATGTAAACGACATTACACTAATCTTTGAAGAAACTATTTTCTGACTGGTAGATTCAGCTAACTAGTGGCTATGACTATCTTCCTCATAGGTTTTACCTATGAATTTTTCTTTTTTAGACATGGAAGTATGTTAAAGTGATATCGAATAAATGACAAATACTGGTTAGTCTTACTGTTTGCGCTACTTTCAAACTATTCAACTTATCCCACTTCTGATTCACTAAATTACTCAAAATTTAAATCTGGAAGTTTAACAACTTGTGAAATGAAATGAGATTGGATTAAGTTTGATGGGATTTCCTCCACGTTGTTTTAATTATTCTTCGGAGTGACATTTATTGAAAATTGAAAATTTAATATTGTACCACTTCAGCTGAGGTTTTTCCTATTTTAGGTAAAATTTGTGGAATTTTCTATCCGGAAGTTTGTGGTGATTTATTAGTTGATTTTAGGTTGGAATTTGCCATAGAAGAACATTGGAAACCTAAGAGTAGTAGATAGCTGTTTCGTTTGAGTATGGAGCTCTTTAGCAGTGCTAAACTGTTAGTGATGCCATCTAAACCTATGAGGATTGCTTGAACTCAGAAGAAAGTTGGATAGCTTGAAAGCCAACAGATTAAAGATTTAAGTATACTCATGGAATTTCATCGTCAAGAATACTAAGAATTTGTAGTTGCAAAATGATTTTGATTTATAAAAACACATTTTTGAAAAAGTATTTTCCATGGTTTACGTTGATATTATTTGACATTAATGTCAAACTAATCAAATGACTGGGTAAAATCTTGGGTGTTACGGATAATCTCACGAAGTTTCTTGATTACATCATTATTGAACTGGTGATTTAGGGAGGCTGACAGACTTAAAGGGTAGTAACCACCCTACACTGATATTAATTAAAGGACGAATGTAAACCGTGGATCACTGGCCAGTCATTTCTTTTTTGTAAGGGACACCCCAGCAATGCGTGCCTACAGTTTTGCCAATGATAGGCTAAGAACTATCACGTCTCACGGCTAACATGTTCTTATTCAGTTAATGAGTCTGAATCCAATAGTCCACACTTTCCTACTTCTTTGAATATGCGATATTGCACTACCATCTTTCAGTGCCATCTGCAGTCATTTGTCCTCACACCCAACTAGGTAGACCTCATACGTCATGTCTTTCCTTTGGAACTTTAAGAAAGCCACCTTCAAGCAACTGACTAATGATTATTCAGGCAAGAGGTTGTACTGATCACGTACTCACACCAATTAGGGAACCACTGGAAACCTACTAGCAGTGGAAAGCTGTTTTGTCTTGGCAGTACGCACCCATGACCCCGCAAGGGATCGAACTCAGGACGTTGAAGTTTTACGGTGAACGCGTTAACAATCCAGCCACTGAGTCAGAGTCTAACGGTCCACAGTTTCTAACTTCTGTCAATTCACGATATACTGAGACTGTCACCCAGGGTCTTCGGAAAGGATCCACTTCCTTTCTAACTTTTTGAGCCCATAGGCCAAGGCTTCTCATTAGAACTAAACTATATTCACTAATAATATGTGTTTAAAAAGTGCTTACTTGTAAGGATCCTCAAAATTGGATACTCATTGTTTATATATACCTTCGAAATTAGAGGCAAGCTCAGAATTTTAATCAGTTGTAATATTGAGTTGCTAATTTCTTCTTTGTAAATCCCGTTCCTAAGTCATGAAATTAGTCTTTATTTTATTTAACAGTCACCACCGGTGTCTCTGATCGTAAAACGTTTGACGCGGTTTTCTATCTTTATCTGAATGACAAAGTAACACACAGAATCTGACCTTCGATTGTGGCATATGATCATGACTGCATAATAACAGCCTTCGTCAACTAGTCAACCAGATAAACAACTTTTCTTCCAAAAATAAATGATAAATTTGTGGATTCATAAGGATCCGATAAATGTTTGATCGATAAAATGTAGAGTAGCGAACAATTTGACTATTCCAAAGGACTCTAAACATTTCGTTTTCGGAAATAATTATATTGTTTGAACAGAGACTAATGGATCCAACTACTTCGAAAAGTGAAATGTGATATCTCGAACTACTTATTAGTAGTCTAAAAATAAGCGTCAAAGTTTGCAAACAGTAGGTCTGTGTCATGTCTAATTAGCATACTTTAGATCAGACACTAAGGTAGACGATTAATCGTTGCTTAGCAGTAAGTCATAATGGCCAATACAAAGGTTAATAAATGATATCAAATTGACAGTTATAAACATAATTCGACTGAAGTTTCTGAAATAGAAATGACAAAAGAAGTACCAACTAAGATATTAGGGGGCCTAACATTATAGGACTACATAAGTAAGCTGTACAGCAAACAAGTTACCAAATAAAAACTTGTGATCCAACAAAAGATAATTATACTAAAACTATACCGTCGCACAAGAAGTGGCTATCGTGGCTTGGTGGTGTAGTGGATAACATGCTGGCGATCGTTAGAAGCGGTCGCTCCTGAGTCCGACTCCCGGGGGAACAACATCACTCACATTCATCTGACGAGTCCCAAATAGGACGAAATGCGCATCCTGGATTCCACTGATAGCCACGATCCATCATTAAAAGACAATACTATTAATTAAAAGTGAACGGATTAAACATCTAATTTTGTTAAAGGATGTAATCAAATAACGGCCAAGAAGGGTTAATAATGTAGACAGATGTCTAGAGACATAAGTCAATTTTGAGGCGTTGTATTACTTAGGCCTCACAGAACTTCAGGAGGACTGAGCTTGCTTGCTTATGTGTTTCCTTAACGAAATTGAAAACATCTACCTGTTGTTCAGTTACATTCTACGTCAATAAATGATAGCTGACAATTATTAAGAATACATAGAAAAATAAATACTAACACTAATATGAATACTAATAATAACGAAAACATGAGTAAAAATAAGTTCAAAGTCTCCACCATGCTACCATATAACGAAAGGAATGTCAGAAACTTTACGTAGGATTCTCAACAAGGCTAGAATAAAGGTATCATTGAAACCTACAAACCTTCTCAAAGATAAGCTTTGTCGGCTTAAGCATCCGACAGAACCAATTAAGCAAAATAATCTGATCTATCAAACTCCATATAATGAGTGCGAGGTCAAGTATATAGGTTAAACTTGCCGATCGGGGTCAGTTAGGATAGCGGATCATAGAGATTTAGCTAAATATAGAATGACAGACCCTGACAAAACCAACAATCTAGAAGAACATTTAGCTATTGCAATGCATGCATGAACACACAACCACACAATAAGGTGGGTTGAAACCACCTTCTCCAAGTCCCATATATTTAGACAGAGAAAGATTCATTACTAAATTTTTGTTCATAGAGTTAAAACCCAACCTACGTAGTAGGAATGGTGCAACACTTATGCCAGAGATATTGGGAATTTCACTACCAATGCAAACAAAGAATTTGAGGTGACAGGAGTAAAAAAGCAGATATCGAAAGAAGTATCAACAAACTGACTTGCTGGAAACTTCATGAAGTAGATAGTACTGTATTGCTGTGCTCTGTGTATGAAATAAACTGATCTAATATTGAACTGCATTCTACCACAGTGCCCAAGTTTTGCATCTATATTTGTTGTTCTTCATTCTTTTATTTAAGTGAAAATATGGTTTTTTAGCATATCCAGAATCGGCGTTGCGCAATTTCAATCACGTACAACGATACATTGGAGTAATATACAATTGCGATCCTGTAGATTGTTTTTAGTTGGAGAGACGGGTTGATTACAAAATGGCTGTTCACCACCTAATCGATGGTGACAGGTGTTATAAAAATTATGTCCATGATTAGGTTGAATAAGAATGGAGAATGGACATCGTTGACGTACACTACTTAACGTACATAACTCACTCACTTGAAAAATTATCACAGAATGTTTTATGCTCACAGGTGTCCAAGTAAATAGCCTTCAACAGAATAATGTTCTTACCCGACATATCTACCAATGAGAAAACTTCCATAAGACCTCTTGATCGACAGAGTGGGATGCCACCTCTAGGTAGAGAAGTAAACCCAGTGTTGGGTGTCAATGAGTATACACGTGTTCTAGAACATCATGAGGGGTGAATCTCTTATCAACGTACCCACAACTAAGTCTGAAGCCCACCTGGCTTGCTCGCCTTTGGTGCTCCACTCAGACGTCGTCAGGCTGATTCTTCTATTGTTATCACGCGAGGCCTTCTTGTCTTTCTTGAAAACTGGGACAGTCAGTGATTGAGACCAGCCAGAGGAGATCATATTTGACTCCTATATACAAGTTATACTTTGGTCAATCTGACTGAAATTCCTCAACCATTTCTGGTGCTATTCCATCTTACCTTTCCCTCTTTTCGGGCTTCTACAAGTGCTAAGGTTCCTGTCTGGATGCTATGTTTATGGTTTGACTGTACATCAGATAACAGGGTGTTACCTGAGGGCTAGTTGAACTGTTCCTCGACCTTTTTTACAGTCATATCCCCTGTAAGTGAATCACAAGTACATCGTTTTCCACCATAGTCTCACTAACCATTGACTTTCTTTCTCCAATTTTCTTGAAAAGTCTGAATAACTGCCTGGTGTTACCTATCGTTACTGCCTCTCACATCTCTTTGAGCTTCGCACTCACCACTGTTCCTGATCATTGCGTAGACTGTTTTTTAGCCTAGATTTGAGTTGTTTCTGCCCATCATTGTGCTCATAGACCCCAGGGACGTGCTCACATGCATCCATTAATTCAGAAGAAGCTGCTGAGACCCACTAGCCCTTTTAATAATTTCCTGAAAGTCAACTACGATCCTTAACACTGACAACACAGCTGCGTTGAGATAGAATCAAGCTCTTTTTGGGTGAGTGATGCTTTTTATTGATAACTACTTAGTCAGTTCCTTCCTGAAAGCATCCTTACTGTTTGTATCGTCCAGCAGAATTCGTTATGACCCGGTTGATGAATTTTTCCCGCACAAATTTATGAGCATAAATTTACGTGCTCGAATCCGAACACGTGCTCCAGAATGAGAGGTAGTCTTCTACCAAACCTCTCTAGAGATAACTAAAACCAATTTGGTCCATCTATGTCCAACGCTAAGTTGAAGGTGGTAAATGTCACGCCAGATAACGCCTCACTTTATATTTGAAGTTCCCTCTGGACAGAAATAAATGATTGTTTGATGATAATTGTGTCAGGTGATCAATTTTTTATGTTCGTTCAAATGTAATTCCGTAAGTACCACTTAGATGTCTCCCCAACCGACTGTTTGTCTTCCGACTTGAGAGGTGAAATCACCTGCAACGACAACCACGTCTGAATGCTAGGTATTTTTCGATAGAACGCATGTACATTTTACCTGAAATGTAGACAGTGAGTACGTGGGCACAGAATACAAAAAGGCAGTGGCTAGTTTCACCATTCCTTTTAGTCCTCAATATGCCATTCAGTCGAACACCGCACAAGTGATTGTCAACTGGGGTCCAGTTTAACAGTACTATGCCATCATCTACAAGACCAGGAGAGCTGACCATCGAGTCCCTAGAAACTCGAAAGGTGAAGTTCGAGGTTTCACCACGAAGTTTGTTGGCCGATTCGACGAAGAGTGTGGACAACGAAAACTTCATTGCTTAGTCTGAAGTGTGGCTTCATGAGACTGATGATGTTGCTCCATGGAACCAGGTCGTTGTTAAAAGCTTTAAAGTTGAAATAAATTAAAGATGATATAGAACTATTGACCGAGAGATATGAAGGAAGATTAGAAAGAAAATATGTGAAAGGTTGATAATGATCAGAGGAAACTAAAGTACTGAAACGGTCTTGAGAGCCGTTGACACTTTCCAGCTTCTCGCAATGCGGAAGTCTATTTCCTCTTGATATATCCGAAAAAGAACGCTGAGTGCGCGTCTGCAAAGCTCAAGGGATATCAGCTTTCGGTCAGTCACATACGGCCTTCTTAGAAGTGTGAGATTTAATTTGGTCAGTTCCTACTCCAACTATGAAGCTACGTGGTCGGCGGCGATGTACTGCGAATTAGAGGGGAGTGTGCTATTTTTAGGGATGATCTTTCCTAACTCCCCTTCCCATGAGAAAGGCAGCATCAGTGCCACTGCCCATCACTCGAGGAAAGTACCTTACTGTTGTTACATCCCTATCTAGCCAGCAGTACGACTTCACTCTGAAATCCGCGTCAGACAGTAGCAATTTACACTGTAATTGCAACTGAATTTACTATAATTAACATCCAAATGACTGTGTTGGTATGGTAAGACCTGGGAGAACAAGTGTTCCACCAGCATAACTCATTGTGTCTATGTGATAAGCAAGCCTGACCATTACCAGTCATACATTGGTATGATTATGAGCAATAATTTATGCTCGAAACGTAATCAAGTAAATAATACTGTATCACTGTGCGCTATAGGTCAAATAAACAAATCTAATATGCAATTACATTCTACCACAGTGCCCAAGTTTTACACTGATACTACTCATAAGTAGCTGCGTAAAACTGAAAAAGTTTCCGACATGAAAAATTCCAAACTTTGATTGTGAAATCATCTGTAAATTGATTTACTTGCCATTGATTGGTTTTTTGATTATTTATTTATCACATTTAGAATTAGAATAAAAAAAGTTAGAAAGAGGGATCATTTTAAATGCAAAAGACTAAGACCCTGAATAAGGGAGAGGTTGAACAAGTCTCTTTTGTATGCATAGTACTGGCCTATATATTTGAAATGCTACAGCTTCATCAATATAAAACTGAACATCGTTCACAACTGAGGGGATAGGTTTACATATATTAGGTTCCAGGTGAAAGATTGGCACTGTACACAAGCCAAATTTCTATAGTTCTTAGTCAAGATGTGCACATGTATAACAAATCAAAAATCAATAGTTGAGAAGAAAGGCTTTCATTGCATGAAATCCCTCACGCAATGCTTTTGTCTAATCGCAGTAAAACAGTAAACGTGAGACAATAATAATCATATTGTAGAGAAGTGCTGATTGTTATTCCATTTCCTCTTTTAGTGGAGAAAAATGCCTTTAAAAGGGTGACAACTTAGATAAACGACGTCCTTCAACACAATTTTCAGTGACGTATAGTTTTACCCAAAAGAGAAGTATTTTTCCACAGCATTATTAAAGCCATTCATTTAACTTATTTGAATGTTATCACTTTGTTGTACATAACTTAATTAAAAGTAATAGTGGTATTCATCCGTGGAAATCTGGGAGCAGTGGACGGTCGACTCTTTAACACTGCGGATCCATGACTCTATCAGCTATCGAAACTAGGGCCTTCGAGTTCCATAGGGAGTACGTGAACACTAAGCCACTTAGTCGAAGCCCAACGGTCCACATTTCCCTACTTTTATCAGTTCGTTCCACCTGAAGTTAGGGGGTGTGATCCCTAGTCCCATACCAAGACGAAAGTGAACTGTCCAGTCTTCTCAGGTTTTTAATGGTTCTCCAACTGATGTCGCTCCATGATGAATTACAATTTGAAATCAATAAAATCTCCTCAAATCTCCAAACAGAAGTCATAGTCAACTAGATCTACTAATGTCGATGAGCAATACATTACTTGCAGCTTCACACTCACAATCTTCATACCAATTGTGATATCGAACAGATTATAATCTGTGATCTTAATGTTTTGATTTCCATAGACAGCCATATTATTAAGATTTCTCGTCTGATTTGATTGAATAATAAACAAAAGAAAGCCACCTGGTTTCCTACTCATTCCAAGTAATGTTGAAAAATGGTGTCAATTAGTACTAAACCTCATAAATATGGTAAACATTCTGGTTACTGATTTATCCAATGGAAACCAAGTGATAGAACACTTCCTTTCATATACTTCTAGTAATAAATGGCCATTTAACTTTCCAAGAAGTGATAAAAGTCGCGTGAATAGACTTAAAAGAAACAATTTTAAATCTTTTTATCACCTAGCGGTCCCCTCGCCATAAAAATTCACCGATAAATGGTAAAACTTTGTATAGAAGTAAAACTTGGGCACTGTGGTAGATTGTAATTCCATTTTGCCTTGTTATTAAAAATGTCTGACATTGAGACAGTTTCATTTACTGGATAGCTTTCCGGAAGTGATTTATTACCCATATCCGTACTATGTAACTATACAACTTTGAGATGTAGTCTACAGACTTCTTATTTACTCTCCTTCTTTGCAGCTTTATCACAGATTAGAACTGTATAGGCTACATCTCAAAGTCATGGAGTTATATGATATAAATATGGGCAGTAATAGACCTTTGTTTACGCAACTTTGGGCATTAAAAACATTGTAAAAGATGAAACTACTTTATGTATTATTATTATTTGTCCCTTATGTTCCCAGTGAAGCACTGGGCTTCAGTAGCATCTCACCATTTCACTCTGCTCTCTGCAGTCTTTCGAATCTGTCTTCACAACTGCCTACAAGCTTTCATCTCTTCCTCACATGATCTCCTCCGTATCACCTTTAGCTCAGAAACCCAACTTTTCATTTCCCCTTTGGATTCCACTCGACGCCCTGGCCTGACGTGTAATATCTTCGAACGGCCTTCTCAGTGTATGCCCAATCCATCTCCACTTTCTTCGGCATATATGTTGGGCAACTACTTTATGTAACCAACTCTAAACTGCCCTTTGAAGTATTACTATAGTGACAACGGTTATTAAAAGGTTAGAAATCATCTCAATACGATATAAACTGTTCCATAAATATTTGATTTCGAAGATTTAAAATGAAAGCAAAACATTCAACCAGATATTTGGTTAACCTAACTACTTTTTTTAGCTGCAGCATGAAGACAAATTGAGATAGACACAACAAGTAAGTGTTGAGCTTGGATCATCCCAGCTCAAAAACCAAGAAGAGAAATAGTCTTGTAATTACTGTAAGGGAATTAACTTGATGGATTTAGTTTCCTGGAATCTAGATACTAGAACCACAAGTAAGCAAGGTACTTAAAGAGAAAATAATTGCGAACCAAACTCAGTAATAAATGTACCAACTAGTTTATGACTGTCTACTAAATTTCGAATTAATGATTAACTTATCGAAGTCAAGCACTACCTGTGTATTTCAATCTAAGCTAGGCATCTGATTTCCTTGATCGGGCTACCATGTTTAAAAGAGCTCCTGAAGAGTGAATCATTCTATGAAGATTTTATATTCTTTCTCTTGTGTCTGTCATCGCTTACATCTAGCTTGTTTTGAGGTGCCTACATCAAGTAAATTTTTACTGTCAACCTGTATTTTACTTTCTCTTACGTTTGCTTGAAGAAATGATTCGACTTGGAAAAGCGTCATGCCTCTAAACTCATATTCTTCAATCAGCTTGGTGCAAAAATCTAAAGTCATGAGGTGATTTTTTCAGCCCACATTTTTTCAGACGCCAGTATAATAACTAGGAGTTTAATGAGGAGTGAGTGTACTGGACAGCAATGTACTGTATGACGCCATATAGCTGTAAAATAGGCCCATCAAAGAGAAGGGTCATGAAAAACTTCAATTTTCTAAAAATTCTAATCCTTGTGAAATCGTTTATCCAAGTTAGAATGACAGTCTTAGCGATGTGAAAATTGAAATCAGATCAGTTATTTAGTAAAGTAGCTAGATAACTTAATGAGGCTTAGTAACTTCTGTATATAAGATATATATGTCTCAAGATCTATCACCATCGGTTATCTAAGATTGATTAGGTCCAGTTAGAACAATCTTAGTGCAAGTCATATCGAAAATCTTTAATTTATGTTAGTGATAATCTAGGACATATTTGTCAGTGTACGCTTTCAAACTTGGGTCTGTGAGAAGACTTAACCGGAAAAGAAACTACTGTAACTCATAGTTGAACACGTTTATGAATATAGCTTTGATTCGCAGTTACTCCGTGCCGGCTAGTGATCATTATTATTTACATAAGTATTTGTACTTTGAGTTCCCAGTGGAACATAAAGCTTCAGTAGCACGTCGAAATTTCACTCTTCTCTCTCCCCAAGCATTTCAACCTGCCTCAAACGCTCACCACAAGCTTTCATCTCTTACTCACAACATCTCCTCAATGTCACCCTCAGACAGCATACACGTCGTTTCCCTTCCCCATTCCAATCCACAACCTCGCCTGACACCTGATGTCCACAAAACCGACTTCCCAGTGTATATCCCACACAATCCAATCCATCTCAACTCTCTTCTGCATACTTGTTGGGTGATGGATTCTTGGTTTGTTCACTGTCAAGCCACAGTTCCTCCTTGCTTATTCCTATTATTCTGACCACCTCATCTTCAGTAGTGAGTGAGCGAGCATACGTGACAGCTGTTCATTTTGTATGTCTTCAGTTTGTTGGAAATGCTTTCGTAATGCACCAACTCTCTCAACCATCACATACAAACACTGACTCACTTGACTGACATTGGTGTTTGGAATCTGGATGTTGTTCATGCTTTATGCTGAGTGCAGTGAAGTGAAGTGAAGTGAAGTGGAGTGGAGTGGAGTGGAGCACAGTGCAACAGATCTTCACACTGATTTCAGACTATTGATGGAAGGCCTATCTTGCTATCTCGCCAATCCTGGATTTGATAACCTCATTTGTGCCTATGTCGCCTGTAGTCGAAACGGTGCTGCCTACACAGGTAGGTGTGTAGGTAGTTAGGTAGTGGTGGTAGGTAGGTAGGTAGTGGTGGTAGGTAGGTAGGTAGTGGTGGTAGGTAGGTAGGTAGTGGTGGTAGGTAGGTAGGTAGTGGTGGTAGGTAGGTAGGTAGGTGTGTAGGTAGGTAGGTAGGTAGATACGTAGGTAGGTGAAGGAGACAACTTCATTTAAGTTTCCCCGTTCATGATGATTAATGCTTCCTGTTCTTGTTGCTGTCTTCTCTACATTCATCTGAAGAAGATCCCATCTTCATTCGCTGCCTCGTCTCGCCTAACCTCTTCTATCAACTTGTTGGCATTTGCTGGCAGATCTTCGAGTTTGTGCAACATGAGACATTAGACATAAATCGTCATCATCGGCGAAGTCCAAATCATCTTCTGAGGTATTTTCATTGGTCAAACAGCATGTGGCCATTCTCTCACACCTCATGGTTTCCTGCATCATCCAGTCTACTCAAGTTGACCACAATCAACAAGAGAATCGGTGATGATGCTAGGCGCCAATCCTATCTTACTCCCGTCTTCACTTCAAAGGTGTCGTTGAGCTCAGCTTTCCATTGTGAATCACTTGGCAGGTAACATCATCAGCATCATCATGTAGCTGCATTTGAATGAGTTTGATGAAGTTTGTGGGACTAGAAGCGTAGTGGTTGAAGCAGCTGTCAAATACCTCTCTGTTGACGCCTCTCTCGGAGGCGTTTTCGGAGTGGATGAATTTGAGATAAATATTCAGTTGACTGATATTCTATGTTCTGTTCTATGATGATGCTTGGCGTATCGTAGCGATTTATTCCGTATATAATTTGTTCTTCCTGAAGTTAGCCAGGCAGTCAGCATGTTCCAGTCGTAATTTTGAATCCAGTGCATCTTTTAGTCTCTCCAGGATGCTACGGCCTAGGCTAATGATACTACCTGATTTCCCTAAGTTGAAGTATCAAGAGCAGAATTTGAAACTGGGTCTCTTTTGTATGAAAAGCAAATAGTGGTGTCAATAAACAACACCTTTAATTAGTGTCTGAGAACTTAATGCAGTATGGTGAGAGTATCTATCGCAGCAGTGTGATGGTAGGCATGTCAATCTTCATCTCAAATATTTAATTATCCTGTAAATTTCTATCTTCTTCAATTTTCAGCTACAGCAATCACTTTATTCCAGACAATAACTTCTGGTACAATTTGGAATTCTCAGTGTGATATTTGATTAAATAAACTTCTTATAAAACGCTTTAAAACCAAAAGAACTATGGAAGTTAAATAAGGTGAATAATAATAATAATGTGATAGGCAGTAATAAACAACAACTAGATGGTTTTTAGGTCATCATCTAGTTCGTATATTGTTGCAAGTGGGTTACATAAGTAAGCATATGTAAGTTAGATTGTGGAGGTTCATCCATGCAATATGGAAGTTTGTTTTTTCAGCAACATGATCCAGCAGTAGGTATATACATGACTCACTATTGTGCTATCAGCTTCCAAATCTTGTTTACTCTAATATTTTCTGGTAATTTTGTTGTTAACCCGTCTAATGATATTCTGAAATTATTTAAAGAGTAAGCTAGAGTAGGAGCCAGTTGGTGATGCATATTTGATGGAATATTTTTGCTAGTTCAAAATTGAAGCAGGTCCCTAAGAATATCTTCTTTTCATGAAAACTGGCATTATTATCATTTTATAATCAATATCAAAATGTTTATGTGAAATGTGATGATTTGGAAACCCTAACGATTTGTTTACAATTAAGAGATATTCAACTAACCTCTAAAATAGTATTTTTTTTTGAGGGAGTTGTAGAGATTTGGAAATATTTCGTGAGCTAACAGAAGTTTGAAATATGGAGCATTGCATTCTGTCCCAGTGGCTTTATGGTAACGCGCTGGCTGCGGAACCTGAAGGTCGTGGGTTCGGTCCCTGGCGGGGTCATGGGTGCGCACTACTGAGGAGTCCCATACTAGTGGGACGAAACAGCTGTCCAGTGCTTACAGGTTTCCTTTATTCCTCCAACTGATATCAGTCTACGATGAATAACAACTTAAAATAGTATTCACATGTCATTCTGTGAGATATTTTACCGTAATGAAACTCTTTAAAAATAACAGATTTATTAATTATAATTAACCAACTTCATACATGTTTCATAGACTACAGAAGTGAATTTAATTGATAATGTAAACTACTTCCGGAGTGTATCATTTATCAAAATTAGTCTACAGAAATTATTCTATACCATTAATTAACCGACAAAATTTGGCTCAAGTTTAACGATAATAATTATCCATTGGATATAGTTGTTTGTTATTTCTTGTAATGCTAAAATATATGGATCAGGGAATAAGGTTCTCACCTCCATTCATCATTTGAATGATTCATATAAAGGCTACCAATATTCTGTCAGATTAGAAATCCCATTTTAAATTTAAAGTGGTTATAGTAAGGAAAAATACTTCGCTATCGTCTGTACTAATACTTCTGTAAACTGCAGACGGGAAAAATATTGGCTCATACTCAACAATCATTCAAGATGAATTCTGTGAACATCATAGCACCAAAAATAGATACTCTTCAGGTAAATTAAATAAAGCAGATTAAAAATTACAAACCATTTACAAGAAATACAGACTTGACACACCATCAGCGGGAGAAACTTAAAGCAAGAAGCCTCTTTCACCTATCTAGGCAGCACTGTTTCAACTACAGGCAGCACAGGCACAGACGAGGATGTCAAAGTCAGAATCGTAAAAGCAAGACAGGCGTTCATTAGCCCGAAACCAGTGTGGAGATCTTCTGCACTCAGCATGTGGAACAAGATCCCAATTTTCAACACTAGTGTCAAGTCAGTGCTTCTGTGTGATAGTTGAGAGACTTGGCGTGTTACGAAAGGCATTTCCAACAAACCACAAACATTCATCAACAACTGCCTTCGCTTGCTACCGAAATTCAGACGGCGAGAAAGAATAAGCAACAAGGAGCTCTGGGAACGAACCAACCAAGAACCTATCACGCAATAAATATGCATTGGAATTAAGTGGAGATGGATTGTGCATAGACTGAGAATGCCGACTGGGGACATCACGCATCAGGCCCTCGAGTGTAATCCCCATGAGAAGCGACGAGTTGTGCGTCTGAGCTGAGGGTGACATGGAGGAAATCGTGCGAGGAGGAAATGAGAGGTTGTAGGCTGTCGTGGTGCTAGGTTCAAAAGTTTGCAGAGAACAGAGTGCACTAGAGACGTGCTAGTGAAGCCCTATGTTCCATTAGGAACCCAAGGGACAAATGATAATAATAACCGGTATGAAATCTACTATTTCATCACTTAAACAATGATTATGATCAATGGTAGTGAAACCAGTAATCAATGATATGAAGATGAATACGATCGACAACCTTTGTGAATTATACTTTCAAATTGTGATCAGTGTATCCTAAGTCATCTTGTAATTTTAATGATAAACAGAAACCTTGTTTTAAAAAGAAGTGGGTAGTATACAGTATTTCAATTAGACATCAAACTGACTCATAGCTTATTGTCGATCAGCCGACAAATGTTGAAAATCACTAATTTTACCTGCAACAGACTCTAATGGTTGTTAGTTAGAATGATTTAAGACACTTTAGAAGATTCTGATCCATAAGTATTTGCAAAATCCCGATGGCCATCATTTCATTTCTGCATATGTGAACTACAAACGTTTGACAAGAATTGTGTATGACGGCTAGGAAGTAGCGTCCTACGTTCCACTTCTAAGTAGTACCCATATTTAGTTTCAAACCTAAATTACTGATAGTATCTAAGTATCCGCTCAGGACTGCATATGTCACGTCACCATTTGCTATTGATGGGAAACTACTAGCCACAGCATAAATGATGAAATTATTCTAAAAAAATGAAACCAATATGAAGTGAAGAAGTGGTTAAATCAATAAATAGTCGAGAATAGTTGAAATATGTTTTATTTTCAATATTCCCATCGTCTATTTTGCAGTGTAAAACAAACATATACATATGTATGCTCAAAATGTTTACATATTCTAATGGATTTTAAATGACAAAATCGATGACATTGAGAAATAATAATGATGTAAATTAATCAAGAAATTTGAAAGTTGAATAAACAATGTTTCAAGAATGAATAAGCTTGAACACTGAATAAAATAAAATTCTGCATCTGGTTAGGAAAATGATTTTACAGTAAATAGGCCGAAGAATTTACTGAAAAAAATCAATTGCGTATAATATCCAGAAACAAAATAAGGCAATGAATGTATACTGCCTTGAGGTAAGAAACAGTAGGATTGGAAAGGAAATTAACTACTCCTGAGAATTTGTAAGAAACTCGATTCGCCTTGCAGACAATTCGGATATCTCATACATATGATTCTCTATAGTTAGAGAACTATATGGCTTCAGGTTGTCATTTGTTTTTCTCTCGTACGATTAACCAAATAAATATGTCTACCGAAGGTTCTTTCATTTACGTGAATAGTCATGTCCTTCGTAAGCCAAGGTGAAGGGAATAAAAAAGCTGATAGATTAAACTGATACTGAAATATAATCAGTTAATTAGAAGAGAGTTTATGTCTATTTAAGAATGTGGGCAATCTGATTCCTGACATATTTGTTTCAGATGTTAAAAGTCAATTAGAAGGGTGCTGCACTCGACCTAGATACTGATCTTGTTGACACTGGTCAGAAGATCAGTTCTACTGTGTCAGCTTCTTTGTACTTTGGGCTACCTCACTTAATCATGGAGAATATTGCATCAACTTTCCCCGTTCTACATTGTTTTAGGATCGCTAACACCTATCACTCAACAAGTAGATAGGCAGATTACGAAACAGAACACTGATGGATGGCAAGGGACTCTTAAACGTACGTCCGTAGATCAGATGGCTATTCCCGAAATACTTGGCACAAACTGCAGGCCATGAACAAATATTGTTTATTGAAATACAGGTGTAATAATACTGCAGCAAACACAACTTCGTAAGCTGTATGGTGACGATTTAGTTCGTCGAAATGTTTTCAAGTTAAATCAATAAGATCAATGCTTTTTATAAGAAAAAGTGAGATGGGATGTAACAAGATTTATCTATACAAACTGGTTCACTTCAAACTAGGTATACTTTAGCTTCTCCAACGAAAAAATTGGGTGCAATACTAGCAAATGTCATTCAAAACATTTGAGCAAACACAACAAACATCTATGTTGCACCTAACTATAGTTTATTAGATGTAACAACTTTTGCTGACGACTTCATTGAATTTGTCAATATGTTTATTGGTGGTTCTTTGTTTATAGTCTGTAGAGATTTCAGTTCACGTGACTGCAGTCTCCTGGTATTATTTGATCATAAAAATATGGTCAATGTTTCCACTCGCCTGAAAACACCACAGATTTAGTATTTACAAATGACTCTGTCATGTATCAAGTACGTTAGCAAGCTCCGCTGCTTAATCCTGGTCACTGTATTGTAAGCGTTTTGTTCAAAACGTATGCCGAGTTACATAAGGAGGCTTTCCAAGAAGGTCCAGTACAAACATTATTCATAGGAGAATATACTACGTTTGAGAATTATACATTAAGAAACAGACTGAGATATATTTATTGAAGTTTTAGACAACACTATCCCTAGCATCACCAGCTACCTCAGATTCCCGCTTAATATATTCTACTCCGTTGCAGCAGTCTTCATGACATTTGACAGGATTTCCTCTTCTCATTTGAAGAGGCTCCGGAGAGAAAAGAGAAAGTTATACAAAGTGAAAGATCGCCCTGGAGTTACAAGACTTAATTACCCAATTAAGTCTGAAATACAATGTCTAAATACACTGTACAACCAGAAGTTTCTATTGTGTAAGAACCCTTTCAACATATGAAAATTATTCCAAGGCCCTTTTTGGAGGAAAACATGACAAAAAAAAGCTTGTTCTGATGTCTGCACGTTAAGCCAGGCATTTAAGCATTGGCAAGCTGATTTCATCCTTCCTAGCTTTCATAATCAAATTGACAATTGTTTTTCTGGTTCTGATACAAATGTTTTATACCGCTGAATGCATTTCATCGCGTAAGTCCCGATGTTATTTTGATTATTACATGCAGAAAATGCGCAGATACTTTATATCATGGTTTTAGAGATATCTTCAATGCATCGTTTTCTAAAAATATAATACCGGCTACTTGGAAGGAAATTAAAGTTGTACCTGTATCTAAGTCATCTTCTGAATCACCTGTTCAGTTTTGACTAGACAAACATGTTATGTTCGTTGTGTTTTCTTGCATTATTCATCACAGTTTGACTCTGTTTCTAGACTACTTACTGTTGTTAAATTAGCCTGCTATTACGCATACTGAGCCATGGGTAACAAAATGGCTATATTCTAATTTTACTGAAAGGAACCAGTACACTGTCTATAAAAGGCAGCGTTTCACTTCATTGTTTACTGAAGCTGGTGTGCCTCAAAGTGTTATACTTTCTCTCTTTTTTTTCTTATTCCTTTTGGATGATTTATTTTATTCTATTGAAACTAATTTTATTAAGTATGCTGATAACCTGACGGTTTCCATTCCACTTAACTCACTTAGATCGGTTTGGATTAAATGTTTTCCGGTCTGTAATAAACCAGTAGTCTCTCTCTAATAGTTTCAAGCTAAACTCTTTTAATTGTTAGAAGGAAAATTTTAGCATATTACATAAAGAAACTGAAACTCTCTGATATTTCCCACTCTCTTATTTAAAATTTACTAGTTCCTGCACTTTTTCTATTCGTCTTTATTGTTTCCCGTAGAGTTTTGAAAGCCGTTAGTAGGGCGAGTGGTGTGTCACTGGCCCAACTGAATAATATTATAGCTGACAAACATTTAAATTCTGATAAGCAACTAACTACAGTCATTCTAACTGACACTGAGCATCCGCTTGGTTCTCAGTGCT
Source organism: Heterobilharzia americana (assembly GCA_944470555.2). NCBI lineage: Eukaryota > Metazoa > Platyhelminthes > Trematoda > Strigeidida > Schistosomatidae > Heterobilharzia > Heterobilharzia americana. The sequence continues at coordinate 75,205,609 of OX104130.1, read as the reverse complement.
CTCCACGTATCTCCCCAAGGTACATAAGAAGAAATAATTTACGTCTGTAAGCTCGTACAGTTCGTACAAGAATTCAACTGTGCCTTACCTAGCACGCATATTATGTGAGGAAAAGAACTCACAAAACAACTTTGTAACAGTTAACAATCTCATTTCATTAATCCAATTGGCAATGTAAAATTTTAAAGTTTTTAATATTCTTCACATAACTTAAATTGCTATACTAACGCTTTTTGAAATGTTGTAAAAGATATATATCTCAAGTAGTCATTATTATTATTATTTAAATGTGGAAACTAGTACAAAATTGGAGATACTAACCTGTGTCACTCTGTACTGAAGTTAGAATGCTTTGCGATTAGGCTTTTCAAGTCATGATTGACCCCCCGTAGTACTGGATTAAACATAGTGGAGCCGGTTTAGTTCTTAGTGCTCAGCGGTGATCAGAGTCAGTCCACCAAGTTTGTTTGTTCTCCTGAGCTATCCTTATTCCAGTTTATCCACAGACAAATATCTAAACTCGTTCATTGTGTTAATACATTTTCTCATTATTACATTACTGATATTGACAAGGAATCTCAAGGCTTGATGTAATTATTCCCTAGGAAATTTAATTCTAGTCTCAATTTCCAACTATCAGCTTGTGAACTATCTTTCTTCAGACAGATACACAAGCGTATCGGTTTAAGTTGCTACACCTCAAGATAACATGCCGAAACAAGAGGACAGAAGAAGTGAAATTAAAGTAGATAAAATTGTATAAAGCGGCAAGGTAAAAACAGATGAAGGTTTATGGAAATATTCAAAAGCGATAAAGGGTATAAACAGAAGTGTTGCTATAGTCAATTTCTAACTATATCACTAAAAGTCTGCAACCATTGAGTTCTGTCGCCTGAAATACTGTCGGCTAGACAAACTTCACCTCCCTTCGTGGTCCAGAGCAGTAGTCAGGGGTTTTACGAACTAGTGTCAAGACTTCATCTGGTAAGCTTTAACTTTCATCCGATCCAGTTCTGCTTAGACAAAAATCGCATATAAAGATAGACGGTTGCACAGTATGCGTAGTACATTTGCAACCCACTTACGTCGCTGAACGCCAACAACTTTGAATGAGTTGCCGTGTTTGCCTGGTATCCTACTCCTAAACTTGACATTGCACACACAGTGATTCCGCTACAGGTGAGTAACGTTTCGAAAACATCTGTAGTTAATTTTAGAGAGAAGCTCTAACAAGTTATAACAAAAGATTCAAAAAACTTGTAATACGTTTTTGAATTTCATGGTGAAATGCAGTGAGCTGGTGTCTACCTGAAAATCAGATTTCTCGGTAGATTGAAATATTCATTTTTCTCGATGCCTAAAACATTTCCTTGAAGAAAACAAGACAAACTATTTAGTCACAAAGTTAACTTACCTTGGATCCTGCAAAAACTTCGTAAGTACTACTGGTCTGCAATTTAAATCCCCATCTCATGCAATGAATAAAGTGCGTGGGAATTTATGCGTAAAATTGTTACAAAAAAGCACATTATGCAGCTTAACTGACACTCCTGCTGTTGGAAGTTAAGCATATGCTCAACACAACATATCAAGGATACCCTATAAAAAAGAATGAATTAAACATTGAATAAAATGTTAAGAAACTTAGAAAACTAAGTACACGCAGCTATCGCAGCTATGCAAAAGGTGGTTAAAAGCAAAATTGAAATGATTATCCGAAGCTAAAGATCGGATAAAACATAAAATACTGATATTAGTTGGTTGGAGGTAATAAACAGGAAGTTCGGGACCTGGGTTTCAGGCTGTTGGCCATTCATCAGCAAGGCATACCTACAACCTTGAAGAAATGGTATCATGCTAAAAAAACTGGGACAATGTATTGGCAGTGGAAACCTGAAGGTTCTAAGTCTGACCCCTGGCGAGGTCATGGGTACATACTTCTCCGTCCCATACTAAAGTGAAATAGCTGTACAGTGCTTTAAGGTTTCCAATGAACTTACAACTGATGTCGGTCCATGATGAATACCAACTTCAAATCAAATATTGCTCAAAGTGTAAAGGAATTCCATATGTAGTGGAGGATGAATTCGATGTATTGAAGATTGTGCGTTGTTTGGTGCACCATTTGTCAACCAAGTGAATCGACACCTAGAGAAATGTTGAAAGTAGGATTTCTCTGGTGTTAACGAATGTCCAATAAAAACTTATTGTACAGTAAAAGTTAACAATTCATTGAGTTAGATTAATGGATAACTGCATTTTGCATGTATTACACTCTCCTCCCTCTTATTTCGTACAAAATGTTTTCTGGGTTAATTTGGCCTTAACATTTGTCTAAAATAAGATTATTACTCAAACATAGTTGAGGAATACATGAGTGTACTCCATTCAAAGATTATATTTCAGTAAATACATTACACGTAGACCTGTAGGCGATATTTACTTGATAATGAAAAATAGAGAATTAAGCAATGCAATTATCATTATAATTTGACCCTTGAGTACCCAGTGGAACCTAGAGCTTCAGTAACACGTCGAAATTTCACTCTACCCTCTCCACAAGCATTTCAACCTGCCTCAAACACTCACCACAAGCTTTCATCTCTTACTCACAACATCTCCTCAATGTCACCCTCACACAGCATACACGTCGTTTCCCTTTCCCATTCCAATCCACAACCTCGCCTGACACCTGATGTCCACAAAACCGACTTCCCAGTGTATGTCCCACACAATCCAATCCATCTCAACTCTCTTCTGCATATTTGTTGGGTGATGGATTCTTGGTTTGTTCACTGTCAAGCCACAGTTCCTCCTTGCTTATTCCTACTATTCTGACCACCTCATCTTCAGTAGTGAGTGAGCGAGCATACGTGACAGCTGTTCATTTTGTATGTCTTCAGTTTGTTGGAAATGCTTTCGTAATGCACCAACTCTCTCAACCATCACATACAAACACTGAGTCACTTGACTGACATTGGTGTTTGGAATCTGGATGTTGTTGACGCTTTATGCTGAGTGCAGTGAAGTGAAGTGAAGTGGAGTGGAGTACAATGCAGCAGATCTTCACACTGATTTCAGACTATTGATGGAAGGCCTATCTTGTTGTTTTGCCAATCCTGGATCTGATATCCTCATTTGTGCCTATGTCGCCTGAAGTCAAAAGGATGATGCCTACACAGGTAGGTAGATGTGTAGGTAGGTAGGTAGTGGTGGTAGGTAGTGGTGGTAGGTAGGTAGGTAGGTAGGTGTGTAGGTAGGTAGGTAGGTAGTGGTGGTAGGTAGGTAGGTGAAGGAGATAACTTCATTTAAGCTTCCCCCATTGATGATGATTAATGCTTCCTGTACTTGTTGCTGTCTTCCCTACATTCACCTGAAGGAGATCTCATCTTCATTCGCTGCCTCGTCTAGCCCAGCCTCTTCTGTCAACTTGTTGGCTTTCGCCTGTACATCTTCGAGTTTGTGCAACATGAGACATTAGACATAAATCGTCATCATCATCGGCGAAGTCCAAATCATCTTCTGAGGTATTTTCATTGGTCAAACATCCTTTGCCCATTCTCTCACACCTCATGGTTTCCTGCAGGATCTAGTCTACTCAAGTTAATCACAGTCAACAAGATAATCAGTGATGATACTAGGCGGCTATCCTATCTTACTCCTGTCTTCACTTCAAAGATGTCGTTGAGCTCAGCTTCCCATTGTGAATCACTTGGCAGGCAACATCATCAGCATCATCATGTAGCTGCATTTGAATGAGTTTGATGAAGTTTGTGGGACTAGAAGCGTAGTGGTTGAAGCAGCTGTCAAATACCTCTCTGTTGACGCCTCTATGGGAGGCGTTTTCAGAGTGGATGAATTTGAGATAAATATGCATTTGACTGATATTCTATGTTCTGTTCTATGATGATGCGTGGCGTGTCGTTGCAATTTGACGCACACACTATTCGTTCCTCCTGAAACCAGGCATCCAGGTCATTTTTTCATGTCACCAAGATGATGCGGCATAGCATTCAGCTTGAGGTGGACAGGAACATGACTCGGCTCCAGTTCCTGCACAGACTCAGGTCTCACTTCTTTGGAGGCTTGACAAAGTAGGCAGGTACTTTTCCTCCCTTTGAAACCTTCTGAAGTAGTGGTTTGAGCATGTCCGCTGTTGTCTCTGCCTCTGTTTTCAGTGCTTCTGGTGGAATTCTATCTGGTCCTGCTGCTTTCTCGGATGTCAATGACTCTATGGTATTCGGAACTTGACTTCTGCTTTCGTCGAAGGGCTTGTGTTCACTGGTAATTCTGTGGCTTCGCTGCTGGTGGTATTTCTGGACGAGTTTTAGGCGGTGTTTGATCCAAGAGTTTTTCCGAAGTGATCAGCCCACCGTTTTTGTTATCTCTTCTCTTTTGGTAACTGGGTTTCTTCACTATCTTTTATCGGTCTTATCTGTTGACGCCTCGGTCGAAAGCCTTTTCAAAATGGATGAAGTTGAGGTAAACATCCAGTCGACTGGCATTCTATTCTCTTTTCTATGATGATGCGTAGCGTGTCGTTGCAATTCGATGTACACATGGTACATTCTTCCTGAAGAAACCCAATCAGCAAGCATCTTCCAGTCATGAGTTTGAATGCAGAGCATCTTTAGTCTCTCCAGGATGATGCGGCATAATATTTTGCTTGCTTTGGGTTGACAGGGGCATGATTCCGCCCCAGTTCTTGCAAAGACTTAGGTCGCCATTCTTTGGAAGTTTGAAAAGGTAGCCCTTCTTCTAATAAATGGATAGTTAGCTTTCCTTCCTCGGTAAACTTTCCTAGTAGTGATGTGAGGATGTCGATTGCTTTCTTCGCGTCTGTTCTCAGTGTTTCTGGCGAAATTCCACCTGGTCCTGATGCTTTCTTGGATTTCAGCAACGTATTTTAAATAAAGTGATATTAAATACTGCTGCTCAATAAAAAATCATAGCAGTATCAAATGTGAGGACCGAATTGCAATGATACGCTACGCATCATCATAGAACAGAACATAGAATATCAGTCAACTGCATATTTATCTCAAATTCATCCACTCTGAAAACGCCTCCCATAGAGGCGTCAACAGAGAGGTATTTGACAGCTGCTTCAACCACTACGCTTCTAGTCCCACAAACTTCATCAAACTCATTCAAATGCAGCTACATGATGATGCTGATGATGTTGCCTGCCAAGTGATTCACAATGGGAAGCTGAGCTCAACGACATCTTTGAAGTGAAGACAGGAGTAAGATAGGATAGCCGCCTAGTATCATCACTGATTATCTTGTTGACTGTGATTAACTTGAGTAGACTAGATCCTGCAGGAAACTGTGCGACGCACGATGAGGGGCATACGCCAGGCTTTCTATACACCGAAATAGGAAACGATGAGTCGGTCATTCAGGAATGACACTGAAGAGATAAAGTGATGAAGAAATGAAGGCTTCTACGCATTTGTGGAGCCAGGTTGAGAAGACTGTAGAGAAGACAGTGAAATCGCGACATGCTACCAAAGCTCTGTGTTCCACTAGGAACCTAAGGGAATAATGATAACATAATAAGCAGTGTCAAATAAATAAACGAATCCACTAAAATACAGAAAGCTTGGACTATGCTACAAGCCGGTTATATTTCTCCAACTTTATTGTATACTGTTTCATAGCCCACAAATTAAAGTTAATTATGCAGTAAACATATTTCTATGATATTTCTAAGTTCAAGTTAGAAGCCGTTAGCTGTAGGTTATCTTTGTACCATATTATAAATTGAAATAATAATTCTAGAAATTTTAAGCATTGATTCCAAACATATTACCTGAATGACGGTCATCCTCATGAAACGTCATTCGGTCTTGGACACATACTCTTCTTTAGGCAACAAGTAGGACAAGATATCTGTCTAGTGCTCCTATTTACTCAGTAGTTCTCCAGATGATGTCAGTTTTCGGGGAACATTACTATGGCATATCAATATAAAATCATCTATGATATAAAATTATTTCATTTCAAACACCTATATGATTTAGATACACTGACCTATATATATATATATATATATATATATATATATATATATATATATATATGTAAATATCTTTGAATGTGATCTTGAAAAAATTTTATATCACACACCTCAGATGTGTGTGGTGTATACTAATCATTTGTATGTAGATAATGATGATCTTTCAATCTTCTTAGTGTTAAAAGTGTGATACGACTTCATTGTTCATATTCTCTGAAACTTTTGACAGGTATAGATTATAAGATAATATTATTATTTGTCCCTTGGGTTCCTAGTGGAATATACGGCTTCAGTAGCACACCTCCATTCCACTCTGTTCTCTTCAGTCTTTCGAACCTGGTTCCACAACTGCTCGCAAGCTTTCATTTCTTTCCTCACACAATCTCGTACATATCACCTTTGCCTCGGACGCCCAACTAGTCGTTTCCCCTTTGTGATGTCGCCGAATGGTCATCTCAGTGTATCCCCGATCCAAACCATCTCCACTTTTTTCCGCATATTTGTTGGGAAATAGGTTATTGGTTGGTTCATTATCAGACCAGAGTTCCTTCTTGCTTACTCTCATTATTCTGGCCATCTCATCTGATCTTCAGTAACAAACCAGCGCAGGCGGCAGTTGTTGATGAATGTCTGCAGTTTGTTGGAGATGCTTTTCGTGACGCGCCAAGTCTCTCAACCATCACGTAGAAACACAGAATCACTTGACTGAGATTAATGTTGAAAATACGGATGGTGTTCAGGCTTCACGCTGAGTGGTGAAGATCTCCACGCTGATTTCAGGTTAATGAACGCCTGTCTTACTGTGTTTCCGATCCTGGGTTTGACTTCCCCATCTGTATCTGTGCTGCCTATAGCTGAAACGATGCTGCCATGTCTAGATAGGTGGAAGAGGCTACTTGCTCTAAGTTTCTGCCGTTGATGGTGATAGTGATTGGAGCTTGTTGTTGTCGGTGGCGTTGGTGGTGTTGGTTGTGTATCTTCATCACCTCTGTCTTCTCTACATTCACTTGAAGTCCCGTCTTCGCTGCCTCTTCTATCAACTTGTTAGTTTTTGCCTGTACATCTTCGAGTTTGTGGGACATTAAACACAAATCATCGTTGAAATCCAAATCTTCTAGGATGTATTCGCCGGTGCAGCCAGTGTGTGCCTCTCTTCTCGTTGCTCACTGTTTGTTGCATGATGCAGTCGACCAGAATGAGGAAGATGATTGGTGATAGTCGGCGGTAGTCTTGTGTCACTCCTGTCTTCACTTCACTTCACTTCAAAGGCATCACTGAGCTTTCCATTGTGAATGACTTGGCAAGGGGTGTCTTCATATGGTTGTAGAATGAATGAGGTTGATAAAGGTTTGTAGTATTCCGTACTTTTGGATCAGCTGCCTGGCAAATTACTTCTCGGTCGACGCTGTCAATGGCCTTTTCAAAATCGATGAAGCTGAGGTAGAGAGTAGACTGCCACAGATTATAAGACAGACATTTATAAAATTTTATTCTCACGAAAATGCTTACAAAAGTGGTTATTATGAAAGATCACTTTGACCCTGTTTCGTATTGGATCTGATGGATTAGAGTGTATGTGAATTCATTGTATTCTGTTGAACAGGCATCTCAGTAATGTTACTTATTCTTTGTTACTGATTCCTCACCTACTTAAGTTTTTTGTACACAAGTTTATCAATTTAATTATAGAGTTTATATTTATAACTCATGAAGGTGACTTTGTGTAAAAGAACAGATCGACTGAGTCCACAGGCATTTTGTGAAAGAACCCGGTTTAATATTTTGACATGTGAGACCAATTTCAAAAATCCCGGATGTCCTTATCGTTTAAATTAAAAAACAGAACAGCCAAATAAGTATGCAGTTTTCTTTCCATATTGCTTAAGCTCAAGTTATTTTGACTATCTTTAAATAGTGTAAATTTTACAAAACGTCGTGTCACTAGGGTATTGTTTCACTGATTGATTACATTTTTGAGACCATTTGTTCTGCTTTCCTTTTTGTCTCCTTCATGTTCTACGGACTTCAAATATTCGGAATCAGGATCATCTTGGTTAAAAACTCTTGTTAGGAAAAACTTGAACAGTAATATACACGACACTGATTAAAGTGAACTGATAGGAGTTGAGTACTTAGGAGAAACACACCCTCATTTCAATTTGCTCTATAATCATCTCAGACGAAATCCATTGCCTATCTCCAGTAGAGTATAAAATTAAGACAAACTTTATATTTCCTATCGTAGAAAATAGCACAATTAAACTTTTTGCATTGACTAGGAAGTTTAGACGCTTGTTATGAATGATGAACAATGGTTAACAGTGGAATCCAGGCTACACATTTTGCCCTGTTTTTAGACTCGTCAATCGGACGTATCCGCAACTCACTGAGTGGTGTTATCCTCATCAGGACTTGAATGTAAGATCAGTTGTTTCAAACCCCGAATCTTTATTCACTTAGTCACTGAGCCACTACATCGACCCCATTGCGTCGCGTTTAGTATAGTTTAGATGCTATAGCTTGTAGTTTCCTATGGTTTACTGGATTGAAGAGACAGAGAAATTGTAAAAAATAGCATCTAATCCAAATCTTTCTTCTTAAAATGAAACGATATGTAAGTTGCACACACGTCACAGCGTGCTTGTATACTGAACAATGTTTTTCCAAGAAAAATGTTTATTTTGCACAGACAAGTAACCTCCGGAACGTTTCTGATATGGTTCATTATAATCTAGACACAAATGCTGTAGATTGTAATATATAAGTTAAAAAATAAGTTTGAAAAGGAAACTGATTGGCAGAATACTAGGAGCCTAGAGTGTAGGTGCTCGGATTTAAAAGCCACCAGGATTGAAATTTAGGTTAGAAAATGTTTTAATCCTATGCAAGATGTGTACCTTCACACTAACTTGTAGGAGTACATACTACTGACAGTTTGATACCAGCTTCTCATGAGAAACGTCAATTGGTATGAAGTATTTAAAGACTAGAGGGAATTAAGTGGCGTACGAAAATATCTTACTACTGACACGGACTACTCATTTCATCATATATGCATCATCATGGAACCTAAACGGTGAACTGACTATCGTCCGCCAATGTTGGATGATAATCTGTTCTAGTGATACACTTGAAACTCCCTATCAAGCAACTGCAGTACTCATTAGCGACTAGATATGAGACGAGACTTCCTGAAGTTCCAGTGCAAAGTCTTGACTGGTGGGCAAACCAAGTTGGATGTAGAAACAGGTACTCAGTGACGGCATTGCATGAAGGTCACTCTATGTGGTGAATTGATAAAGGTCGGAAAATATGGATCGTTGTGTTTTGATCTATTGGCTCAATGACAACAAGCTCGCCATGAGACGTGGAGGTTCTGAATTCGGTTACTGAGAGGCAATGAGTAATCATTGTTTAAGAGTCCCATACTAGGACAAAACAGCTGTTTACTGCTGTCAGACTTTCAATACTTTTCTATTCCATGTCATTTAGTAATGAACCCAATTTTAATGACTAACAATCCATACTTTGGTTTCTGTAGTAACAGCTTATTGTTTTTTCTGGTTTCTTTCATATAACATTCAACCATACAAGTTTTCCTACAAATTTTGAACTCTTGAGGTATCTGTTCTTTAAAAGTAGCAATCAGCCAGTTCATCAATTAAGTCTTAATTTATGTGGTATATTTCTGTTACAGTGTTCTCAAACTCAGACTGGAACAAAACGTAAGTACTTGCATTATGTGAGTACAAATTTACTGGAAGTAGTATAGTAATGTTTCAAATAAATAAAAATAGAATGTCGACAGGGTATATCGTGTTTTTGTAAATGTTTATTACTACATAAATTCATCTTCTACTCCACTAATCTTCAACATTCATTTATAATGTGTATATATGCTGGAATAAAATCAATAACCGTCTGATAATAAAAATAGTTCTCATACTGCCAAATATCATTTTACTGGTCTTATTCTTATCTGAATCGTATTCTAAAATGCATACAGAGATGAACAAACAATTCGACTGTGTGTTAGGTATAATTAGAATTTTTATCTTTAGACATTGTTTTATCTTTTTTTGAAATCGATTTGTGAATTTTCCTCATATTTCCCCACGAAAAAGGGTTTTTTTCTAACAATTAATCCGTATCTTTACTACTGCCGTATAAATGATGGTGAGGTGAAAAGGTGAGTCGTAGAAAGGTGTGAGCAAATAAGTGGCCTTCAGATTACCGGCTTTGCCTCCTGCCAGTCGAATTACAAGATTTAGCTGCTTATGCTTATCTCTAATCTTAAGCATCTACAAATAAAGAGAGTGGTTAGGATCTTGACAGTTTTCACAAAGATTTGGCCAGAAATGTAGCATAGTGTTCCATTCAAAGAGATACGTACAGACAAGGTTTGGCTTCTTTTATGCTCAAACGACAAGTTACAATCCAAACTTATCATTTCAGAATGATCCTATAAGTTCATATGATAACAAGCTAAAAGTAAAACTCATTAAAGATCAAGTTTTTTAAAAGTTTTATTGAAGTTATAGTTATATCACCTTATATGAGTTGGTTTTATTGGTAGTAAAATTTTCCATATCTCTAGTGTAAGTGTCGCATCATTTCTATTCCATGTGTTGCTTGTTAGTTTGATGAACAAAGATTCAGTAATCGATCTCTCTTCACCTAATTATATTGGACTTAAGTACAGTGGCTTTATCCCATCTTATTGTGTGGTTGTGTTAAAGCATGCATACCAATAGCTGAGTGTTCTTCTAGATAATTGATCTTATTGAGGTCTGTTATTCTATATTTAGCTAAATTCCTATGTTCCGCTATTCTAACTGACCCCAACCGACTAGTTTGACCTATACACTTGACCTCACAGTCATTACATAGAATTTGATAGATTAGATTATTTTGCTTAGTTGGTTCTATCGGATCCTTAAGCCAGCCGACAAAGTTTATCTCTGAGTGAGTTTGTAGGTTTAAATGCCACCCTAATTCTAGCTCTGTTGAGGATTCTACTTAAAGTTTCTGAGGTACCCTTCTTATAGGGTAACACAAAGGGAGGCTTTGAATTGTTTTTTACTCGTGTTGTCGTTATTAATCGCACTCGTGTGACTGTTATTTATTCGTTTTTCGTGTGTCCGTAAGAATTTCTTATAAACTGCAGAGGATAATTATTAACTATTAGCGCTTCTTTTACGTGTTTCATATAAGGTGACATAACCTCGCCTGGTTAACTAGTTCACTAGTTACTAGCCCGTCCTAAGCCCGGGTAAACAGGGAAGGTTGGGCATAGGGCTACCAAACCTACCCCAGAAAACAAATCTAACCGCTAAACAAACTTCAAAGCACAAACAAAATATAAAAAATAAAAACAAACTTATTCCCCGCTGGAATCGGAGAGGCGAAATGACGCCAGTTGGTGGAAGCCTTCGGGAAGCCAATTGGCCGATGTGTCTCCTCAACTCTCGATGAAACCGAAAGTAAGCGTGGGGACATGGAATGTCCGCACTATGTTTGAACCCAGTAAGGTAGCCCAGATTGCAAAGGAGATGAGAAGGTATCACATCGAAGTGCTTGGGATTTGCGAAAGTAGATGGAATGGGAGTGGACTCTCCAAACTGTCAACTGGAGAATCAATAATCTACTCCGATATTGTCACCCACACGACAACCACGAGCACAGCACACTGAGTGTTGGAGTGGCTATCATGATGTCCCCAAGAGCATCGAAGGCTCTCTCTCATGCAGTGGGAACCAATCTCCTCCAGGATCATGACAACAAGATGGATTCAACTCAAAAGGAAGGAAGGTATCAATCATACAATGCTACGCAACTAATAATAATGCAGAGCAAGAGAAAAAGGAGGAATTCTACAGACAACTTCAATCAACACTGGACAAGACGTCAGTTGGCAATATCAAAATTCTAATGGGCGACATGAGTGCCAAACTGGGAGGGGACAACACAGGAAGAGAACTAACCATGGGTCGAGAAGCACTCGGTGAGGTGATGAACGAGAATGGAGAATTGTTTGCAGAATTCTGTGCATTCAACGACTTAGTAATTGGAGGCAGTGTGTTCAGGCACAAAGATATTCACAAAGCGACATGGATTTCACCATTCACCAGATGGACACACTACCCTAAAAATCAAATCGACTTTATCTCAATCTCAAGAAAGTGGAGACGCAGTCTGCTTAACACAAGGTCAAGAAGAGGAGCAGATGTAGGTTCAGACCACTCACCATCTGGTGCAAGGAACCTTCCAAATCAAGTTAAAAGCCTTGAAAGAAGCTGGTGATAGACCTCAATTCAAGTACAACACTCGGAAACTGAAGGATGAAACTACAAAGGGCATCTGCACGTCAGCCAGCCATCAACACAAAATAGGAGATATCGAGGGACATCCCTGAAGAAACCTGTGTGGAAGAACACTGGAAGTCTTTGAAAGCTATGTGGAAAGAAACCTGCACGGCCATATTAGGAAGGAAGAAGAAAGAAGACAAGGACTGGAATGGATCTCGACGAATACCTGGAAGCTGATAGAGGAGAGGAGGATGGTGAAGCAGAAGATAAACCAGTGCAAGGATGCTCAACGACAAGAGGAACTGAGCACAATGTATAAAACACTGAACTGGACAAAGAAGTGAAGAAGAGTGCACGCAAAGACAAAAGACACTTCTACGAAACACTGGCAAGTGAAGCAGAACAGGCTGCAGGTAAGAGAGACCTGACGACATTGTATCAAATAACCAGGTTGCTATCAGGGAAGAGACCAACACAGATGAAACCAATAAAAGATGAAGAAGGAAATTTAATTACGAAAGAAGAGAAACAAAGGAAACAATGGGCCGACCACTTCAAGAAGCTCTTGAATCGACCACCACCACCACCTGCACTTCGTCCAGAAATACCACCTGCAGCCGCTGAACTACAAGTGAACATAAATCCTCCAACGAAAATGGAAGTCCTGAACGCCATAAAGCTACTGAAATGTGGGAAAGCAGCAGGACCAGACGGGATACCGCCAGAAGCACTGATAACAGACGCAGAGACAACAGCAGACATGCTGACACCACACCACTACTGCAGAAGGTGTAAAAGGAAGAGAAGGTACCTGACGATTGGAAGAAGGGTTACCTTGTCAAACTGCCGAAGAAGGGAGACCTCAGTGTTTGCAAGAACTGGCGCGGAATCACTCTCCTGTCCACCCGAAGTAAAATATTAAGTTGCATCATCCTGGAGAGGCTTAAAGATGCACTGGATTCAAAACTACGACCGGAACAGGCAGGCTTCAGGAAGTACAAATCATGTGTGACCAAATTGCAACGCTTCGCATCATCATAGAACAGAGCATAGAATGGCAGTCAACTCTCTACCTCAACTTCATCGACTTTGAGAAGGCCTTTGACAGCGTCGACCGAGAAGTAATTTGGAAACTGCTTCACTACTACGGAGTACCGCAAACCTTTATCAGCCTCATTCAACAACTATATGAAGATGCTACATGCCAAGTAATTCACAATGGGAAGCTCAGTGATGCTTTTGAAGTGAAGACAGGAGTGAAACAAGGTTGCCTACTATCCCCCATGATATTCCTGATTGTGGTCGACTGGATCATGCAGCAAACAGTGGGCAGCGAGAAGATGCAGATACGCTGGCTGGACTGCGGAAAAGAACCTAGAGGACTTGGATTTCGCCAACGATGACTTGTGCCTGATGTCATATAAACTTGAAGATCTACAGGCAAAAGCTAACAAGTTGGCAGAAGAGGCAGCGAAGACGGGACTTCAGGTGAATATAGAGAAGACAGAAGTGATGAAGATACCGCACCACCACCATGAACAACAACAACAAACCCCAATCACCGTCAACGGGAGAAACTTGAAGGAAGTAACCTCCTTCACCTATCTAGGCAGCACTGTTTCAACTACAGGCGACACAGACGAGGATGTCAAAGTCAGAATCGGAAAAGCAAGACAGGCGTTCATTAGGCTGAAACCAGTGTGGAGATCTTCTGCACTCAGCATGCGGAACAACATCCGGATTTTCAACACCAATCTCAGTCAAGTCAGTGCTCTTGTATGGCTCAGAGACCTGGCGCGTCACGAAAGGCATTTCCAACAAACTACAGACATTCATCAACAACTGCCTACGCTCACTCGCTACTGAAGATCAGATGGCGAGAAAGAATAAGCAACAAGGAGCTCTGGGAACGAACCAACCAAGAACCTATCATGCAACAAATATGCAGGAGGAAGTGGAGATGGATTGGGCATACACTGAGAAGAACGACTGGGGACATCACGCGTCAGGCCCTCGAGTGGAACCCCGATGGGAAGCGACGAGTTGGGTGTCCCAGCTGAGGGTGACATGGAGGAGGTCGTGCGAGGAGGAAATGCGAGCTTGTGGGCTGTGGTGGAACCAGGTTCAAAAGATCTCAGAGAACAGAGGTCACTGGAGGCGTGCTACTGAAGCCCTATGTTCCACTAGGAACCCAAGGGACTAGTAATAATAATGATAACTATAAAAACAAATGTTAAAAGTAGTGTGATTACATTGATATGATTATGAGCATTGATAATTTATGCTCGAAATGTCATTAAGTAAATAATCCTAGATCACTGTGTGTTATGAATCAAATAAACAAATCTAATATGGAGTTAAATTCTACCACAGTGCCCAAGTTTTACACGTATATTAGTGTTTTTAAAAGGGACTTTAAAATAGGCAGTTTTCAATAATGTTTAGCCTTGTATTTTAGCAAGTTCCTCCTCAAGCTATTTCCCCACCAATACGTTTACCTCACCACTTTTGTACATTCTCTCATGATAAAGTTTCTTTCAATGAATCTCCCCACTCCTTTAACATAATATTCTAGCAACTATAACCAACTTCAGTGGTAATAGTTTGAAGGTTGATGCCTTTATGTGACTACATTACACTACGATAAACAATTTAGGTTACATAAATACATTTACTAAAAAAATTTTAACAAGTAGCCAATGACTTATTATTATCTTACTGTATATTGTTTGAAATACATTAACTGACCGCCAAAAGTATCATTCATCAGCTTTTCTACTTGATTTGCTTGGTTGACCATTTACTTCATTTAATCAAAATCCAAATCAGCTGCATAAGATTGAAAGTTTCGAAGACAAAGTAACTTACTCTACATTTGCTGCTTAATGCATTAGGTGTTGCTTAAAAAACAGACTCCAGCATGAAATTTCAGTCCTGCTTTCCCTATGGTGAATTTCCTTTGATGCTATCTCAAGACTACTGCTATGTAACAGTCAGTCCATCATACTGTCTTTCAAATGAAAAACAGAGAAACAGGGAATAAAACAGTTGGAATGAAGACAATGCATGGAGGCATCTGAGTCCCTGCAGTCGATTCTCACCAATATCATATAAAATCTTCAGCGACCGATTTTGGTGACCAAGCTGACTCAAAGAGGCTAGTCTACATTTCCATATACGGCCCAGGTCAATAGTAAAAGGCTTCATATAATGATGCCGCGACTTAGTTTATCCACTTCTGACGTTTCGCCAGCCTAGAACTACTACAGCTAACATCCCACAACTAGGTAGACGGTGATTAGGTTTCCATACTATTGGACAAGGTATCAACGAAAACCAGTCTTAGAGGAAACAATTTTCATTTAGTTGAGAAGAAACGCATCCAAAACAATCTCCAATTGCCACTTAAGGTGTTCTGTAGACTCTATGTGGTGTCAGCACTTTCAAGAAACAGGACTATATCATCTGCGTACTCTTAGTCTAATAGGGAATCTCCTTTCAGAAAGTATAAGTGCAATGACTGCAGTTCCTTGGATATTGTACACTGTATTAACGAGACGAATGAGATACCATGAGATATTTCCCTTCGTTTTTGAATACTGAGATAATCAGTGATTAAAGTAAGTCAAATGAGGTCATACCTGATTATCATTTATTAGCCAGCTCAATTAATTTCTTCAATAATTGTCGATAACTGTCAGTAAACAGATAGAACACTGGGTCACAGGGCTCTGAAATCTTTCCTCGTTTAAGGCCCTCTAAGGCTTTGTGAGAGTTTGTCAGTCTATATCATTATTGTATTTGGAACTAGGTTCGATCGACTGCAAGCTCTATCTAAGCTCAGAAAGAAGCGTGTTATTACCATTGTGTGATCATTGTCCAAACACGTGCTTCAGAAGGATGGGCAAACTTTTCCCAACTCTACACAGATAACTGATAGTAATAAGGTAATTAATTATCTGTCTACTGTTGAGCTGAGGTTACTGGATGCTACACTAGATAATGAATGTTTCTTAACATATGTTTGAAGTTTGTATTTGGCAGAATAGTTAGTTGTCTTAGCACAGTTGTAACAGACGGCTGTTTATCAATTTCCACGTCTATCTAAAAAAATTATTCTTTCCTCTTCCTTAGTCTCATAAAATTGAATAGGTATTATTAAATCTGTTCACTAATTTTGAATCGGTACAGAAATTTATTCAAATTAACTCTGTAATGAATAATTTCCATTTGTATTTCATGACTACAAAAAAATTGGATAATAAGTAAGTCTTTAATAATTAAATTATATTATTATATATTCTATTGATATTGAAATTATGATAAATATTTCTCTAGCTGATTTTCTTTTCTTCATAACCATGATTACTTTCATAGATTTGTAGCTTAATTCATGCAGATTTTAACCCAATCAACAACATTTCCACTGTGAATATAGTGCAGATAAAAAACAGGGATGATGATGAAACCATTTGGAAAATAATCTTTAACATAATACAAGAAGTGGCTATCGTGGCTTGGTGGTGTAATGGATAACTCTCTTGCGTTTGAAGCGATCGCTTCTTTGTGTAGGTCCTGGTGGGAACAACATCACTCACTGGGAGGCAGGTACATCCAACTGATAATACCAAATAGGACGAAATGCGCATCCTGGATGCCAGTGCTAGCCACAGCCCATCATAACTATACTGGAAAACGTTAAGAAACAGAAGTCACTCATACTGATACATAGATTTTACTAGGACTATCAAAGTAACTTACACACAAGTGAGTCATTTCATTCAGCTGGAGACAAGCTCATCAGCTGCATACTCGATCAAATTCAGCTTAAAGAGTCGAACTGTCCAAATCAACTAAAAAAATCAACATATCAGCGTGACTAGTTTCCAACGACTTGAATTGTTTAACGCAGTTTTTCAACTGGTCAAGATGTTCAAAATAGTAAAAGATGAAGCACTCAATAGCGTTGAACTCCGTGAACATTTCCGAGCATCACATTATTTGATTCTTCGATTATCCGATTCATCCAAAGTGGATACACATATTAACCTCCATTAAAAGACACGACAAGTACTCCTTGCCATTCAGTAGCAAACTCGTTCGTCGACATTCTTCAACCAGTCAAGAGCGAAACAATCTATGTGTATGGGAGATTAACATCGTCTAGGTAACTAATTCACTAGTTACTAGCCGGTCATGAACCCGGATAAACAGGGAAGGTTGGACGTAGGGAGAGCAACCCTACCCCTTAAAACCAATCCAAACGTTTAAGAAACGTCGAAACATAAAGTAAATATAAAAATAAAAACATACTCATAACTCACTTGAATCGGTGAGACGGAATTACGCCAGATGGTGAAAGCATTCGGGAAGCCAATTGCCCAATGTGACTCCATTTTTCTCAATTAAAGAGAAAGGGAGAATGTGAAAATGGCTTGTCCGCACAATATATGAACCTAGCAAGGCTGCCTAAATTGCTACAGAAGTAGGAATGTATAGGATACAAGTGCTAGGAATCTGGGAGGAATCTGCAGATGGAATGGAAGTGGACTCTCGAAACTCTCATCTCAGAAGGAGTCAACAATCTACGCCGATATTGTCACCCAGATGACAACCACGAAGAAGCACACTGAGTTTTCGACTGACTATCATGATGCCCCCCCCAACAGCATCGAAGGCTGTCTCTCATGCAGTGGGAACCAATCTCCTCCAGCATCAAGATCAGCATCATGATAGCAAAATGGATTCAACTCAAAAGGAAGGAAAGTCACAATCATACAATGCTACTCTACGCTACTCACCTACAAATAATGCAGATGAAGAGAAGAAGGAGGAATTCTACAGACAGCCGCAATCAGTACTGGACAAGACCCTACCCAGTTGGCGATATCAAAACGCATTCTAATGGGTGGGATGATACGAATGCCAGACTTGGACCGGACAAAACGAGAAGAGGACTCATGATGAGTCGAGAATCACTCGATGAGACGAACCAGAATGGAGAGCTGTTTGCACATTTCTGTGCATTGAACGATCAGATGATTGGAGGCACTGTGTTCAAGCACAAGGACATCCACTAAGCAACACGGATTTCACCAGACCTCAGGACACACTAGAAATCAGATCGACTTCATCTCAATGTGAAGAAAGTGGAGACGTAGCCTACTGGACACAAGGTGAGATCAAGATGGAGAGGAAATGTATGTTCACACCACTCATTGTCTAGTGCAAGGAGACTTCAAAATCTAATCGAAAGCCTTCTTGGAAGTTGGTGATAGACCACAGTTCAAACTGAACATCTAAAAGACAAAGTGGACGACGAAACTACAAAGGACAACTTCAGTCAGCTATCAGGAAGAAAGGGGGAACATTAAGCAATATCATCGGGGAAACCTACGTGAAAGAATAATGGAACTCTTTGAAAGAGACGTGGAAGGAAGCCTGCACAACCTTGATAGGAAAGAGGACAAGGAGTGGATCTCAACGGAAGCATGAAAGCTGATAAAGGAGGGAGAGGAAAGTGGTGGTGGTGGAGCAGAAGATAAACTAGTGCAAGGATGCACAACGAAAAGACGAACTCAGCACAACATATGAAACACCACACTGCGCAAAGAACTGAAGAAGAGTGCACGGAAAGACAAAAGACACTTCTACGACACGTTGGCAATTAAAGTAGAACAGGCTGCTGGTAGGACAGACAGAGACCTGACAACATTATATCAAACAGGTAGGTTACTATCTGGGAGGGAAGAGTTAAATATAAATGAAACCAGCGAAAGATGGTGAAAGAAAACTAGTTACTAATGAGAAGAAACAAATGAAACAATGGACTGACCACTTTATAAAGCTTTTAAACCGACCACTACCACCACCTACAACTCTTCCAGAAATACCACCAGCAACCCAGATACAGAAAAATCAGTGAGTACAAGCCCTCCAACAAAAGTCGAAGTCCTGAACGCTATAAAGTTGCTAATCCGGAAAGCAGAATGACCAGGTAGAATTCCTCCAGAAGCACTGGAGACATATGCAGAGATAACAGCGGACATGGTCACACTACAAGTGCAGGAGGCTAAGAATTAAGGAAAAGTACCTGCCTACTGATTGGAAGAAGGACAACCTTGTAAAACTTCCAAAGAAGAGAGACCTAAGTCTTTGCAGGAACTGGGGCGGAGTCATGTTCCTGTCCACCACAAGCTAAATACTATGTCACATCATCGTGGTGAGACAAAAAAATGTCCTGGATGCCCGGTTTCAGGTAGAACAAATCATGACTGGATTAAATTGTAGCGCTACGCTGCGCATCGTCATATGACAGACGATAGAATGACAGTCAACTGGATATTTATATCAAATTCATCCACTCTGAAAACGCCTCCCATAGAGGCGTCAACAGAGAGGTATTTGACAGCTGCTTCAACCACTACGGTTCTAGTCCCACAAACTTTATCAAACTCATTCAAATGCAGCTACATGATGATGCTGATGATGTTACCTGCCAAGTGATTCACAATGGAAAGCTGAGCTCAACGACATCTTTGAAGTGAAGACAGGAGTAAGGTAGGATTGCCGCCTAGTATCATCACTGGTGATCTTTCTGGTTATGATGAACCGGACAGGATCATGCAGGAAACCATGAGATGTGAGAGAATGGGCAAAAGATGTTTGTCCAATGAAAATACCTCATAGGGTGATGATTTATGTCTAATATCTCATGTTGCACAAACTCGAAGATGTACAGGCGAAAGCCAACAAGTTGACAGAAGAGGCTAGGCTAGGCTAGACGAGGCAGCGAATGAAGATGGGATCTCCTTCGGATGAATGTGGAGAAGACAGCAACAAGAACAGGAAGCATTAATCATCATGAAAGAGAGAAACTTAAATGAAGCTATCACTTTCACCCAACTACCTTAGCAGCATCGTTTCAGCTGCAGGCGACACAAGCACAGATGAGGATATCAAATCCAGGATTGGCAAAACAACAAGATAGGCCTTCCTTTATTAGTCGGAAATGAGTGTGGAGATCTACTGGGCTGCACTGCACTGCACTGCGCTCAGCATAAAGCATGAACAACATCCAGATTCCGAACACCAATGTCAGTCAAGTGAGTCAGTGTTTGTATGTGATGGTTGAGAGAGTTGATGCATTACGAAAGCATTTCCAACAAACTGAAGACATACAAAATGAACAGCTGTCACGTATGCTCGCTCACTCACTACTGAAGATGAGGTGGTCAGAATAATAGGAATAAGCAAGAAGGAACTGTGGCTTGACAGTGAACAAACCAAGAATCCATCACCCCACAAGTATGCAGAAGAGAGTTGAGATGGATTGGATTGTGTGGGACATACAATGAGAAGACCATTTGTGGACATAAGGTATCAGGCGAGGTTGTGGATTGGAATGGGGAAGGGAAACGACGTGTATGCTGTGTGAGGGTGACATTGAGGAGATGTTGTGAGTAAGAGATGAAAGCTTGTGGTGAGTGTTTGAGCCGGGTTGAAAAGCTTGTGGAGAGGGTAGAGTGAAATTGCGACGTATTGCTGAAGCTTTATGTTCCACTGGGAACCCAAAGGAGAAATAATAATAATAATTAAACTTTCTTAATTTAATCAAGGATATGAGCTTGTCATAGAATAGCATGATTCTTCTGAACATCGTCTTATTATTTACAAACGTTTGACTAGCAATATCCAATTGTACTGTGTGTAACTTCTCTCATTCTCACAGATTAAATACTGATATTTCAGATAACCACTAAAAGTTGTTTCTTTTTAAGTGAACCTTCAACATTCACTTCCGATTTAATAGCGAAATCCACTGGGAAGCAATGGCGTCGTTATAAGATTGCCTTTAAAACTTCTCTTAACTGACTGCTTGACCACAACCCTGGAAAATATGAGTTTGCAAGTAACAATCGGTGACCAATCGGTAACTTGGTACTCGGAAACCTTCTTCAGACTTTCAGTAGTACACATCTCTCTATCAACTTCACTTTAGAAGTATAGTCAAACTCTAAATTTCATTTTCTCGATATTTAGCTCAAAAGAAAAGATGGTAATTCAGTTCAGATATCTCTTCAGTGAAATACATATGGAACAAACAGTTTTTTTTTAATTTTCAGTACAGTTCCCTTAAATAGGAAGAGGGATTTTTAAAATTCACTATCCTCAGAAATAAAGAGAATATGTACCGAAGATGATAAACTAAAAGCTCTATGAGAAATTGTGATCGAAAATAAATGTCCAATAAATTTGAAGACAAGAATATAAGGCCTAAAGTCATAATGGAATGAATACAAATTGCTCTGAAAAGAAGAACTGAATGACTGAACTTTGGGTTCTATAGTGGCAAAGCAACAGATAGCACTAGGAAGAAACTATCCAGTATCGTAAACACAAGAGAATCATATTCTGCATTCAAAACAACCATGTACAAACCCTTCAACATTACCAACGTAATAGATTGATTACTCTCATATAATGGGATTATATTTCTTTTTCTAATCATTCGTTAATTTTCCTATTAAAATTCCTTCGATATCAATCACGTTACTTTCTTTTTCTTGGGAAGTGCACATTGTTCTTTGACCGTAAATTATTCCAGAATGTTCTCTCATTTCTACAGTATGCTCAATAATGTACATGTAATAAAATAACTTCAAGAAAAAGATATTTTCTCGTCTCCATTCCTTTACCATCTTTTCCCATGATCACTGGGTTATATCTTGATTGAGAAATAGTTATCAAGTGCTAGATTATGACAGTATATGTGTGCGTGACGACAATCATGAAAAATTTTAAAACACTGAAATCATTAATATAGGAGTAAAACTTGGCGACTGTGGTAGATTGTAAATCCATTTCAGTCTGTTCATTAGAAATATCATACAGTGAAACAGTATCATTTACTGGATAACATTTCGAACACAATTTATTGTCCATATTGATATCAGGTAACTCCACAACTTCGAGACAGACTTTATATATTCCTAATTTTCTCTCCCTATCTGTGATGACAAGGGTAGTAGAATCTCCTATATATCTGGAACAGGTACACAATCATTTCTATGGCTGCGTGTATTTCGTATTGAATCGATCAGCAAAGATTCGGTTATCAATCTCTCCCTCCATCCAACTAAGTTAGTTTTTAACGCTGTCACTCTATCCCACCCTACTGTGTGATTCTGTGTTATCGCATGCAGAGCTATAGCCCAACTGTCCGCTAAATTTCTTATCTTATTAGGATCTACTAATCTTGATTTAGCTACATTTTTCTGCTCTGTTATTCTGATCGACCCTGGTCGACTGCTTTGACCTATGCACTTCACCTTGCAATCATTGCAAGGGATTTGGTAACCCAGATTATTTTGCTGAATTGTATTATCACTTCGGCAAGCATTCAGTGTTTTTTAAGCAATGTTAGAGGCTCTAAATATAGCCTGCGGATGATTGACAACAAACACGAAATCTAGGTCTAGAGGTCTCTACCGACTGATTCCAGCAACTTCAAATCACCGTTTCATTCGCTTAATCCATATAAAAGAATTAGTCAGTAGAATTGCATTAAACGTGAAAGGATGTAAACTCACCTGATGTTATTAACAATGGATACAGTTAAACACGATTAGAGTTTGTTTCTTAAGATGCATAACGTTAAATACACTTTTTTTAAAATGAACATTATTTGATACAGTGCATGGAGTAGTCACCTAGCGCTCATGAGCTTCAATAAAATCTCTAAAGTATACTCTTGTCTTGGCAAGCTGAGACTCATTTTCTTAGTCGAAATTTTATATTCTTTTTGAAAACCAGAAAAATATTAAACTCTTACTTTACTGTCCAGTGATTCCATATATTCAAAAATAAACAGATAAGACAACTTCTAACAATAAACAGCGTAACCTTAGTTTCTCTCTGATGAGCAATGGTTATGTGTAACCTGTTACAACAAGAAATTTCATTAGGAACATCGTTGAAAGCAACACTATGTAACATGAGTTTGAATTACTCCGGAATCAAATATTCCCTTAAAAGTGAAGACAAGCCATTAATCCAAGTTACATATACATAGCTCGGTGTAGGATTTACTGATGACTTTCTTCAACTATTCAACATCACAGCTCCCTTACTAAAACACCAATCGAATAGATTATAAAAGACAACAAGATTCTTGTTTCACTCCGTATGCGTCACCACGTTACACAGCAATGTGTAAACGTATTACGAACCATTTAGCCTATTATAAGTCTCTGAATTGTAATCCGAAACATTCTAAAATGTGAAGTACTCAAACGATTGATGTTTATTTCTCACACCATTTGACAAAGTGTGAAAATTTTCAAGCATTACAGTCAAATAATACCTAATTCTCACTTATTTAACTATTATAAGCGGTGAAACAGTTTCTACTGAAGTCTCAAAATACTACTTAAAACGGTGAAGAAAAAAGTATGTCAAACAATAAGTTATCTGCATAAACTAATTTTTATAATTACTTCCTTGACTTCTAAAAAGTGATCAATATTGAATATAATGCATTCACTGCCAGAAGTATTAGTGTGTAATGATAATACTTTCAACATCTTGATGCTATTAACGTGTAGTAATCACAGACTATATTTAGCTCTCTTGGGATTTATAACAATCGATAAAAGGTGTAATGAATGATCATCTGACCAATTCAATAACACTAAATGTTTTTACGAGAATTCCCTTTTTGTAAACTTTCTGATGTTATTATCTGATAGAATGGAATTAACCTAATTTACGCTTACATAGTATTCAAAGCGATCACGCTATCAAGGCAAATCTTACACGATAACAAATGCAAAATAATGATAAACAACAATGACTAACTACTTAGATAATATTTGGTAATTTACCTTTAAGAATATTTCGAAAATTATTTTATGAATTACTTTAACAGTGTACTATTAACATGTCACAATATTTCAAGAAGGTAACTGACGTCTTGACAGCTGACTTGTTGCGAAACTTAAAACATACACAAATAGAAATAGTTTAACCGGATCAATAAAATCATTCTCTGGTAACCACTGAAGGATAACTTCGAAGTCCTTTCAGCAGGCATGTGCTCGTTTACTCAGTAGCCAATAAGTCACAGTCAAAGTGTAGTAGGTACTTGGCAGACAAAACCTCGGTTGGCTCCGTGACCCACTAGTTGGAAATCAAGTAGATAGATCAGTCAGCTGCATCTGCACTCACATAATCGTCAAAGTGACCAAACATGTGTCCACCTTACATCTGATGGTATGCCTTGTAGAATGAATGTTAGTTAGATAGTTGCAGAAAAAATCTTCATAGTTTTACAATTGTTTTTTTTTGTTTTAGTGTTTATTAACTAGCTTTGGAGATTCATTGTTAAATACACCTTATGAGTCGGTCATTCGTCATCTCATATCCGTTAACCTAAGCAGAGGGAGAACTGCAAACAATTGCAATACTACGATCACGCTTATCATCTTGATATGAAATATCATAAAAATAGGTAAAATTTTGTTTATTTATATCAATATTTCTAGGTGTATGAATTAAAAAGAGGACTTCAATAATGTTCAGAAGAACAATGAACACAATTTGTCCAGTCAGTTCATGAAATTTGTGGATCAATTAACCCTTTATTATTTTGATATTCGTATTTGTCTATGTCAGGAAAACAAGAAAAAAATTGTTTGAACTCGCAGAGGCAAAATGGTTTAGGTGAAACAACCCTGATGCGTATTTCATTCATTGGGAAATATAAATACTAAAAGAATGGATATACTGCATACAATTCTTCAACTTTTTCTCAAACTGTCAAAACCCAACTTCATTAAGATATTTTCAACATACCTGTTTTTCAATAAAAAGTGTTATATGACTTCATTCTTCTTATACAAGCACTCAGAAGCAATAATCAAGCTTACTGAGTAAAGAGACCGAATGGAATAAAACGTAGACACTAACAATACGGAATCAGCGATACACTATAACTGAATGCGAATAAGACTATTAACCCTCAGAACTTTATTATTCATAGAGTCATACAAATATCAAAAGACAAAGACTGACATTCCACTGCCAGAACACTTTCTTCGATAACTGTAACATACATAGATTGGCAGTCAACTCTGTACCTCAACTCCACCGACTTTGAAAAGGCCTTAGATCGAGGAGTCGACCGAGAAGTAATTTGGCAACTGCTTTAAAACTACGGTCTTAGTGCCATAAACCTTTATCAACCTCATTCAACAACTACATGAAGATGCTACATGCCAAGTGATTCACAACAAGAAGTTCAGTGACGTTTTTGAAGTGAAGACAGGAGTGACACAAGGCTGCCGCCTACTATCACCAATCATCTTCGTGACTGTGGTAAACTGGATCATGCAACAAACAGTCAGAAGCGAGAAGAGGGGCACGCGCTGGCTGGATTTCACCGATGACATATGTCTAACGTCACACAAACATGACGATCTACTGGCGAAAACTCACAAGTTAACAGAATAGACAGGGCAGCGAAGACGGGACTTCCGGTGAACGTAGAGAAGACAGAGGTGATGAAGATACACAACCAATACCACCACCAACAGCGACAAGCTCCAATCACCATGAACGGTTGAAACTTAAACGAAGCAGCCTCCTTCACCTATCTAGGCATGGCAGCATCGTTTCAACTACAGGCGGCAGCACAGGCGAGGACATCACTAATCTGAAATCAGTGTAAGAATCTACTCCACTCAGCAGAAAGTCTGAACAACATCCGGATTCTCAACACCAATTCAGTCAAGTCAGTTCTCCTATATGCTTCAGAAAACTGGCGCATCACCAAAATCACTTCCAACAAACCACAGACATACATCACAGCAGCAGCTGCCACATACACTCGCTCACTCGATACTCAAGATCAGATGGCCAGAATAATAAGAATAAGCAAGAAGGAACTCACTCTGAGAATGAACCAACCAAGAAGCAATCACCCAACAAAATGGCAAAGAAGAAAGTGGAGATGGATTGTATTGGACATAGACTGAGAAGGCTGTTTGGGTACATCACGCGTTAGGCCAGCCGTCGAGTGGAATTTAAATGAGAAACGATGATTTGGGCGTTTGGTGCGAGTGTGGCATGGAGGAGATGATGTGAGGAAGAAATGAAAGCTTGTGAATAGTCGTGGTGCTGTGTTCAAATGACTGCAGAGAACAGAGTGGAATGGAGAGGTGCTTCTGAAGCCTTATATTCCACTAGGAACCCAAGGGGAAAATGATAATAATAACATACGTATACAATTCCCACCTATAAAAATATTCAAGGCCAAAGACAGAAGAGCACAATTTTATTAGCTACATCACATATGGCATCGTCAACTTATAAACACGAATCAAAATCTGAAACAAAAACACTTCTACCTCGACAATCTATGACTTTAAATGCTGATTTTCCACTTCTAGCCGCTTCCTATCACTGAGATCGTAAATGATTGATAATTTGCATGTGTCTCATTGTATAAAGTACTTTTACATATGAAAGAAGTCATTTTGCAACGGTCGACGATTATTCCTATAGCACTGTAAAACCAGATGAATTTCACAGTGACAAGGTTTTGAATGTCAAAAAATGACCTATTGACCCATTTTGAAATCACTTGTGGAAAAAGTAGTTACATCTTACACTTTTTGGACAAAAGTTTGAGCATTACAGCAATTATCTTCAATAGGTGAGAATAATCAAACTTCAGATTCTTATGTGTTAATGAAATTATGAAATTAACCACTGTAAAACGAAGGTGAAATAATAGCCAAAACCAGTCACCAATACAGATTTTTCCGTCGAACGTTTTATTGATATAGCAGATATATGAAGTACTTGACTGACACAACGACTCACTTAAACAAATTCCTAAGTAAAGGATGTGGTATAGAGGTTGGTTTCAGTTCTGTAAGTCAGATGTTAGATGAGACAAATTCTAGATGGATTCTTCTTTTTGCGAGTTTTAGGACTTCAGAGAGCAATGGGTAATGAGCATAACCAGAACTGTATGCTAGTCATATTGGTAGACATGACTGATTCCCACCAGAAGGTCGTTATACCAGAAACTAGCCTTTATGTACAAACGTTTATGAAACATTGTTTTAAATGAGAGTGTGAGTGATTCAGTAATTTAACAGTATTTTCTGCCCCTGTTCGTACGATTTAATGTTTCCACTGGTGTGTAATGCTGAAGAGTCCCATACTAGGACGAAACAGCTGTCTAGTGTTCTCAGACTCCCAATATTTCCCCAACTGATATCATTTCATGATGGTACTCACGCTTAAAATATTCAAAATTCTACAAAAGACCAAGTTTCTTCCTTTGTAACCATGATTCCGGAATTAGCTGTGTTGTGCAAGTACATGAAAACGAAACTTAGTGAAAATAATACTAATCCTGTAAGTTAATTTGATGACTTTAAAATAGTTGTAGAATTCCACGAATTCCACCTAAGCATTTTTATCGTGTATGACTAAAGCAGTAATTCACAGGTTTATGATAACAAACTAAGCTCGAGAAACGAAATTTGATGTCATATAAATGAAGCTTGAAGTAACATACTGTTTAAAAATAGCAGTATGGAGAAAGAGTAGTTTTTTTAAGAAAGATACAAGGTTATATCTATTGTCTGCAGTTCATTATTCAATGAACAACTATAGAACGATTAACAGATTCGATAAATTAAACATTCTACAATAAGGTAAGTAAATGTGGCATTCAAATGTTCTCTGATGAATACCTGCACATGTTTGCGGCCTAACAACCATATATCTAGTATTTTTAACAGAAATACGTTAAAATTCTTCTACTTTTATTGAAATTTAAGAAAATAGTCATAATGGCTTTATTCGGAAAGATATTTTTGGAATACTTACTGTACAGAATTTTCAATATGTCATATAATATCAACTGGACAGAAAAGAAATAAGTAGAAATCATATACATAAAAGGAACATTTACTCCATCTCTAACCTTTTTTTAAGATAATGAGTTAACTTAGATAAAGAATTACATTTATAATACATAACAAGCTGTATACTCGTTAATTAGTTCGCTTTCAAAAATAGTAGTTCATTTCTCATACATTCTTCCTAGCATAGAATGCCAGCTGAATACAGACTTGTAGAGTTTTTATATTTAGTAATACATGCAAAAAGTCTTCCATACTTGTTGCTGGTTTTGTCTGACAGCAAACATCCAGAGAGATTATAAGAAAAGGATGTTGCTCATCTGATAAAATAACTTCTGCTAGATGTCTACATGCTTTTATATGTTTGTTTACAACAGTTCTAATTTAAAGGTTTAAAGGAGCACCTCCAGTTCCATTGACATTCTACAAAGTTCTGCTCAATACATCATAGCGTTTTCTCAGCAACCCGCGAAAGAAAAAAGGTGAACAGTAGAGGAGAATAAGCAAGATATAAGAGTTTATAAAACATGCGCGTTCTGGATTCTTCTGTAGCCACAACCAACCAATTTATCACAAGAGAAGAGGTTAAGTTATATCTGATAGTACCAGCTTCCTATTATAAGGACCAGGAAAAGTCCGAAGAAAAATACACACCAAGATAGATCACACTTGTAACATTATGTAACCGATAACCATCAACAGAATATGGTATCTGGTCATCTGAAACCAAAGTTTATGGTATGGCACTTTACAGAATATGTCACATTAAGTAAATGATACATAGAACACTATGACAATCTTTATCCAGTTTCATGCGTTACTGTTGCATAAATTGATTCAGTCAAAAAAATTAGATAAACCTCAATACAATGATGTTTTACAGGTAAAGACTAACAATGCTTGAACACCTTTTTGTGTCAATGTTTGTTTTATACTAATGTAACAAAATCACTTATAATGTTTCTCATACAGGATAATTTATTTTAGTCGGTGTTAGCTTTTTAAGGAGGATTATGTAACGTTCTTCATTCTCTGTTTTATTTGATTTATTTTATGTATCCACAAAGTGACACATTGCTTACTTGATTATTGTCTATAGTTGTATCACGTCGAATTTTATAGTGTAACTCATAAAAGTATGGATCATACTAAAACATTAACTGTCAGACATCCAATACATCAGTTATTGGAATAATATTAGACGATACAGAAGTAAGTTGCTCCTTATTATACCCACTTCGTGTCAAGGGTTGGCATTGTTAACATGAAAATGGGCATAAGGGAACCAAACAGTGGATTATAATAGAGGTAAAGCAAGTAATCCTTTTTTATAGTGATACAATCCACTTGACTGTAGCTATCATCGATATCCAGGAGGCTAATCTCATCCTATTAGATGCTTATCAGTTGAGAGAACCTATGTTTCAGAGAATGATAATTTTCCCAGTATAACTCAAACCTATTAGTCACGACCTCAAAAACTGTACTGCTGAGTCACGAATACCATTTTCACTCTACTTCAATGCAAAAACCTGAAACTTTTCATATATTTTTGTTCATACCCTTTAGAAAATGGTAAACAAAAATAACAACATGCAATTACACTAAAAGTGCAAGATATTCACTCCACAGCCTGATGCCATGGAGGAGTAATACTTCATCTAGCTAACTAACTCGGAAAAGTTTTGAAAAGGTTAGCCTATAATTGTTAGTTTTATGTTATTACTGATAAGAGTTTTAATCTAACAATTTCTGAATGTAATTATATTGTTCTTAAAAATGAAACGGGGTTAAGTTTCACTATCAAACATTTTTATGTTACATTTGGGTCAGGAAACAGGGGAAGGTAACCACTGACAAAAGCAAACGATAAAAACTATCCGTAAACAAATTATTTCAGAACCGATCTTTAGGGTCGACTGAAAACATTATATTGATGAACTCGAAAAGGCTGTGAACTTGAAGAAATTCAGATTATTTTCTCTTTTACCTTAGTAATGTAAATCAGAGAAGGATTTCGAAAAAAGGACAGAGTGTATAATAACACAGTTTATGATACATAATTTTAGGGTAGCTTTCATCACGGAACGACATAATTTGGAGAACGATTGCAAACAAGAGAGTATTGGAAAGTTGTCTGCTTCTACTTTGAGGTTTCTCAACACAACCCCACTAGGGATCGAACACTAGAACACTGAAATACCTAATTCAAACCTAAAAGAACTACTGCTCAGATCCACTTTTAAAGTTCAATTTTCCTTCAACTATGTTATCTTCATTCACACCAATGGAATCGCTATGCATTCTCCTCTCGGTCCACTAACGACAGATTAGTTTCTGTCCATTTTGAAAATCAACAATCTAAAGCCAGTGATTGAACCTCGCCTAGTTTACTAGTTCACTAGTTTATTAACCGGTCCTAAGCTCGTAAAAAGAGGGAACGTTGGTCATAGGGCTAGAAAACCTACTCCTTAAAACCAATCCAACCACTACAGAAACTTCAGAGCATAAAAAAAATATTAAAAATAAATAAAGACTAATTCCTATCTGGAATCGGAGAGACGAAATGACGCCAGATGGTGAAAGCATTCGGGAAGCCAATTGCCCAATGTGACTCCATTTTTCTCAATTAAAGAGAAAGGGAGAATGTGAAAATGGCTTGTCCGCACAATATATGAACCTAGCAAGGCTGCCTAAATTGCTACAGAAGTAAGAATGTATAGGATACAAGTGCTAGGAATCTGGGAGGAATCTGCAGATGGAATGGAAGTGGACTCTCTAAACTGTCATCTCAGAAGGAGTCAACAATCTACGCCGATATTGTCACCCAGATGACAACCACGAAGAAGCACACTGAGTTTTCGACTGACTATCATGATGTCCCCCCCCCAACAGCATCGAAGGCTGTCTCTCATGCAGTGGGAACCAATCTCCTCCAGCATTAGGATCAGCATCATGACAGCAAAATGGATTCAACTCAAAAGGAAGGAAAGTCATAATCATACAATGCTACCCTACGCTACTCACCTACAAATAATGCAGATGAAGAGAAGAAGGAGGAATTCTACACACAACTGCAATCGGGGCCATGACAAGACCCTACCCAGTTGGCGACATCAAAACGCATTCTAATGGGTGGGATGATACGAATGCCAAACTTGGATCGGACAACACGAGAAGAGAACTCCTGATGAGTCGAGAATCACTCGATGAGACGAACGAGAATGGAGAGCTGTTTGCACTTTTCTGTGCATTGAACGATTAGATGACTGGAGGCACTGTGTACAAACACAAGGATATTCACAAAGTGATATGGATTTGATTTCTGCAGATGGATACACTAAGAATCAACTCCACCTCATGTCAAGGTGAAGAAAGTGGAGACGTAGCCCACTGGACACAGGATGAAAAAGAAGAGCATGTGTAGTTTCAGGTCACTATCTAGTGCAAGGAACCAGCCTTCCAAATCAAGTTGCAGGCCTCGAAAGAATTGGGTGATAGACCACAGTTGAAGTTGAAAACCCAGAACAGAAAGTGAAGGAGGAAACGTCAAAGGACATCTTCACGTCGTCAGTAATCAGGACAAAATGGCAGGTATTAAGCAACATTCCTGAAGAAATCTGCATGAAAGAACACTGAAAGTCTTAGAAGGTGGTATGGAAGGAATCCTGCGTAACCGTGTTAGGAAGGAAAAAGGACGGACGAGACAAGAAATGGAATGGATCTTGATGCATACATGGAAGCTGATAGAGGAAAGAGGAGATGGTGAAGCAAATGATCCAGTCCAGTTCAGTGCAAGGATGAACAGCGAAAGAGGAACTGAGCACAACGTATAAAACACTAAACTGCACAAAGAAGTAAGGATGAGTGCGCAAAAAGACAAAAGACACTTCTAAGACACATTGGAAAGTGAAGCAAAACAGGCTGCAGGCTGGTACGAGAGACCTGACAACATTATATCAAATAACCAGGTTACTATCCGGGAGGGAAGACATCAACACAGATGAAATCAATGAAAGATAGTGAAGGAAACCTAGTTACCAAAGAGGGGAAATAAAGAAAACAATGGGCTGACCACTTGAAGAAAACTCTTGAATCGACCACCACCAACAATAACTGAAACTCGTCCTGAAATACCACCAGCAGCCCAGCCACAGAGCAATCAGTGAACGCAAGCCCTTTCGAAAAAATCAGAAGTCCTGAATGCCAAAAAGTTTCTTAAAGCCAGGAAAGCAGAAAATCAGACGGAATCCCTCCAGAAACACTGAAAACGTACGCGGAGACAACGGAGAACATACTCACACCACCACTACAGATGGTTTGAAAGGAACGAAAGTTACTTGCTGATTGATTAAATGAAGGGCTACCTTGTCAAACTTCCAAAAAAATGAGACCTTAGTCTTCGCACGAACTGGCGCGGAATCGTGCTCCTGTTCACCACAAGCAAAACGTTATGTCGCATCATCCTGGAGAGACTAAAAGATGCACTGGATTCAAAATTACGACTGGAACAGGCTGACTGCCTAACTGCCTTCAGGAAGAACAAATTATATACGGATTAATCGCAACGACACGCTACGCATTATCATAGAACAGAGAGTAGAATGCCAGTCAACTGGATATTTACCTCAAATTCATCAACTTTGAAAACGCCTCCGACCAAGGAGTCGACCGAGAGGTATTTTGGTAGCTGCTTCAACATTACGGTTCTAGTGCCATTAACCCTTGTCAAAATCATTCAACAGCAGCCATTCGATACTGATGATGCTACCTGCCACGTGATTCATAACGGAAAGCTGAGTTGAGTGACGCCTTTGAAGTGAAGACAGAAGTAAGATAGGATTGCCGCCCACTATCATCACCGATTATATTGTTGATTGTGGTCGACTTGAGTAGACTAGACTATGCAGCAAACCGTGAGGAGTGAGAGGATGGGTATACGCTGTTTGACGGATATAAAAACCTCAGAAGAAGATTTCGATTTCGCCGACGATGATGATTTATGTCTAATGTCTCATGTTGCACGAACTCGAAGGTCTACAGGCGAAGACTAACAAGTTGACAGAATAGGCGAGGAGAGGCAACGAAGGAAGATCGGACTTCCTTCAGGTGAACGTATAGAAGGCAGAGGTGATGAACATATCCATACAAAAACAACAACAAGTAGCAATAACCATCAGCAGGAGAAAACTAAACGAATTTGTTTCTCTCAGCTACCTACGCAACGCAGCATCATCTCAGCTACAGGCGTGGACACAGATGAGGATGTTAAAGCCAGTATTGGAAAAGCAAGCCAGACAGGCCTTCATTAACCTGAAATCAGTGTGAAGATCTGCTGCACTGTACTGCACTTCACTTCACTGTACTCAGCATAAAGCGTGAACAACATCCGGATTTTGAACACTAATGTCAGTCAAGTGAGCCAGTGTTTGTATGTGACGGTTGAGAGACTTGATGGGTTATGAAAAGCATTTCCAACAAACTGCAGACATAAATCGTCAACAGCTGTAGTCTGTGCTCATTCGATACTGAAAATGAGATGGCCAGAATAATAAGAATAAGTATGAAGGAACTCTGGCTTGGCAACCAACCAACTAAAACCCGTTGCCTAATAAGTATGCAGAAGAAAGTGGAGATGAACTGGATTG
The DNA here is from genome assembly GCA_944470555.2 of Heterobilharzia americana. Classification (NCBI taxonomy): domain Eukaryota; kingdom Metazoa; phylum Platyhelminthes; class Trematoda; order Strigeidida; family Schistosomatidae; genus Heterobilharzia; species Heterobilharzia americana. Next base: position 75,171,690 of record OX104130.1, on the reverse strand, counting down.
GGCAGACACTGAGAAGACGGTTTCGGGGACATCACGCATCAGGCGAGGTTGTCGAGTGGATTCCTCATGAGAAATGACGAGTATGGTGTCCGAGGTGAGGATAACATTTAGGAGATGGTGTGAGTAAGAAATAAAAACTTGTTTGTAGTTGTGGAGCCAGGTTAAAAAGACTGGAGAGAGGAGAGTGAAATTGCGACGTGATACTAAATCTTTATGTTTCACTAGGAACTCAAAAGACAAATAATAATGAAAATGAAATAAAGCCAATGATTGACAAGTTTTCTGTGTACAAAAGGTATGTTGACGATATCTTCGTAATTCGACATGTCAACTGTTACAAACTATATTTTGAAAGTACTGGACAGTTCCAAACCGTCAATTAAGTTCACACTTGAAGTAGATTATGAATCAATGAGTCCAGTTTCGAACGTAGAAGTCACCAGACGAGATGACGGAACACTGAGGAGTTCCATATGCAGGAAACCGATATAGAATGGTCAGCTTGTGAACTTCTATGGATGGGTACTTATGAATTTAAAAAAACACATCGTGTCCCCTGCTCACTGTATTCAAGGAATCTGCAGCACTAATACCTTAGAAGAACTCATTTCTCAAAATGGTTCTGTCTGGAAAACAGATATCCAGCACGGCTTGTAAACAAAAATACAAGACCCAAACTGCAAACATAGATACCCACTTCATATTATACATGAATCTTGACTTAAAAGGTGACCTCACGGCTAATATTTTGCAAAGAAGAATTTCAAACCCGCTAAAGAAAACTTCCTTCGCGTCAACCTTTACAACAGTATTCTCCAACCGTCCAATGTTTTCTGACAATCCTAAAGACAAGCTTTTGTATCTGACCTGTTCATGTCAAGCCAGGTATGTATGCCATTCTATGTGCATTCTTCCCAAACCGGTTAATAAACATTACTTAGCATGGGTGCAAAGAGATTTGAGTGGATCCATCAGAAGTGTAATAATTGGACACCTTGTCAACATTGTTCACAGAGTCACAACTGATTCAACGTTCAAAATCATCTACAGAATGAAAAGAAACCTTCATTCTAGAAATATAAGATTCCACTTGAAAGATAATGTGATGACCATAAGGTGGCGTCATCCTAAAGAGAAGTTTTCTCTCATTTCGTAAATTGTTTCACACTTGTTAGTGTTTTAATAGGCATTAACAATTAATAACAAAATAAATGGGTAGTAAGAAACAAGTCACATTACACAGATATCAAACCCTTGAATATTTCATCATTCATATAATTTTATATGAATGAATTTAGTAGCAGTAATTTACAGACAAATGTATCATACCTAAATCAATTAACTAATCATTCCATTTGGTCATCAGTCATGACCAGTCATGACACACTTACCTCCTATTATGTAGACCATAAACCAACAGAGGTCTAGCATCTCAGCCCAAGTCAGTCAGCAACGTGTTTCAGCATGAAAATGAAGCTCCCCAAGTAAGTGAAGTAGTTAACACATTCCACCACTTCATTCCTTATCATTAAACTGGGAGTAATTACACCACGACAGTACTTACATTTGACAGGTGCTAGTAAAACTTATGCTAAACATACTCATATTTCTGCTCAAAGAGTTCTGAAGACCCTGCATATTGTCAACGTCTTGACCCGTTAGAATGATATGGTCTGTACACTCCAAGCTAACCAGATGACCTTCAGAAAGTAGATCAACCTCTGTAAAGTCAGATGTACCTAACTTTATGTCAATTAGTACGCATACAATGAAGTTAAACATGGACGGTAACAGTGGACATCTCTGTCGGACACCACTAGTCGTTGTCAACTTCGATGACAACTCTCTATTATCCCTGACAAAGCTAAGTGAGCTCAAGTTGAAAACTTTGGTTTGAGATGCTGACAGTCATCTATTGATTTGGCTTAGTAAAATAATCACGGAAAAAAACAATAGGTATCATTAACTCCAGCTTTAAAAATAAAGGTATCCAGCAGAAATATAAGAATGAGATGTCCACTTAAATGACCTGTTCTTGTTCCCTAGATTTAACTAGCTATATTTCGTCATCTTGCCCGTAGTCCATATTTTGATATATTCTGTGCTTTTTGTTGGTAGGCGTTACAAAATGATGCACCACAAATCTTGTTCACTGTCATAAGCTACTACTACCTAATTTAACTGGAATGTTATAGAGATTAACACATTCATACCTACAAGTCAGAATAAGAAGAATAATCTTCAAACTAATAATGATAGTAAAATTCAGTTAGTGTCGTAAATTCGCCTAGATATTGTACAATTTTTTCGTACTTTTTATCTTTGACTTGGGTTCCTAGTGGAATATAGGGCTTCAGTAGCACCTCTCCATTCCACTCTGTTCTCTACAGTCACATAAACAGAGCACCACGACTACTCACAAGCTTTCATTTCTTCCTCACATCATCTCCTCCATGCCACACTCGCACCAAATGCCAAACTCATCGTTTCCCATTTAAATTCCACTCGACGGCTGGCCTAATGTGTGATGTACCCAAACAACCTTCTCAGTCTATGCCCAATACAATCCATCTCCACTTTCTTCTTTGCCATTTTGTTGGGTGATAGCTTCTTGGTTGATTCATTCCAAGATTGAGTTCCTTCTTGCTTATTCTTATTATTCTGGCCATCTGATCTTGAGTATCGAGTGAGCGAGTGTATGTGGCAGCTGTTGCTGTGATGTATGTCTGTGGTTTGTTGGAAGTGATTTTGGTGATGCGCCAGTTTTCTGAAGCATATAGGAGAACTGACTTGACTGAATTGGTGTTGAGAATCCGGATGTTGTTCAGACTTTGTGCTGAGTGGAGTAGATTCTTACACTGATTTCAGATTAGTGAAAACCTGTCTTGCTTATCCGATACTGGCTTTGATGTCCTCGTCTGAAAACGGCTATCATAAAAAGTTCGTCAAGACTGTAACAATTAAAACAGCTGAAGAAAAGCGCCTTCAAATGGCGCCGGAGAAACCTTAGGTTTCAAAGGAGATGCATTTGTAGAAACACTGACACTCGAACTCAGACGTTTGATACGAAAAACCTTCTTTGCCGCCTCACCATGTATCGTGTTTACTACTCACTGTATGATGCCAATGCAGTTGAAGGATAGGCTTCCAAATTTGGTCACACCCTTTTGTATTTATAAATTAAACTGCTCTTGTGGAGACGGTCAGTGATGCTTTTGAAGTAAAGACAGGAGTAAAACAAGGATGCCGTTAACTATCACCCATGATATTCCTGAGTGTGGTTGACTGTATCATGCAACAAACGATGAGAAGCGAGAAGAGGGGGATACGCTGGCTGGCCCGGGGAACAGATCTTAGAAGATTTGGATTTCGCCAATGATGACTTGTGTCTGATGTCGCACAAACTTGAAGATCCATGGGCGAAAACCGTCAAGTTGTCAGAAGAGGCAGTGAAGACGGGACTTCAAGTGAATATAGAGAAGACAGAGGTGATGAGGATACCCAAACAACAATATCAACAAGAAGCTTCAATCACTATCAACGGGAGAAACTTAAAGCAGGTAGCCTCTTCCACATATCTAGGCAGCACTGTTTCAACTACAAGCGGCACAGGCACAGACGAGGATGTCAAAGTCAGAATCGAAAAAGCAAGACAGGCGTTCATTAGCCTGAAACCAGTTTGGAGATCTTCTGCACTCAGCATAAAGTACAAGACCCGGATTTTCAACACCAATTCAGTCAAGTCAGTACTTCTGTTTGGCTCAGAGAGTTGGCGCGTCACGAAAAGCACTTCCAGTAAACTACAGACATTCATCAACAACTGCCTACGCTCACTCGCTACTGAAGATCAGATGGCCAGAATAGTGAGAATAAGCAACAAGGAACACTGGCTAACCAACGAACCAACCAAGAAGCTATCGCTCAACAAATATGCATTGGAAGGAAGTGGAGATGGATTGTGCATAGACTGAGAAGGCCGACTTGGGACATCACGCTTCAGGCCCTCAAGTGGGATCCCTATGGGAAGCGACGAGTTGTGCATGAGCTGAGGGTGACATGGAGGAGATCGTGCGTGGAGGAAATGAGAGCTTGCGGGCTGTCGTGGTGCCAGGTTCAAAAGATTTCAGAGAACAGAGCGCATTGGAGACGTGCTACTGAAGCCGTATGTTCCATTAGGAACTCAAGGGACAAATAATAAAATAATAATAATAATATCTGGAGACAGTTGCATATGCAGAATGACTCTGTAAGCCTATCATCGCTTCACTGAACACTGCCCAACGTGGTTAGTCAAAGGAACAGTGAAATCTACCAAAAGCTCAATACTCACCCATCTAGTTAGTAGATGCTGAGCATAAGATTCACATAACCTGAGCATTGACTATTATTTACAAAGTCCCTTCACAATACTCCAAGTTTATGTGCATCGAATTGCTAAGCCTTGCAAAAGCCATAGCAATTACAATATTCGAACCTAATTTATGTATTCAGAAGATGTCTGTTTATTCCTTCGACTTCAACGCAGATACAGTTACCATAAATACCTTCTTGGTCACCGGGATAAGTGTAAATGTAAATATTATCTCTGTTTATACTCTTATCATTATCATTTTATTTTTCGTCCTTAGTTTCATAATTGTTTAAGAATTTTGGCATTTTACTATCTAATAGCTATACGACAATAAATTTATTTCTCTCTGTCGCGGCACACACATAACTCACTCAAATACCAACAAGGATTGACTGATGAGAATAAATAAACTTTCCAAGATTTAGTCTTGTTCTTACCAGCTTTACTGTTTTATTCTAATTCATATGTCAGAATTAATTTAACCATATTGGTATCAAATGAGGACTATGCTGAATAGAAGAGATCAAAAAATTTTACAGATTTTTTTAAGTGTGTGAAGATGACATTGTCTAGAATGACACTGAAATCTTCACGACTAAACTATCCATCTTAGAGGAGAAAACAACATGAAAGATGAAAGCACTCAATTAAAAAATGTTGATTACCAACGTATTATTATTATTATTATTATTTGTCTCTTGGGTTCCTAATGGAACATAGGGCTTCAGTAGCACACCTCCATTCTACTCCCTTCTCTGCAATCTTTTAAACCTGGCTCCACAACTGCCCACAAGCTCTAATTTCTTCCTCACACCATCTTCTCCATGTCACACTGGAACGTTCAACTCGTCGCTTCCCATCTGGGTTCCACTAGAGGGCTGGCCCGACGCGTGATCTCACCGAATTGTCTTCTCAGTGCATATCCAAACCATCTCGACTTCCTTCTGCATATTTGTTGAGCGATAGCTTCTTAGTTGGTTTGTTGGTAAGCCAGTGTTTCTTGTTGCTTATTTTTATTATTCTGGCAATCTCAGCTTCGGCAACCAGCCAGAGTAGGCAGTTGTTGATGAATGTCTGTAGTTTGTTAAAAATGCTTTTCGCAACGCTCCAAGTCTCTGAGCCATACAGAAGCACTGACTTGACGTTGGTGCTGAAAATCCAGATCAAGCATTACCAACGTACTGGTGTATAAAACAAAAATGTTTTATCAAACTCATGCATCGTAGAATAATGTAGAATGAAGAAAGATGTTAGAATGATGTAATCGCTTGGTATATCTTTAATGTGAGCTTCCTGGGCATTCTCCTGCCACCATTTTATACTGACATTCACAAATATCAAGACAAATTTTAAATAGCCTATCAATAAAAATAATATTGCCAAAAAAAAATTAATCGCTACCATGAGAAATATGACTGTCACTTTTTTTATGACGGAATTTGCTTTAAATATTGGTAAATTTGGGGAAATAAATTTTCATTCCCAAATTTCCAAAGTCTGGTCCCTCGAGAATAGAGTTGATTCAAAAAGCTAATTGATTATATTTAGAATTCTTTGTCAAGAAATATGTGAAGACTTTATACATTTATTGTTTCCTAGATAGCTCAAGATGTAACTGGAAAAATGATGGGATCTCTTTATTTTGCTTTCACTTTCTCATAATTATCTGAAAAGGGTTTTCTAGAGTTACCAAACAAAGGATAGTCATTCTTTTGACAGATGTATCATCTTCATTTAAAACTTCCAGTAACACTAGCAAAGACAGCTGCTGATATTAGCTCACAGAAATATCATCAGTTTAAAATATTATTGATGACAACATCTGAGATAGGCACGATTTAGCAGACTAGTATAACTAATATAGGATGATGATTGGAGATTCAATAATAATCGGAGGAGTTACAGGATTCCAACCAACGACTTACACACCACCCAACTAGTTATCAGTCGACCTTGCTGCAGGTTGGTAGACAGCTAGTCTAGTTCAAATCCTGTCTAACCTATGTTTTTACTTTACTTCCAACCATCACTTTGTGCAAATGTCTAATTAAATTTATCAGTACTTTTATGAAACAGAATAAAAACATTCTGATAAACTCTTTTCAAAAAAGAATGTTCATCAACTGAATTAATTTCAGCGAAAGTATAAATAAATAGATTTGTCATTTGGTCCGTGTATCAGAATCATATTTCATTCCATATACATTTGACATCACAAATACATTCTTCTTAGTGCAGGTGTAAAAGTCGTTAGGAAGACTTCCTTTAATCAGAGTTAAAAGTTCACCATTTTCTCACAAAATAGTTTAAGTGAAATGAAATATGTTACAGTTGTTGTTATGTTACTTTTATTTTCACGTTGACAGACAGGGCCAAACTGTTCGACCTCTCCTGTTGGCAGATTGGCTCCCATGTGGACGCCTCGATACTGCCCGATATTCATGATGTTATATTAATCTTGGTGACTAGTAGAGGAATCCAGGATGCGCGTTTTGGTCTATTCCTCACTCGTGAGCTAGATGCATCTGTACCGCCAATTAGTGACGTTGTCTCCATTGAGAGTCGAACTTTGTACCCATTGCTTCAAATGCAAAAGCATTATCTACTAGGTCACCGAGGCACGATAGTCACCTCTTTTATAACAGGTATCAGTTGTTGTTATGATACTTGTAATTTCCCGCCACTATACAGAGCCGAATCGCTCGACGAAACGCGTTTCCTGAATTCCTCTGCTAGTCATCAAGATGAATAGAACATCGTGAAATATGTTACAGTTGCCAACTGAGAAACTTGTGAAGTTTAGTTAAATTTCTCGCTACATTCTTAGTTCTTGTGTATAATTATGTAGTCAGGAATATTTACGCCGAGGGATTTTTTCAGCTCCATGCTCCCAAAATATGTTGAAAGTTATCATCTGAGTAGTTTAGTAGTTCGTAGATATTTATATTTAGTTATTTTATTTTATTGAAACAAGATTTCTCCACAGATGTATTTTCAAACTGATATAACTTAAACAATAAGTTCAAAATTACACCCGATATGGTAAATTAGTTGCTTGGAATATAGGAAAGGCATTATGGCAATAAAAGTTGTATTCCAACAACTAAATGAGTACGTCTACAGGTATATATTACAGCAAGTTTTATATAAATTAAGCTATCTAGTCAAAAAAAACACTTATCTCTTCATTCTGATAAAAAGGAAATTCTAGAAGTGAATTACATTTACGATACCTAATGTAACATGGCATTAAAACGTCGTTCGACAAAAGCTCCATTAGAATATGTATACAACAGTTACTTCTACAGTTTTTGTTGAATGGTCATTAACCGATAATCAATTTTGTATTGCCTAGTCCTAATTTTTGACCAAATTCCATCATATAATTTTTAATGAGGTCACAAAGTTAAGAGATTCACCACAGCTGTGTGTTCTGATCAACCATTATGCCCAATACACTTTTACAAGAGGTCATTCCTAGGTCAAATGACTAAGTGACAACCTCCTTGTTTGAGGTGTTGCATGATGTAGGTTCGACTGTTTATTGGGGATATTAGTTCTGTCTAAGTTGGAGAAATACTCTGCTGGAGGGAGGGGACCAAAAAAATGCATTTAGCTAGGATTCCTTTACATATTCGATAATCGCATTGAAATACGATTCGCAATCGAGTTGGCTTTATCCTTGTACAAATTATAATTAAGGAGTAACTAAGTGAACATAGACATGATACTTCACTTTGTATTGTGAGCTGCATCATTGAGTACTTCTATAGTGTCACTTGTTATATCTGGTAACAGTCTATTTCAAGGGGGTTATTTCTTATTAATTAGCATTCGATTTGTCAGTGTACCGTATGTAGTTGGGTTAATGTTTCCAATAGGACCAGAATTCCCTCAAAGTTACTCCGAACGCGAAACCAATTTACAGCTGCTGAAAAAGGGTTATTTTTCGATAGAATAACTTGACTGTTTCTACCCTGATAAATGGGTTTATTTGTATGGTTTTATGTTTCAATGTGCTTGGTATATGCTTATTTACCTAAGCAATTAAAAACATCATACAAGAACACAGATAAATGTCTATTTTTGAGAGGTAATTTTTCTTGAATAGAAATAGTGCATTAACTATCATTTTCTTGTAAAAATATTTGGCTTACAGTTTTGTGGAAATCTGTTGATTCCAAGTCGATATTCATCACAGGTTTATACCACTTGGGGAACCACTGCAAATACAGGAACACAGCACAGCTGTTTCTTCTTGAGGTGGAGCTTCTCAGTCATGTACAACCATGGCCCCACCAGCTTCCATTCTATAGTCAATAGATTATTTTATTTTATTCCATAGACGTTTTACTAATTGCTTACAATTTCAAACACTAATATTCTAATAAACAACCTACAAATAGTCGGTTTTACATTCTACTCACTGAGACACAAAACTAAGTAGCTGATTACGTGTTAACTTCACTGTCGTGTGAATCCAACTAATCTATTTTTTGATTCAGAATACTCATACTGACAGCACAGTCAGATCTCCTGCAACTCCCGTAGCAACTTAAGTTTTGCTTCAACCACCGAACATCGACGATAACAATCTGCCACAGCATATTTATCCCTGAAAGTTTCATCAATCAAATAAATATTCAGTAAAAATTATGTATTCAACAGCAGAAACATAATAATATTTCACTCCCCTTCTGACTTGTGATTTGCACCTAAATGATCGCTCCATCTCGCTTTTGCTTTTTTCAGAATGTCATTGTATTTCCTTTATCCTCACCTCTATTCTCATTCAAGCTAACTGCGTTTTCAATAGTACTATCATGTTATCATTGCGATGATTTATATTAACCACCTATAATTTCTCCGGGCAATTTTTTGCATGATTACGTAACCGCTTCTACTAACATGCAATCTAATATCATTCATCAGACAATATTCTTTACAAATCCTACTAAGACATTTTTCTTGTATGATCGAATTTCGCCGTTTTAACCTCTTTTTTTGTAGTGATGTTCAAACGATTTCTCCTCATCTTTAAAAACATTAAATTATAAGTTGAAATACTTCATATGAAGTATATCAAATATTCTGCATTGTGATTGTTTACTTATTCAGATTATATGCAGTTGTTGAAATTTGATCTCACTGTGCAAATGCCTATCCTATTGTGTTGTTCCAAGTCATATTCCTGAGAACTATTTCAGTAATCAAAGTAATGGAGTCGAGGAATTAGTAAGAGAATATCTACGCCACAAGTGTCACGAAAATCTTGATAGAAGAATTTAAGCCTGGGATTTTAGTCTTATTATCATGAAATTATTTGACACAATTCAGGTGTGATTACCGTGACAACGACAAATAATCTAATATGACTTGTATAACATGTTTGATATGCGTGACTGTCATTTATTTTCACAGTGCACGATAAGATTGCCTAGATCTTTGTAAGAAGCCGTAAATCCCTGAATCATATCACAATCAGTTGTGCTGCTTCAAGGTTTCCAGAAAAAGTACGTCAACTACGTGCGAATATTAGATGGGTTGAAGAAACGAAAAGTAATAAAATATTCCCTTTCTAGAAAGGTCTGGAAATAGTTAAGGTTATTGTAAATATATATACAAACCGTTCTATTGTGTGCATTTCTTGACGTTGAAATATCCTATCTGTTATCTTATAGCCTTCTCAACTTACCGAGGAACTCAGTGGCCTTCATGGGTGGCATCTGAAGGCTATTGTTCACATGTACATACATAACCAGGTCATATCAAATACATATAAATATGCAGATGTGACTCTAATACTTTCAAGCGATTCTGACTTTCTACACGTCTCACTGTTTGAATTTTGGTACACTGTATACGCTTCACTGAGCCTATGATTCAACAAATTAACTGAACGGAAGAGGACATATTTGCACATTACTAACTGTAAGCCTCTCTTTCTCCACCCGTGAATAACAGATGGCCTCGGTGACCTACACATATAACAGGCTTGCTCGTCCACACCACTCCATAATGCATAAAACTGAAACAAATGATTTTACACCTGATAGACAGAATAATGCACAACGATTAATTTTGCTTGAAATGCAGCTATTTAGGTACTATTAGTCATATGAAAAAGAATTAGGAATCAATGCAGAGCTCTTTAGCTATGCTGTGCAGAATTACTGCCAAACTATTCTTGAAGAAACGTCTCTCTAGAAATAAGCATAACAACATGACACGTAGTATTTATCCATCAAACAACTAGAAATCCATCAAAAGTATTTTGTGCACGCTTCTTAATCTTAACGCTTTCTGATGGTAAAACATATTCAAGTGAATGTCTTACTTTTATTTCAAGGTCTGAATTTATTAGTTTCGGGAAAGAGTTAATTACATTATAATTACTTTACTGATAGCTAACATTGGAATCCAGAACTCACGTTGCGACTCATTTGAGACCCATCAACTGTATGTCCCCTTATTTCATTGAGCTATGTTATTCTCACTGAGACTCTAACCTAGAAGTTATCAATTCAATAGTCCTTCATCCTACTGCTAGCCATTACTAGAGAAATTATAACATGGTGAGTCTTAGAGCAGTTTCAAGACATCCGTATAGGAGCCCATATACTAATAGTTGTTGTACGAGGGTTGGCTGTTGTGCGCCACTAGCCTAGTTGATAACACTTTGGCATTTGAAGCAATGAGTGTGAGGTTTCGGTCTAAATGGGGACAACAATACTCACTGGAGTGTAGGTTTATCCAGCTGAAGAGTGCGAAACCAGGATTCATCTGCTAGCTGTAACCAAGAAAGCGATTATCGTTATTAGTTGACGCTTTAGATATTCTTGTTGTAAATTTGGATAAATTTCCAAATTGTTTTATACCACACTTTTATAATCTTTCATAATAATTAGCATTGGTATATAGAATACATCTTTCGTCAGGTTGTTTAAACGCCATTTTAAATGACCCTTCAGAAACAGCCACGTTTTCCCTACTTAAAATTATCAACTAATAATGGGTGGTTAACACAATAAACCACTAGTACTTAATGGTATAAAGGCACTTAATATAAAATAGCTTTATTTCACTCATTAATAAACCTGAGTTTATCAAGAAAACCGTATTCATAAACTACACGTCTCATAAATTTACGTTAACGGGCTACGTAGAATAAAGCTTCATGGTTCACTTATTAAGGTAAGCGGTGTAAGACTGGTTAGTAAAGAAGTTTCTCACTCTACTTTAAGACACATCCATGTCAACATAGTGATTAATCTATTATTTGACATACTTGTTATTCTCCGTTTTGGCGGATCGAATTGCTCGACCTCTATCTACATATGGGCTCCTATGTGGATGCCGCGATATTGCCCGGATTTTAATTATGATAATTTGGTTGGTTAAGAGTAGCAGAAGTATCCAGCATGCGCGTTTCATCCTACTTCGGACTCGTCAGCCGGATGTACCTGCACCATAGTGATGTTGTTCCCACTGAGACTCAAACCCCGTACCCATCGCTTCAAACGCCAAGGCGTTAACCATTTGTATCATGGAGGAACGATAGCCACTTTTTGTACAGAAGTTGTACAAGAATAGGATGAAACGCGCGTCCTGGATTCTACCACTAGCCGCAACCAACCAACTTATAGTGATTAATCATCTATGACCTAAATTTCCTAATTCCTCAAAAACATTATACAGAACTAGAATAATTCAAGAATTTTCTTGTCATATCGTTTAAAGACCATAATCATTATGATCAATTTATTGCATCCAATCAAGTAGTCATTATATGCATTGAAAATGGTACAAATCTGCTATTTAACTAACTACGATAGAAATACTTGGATATTGAATATAATCCCTTTTGTCAACTAAAGAAAAACACATTGAGCTTTAATCTACGTGCATTTTACGATGTGTGCCTCCATATTTTTTGGATACTGGCAGTATTTAGAAACAGTTGCTCTAAGTTCTCATTTCATATTTTCATGTTAATTTTACCTTTGTATGAACCATTGTTCCCCTACATTTAATGATTAATTCATTTATCTGTGTTTAGCTCCTTTAAAAATTCCACCCTGACGTTTTTAAAACAACGAATACATATAGACGCAAAAAGGGTTTTCATTAATTAGGATCAGAAAACCTCTGAAAATGTAAGAGAACTGAGTGACTTCTTCTTTCTAGTTGGGGACTTTTCTGTGGTGAGCACTTATGATCCTTTGCCAGATTAAATCCAAAGACTTCAAGTCTCGTGTTAGGCATATTGTGACTCCGTCACTGGGCCATAATCCAATGTTTTATTGTTTCAGCTTATGTCAATTCGTGATATAATGCATCTGTCGGTTAATACCATCGACCAGTATCTTTCCCCACATTCAACTTGATTTTTCCCTACAAGTAACAGCTTTTCAGTAAAACTTCGAAAAGCTCCTTTGGAAGTAAGTTACTACCAAGCATCAAGTTGTAAATCTGTTTAGAGGTTTGCGATGAATCAATTGAAATTCAGTGAATTTTTTAAGGTGGATATATATCGGTCAGAGAATCAAGATGAATAGTTGTCCTCATACCCAACTTAGCTCTCTGGCTAATTTTGGTTGATACTGAAAACCTTTTTCGAAACCAGTCGATTCTCTGCAAACATCCAAATTTAACACAAAAGGATGTGGTCATAACTCTGAAAGACATATAGAAATAATCATTTTGAAGTTTCATTTTGCATAAGTAACATTATAAGTAGCATATAGCATAAGTAATACTATGAGACAAATCTTAATAGTATTCATCGGTCAGTTTATCTGAGACAGTCGTGGTACATGATATAGTATAGCGGAAATCTTTCCAAAATACTCTTAACCCTCGAAGGTTTTCATCAACAATTGTACTGCTTCGAAGTTTCCAGAAAAAAAGACCAATGGGCGATTATCAAATTGGTTGAAGAGGTATGATCAACCTGATACACTATTCTGTGAAGACCTAGAAACAGTCAAGATCATTATAAATATATGTACAAGCAGTTTATTGAGCATACTGTGATGTTTCAGTACATCTTCTGTTATCTTACCGCCTTTTCTACTTAACGACAAAATGCGTGATTATTAACAGTGAAAATTGTAGATCCTTGTTCAGGTATTCACTCTCATACATGCATATAATGCGGGTTATATCAAGTGGCTACGAGTAAAGAAAATGGAAACTCATTCTGATGGATAATTACAAGTTTTCATTTGATTTTTTTAAAGAAAGGATGAAAGTAGCACCGGTCCAGTAACCTAGACGTTGTTGGTTCGAATCCTGCTGTGGCCTAGACTTTCACCTCACCTTTAATCATCACCTAATATCAACAACAGTAGTTATAAAGAGTTCCTGAACTGTAAAACAAAAAGACTATGGTATTATTTGACATCCTAGTTAACAATTCGTAAACGCATTGAAGCCTACTGGCTATTCAACTGAAACCATCATCCTATGAAGAGAACATATGACGCTGAAACAAGGTAAACTAATACTTTTTATAAAGTTAACATGAGCTAAGTAAAAACAAATTCAAATTTGGGGGTTTGTGGGGATTTAGTGATTTTTTAAGTTGATATTCATCATGAACCGATAACAGTCGGAGGAACACTGGAAACCTGGAAGCACTGGACGGTTGTTTTATCCTAGTATGGGACGCTTCAGCAGTGCGCAAACGTGACCCCACATTTCAAGATATCGAACCTAGAACCTTCAGGTTCTACGGCCTAGGCGTTACAATTAGGCCACTAGGTCGGAATCCAACCGTCCATACTTCCAACTTCTATCAGTTCACGATATAGCTCATTAGTGACTGATTTTGAGAGGTGGTTCTTGAAGTTCCAGTGACAAGTCGTGACCAGTGGGGTAAAAATAGCGGCCGTGACGACAACTACTGAACAATAACATAGGATGATGGTCGCGCTATATCATGAATTAACAGAAGTAAAAGAAATAGACCACTAGAGTCCGATACAGTGGCTTAGTGGTAATGTGCTGGTAACGGAACCTGTGGGTCCTCGGTTCAATCTCTGGAGCGGCGGGTCATGGGTGCGCACAGCCGAAGAGCTCCATACCGGGATAAAACAGCTATCCAGTGCTCCCAGGTTTTCAATGGTCTTCCAACTGATGTCATTCCATGATGAATACCAACTTGAACTAAATGAAACATTATGATACACAAAAGAGATTCAGCCTATTGTGATATTGAAATAATGGAGAATATTTGTAGCTCAGGTGGATGATCTTGGTTGTGTTGCCTTCTCTGAGCTGGGTTTTTCAGTCGTGAAGCTTTCATTGTCTTGATAGACGACATCATCAGCACTAACTTCAGTATGAAGTAAGCTGTCAATATCTCTCCGTGAGTGATTTAGTGGCTTGTTCTGACGATGTGGTCTGTGATTGGTTATTTTCTTCGATTGTTGTTTCATTGATTGTATTGACTTTCCTGTTGGCTGTTCCTCTGCTTGACCCCTGACCTTTCTGTCCCTTATCATTTTTCTTATCGGTTGATAGATAGGGTCTATGTCTATACCTCTGTTGATTGCTGGCTGACTTCAACGCCAAGCTTCTAGGAATTCTCTGATATTCTCTGTGTTTCCTCTCTCCGTCCAAAATTGCTAAACTGTCGAAATGGAATTCATATCCATAATTATCCACGTGCATTGAAATGAGTGACGAAATGTCCTGGAGCCTAACAGCCGATTCGTGCTCACGTAGACGAAGGCGAAGAGGGCGGCCACTTTGTCAATATAGTGTTGACTACAGTTATTGCAGTTGATTTTGTAAATGATATTTAGTTTGTCTTCTTTGCTTGTTGCATCCTTTGGTCTGCATAATAGTGTTCGGAGGGAATTTGTTGGTTAATGAGTCACACCAATTTCAAGTGGTCTCAGAAATCTTGTCGTGATTTCTGGTATATCCTCTTTGTATAGTAGGATGATGCGTTTGTTGACTTCTGTCGATGACTTTGTAGCTGATGATGTACGGGATAGGCATCTTCTGAAATGATATTCTCTCGAACGTTCAACAGGAGTTAGTTATCTGCAACTATAAGTTCATCTTTTATAACAAAAGAGTTTACAATACTTAGTAATCCTTAGTAAACATATTAAAAATGCTCAGTTTTAACTATATTGCAACTGGTGGGAAATAATCTTAATAGATAAACTGATATGCTTTATTATCTAGTACTGATAAAAATCAACTTTTTGTTTTATAACACAACAAAATGTGACTATCTATTGCGTTTGTTGCTACTAATCTATGGCAGTTTTTTTAGTTTTTTAGTAGTATGTACATTTAAGCACAAATTAAGCTGTGGATTATTTCGCACTTCACCTTGTATACGCTTTCACATTCACCTGACAGTGCTTATAATGCCTCTTAATACTTTGACTTGGTTTTCATTATTATCAAGCAGTTTTTACATAGTCGAAGGCAGTTGAGAAGACAATAATACTCATATCAAAGTACTAATATATACCAAGTGGTAAAAGTGTACAGCTCCAGCGATTATGTAATTCAGTGCCTATGTATATCTTATTATTATGATCTACCTTATTGTATCAGTTCCACAAAGCGTTGTGAAGCATTCTCAACGCTTCGTAACAAAAATTTGGTCGATTTCTTACATTTAACTAATGAAAAGCATAAGTGCTTGGAAGAGTAATAACCACTTCTCCATATTGTTTTAATATAACAAAAATTGATGTGAACACACAGAAAAAGGTTGGCATTCATCATGAACTGACATCAGTAGGAGAAAAACTGAAAACCTGAAAGCACTAAAAAGCTGTTTCAGCTTGGTTTACCAATCCGCTACAGTGCTAACCCATGACCCCACTACGCCAGGAACTGAACCCAGGAGATGCAGATTTCGCGGCTAGGACACAAACATTCAGCCAGTGTGTCGGAATCCAATGGTTCATTTTTCCTACTGTCAGTTTATGGTATAGTACGACCTCCATCCAATATCGTCACTGAATAACTGTCTTCGTATCCAACCAATCACGACTCCTCATCAGGAACATCGTGAATTACCTCTTGAACTGGGTTACTAGTTAGACATAGAACTATTCAGTTTGAGAGTTTCCTTGGATTTATTAATTGATTTTAGGCTGACATTCATCATGCAACAAACAGTGAGCAGCGAGAAGAGAGGCACACACTGGCTGCACCGGCGAATACATCCTAGACCACTTGAATTTCACCAACGATGACTTATGTCTAGTGTCTTCTCACACAAACATCAAGATCTACAGGCAAAATCCAACAAGTTGACAGAAGAGGTAGGGCAGTGGAGATGAGAACTCCTTCAGGTGAATGTAGAGAAGACAGAGGTGATGAAGATACACGAACAACACCCTCAACACCACCACCCCCAACAACAACACCAACATCAAGCTCCAATCACTATCACCATCAACGGCAAAAACTTAAAGAAAGTAGCCTCGCCCACCTATCCACGCATCGCAGCATCCTTTCAAATACAGGCAGCACACGCACACACGAGGACGTCAAAGCCAACCAGCATCGGAAACACAGTAAGACAGGCCTCCCTTCATTAATCTGAAACCAGTGTGCAGATCTTCACCACTCAGCATAGAACGTGAACAACATTGGGATTTCGAACAGCAATCTGAGTCAAGTGATTCAGTGCTTCTGTGTGATGGTTGAGAGACTTGGCGCGTCACGAAAGGTATTTCCAACAAACTACACATGTTCATCAACAGCTGCCGTTTACGCTGATTCGATACTGAAGATGAGATGAGATGTCGAGAATAATGAGAATAAGCAAGAAGGAACTGTTGCTGGCTGGCTGGCTGGCTAGCTGGCTGGCTGGCTGGCTGGCTGGCTGGCTGGCTGGCTGGCTGGCTGGCTGGCTGGCTGGCTGGCTGGCTGGCTGGCTGGCTGGCTGGCTGGCTGGCTGGCTGGCTGGCTGGCTGGCTGGCTGGCTGGCTGGCTGGCTGGCTGGCTGGCTGGCTGGCTGGCTGGCTGGCTGGCTGGCCGGATACTCACTAAACAAGAAGCTGGCGCTCAACAAATATGCATTTTAAGGAAGTGGAGATGGGTTGGGCATGCACTGAGGAGACTATTTCCGGACATTACGCGACAGGCCATGTTGTCGACTGGGACCCAGATGTGAAACGACGAGTTGTTCATCTCAGCCGAGGTTGACGTGGAGAAGATGGTGCGAGGAAGAAATGAGAGCTTTCGGGCAGTTGTGGAGCCATGTTCAAAAGATTTCAGTTTGTTTAAAGTGTTTCTCATATGCGAAATTAACAGTTTCATTTTTATTTTGCCTTGTTTGCATTGGTGCCAGTTTTTCGATTATCTTTATTACAGTTTGTAGAAACCTTAAATGTTGCTCCATTGAAACAAATATTGTACCGTAAATTCATTCGTAGTGTTAATTATAGAAACTTTCCTGTGCAATACCTAAAGCTGTTTTCAATTGACTCAATAATTTTGACCTCTCACTAGACGTAATGTTACTAATAATTATAATTGTATTAAAACTGTTCCGCTTGTATCGCATCGTATTAACTATACACACTCAGAGGTGGTTATCAAATATGACAAGAAATCAATAACTAACACTATAATATTCATTTTACAAAATGACAAGAAATTCTGATTAAAATTTGGACAATTTCACTTCATTCTCCCTGAATAAGCCAACAGTTCTGTGATTATTTAGTGACAAGAGTAAATGAAAGCTAAATATTTCAAGAGTGTGATTTCCATCCTATTTGACACTCTTCAGTTGAAACCTACTGTTCCTACTTAGACTGGGATTGAAAATCCATTGTATCAAACACCAGAGATTTATCCAGCAGATAAGTGAATCATGAGAGTCACTTCTTGTAGAATGGTTACCTAAAGATCCTTGTAATTCCTCATTTATTGTTAAGGTGAACCAAACTGATTGGTCTCTTTTGATATACAATTTAATGTAAATACCTCTTTCCAGTATAAAAATTGATGAGAAAACAAAAGTATCACTTAGTGTCACTTGTTACCCGTTGCACAAGATTTAGCTGTTGTGACTCAGTAAACCAGTGGAGAAAAAATTGATGTTTGAAGGAATATTTGCTACCTTCGAGTTTCTGCGGAAATGTCATCTCTAGCTGACGAGTTTGAAATGGGAAGAAATGAGTCCCGAACTTCAGTATTTATCACCATTAGACAGGTCACATCACAACCAACTTTCAGATAACATCGAACCATTCGTACAGCAGTCCATAGGTCAGAAGAGAGCAACCGAATGGGTTCTGCTTCAAAATAAGTTAAGTACATATATTAATGAATACACGTTTCCATTTACCACAAGTTCATGTAGGAGTAAATTTTTGGCAATGCTGTAGAGTAAAATTTCATATTACATTGTTTTTTTGGTATAGATCACAGTAACCAATATTGCATCATTGTGTCTTACATCGAATAAACAATTTAATATGGAACTGGCACAAGTTATTTTCCTTAAAATAATAAACATGATATTTTTATCAGTAGCACTGAGTAAACAAACTGTTCTCCAGCTGATTGCAGAGTATACATACTCTCTCCTTCTTGAACCAGTTGTCATGTGGTATGCTCATTTCACCAAGGTAACACTATATCACATTATTAATTACAAAGTGTATGCGAATACCTTATAAGAGCTCCTTAGTGACCTATGCTTTCAATTCATCTATCTACTAATACTCTTTTACACAGCAACTTTACCTAAAATCTACTCAAAACTTAAAAATAATCTTATCATTTTCAAATTTTTTACCAACGAATTCCGATTGCTTTATATATTTTACTTCATTATAACCTTATCACTTTGTTCTCCATAGAGAATCCAGATATTTTTCTTTAACGAAACTTTCACAGAAAGTAAAGCATTCCTCTATTGAAGTGTACATTTTTTTTATAGAAGTATTTCACTTTTCATTTTCGGCATTTCAGTCATAAATTACACATACCTCTGGATCCATACATTCCAACCAAACAAATCGTATACATTGTGAGTTGTGTAATAAAGTATGCTTTACAATTTTAGTAACTTTCCAATGTGTAGCAAGTTTGGGAAACATACTATGTGAATGATTGTAACCCTGGTGGTACAAAGAAACTAAGGGGAAGCAAAAACACAAACAAATTTCCAAAATTTACTTTATTTTGATTTTATATATAATGATCAGTATTACTTTTCTCATAAGTTAGAGAAACAATTCGCTAATTGCCAAATTTCAGCTTTATCGGTGTATAATAGGCTGTTCATTTTACATGCGATTTAAAATTACATGGTCCAATTTGACATTTCTCATAGGTAAGACGTTTTTCAACAGCACAACTTTGATATCAACAGTGTTTAGGCTGTAAATCATTCAGTAAAGATCACAAAGTGTGATCTGTGACACAAAAATAATATTAATTAACGAAAGATGAACAACCTGAGTAGTTAGGAACCATTCAGGTTAGTTTGCAGTATTTCACCAGCCAAATCACAGTGATCTAATTACTCAACGACCATTTCACGTGTTTGGTACCAACCTTATTAGCAGTATACCCAGAAAAATTCATCTCAGAGAGCCCAACTTTTCAGACCACCTGAATCCGGTTGGCTGACGCATAGAACCGTTTGTCTGTCTTACAGCTCCTCACCACAAATGACCGAAACGTTTGCGTGACGTTTAGATAACTCTGATATACCTGGTGAAATCTCCAAACCAGATTAACTGGTTTCTAATTACTGAAGTTATTCAGTAGTATATTTTGTCTTTGTGTTTCAAAATAGCATAGATTTTAAATAATCCACCTACAAAAGATATGAGATAGACGTGGTTTGGTAGACTGTTGGGTAATGATTAAAGGTTAAATGGAAATTTGAACCGCGGCCAGATTTGAACCAGAGGCCGCCGGTTACAGACCCAATGCTCTACCAACTGAGCTACGAGGCCTGACTACTGATCAGGTTTTTATTTTACTTGAATCATAGAGGATTTTCTAACTACCATATGAATTCGTGACGCATTACTATCACACTGGCTTCCCAGTCAATCAGAACTTCTCATCTAAGTCTAAATCTGACTGAAGTAGAAAGAGGAAGCATTATATTATCATTCTGACTATCTGAGACAGTAGTCGTGACTATGCAGACCAAGATTTGTATTGGTAGTCAGGTAAGAACTTTGGTGATTGAAATGAAAATCTGGCTAGCAATAAGACAGGCCTGGAAACTTGGTGGTCACTGCTTTGAATCCCCCGAGGTACACATTTTCACTTTGACTTTGATCCTCACCCATTATAAAAACATTTGAATTAAAGTAAAACAAAAGTTACTCAGAAATCAAGAAAGTAATCATAGACATAACCAGTTCCTTCTCAAGATTTACAAAGTGCAAAAATGAACTGGAGATATCTTGTAATTCGATTTTAATTGTATCAAATGTAAACATTAATAATGCCTACTCGATCTAATGATTTCCAAAATAGCTTACACAACAAAGATTTAGATAACAAACTAAGGATCTTGACAGCATTAGATAGCTAACCATCTAACCGTTAACTTAATTAAGCAAAACATTTGATGTTTCTAGTTGATACATCCTATCGTTATCTATCTGCGACTGACGATGATTTCCAATTTTATTGGGATTGATTCATCACTTGTCAATTTTTATAAAAAAAGAGAAACTTCACCCTCTTAAATGTGTGCAACAAACATTTTTGCAGCTAATCTTTCACACTGAATAAACTTTGTTTGTAGATGCAGCTGACTAAAAATCCAATGAAAACTAAGTGCGTTTGACAGTGAGCAAATCGGAGTTTTTAAAAAACATGATTTTACTAAACTCTGATAGTTTTATAGTAATTTAGTCGGTTATAGCTAGCAGAAGAATCTAGGAAGTATGTTTCATCCTATTTGAGACTTGTCAGCTGGATGCACCTGAACCGCAGTACGTAGTGATGTTGTTCCCACTGAGACTCGAACCTCGTTACCTAACGTCACAGAGGAGCGATAGCCGCCTCTTGTACGAAAGGTAGTAGTTACCAGCATTAATTGATATATTTGTAATTCTCCATCATTTTATTGTATCGAATTGTTCAACGGTGGTAGTCTTCTATTCCTAATTCCTGAGTAGATTTTATTACCTTTCATATTAGTGTTGATGTGTAGATAAATGTATCGTTCTTTTGAACGTTGATACTAAGACAAAACATTCTGAATTCCTAACTTACTTTTCTTCCCGCTTCAGATAGACCACGGTTAAGTAACTGTATCTCAGAATGACAGAAAAGATTTAGTGAGTAAAGTAGTTACCTCCTAATTTCGTGCCATTTGGATTTAGCCTTTAGTCGTTGGTCATCGCCAATATGTATGATTTTGTATATCGATATAAATGTGTCTAAGGTAAACAGAAACACATCATGAATTAAATATATCAATCCTACACTGGAAGAAGCATATTTTTCTCTTTGTTTAATAATAAACCTACCTGAAGCATGTTTCAATAACACAACCAATACAAGCAACAACATGAAAATTATACTTGTCGCACAAAAAGTGGCTACCATGACTCGATGGCCTAATGGATGATGCTGTGGCGTTTGAAGCAGTTGAATTCTGGTTCGACTCTGGAAGAGAACAACATAACCCATTTAGAAGTAGGTATATTCAACTGACGAATCACAAGTAGGAAGAAACGCTGGACCTAGATTCCACTGACAGTTATTATCACAACTGTAAAAGTGCTATTAATAATTTCCAGGTGTGTTTTTTCTGATGGCGCATTTATCTGATAAAGCAAATGGAAAACGATGTTGTATACCACTCCAAAAGTTAAACAAGTGTCCACTACAATTATTATTATAAGCGATTCAACTAAACACCGAAAATAAGGATGTCTTATATGTCAACAATGATAGTCATCATAGATACAATTTTCTATAAGATAATAATTTTGATTAGTTGGACTGCAAATGATATGTGGGCAGGCTATGTAATCTTCAATTAAGCGAACCCAAGAGATCGAGAGACTTAAAATTCACAAAATATTTATAAGAATAATAAAGACAGATAATGGCTATCAGTCGAATCCAGAATGCGCATTTCGTCCGATTTGGGAGTCGTCGGCTGCATGTACCTGCTTCCCAGTGAGTACTGTTGTTTCCACCGGGAGTCAGACTCGAAAGCAATCGCTTCAAATGCCATAGCGTTATCCCCTACACCACTGAGCAACGATAGCCACTTCCTGTGCGTCGGGTAAAGTTTTAGTATAATTCCTTGTATTATACCATAGTTGATTGTAACGTATATCAGCCTGTATGCCAATACAGACCTATCGATTCGGTCCAGTCGCATTTCTGACAAACTACAGACATTCATCAACAACTGCCTGTGCTCCACACTTAAGACCGGATGACCAGAATAATAAGAATAAGCAACAAGGAACTCACTCTGGCTGGCAACAAACCAGCCAAGAACCTATCACCCAATAAAAATGCAGAAGAAAGTGGAGATGGATTGGATCGAACATGCTCTAAGAAGGCCGACTGGGGACATCACGCGCCAGGCCATGTTGTCGAATGGAACCCAGACGGAAAACGACGGGTTGGGCGTCCGAGGTGAGGGTGACATGGAGGAGATCTTGTCAGGAAGAATTGAGGGCTTCTGGGCTGCCGTGAAGCCAGGTTCAAAAGATTGCAGAGAACAGAGTGGAATAGAGAGGTGCTACTGAAGTGCTATGTTCCACTAGGAACCTAAGAGAAAAAAAATAATAATGATGAATTCTGTTGAATCAATGAAGGTATAATACAAGCAATTATACTATATTTATAAGAATGTGGAAGTTGAACATCATATCAATAGTTTCGTAATAGATTGATAAAATCACTTAAATCCGTGTAAGGCAAGCGATCTGTTCTTTTGAGGCGATAACTAACAACTTGATTCTTGAAAAGAAGCTTATACGTCTAAAATCTTAAGTACATTTTCGGTTTCCGCTACGACTCACTGATTAGAAATTAGCTACTGTGAAAAGCCGCATCATTCTAGAGAGACTAAAGGATGCACTGGATTCAAAACTGCCACTCGAACAGGCTGGCTGGCTGCATTCAAGAAGTACAAATCATGTGCTGACCAAATTGAAACGCAACGCTACACACCATCATAGAACAGAGCATAGAATCCCAGTCAACTCAACTCTAACTCAACTTCATCCACTCTGGAAAGCCCTGCAACAGCGTCAACCCACAAGTAATTTGGAGACTGATCCAACACTATGGAATAACACAAACATTTATCAACCTCATTCATTCTACAACCATATGAAGACACCCCTTGCCAAGTCATTCACAATGGAAAGCTCAGTGATGCCTTTGAAGTGAAGTGAAGTGAACTGAAGTGAAGTGAAGACAGGATTGACACAAGGCTGACGCCGACTATCAACAATCATCTTCCTCATTCTGGTCGACTGCACCATGCAACAAACAGTGAGCAGCGAGAAGAGAGGCACACACTGGCTGCACCGGCGAATACATCCTAGACCACTTGAATTTCACCAACGATGACTTGTGTCTAATGTCTTCTCACACAAACATCAAGATCTACAGGCGAAATCCAACAAGTTGACAGAAGAGGTAGGGCAGTGGAGATGAGAACCCCTTCAGGTGAATGTAGAGAAGACAGAGGTGATGAAGATACCCAAACAACACCACCAACACCAACACCATCACCATCACCATCACCACCACCACCATCACCAACACCGTCACCCCCAACAACAACAACAACAACAGCAAAAAAGCAAGCTCCAATCACTATCACCATCAATGGCAGAAACTTAAAGCAAATAGCCTCGCCCACCCATCTAGGCATGGCAGCATCCTTTCAAATACAGGCAGCACACGCACACACGAGGACGTCAAAGCCAACCAGCATCGGAAACACAGTAAGACAGGCCTCCCTTCATTAATCTGAAACCAGTGTGCAGATCTTCACCACTCAGCATAGAACGTGAACAACATTGGGATTTCGAACAGCAATCTGAGTCAAGTGATTCAGTGCTTCTGTGTGATGGTTGAGAGACTTGGCGCGTCACGAAAGGTATTTCCAACAAACTACACATGTTCATCAACAGCTGCCGTTTACGCTGATTCGATACTGAAGATGAGATGAGATGTCGAGAATAATGAGAATAAGCAAGAAGGAACTGTTGCTGGCTGGCTGGCTAGCTGGCTGGCTGGCTGGCTGGCTGGCTGGCTGGCTGGCTGGCTGGCTGGCTGGCTGGCTGGCTGGCTGGCTGGCTGGCTGGCTGGCTGGCTGGCTGGCTGGCTGGCTGGCTGGCTGGCTGGCTGGCTGGCTGGCTGGCTGGCTGGCTGGCTGGCTGGCTGGCTGGCTGGCTGGCTGGCTGGCTGGCTGGCTGGCTGGCTGGCTGGCTGGCTGGCTGGCTGGCTGGCTGGCTGGCTGGCTGGCTGGCTGGCCGGATACTCACTAAACAAGAAGCTGGCGCTCAACAAATATGCATTTTAAGGAAGTGCAGATGGATTGGGCATTCACTGAGAGGACCATTCGGTGACATCACGCATCAGGCCGTGTTGTCGAGTGGAGCCCAGATGTGAAACGACGAGTTGAGCTTCCGAGGCGAAGTAGACATGGAGGAGATGGTCTGAGGAATGAATGAGAGCTTTTGGGCAGTTGTGAAGCCAGGTTCAAAAGACTTCAGAGAACAGAGTGGAATGGAGAGGTGCTACTGAAGCCATATGTTTCACTAGGAAGCCAATGGATAAATAATAATAATAATACTATGAAAAGCGAAAAATCTCAAACTCCTTAATTTATATATTGATGATAACTTTTTACAAGCAGTAAATTAATTAATTAAATAATGATTCATTTGTAGCATATAATGAATAAAGTTGATCCTTGTAATAATTATCGATCAGACAAACAAGTCAGTATACAATTTGACACAGAAATTCATCATTTTAACTCGCTACACTTTACGACAGCATGTGAAACCTAAATGAACAGAAAAAGTGATATTACAGTAGATTTTGAAAAGATGTATGAAAGAACAGTGAGTAAATAAATGAAACTTCATGAAAATATTCAAATTTTTAACGAGATCAAAAGTAGTATAAAACTATACACTTGTAATCGGTCTTTAGTCATTATTATTATTATTATTATTATTAGTCCCTTGGGTTCCTAGTGGAACATAGGGCTTCACTAGCACGTCTCCAGTGACCTCTGTTCTCTGAGATCTTTTGAACCTGGTCCCACGACAGCCCACAAGCTCGCATTTCCTCCTCGCACGACCTCCTCCATGTCACCCTCAGCTGGGACACCCAACTCGTCGCTTCCCATCGGGGTTCCACTCGAGGGCCTGACGCGTGATGTCCTCAGTCGGCCTTCTCAGTGCATGCCCAATCCATCTCCACTTCCTCCTGCATATTTGTTGCGTGATAGGTTCTTGGTTGGTTCGTTCCCAGAGCTCCTTGTTGCTTATTCTTTCTGGCCATCTGATCTTCAGCAGCGAGCGTAAGCAGTTGTTGATGAATATCTGTAGTTTATTGGAAATACCTTTCGTGACGCGCCAAGTCTATGAGCCATACAAAAGCACTGACTTGACTGAGATTGGTGTTGAAAATCCGGATCTTGTTCCACATGCTGAGTGCAGAAGATCTCCACACTGGTTTCAGGCTAATGAACGCCTGTCTTGCTTTTCCGATTCTGACTTTCACGTCCTCGTCTGTGCCTGTGTCGCCTGTAGTTGAAACAGTGCTTCCTAGATGAGTGAAGGAGGTTACTTCCTTCAAGTTTCTCCCGTTGACGGTGATTGGGGTTTGTTGTTGTTGTTGATGGTGGTGGTGCGGTATCTTCATCACTTCTGTCTTCTCTATATTCACCTGAAGTCCCGTCTTAGCTGCCTCTTCTATCAACTTGTTAGTTTTTGCCTGCAGATCTTCAAGTTTATGTGACATTAGGCACAAGTCATCGGCGAAATCCAAGTCTTCTAGTTTCTTTTCCGCCGTCCAGTGTATCCCCCTCTTCTCGCTGCCTACTGTTTGCTGCATGATCCAGTCAGTCCACCACAATCAGGAATATCATGGGGGATAGTAGGCGGCAGTCTTGTTTCACTCGTGTCTTCACTTCACTTCAAAGGCATCAGTGAGCTTCCCATTGTGAATTACTTGGCATGTAGCATCTTCATATAGTTGTTGAATGAGGCGGATAAAGGTTTGCGGTACTCCGTAGTATTGAAGCAGTTTCCAAATTACTTCTCGGTCGACGCTGTCAAAGGCCTTCTCAAAGTCGATGAAGTTGAGGTAGAGAGCTGATTGCCATTCTATGCTCTGTTCTATGATGATACGAAGCGTTGCAATTTGGTCTGCACATGATTTGTACTTCCTGAAGCCTGCCTGTTCCGGTCGTAGTTTTGAATCCAGTGCATCTTTAAGCCTCTCCAGGATGATGCGGCTTAATATTTTGCTTGCTTTGGGTGGACAGGAGAGTGATTCCGCGCCAGTTCTTGCAAGCACTCAGGTCTCCCTTCTTCGGCAGTTTGACAAGGTAACCCTTCTTCCAATCACTAGCCAGGTACCTTCTCTTCCTTCCACACCTTCTGCAATAGTGGTGTGAGCATGGCCGCTGTTGTCTCTGCATCTGTTCTCAGTGCTTCTGGCGGTATCCCGTCTGGTCCTGCTGCTTTCTCGCATTTCAGTAGCTTTATGGCGTTCAGGACTTCCATTTTCGTTTGAGGATTTATGTCCACTTGTAATTCAGCGGCTGCAGGTGGTATTTCTGGACGAAGTGCAGGTGGTGGTCGATTCAAGAGCTTCTTGAAGTGGTCGGCCCATCGTTTCCTCTGTTTCTCTTCTTTTGTAATTAAATTTCCTTCTTCATCTTTTATTGGTTTCATCTGTGTTGATCTCTTCCCTGTTAGCAAGCTGGTTGTTTGATACAATGTCGTCAGGTCTCTCTTACCTGCAGCCTGTTCTGCTTCACTTGCCAGTGTTTCGTAAAAGTGTCTTCTGTCTTTCCACCCACCCTTCTTCACTTCTTTGTCCAGTGTTTTATACATTGTGCTCAGTTCCTCTTGTCGTTGAGCATCCTTGCACTGGTTTATCTTCTGCTTCACCATCCTCCTCTCCTCTATCAGCTTCCAGGTATCCGTCGAGATCCATTCCTTATCTTCTTTCTTCTTCCTTCCTAATACTGTTGTGCAGGTTTCTTTCCACACCTCTTTCAAAGACTTCCAGTGTTCTTCCACACAGGTTTCTTCAGGGATGTTCCTCGATGTCTCCCATCTTGTCTTGATGGCTGCCGTGAAGATCTCCTTTGTAGTTTCATCCTTCAGTTTCCGAGTGTTGTACTTGAATTGAGGTCTATCACCAGCTTCCTTGAAGGCTTTTAACTTGATTTGGAAGGTTCCTTGCACCAGATGGTGAGTGGTCTGAACCTACATCTGCTCCTCTTCTTGACCTTGTGTTAAGTAGACTGCGTCTCCATTTTCTTGAGATTGAGATAAAGTCGATTTGATTTTTAGTGTGTCCATCTGGTGAAATCCATGTCGCTTTGTGGATATCTTTGTGCCTGAACACACTGCCTCCAATCACCAAATCGTTGAATGCATAGAATTCTGCAAACAATTCTCCATTCTCATTCATTTCACCTAGCGCCTTTCGACCCATGGTTAGTTCTCTTCCTGTGTTGTCCCCTCCCAGTTTGGCATTCATGTCGCCCATCAGAATTTTGATATCGCCAACTGACGTCTTGTCCAGTGTTGATTGAAGTTGTCTGTAGAATTCCTCCTTTTTCTCTTGCTCTGCATTATTTGTAGGTGCATAACATTGTATGATTGTGACCTTTCTTCCTTTTGAGTTGAATCTTGCTGTCATGATCCTGGAGGAGATTGGTTCCCACTGCATGAGAGCCTTCGATGTTCTTGGAAGGGGGACATCATGATAGCCACTCCATAACTCAGTGTGCTCGTGGTTGTCGTCTGGGTGACGGGAGTAGGTTATTGATTCTCCAGTTGACAGTTTGGAGAGTCCACTCCCATTCCATCTGCTTTCGCAAATCCCAAGCACTTCGATGTTATACCTTCTCATCTCCTTTGCAATCTGGGCTGCCTTAATGGGTTCAAACATGGTGCGGACATTCCATGTCCCCACGTTTACTTTCGCTTTCATCGAGAGTTGAGGAGACACATCGGCCATTTGGCTTCCCGAAGGCTTCCACCAACTGGCGTCATTTCGCCTCTCCGATTCCAGCGGGGAATAAGTTTGTTATTGTTTTTTATATTTTGTTTGTGCTTTGAAGTTTCTTTAGCGGTTAGATTTGTTTTACGGGGTAGGATTGCTAGCCCTATGCCCAACCTTCCCTGTTTACCCGGGCTTAGGACCGGCTAGTAACTAGTAAACTAGTTAACCAGGCGAGGTTGGTCTTTAGTCATGGTATCAAAAATCTCTAACCTCTGACTTCTATTATCTTATTAGCTTGAAAAAAGTAATCTACATTTTATTACATGGCACATATCAATCTTCAAGGAGTTAATGGGCACGTACTATAAATTAGCTTGAATACATTTATCCTTCTTTCAGACTAATTCTACTCTGACAGGCAGTAGACTATAAATTAATTATGGAAAAAATCAGATTAGAGTGTTTAATGACCTAAATACAATAAAAGTGATAAAATACCCTGAAACAGTTAAGTTTTATTATTAAATAAACTTACGTGTTAACGTATATCATCAGCTAATTAATACTGTTCTTATACTAGAAACCAGCCGTCTTACTATCTGATTCACACTAGTTTAAATTTGAAACAGTTGGTCTCTTTTATGAATTTCGATAGCCTAACTAGGTGAAGACGTTTATCTGAACAATGTGTGATGTTGAATTTTGAGGGAGTTTTTAGGATTTGAGACGTGCTGGCCACGGGTTCGATCCCTGGTGGGCTCGTGGGTGCACACTGTTAAGAAGTCCCATACTAGGATGAAACAGCTGTCCAGTGCTCCCAGGTTTCCTGTGTTCCTCCAACTGATGTCGGTCTAAGATGAATAACAACTTGAAATGTGTGGTGTATTTGTGCAATACATTTGGAACAGTCTAATCCCCTTCATACTCACTTGTCAAGTCAATATACATTAAATTGAAGATTGGGAGAACAAATATAATAATTAACATAATAGGGGATTAAAAGTAAAAAAGAATGAGAAGAAGCAGGTAGGGATCTAGTTGATATTAATTTTGGTAAGAAACCAAAGTTTACCAATGTAGGTTCTGTGTGTAAGAACAAATTTTTTTCACACATAAAGGTGGTTTCAATTTGTATATGACTATGGCTTCTGCAAATCTCAGAATAAGTCCCTGACTGACTGTTTCTATATAAAATTTTGAAAGCTGTTTTAACATTAACTTTGTAACCTGTTTCTACGATGTGTTTAGCTGTAGATGAAGAGGGTCGTCTCCCACCAGCGTTTATCACGGTTTCACACTCCATCTATTTTTGAAGACATTTAGGTACATGTTTCCTCACCTTAAACATCATGGCTCAAATACTCCTCCCAATGCATGTGTGACCACACATACGTGTAAATTGGTAAACACAATGGAATGTGACGTAATCATTGATGCATTGCTTAAATTTTTGGTGAAGCATATTGTTTTTTCTTCAACGATAAGATTAGCTGCTTAATATGTTTTCCTAATGACTGATGTCAGCCTACATCTCAAAATGATACAGTTCAACTCTGCTCTACATGGTAGAGTGATATGGACGCTTTTCTTAGAAACTATAAATAAAGTTGGCTTCGGTGCTACTTGATCTCTATGATGGGTTTATGAACTTCAACGGATATCCATTTTTGATAAGTACTTTGGTCGGTAATTTGATATCTTCTTCCATCATATCTGATGTACTGATATGATAGATCCAATTAAACAGGCATTCTACTAGATGTTGCTTGTATAGGAGTGAATAAAAAGTAAAAATTCAGGTATTGTTCCATCCATGTAGGCTTTTTGTAAACTGACAATCCTCTGGTAGACTCAGGAGTTTATCCAGGAACGACAGATCATTATTATTCTCCTTCTCATAAGTCAGGTTGATGTGAGTTTGTACGGTATGAAGTCTTTTTAGTAAACAAGCCATATCCTTATGCCTCTCACAACTCACCACGATGTCGTCAGCAAAGAAAAATAAAGAAACTTTGGCGATGAGATCACTAGCCAGATTTTCGATATATGACACACGAACATCAGCTAGTAATTGTCCTAAGAGACTACCCACAGCGTTTACTTTCAAATGTGAAGCGAACTTTGTCGGTACACAGGAATAATAGCTTCCTCAGAAAGGTTGGAGTAATAGGAAATGGGAAGTTTCTTGAAGATATGTCGTCACAGAGAATGCTAATAGTCTTGGACAACGGTACATTGGTCAATAAAGAATTTATATCGAAAGAGTATATAATCTTGTTTTTGATATTCATGTTGCTAAGACAGTCAACAATTTAGAAAAAATCTTTCGTTTCGAACTGGATCTAACACTTTTTTTCCAACCATTTATGTGTGGGTGAACGACGCATATATAATATAGGGTGTAAAAGAATCTCAGCTTTATTAATCTTAGGTAATTCATATAAATTTGAAAATTTGGATCTCATAGGTTTCAATGAATTATATTCCTCTTTGCTAATAGCATTTATATTCAAAACCCTTACTAAAGGAGCGGTTGCTTTTACTTCCAACTTTTAAATATATTCTGATGGGACATTGGCTATGAATTTGCTTTCAACACTGAAGATGGATAAAATTTTATTTTTATAGTTAGATTTATACATCACAAAAATACCTGGTCCCTTATCGGATTCCAGAATGATTATATCTGATCTGTTCCATAATTTTTTCAATGATTCGAAGTATTGTGAACTCAAACTGCTTCTTTTTCTTGTTTCTAAACTATGGAACTGATGAGTAATATCAACTAATTTAGCCTTTAACCAACTTGGACTATATGAAGATGTAGGAACAGGAAGACTCAACTGGTCATAGGGATTTTCAAACTTAGCATAAATATCCAGTTGAAAGATTTATGTATATGGAACTGAAAAGTTGGATCCAAGGGAAATAGACCAACAATCCATTTTTTTTTCTTAACAGATTGTTTCTTTACAACAAAGTACTGAACCATATTGCAAATTATCAGCTTTTTATTCACCAATTTCCTCATAAAGTACATATTATACAACCACAGACTACGTATTGCGAGTCAAGGAAGTCACATACAGACATACACACAACTTAAAGTTTTATTAACGTTAAGCACAAGTGAAATATGTTCCAAAACACTATGCACTTGAATCTTCACTGAACATCTTTGCCGAAATTGATGTAAGGCATTTTCAAATGGAAGAAGTATTTTCAAAATATTTTCATATAAAGGCGTATATAGCATATCCTCAACAGAAATTTTCAACTGATCTTATAATTGTCCTCTAAACATTTAAATGAAGAAATTGAGAAGAAAGATGAACTTTAGAAAGAAACCAAGATTAGACTTATATGCTCTATGAATTTTTTTTAAATGAACCATTATAAATATACCCTTTAACCCAAAGTATTTTAAAGGTAATAATCAACACAAAAAATACCTGGTTACAGAATAAATTGAATTGGATAGAATAAAACAACATGGTGAAGTGAAAACAAACAAACAAACACTGTAAGTCTATATGTTGTAATAAGTGGTGGATAATGAAAAGATTATAGGTATGCAAACAAAAAAAAAACAAATTTCATACAAATATACAAAGATAATTATTCATATGTGCAATTCTAAACCACAGTACAGATAATATAGAAATTGGTTAACAACCAGTCAAAATATGAGAAAAGGGAATATATAAATAAGTTTATTACACTAGGCGTATACATATATCTTGATCAAGATAAGGAGAATATTTTCAAAAAGAACTGGTTCAATATTCAATTATATTGGAACATTGAACTGTTAATTTTACACCCCTTACATAACACAACACATTCCTCTTGCAATCACAATTAAATAATAGTAAACGAAGATTGATAAGACTCTTCTCGTTTCTTCTTCGTCGTACATAGTAAATTCAACGAAGCGATAGAAATAAAAATTATAATCAATTATGTATATATATATATATATATGCACGACTGTAATACGTTAACACGGTATTAGTCTGTTTCATTTGATAACATGATAAATAGATGAAAAATACAAGAAATATTGATCTGTTCATCTTTTATCCGCCTTCTTTCAGATTAGATACAAACAAACTAATGTCAGTAATGATGAATAATGATGGAGAGAAAAAAAAAAGAAGGGAGTAAATCTATAATGGATACAGTGTTGTAGCATAAACGAAAATGATTTAGAAGAACAAAATAGCAAAGAGTGGAAAGGGTGTTTATCAGTATTGTAAAAGATTGATATCTTCCAAAAGAAATTATACATTTTCAATGGTGAATAAAAAATAGTAAAGGAATATTGAGGTGTAATTTATAAAACCTGCTTGTTTAACATTTATATCACCTTCACAAATTAGACATTTTCATGTAGACTTATTTCTGGATAATCATTCACTGAGAAACTTCTTAACAGTAATAAACCTAATATAAGACCAGCCATCTGAAAAAGAGATAAGTCAGTAAAGAAAATTGAAGATATTTCTATCGACATGACACTTAATAAAAGAGTGATATAAATTAATACATCAGTACATAAGTGGACTATAGGTGAATGTACATAAATTTATTTGACAGCTAGTCTGGAATACTAAACAATCTCTGAATACTCGTTATGTTATACAAGAAGATATTTATCATTTACAAGGTGCAGTCACTGCAATGATACTTGTAGTTTCCCATCGATATACAGATCCGAATTACTCGACCTATCCTGTTGGTAGATGCCCTACTATGCGGATGCCTCGATAGCGCTAGATATTCATGATATCATACTTATCTTGGTGACTAGCAAAGGAATCTAGGACGAGCGTTTTGTACCGTTTGGGACTAGTCAGATGGATGTACCTACACTCTAGTGATAGATGTTGTTCCCACTGAGGCTCGAAACCAGCACCCCTTCGCTTCAAACGCCAATGCGTCATCCATTAGGTCACTGAGGCATGATACCCACCTTTCAAAATAAAAGGAAACGCGTTTCCTGGATTCCTCAGCTAGTTACCGATATCAATAAGTAGAATAATTATTCATAGGTTTTCAAGTGAGTGCCTGACCAGGGATTAACACACCTCTCATGTCAGAATAACTTGCTGAAATCAACCAGTCAACTAAATTGGATGAATGTGGTTTGCATCACATACTAACATCAGCTGCAGAAGTTCTAATGAGATGCTGTGATCCATGGTGTCACCACAGTCGTGTAAGGAGAACTACTCACCGATGACATCCAGTGATAGCAGTGGTACATCAAGGTTTGACGAAAGTTGGAAACAGTGACCAATGAGTTCATATGCAATGACTGAATGGCAACATCCTCGCTGTGATCGTAAGGCAAGATTCCAGGTACATATCTTTGAGAATTCCCAAACAACGACTAAATAGATGACTACCAATCCCAGATCAGTCGAGAGGTACTACGCAAGACAGGCAATTCAGTAGATTGTTGGGGCTGTAAAGCTTAGTCGAATGAGATGGTCTGGATATGTACTCTATGTACCACGCTACCACCTACTTCACAGTGCCATACAAGGGGAAGTTAGATTTGGTTGGAAGAGAGTTAGGGGTGGCCAGAACAAGACCCTGCACTAGACGTTGAAGTCCCTGACTGATGGTCTGAGACGCGTTGGGAGATGTAGACGAGACACAGAAATGAATGGTTGAGGACTCTTGATGACATGGCTGAAAATCGGATACAATAGTGCCGATGTAATCACGCCTTAATATCTTCTAGATCTTAAACATTCACACTAACGTTTATCTCAAGATCGTTTATTCTGCCACACTACTTCATCTACGTTGATATTACTCCTTTTCTATCCACTTATTCTTTGTATGCCACTGTTACGTGTGGCAACTTGAACCAGTGCATCTGTGTGTGAGGTTTTACATTGAGTTTTTCAGTTGTCAGTAAGTCAAAGTTATCACTTTCTTTCTTACAGCTTCAAATAATTCTCCACTAAAGTATACTCATCCATCATTCTTAGTGCCAGACACCGAAAAGAAAACTAAAAGTATCTTTTGTCGATTTCATGGGTTAATCGGGTAGTGAATCTTGTGTTAAATAATCAGATTAAGCTATGAGAAACTCATCATTTACAGAATTTCTTCTTTAAATGCAGTAAGTGGGGATATTTTATTTGAAAGAAGTTTAGCAGAACACCAGACAGTGTTCATTCACAGAATACAAACTGATAGTGTTAAAAATAATAAACGTCGTATTATGGTTGTTGTTTGTGAATAACCTCTTATTCTGTATCTTATAGCATTATTATTAGTATTATTTATCCCCTGGATTCCTAGTGGAACATAGGGCTTCAGTAGTACAACTCCATTGCACTCTCCTCTCTGCAATCTTTTCAACATGGCCGCAAGGCTGCCCAGAAGCTTTCATTTCCTCCTCATACGATCTCCTCTATGTCACCCTCACCTTGGACGCCCAACTTGTCGTCTCCTATTTAGGTTCCACTCAACGACCTGACCTGTACTGGAGCGCGATGTCACCAAATGGTCTTCTCAGTTAATGTCCAATCCATCCCCACTTTCTGCTGCACATTTGTTGGTTGATAAGTTGTTGGTTGGTTCTTTGCCAGCCAGAGTGAGTTCCTTCTTGCTTACTCTTTCTTCAGTATCGAGTGAGCATAGACTTCAGCTGTTGCTGTGATGTAAGTCTGTAGTTTGTTGGGAATGCATTTCGTAACGCACCAAGTCTCTCAACCATCACATAGAAGCACTGACTTTACTGATATTAGTGTTCAAAATCCGGATATTGTTCAAGCTTCATGCTAAGGGTAGTGCAGTAGATCTCCACAGTGATTTCAGGTTGATGAAGGCCTGTCTTGCTGTCTTTGCAATCCCAGCTTTGACAACCCCACCTGTACCGCCACCTGTAGTTGAAAGGATGATGTATAGGTAGGTAGGTGAAAGATACTACTTTCGTTAGATTTCTCCCGTTGATAGTACTTGCTGTGGTTGTTGTTGGTCGACTGTCTTCATCACCTCTGTCTTCTCTACGTTCACCTGAATGATGACCCGTCTTCCTTCCCTGCCTCTTCTCATTTACAAACTTATAAGTTTTTGCCTGTAGATTTTCGAGATTATGCAACAAGACATTAGACATAAATCATCGGCGACGAAATCCAAATCTTCTAGCGTCTTTTCATCGGTCAAACAGCGTATGCCCATCTTCTTGCTCCTCACGGTTTGTTGCATGATCCAGTCTAGTCGAGTCGACCACAATCAGTAAGATTATTGATTGTAGTAGGTGGCAACCTTGTCTCACTCCTGTCCAAACTTCGAAGGCTTCACTGAGCTTTCCATTGTGAATCACTTGGCAGGTAACATCATCAGCATCATATAGCATTTGAAAGAGGTTGATAAAAATTTGTGGCGCTAATAGCTTAATGTTGAAGCAGCTGCCTGTCAAATTACTTCACGGTCGACGCAATCGAAGGCCTCTACAAAGTCAATGAAGTTGAGATAGAGAGTTGACTGCCGTTCTATGCTCTGTTCTATGTTCTGTATCTTAGTCAACGCTATTCTTGCATTTACATTTCTATTCAACATTGTATATTCTTTTTGCCTTAATCCTCATCTGTTGATCCTTATAACGTTTGACGCTGGCATACTACTAATACACATTCATATGATCATCTCTCACCAAACTATGACATGATTGCTCATAAAATCACATCCTTTGAAACCAAAATCCTTGGTCAGATCTTTGGAACGAAAGAGGGTATTAGGGTAAAAAGACTAAAACTTCTTTGTATTCTGAGATGTTCACTGTTACACTATACATCATATGAAGTTAGGGTTTATCAACAAATAATTCTTTATGCATTTGATAAATGAACCTCTGTTTAGTAAAAGTCGAACTAAAGATTTTATTTATGGTTATTTCCGTGCACACTTCTTTTATCATTCATTTCAGCAGGGAGGCAGAAGTTGCATTCACTGCAATTTCACTCGAAATCAAAGTTTTCACTTCTTATATCACTTCTATAGCAAAAACGAATGATTGAGTGATTTTCTTCAAACTTCTTTTGAAGAGGTAAGAAGCTGGTTTATCTTGATTTCAGTTGTGAAATTGCAGACTCCGAAGGTCATTATATGTGCTTCCCACCCCAGCTTATTGAGATTATTTTCACTCTTTATTATGGCTGGAACATGTTTCGGTAAATGTCTTACAGAATGTAGAATGATTGCCTATTAGGGAATAATACTATACACCAATTAGTCACCTGAGGATTACTAATATAACTTTATAGTCCGTAGGAATTTAAACTCCTTCTACTCCATAGTCCTTGATGAACGTGCATCTGACCTATAGGCACCAGCTTATAGTCAGTGCTGACAAGCTGGAAGCAAGTAAACAAACAATACATGCTTTATGCATAAGGTATCGCCCCTCCACGACAAAAGAGTCAACTAACCAGATCATTACGACTTTCATTATTTACTAAAAAAGAACAGCCATTTATGCACAAGGAAGCGACCTCAACTTACTGCAGGCAAAGAAATAAATTCAACCAATGAAGCAGTCTCACGTGCCTCCAAAAAAGCAGCAGGTAAAGCGCCAACTGACTGAGCCCCCTATATGCCAATACACTCATCAAATGACCAGACAGATTGAGCTGAGGCGTAGTACCATGTTGTACATACGCCCTAGCATTTAATCTTTTCGCATACTTTTGAAGCTTTCTGCACTGATGATGATGTCTACTATGAAAATGAAATGTTTCCCAACCAAAATCTCAACAGAGAAAATAATTGTTAATAAATATCTGCCTATGATCTGCAGATATTCTTCTTCATTTTCAAAGGAATACATGCTTGAGTCAATGCACAATGGCTGAATACGAGGCAAAGTAAACAGTTTGTAGGAACCGCCCAAAATATGCCCACGCGCCTTTATGCAAATGAAGAGTTATTTGTTTGTAGATTGCTTACAAGAAAAATATAACAGCTCCACGGGTATAAGTTATCTTTACTGAAGATTATATTAGCCTTTTAAAGACAATACAAACCCGTGCAATTCACGACTACCACTCGTCACATGACTTCAGCTTTCAACTTGCAAGTAAGGAAAACAATATAAATTTCCCTTCAAACATAAAGAGTGAACATTTATATTCGTCAATGAATTATTACTAAGTTCATTATAGCGATCAGAAAAAAGTGAATGAACGTCTGTTTGTGTGTCTGTCTGCTTGTCTAGAGTATTCACGAATGATAACTTAGTGTGCAGCACAGGTCTCAGTCTACTAGTGTTTTTTCTAAATGGAATGAATTTGGTAAAATGTCTGTTTTCGGATCACTAGATTATGTGGATTTTTCACTGCAAATTACTTTTTCACAATCTTGAACAAGGTTCATGATCTCAGATATTTTGTATGGATTTCATAAACGTTTTATTTCTTAGCACAATAACTCTTTTCAAGTTTGTATTCGTCAAGGAGTGATATCAGCTGGAAAACTTTTAAAACAATAGAAGCACTGAACACCTGTTTCATCCTGGTATGATACACCTCAATAGTACTTATCTATGACCCCTCTTCGCCAAGGATCGAAACCGTAATATCCATGTTTCGCGGCCAGTACGTTTTAGGTAAGCCACTGATTAGAATCCTATGGTTCACATTTCATTAGTCTTACGAATACAACATACAGCGTGAACTTCATGTTTTATCACCGTTGAATATCTGGTCTCATATCCAACTTGGTTTCGACTTCCTCATATGCGAGTTCAAATAGACCAGCACTAGTCAAGACTAATCATACAAACTAGTCTGTAAAACAGCGTTATCAGAACTGCTGATATCGTGTATATGGATTTCATTGTTAATCAAGTATATCTCTGATTGAATTAAATATGATCATCTCGATTCCACATACACAGATGATTATATTCAACACTATGCTTCTTTAAAATGCTTAGTTGTTTGTCTAACCATGAGTAATAGGATGAAATGAAATTTATTTCTCCAAGTGTTGAATATTATAAATAATAATATTCAACACTCGGAGAACCTAGAAGACTTGGATTTCGCCAACGATGACTTGTGCCTGATGTCACATAAACTTGAAGATCTAAAGGCAAAAACTAACAAGTTGACAGAAGGGGCGGCGAAGACGGGACTTCAAGTGAATATAGAGAAGACAGAAGTGATGAAGATACCGCACCAACAACTCCAACAATAACAACAAACTCCAATAACCGTCAACGGGAGAAACTTAAAGGAAGTAACCTCCTTCACCTATCTAGGCAGCACTGTTTCAACTACAGGCAACACAGGCACAGACGAGGATGTCAAAGTCAGAATCGGAAAAGCAAGACAGGTGTTCATTAACCTGAAACCAGTGTGGAGATCTTCTGCACTCAGCATGCGGAACAAGATACGGATTTTCAACACCAATCCAGTCAAGTCAGTGCTTCTGTATGGTTCAGAGACTTGGCGCGTCACGAAAGGCATTTCCAATAAACTACAGACATTCATCAACAACTGCTTACGCTCACTCGCTACTGAAGATCAGATGGCGAGAAAGAAAAAGCAACAAGGAGCTCTGGGAACGAACCAACCAAGAACCTTTCACGCAACAAATATGCAGGAGGAAGTGGAGATGGATTGGGCATGCACTGAGAAGGCCGACTGAGGACATCACGCGTCAGGCCAGTTGCTGGAGTGGAATCCCCATGGGAAGCAACGAGTTGGACGTCCCAGCTGAGGGTGACATGGAGGAGGTCGTGCGAGGAGGAAATGAGAGGTTGTGGGCTGTGGTGGAACCAGGTTCAAAAGATCTCAGAGAACAGAGGTCACCGGAGACGTGCTACTGAAGCCCTATGTTCCACTAGGAACCCAAGGGACTAATAATAATAAGTGTTGAATATTTGCTACTTGTCCGACTATAAACCGGATATTACAGTTAATTATTAATGCTTACCTAGAATATGAAAAAGTGTTAGAATTTTCTGTCTGATGTATAGATAAATAATTAGAACAAATAAAAGAACAGAATGTCTAGCATGTGATTTATAAATCAATTCAAGCGAATATTAGATTAATATTTGCGTTATTAAATAATTTATATAAGCACATATATTTTATTAAAGTCTCATTTGGCTCAGCTTTCTAATAAGGAAATCCTTAAATATGTAAGAGCGTACTTATGCATATAAAGCTACAGGTTAAATAGCTGTTTGTATAGTTATTTTTAATACCCAGTCATATGTAAAGATTTCATATATATACCTCATAATATGTTGAAAATCAATGTTCAAAGAAGAGAAGTGATAAGGTTTCATAATCACTACATATTTGTTTAACTTAGATATCACATCTCTGATAAGACTAAAAGAATGTTTTCTGACTTAAACATCTCAATCTGGCCAGTTTTGAAACTGTTTAAACCAAAATCACCATTATTACTCGTATTGAGACACTAACTAAACTATATTTGTGAACAGCTGGAAGAAAAGTTGATCAATGTTGAAATAACAACACATGTCCTTAAATGATTATCGCTCAAATATACGATGAATGTAAACTTTTAATTTAACTGTGAAATGTATAGACAAGTTAATGGAATTTCCATCCGTTCACCCCTTGGTCCTATATTAACGGACTTTTTCTACTGAAACTAGAGGATAGGTTATGTGAATGACCTATCACAGAATTTTCATTTTACTATCGATACATTCACCCTATACGAAACTAACATACAAGGTCATAGATACTCAGCAGATTTAATGAAGTACACCCAGCGATGAAGTCTGTATATGAGAAAGAGTCACCAGGCAAGATAGCTTTACTCGATGTTCTTCTCTCAAAACGAAAAGATGGGTTAATAAAAGAAATTCTTTCTCAGATTTGTCTCTCTTCAGCATGAAAGAAACTTGGCAAAACCTTTAAGTTGCAGAATAAAGGCTATGTGATAGGAAGACATAGTTGGGGAGGAACTAACGACTTTGCGCATTACACCAATTAAGAATGGCTGCTTTGATAAATTCATAAGAAGATATATGATTACAAAAATTGCAAGAAAGACTGTCTCAACGGCTAGCACGAAACTCCTTTACATCCGACTACGATTTAGAGGTGACTTGCTCTGTGAGATAATAATTTACAAACTACGCAGATCATTTCAGAAAGCGTCCAATGCTGGTTAATTACAAATTTCGTTTTACGTTCACCTAATGATGGTACCGAGAGTGAAAGATGAATTGCTTAGACTACCCATTTTCTGCTGTGTTTTTTTCAGTTTGAATGCTCCTATGGGATCATTTACATCAGTCTCGGCTCTTGGAATTTAGTTTTTCCTGCTTGCGAACACCCAACGTGGTTAAGACCATTACCACCACACTTGTTTGAAACGGACCATAAAGTGGATTTGAATGAGTAGTTTTCCATTCTGTACCACGTTCTCATCGACTTTCCAAAAGATACCCAGCTCAAGATCCTTCAAACTCCAGGAGCGGTAGCGATCAAAACCAAACAACCTGAGCTGTATGTTCAGAAGAAGTGAGTATCGCTACTGTAGCCTAATTCGGGAAGCACGAATTCAGAAGCCTCCTACCCCAGATAATCTTATTCCATATTGAAGATACCCATTCTTCCCTATAGTTTGAAATAATCTTCACTGTCAGTTCGTTGGAGACAATTGGTAGGAAGCGTGAAACTGGTACCTCTTCCATGACTAATCAATATGAGTTTTGCAAATTCTCTTACCCCATCTTGTTCTTCTTAGTTTATTTCATCAAGTAGTCCTAAATACCTTTCTACTGTTTTATTAAACTATCACATTATGGTATTATATAAGCCGGATAGTAATTTAGATAATAGATTATTTTAAACTGAATCCCAGTAACAAGTGATTCCATCATAAACCTTTATACATGACTTTTCTCAGTTGACTTCCTCAGCTGTATCATTTATCATTAACAAACTGAGAAACGGAATCTCTGTATTACTTACACGCGTTTCCTCAACATGTACATATAACCATAAAACCTGTAGAAGTTATCTAAAAGAATATTCTTTGTTCCCCCCAAATAGCTTTTGCGAAATTTTAATGATTTAAACTAAGATCTGCAATACAAAGCAGCTGAATTGCAAAGATAAACTTTAACTGTTGCACTTCAGATGCTAAGATTAGCAGCATTTACAGAGTTGCAGGTATATGCGACTGATGAGACCTAAAATAGGATGAAAAATGCGCATTCTGATCTCCACAACTAGCCGCTATTCATGCCTAATATTACTTCCATTAGTTTCAATGTGTTTCATAAGTGAAGTTCCAAACAATTTATTGCTTTTCCATTCTAATATAATCAAACTAACCTATTAGCTTAATCACTAGTCTTTTTAAAGGTAAATTTCAATAAGTCATCACTGTAGAGTAGCCAATTTCATGTTATCCAGCCCTAAGTGATGAGTGAATTCTATCCAACACTTCAACGATGTAGACATCAAGCTAGGAAGCTCAACATCATGTTTCACTATGACTGATGTCAGACAGCTGGATGTAGTTGCCAGGTATCCTTGAACATAAATTTTATGCACTAGATGACTTGGATCCAAATCTTTCAAGGAAGGCATAATTTTCATGCAGATCACAGATACGCCTTGCTGACAAGCACAAAACCTTAGTCCTTTCTGTTTATAGCTCTCAACCATCTGACAGAGTTAAATTTTTGATTGTCAACTTTAATTTTCTTTCTTGTATGTTTATTATCATTTCACTATCTGAGATAGCCGTAGTTTGGCAGATTAGTATTTATACTGGGTAGTGATTGAAGGTGAGATGAAAATCTAGACTGCTGTCGGATTCAAACTAGCGGCCATCGGGTTACCGGCTTGGTGCTTTACCAACTGAGCTATGAGGTTCCCCTCTCTAAGTTAGATTTGGATCGGGATTAGAAGTCCTAACTAGGCAGCCAGTGTCACTACAATCAAGCGGTAGTGACGTGTCATAAATTCACATGGCAGTCAGGCAAAACCCTTGATAACTGAAATAAAAATCTGGTTAGCGGTCGGACCTCGTAGCTCAGTTGGCGGAGCACTGGGCCGGTAATCCGGTGGTCGTTGGTTCGAATCCGGCCGCGGTCCAGACTTCCATCCCATCTTCAATCATTACTTGGTGCAAGTCTTGTATATTTGCCACACCTGTTATGTTTATATCAGTGTATGTGAACAAACTCAATCTATTTCTTTTACAAGAGAAATTATTCAAAACGTATATTCTTCTGCTTATTGTTCAGTGTCACAAAATTTGAAATAATCAGAGCATATATTTTAATGCAATGTAGAGGCAATAATTTCGGAAAGCAAACGCAAACCGATTTGTGTTTAGAGACTGGCTGAAACAACTCTAACACCTAACATTATTTACTTAAATGAAGTAGATTTTCATATTATTGAAGGATTTATTTATAAGAGCCTTAAAAATTAGAGCATGTTCTCCCAGTACTGTTAAGCATAAAATAAGTATTTTTTGTATCCCAACTGCAGCGAAGTTAATAATATCTCAGCATATGTATTTATTGAAATTCACACTTTATTTTGGTACTTTAACTGAAAATACAAGTATTGGTTATATACACGATTTCTAGGTTGGGGTCTACTGTGTACTATGATGTGTGCTGTTTGTTAAAAAAGGGGTGAGTAACAGTCAAAATAAAACGCGGCATCAGTTCATGACTTCTCTGACTGCTGGTCAGAGAAGTGTAGAGAAATTCGGGTCTCCCAGATAAAGTCTGTGTGACAATGGAAATCGGGTGGCTGATTACGGCCAATGTAATGTCTGTATTCCTGTTGTTATATAACGTTTTGTCGTTTCGTCCTAGACAAATATGCCTTTTACCAATTTATCAGACCGCTGACATTTTTGCTCATTTCCCTCATCTTGAGATAAGGATGTAAGGTGTGGTAAGATTGACTGTTAAGCGGTGTTGCCAAATTTTATGTTGATACTGGCTAACCAATTGACTGACTGTTCTAAGCACAGTAATAACATATCTGTTCGCAGAATGCGGCGAATTCACAGAGTTATGCTCCATTTTAACAATAATATTACCTTTATGTTTTTCCATATTTGAGGAAAGTTACTCAAAAGGTAGTTTCATTAGCTTAAAAAGTAACATCAGAATCTCTTTTCTTCGTATATAAGCATGTCGTTACCTTTTACAAATGCACATATCTGCTTACTTCATTTTTACATGAAGCCATCACTTACCGAAACATAATCATATCTTTCAGTTCCGTACACCAGCTTTATCAATGATTGGTTCAATGGCTTTCTACTTCAAACCTGATGTTTTTGTGCATAACTGACACTTAAGTCATCTTTTATGTACGTTGGTAAATAAAAATCAATTGAACATTTTGCAGGCCACAAGATTCAACGTAATAAATTCCATATTGTTGTTCCAGCACTCCATTGCTGTTCCAAGTTTTAATCTGGTAGTTCGACTGGTGTGGCACCAGGACAGTTAACCCGAGGTCGCTTGGTCGAATTCTGTCTAGACCATGTCTTCAGGTCAACATCATCCATCAAATACCATCAGTCTACCAAACCATCATTATCTCAGATAGCCTCACTAACAATTTAAGTCATTTTTCAGACAATACATTTTCTTGTATCCAATTATTAGCACTCATAGGAGTTCAGAAACCATACAGTGGCGTGCAGCATACTATATATATAAATAATGTTCCTGAAATTCTGTCCAGTAACCATTCTAACAATTATGATGAACAGTGGCTAACAATGGAATTCAGGGCATGCGTTTCGCCCTAATTGGGACTTTTTGGCTGGATGCACCAGCCTCCCAGTGAACTTTGTTGTTTCCTTTGGGACTCGAACTTCAGACTAGTTGATTTAAACGCCAGAGCGTTAGCCACTAGGCAACTGAGTCAAGATATCCACTTCTTGTGTGACGGACATGGTTTTTAATGTTGCTGCTAGTGGGAGCAAAATCAATCACCGGGAGGCAGGTACATCCAGCTGACGAGTCTTAAGTCGGACAAGACGCGCGTCCTGGATCCCACTGCTAGCCACTATCTATCACTAATAGATAACTTAAACACACAATATCGAGGCGTCTATGAAGAATCTCATATACAA
The DNA here is from genome assembly GCA_944470555.2 of Heterobilharzia americana. Classification (NCBI taxonomy): domain Eukaryota; kingdom Metazoa; phylum Platyhelminthes; class Trematoda; order Strigeidida; family Schistosomatidae; genus Heterobilharzia; species Heterobilharzia americana. The sequence continues at coordinate 75,126,980 of OX104130.1, read as the reverse complement.
ATACAGATCGATTAATTCGGTCCAATAAACGATGGGATAATACTAGCAAAAACATCCTATTATTCGTCTGAAACGGTATAAAACTCATTCAGTTTTGATGATAAAGATTAAGTGACTTTAAAGATCATCCTAGCAACTACTTAAATGATCAATTAGATGTTTATATTTGGTTGGAGGGGTAACTTTTCATAAAAATGGTCAGTTCAGTAGTCGTTAGGATGGTATTTGGTGTCACTCTAAAAACTGGCTAATGTATTATGGAATAAGGCGTTATAATCAGAAAACCATGCTGGAGTTAACCATACTTAAATGACTTTGAAACTGCCAATCACAGTGTGCAGAAGTTATTTCGTTGAGTTAGTATGTTAAACAATGTTTCATAGTTCTCTAAAAGCATGCACCTCACTTTTATCTAAACTGGATGATGATAGCACTCCTAAATATTCTATAAAAGCTAGTCTTATAAGAAGGCCAATAATTTTTATCTATGGTGGGAAGATAACCTCGCCTGGTTAACTAGTTCACTAGTTACTAGCCGGTCCTAAGCCCGGGTAAACAGGAAAGGTTGGGCATAGGGCTAGAAACCCTACCTCGTAAAACAAATCTAACCGCTAAACAAACTTCAAAGCACAAACAAAATATAAAAAATGAAAACAAACTTATTCCCCGCTGGAATCGGAGAGGCGAAATGACGCCAGTTGGTGAAAGCCTTCGGGAAGCCAATTGGCCGATGTGTCTCCTCAACTCTCGATGAAACCGAAAGTAAACGTGGGGACATGGAATGTCCGCACCATGTTTGAACCCAGTAAGGCAGCCTAGATTGCAAAGGAGATGAGAAGGTATAACATTGAAGTGCTTGGGATTTGCGAAAGCAGATGGAATGGGAGTGGACTCTCCAAACTGTCAACTGGAGAATCAATAACCTACTACGGTCACCCAGACGACAACCACGAGCACACTGAGTTATGGAGTGGCTATCATGATGTCCTCAAGAGCATCGAAGGCTCTCATGCAGTGGGAACCAATCTCCTCCAGGATCATGACAACAAGATGGATTCAACTCAAAAGGAAGGAAGGTCACAATCATACAATGCTACACTATGCACCTACAAATAATGCAGAGCAAGAGAAAAAGGAGGAATTCCACAGACAACTTCAATCAACACTGGACAAGACGTCAGTTGGCGATATCAAAATTCTAATGAGTGGTGTGACATGAATGCCAAACTGGGAGGGGACAACACAGGAAGAGAACTAACTATGGGCCGAGAAGCGGTAGGTGAAATGAACGAGAATGGAGAATTGTTTGCGGAATTCTGCACATTCAACGATTTAGTAATTGGAGGCAGTGTGTTCAGACACAAAGATATTCACAAAGCGACATGGATTTCACCAGATGCACACACTAAAAATCAAATCGACTTTATCTCAATCTCAAGAAAATGGAGACGCAGTCTACTTAACACAAGGTCAAGAAGAGGAGCAGATGTAGGTTCACACCACTCACCATCTGCTGCAAGGAACCTTCCAAATCAAGTTGAAAGCCCTCAAGGAAGCTGGTGATAGACCTCAATTCAAGTTCAACACTCGGAAACTGAAAGATGAAACTACAAAGGAGATCTTCACGGCAGCCATCAAGACAAAATGGGAGATATCGAGGGACATCCCTGAAGAAACCTGTGTGAAAGAACACTGGAAGTCTTTGAAAGCTATGTGGAAAGAAACCTGCACAACAGTATTAGGAAGGAAGAAGAAAGAAGATAAGGACTGGAATGGATCTCGACGGATACCTGGAAGCTGATAGAGCAGGGAGAGGAGGGTGGTGAAGCAGAAGATAAACCAGTGCAAGGATGCTCAACGACAAGAGGAACTGAGCACAATGTACAAAACACTGGACAAAGAAGTGAAGAAGGGTGGGTGGAAAGACAGAAGACACTTTTACGAAACACTGGCAAGTGAAGCAGAACAGGCTGCAGGTGGGTAAGAGAGACCTGACGACATTGTATCAAATAACCAGGTTGCTATCAAGGAAGAGACCAACACAGATGAAACCAATAAAAGATGAAGAAGGAAATTTAATTACAAGAGAAGAGAGACAGAGGAAACGATGGGCCGACCACTTCAAGAAGCTCTTGAATGGACCACCACCTGCACTTCGTCCAGAAATACCACCTGCAGCCGCTGAACTACAAGTGAACATAAATCCTCCAACAAAAATGGACGTCCTGAACGCCATAAAGCTACTGAAATGCGGGAAAGCAGCAGGACCAGATGGAATACCGCCAGAAGCACTGAGAACAGACTCAGAGACAACAGCGGACATGCTCACACCACTATTGCAGAAGGTGTGGAAGGAAGAGAAGGTACCTGACGATTGGAAGAAGGGTTACCTTGTCAAACTGCCGAAGAAGGGAGACCTCAGTGTTTGCAAGAACTGGCGCGGAATCACTCTCCTGTCCACCCAGAGCAAGCAAAATATTAAGCCGCATCATCCTGGAGAGGCTAAAGGATGCACTGGATTCAAAACTACGACCGGAACAGGCAGGCTTCAGGAAGTACAAATCATGTGCAGACCAAATTGCAACGCTTCGCATCATCATAGAATAGAGCATAGAATGGCAATCAGCTCTCTACCTCAACTTCATCGACTTTGAGAAGGCCTTTGACAGCGTCGACCGAGAAGTAATTTGGAAACTGCTTCAATACTACGGAGTACCGCAAACCTTTATCCACATCATTCAACAACTATATGAAGATGCTACATGCCAAGTAATTCACAATGGGAAGCTCAGTGATACTTTTGAAGTGAAGACAGGAGTAGGAGTGAAACAAGGTTGCCTACTATCCCCCATGATATTCCTGATTGTGGTGGACTGGATCATGCAGCAAACAGTGGAGAGCGAGAAGAGGGGTATACGCTGGCTGGACTGCGGAAAAGAACCTAGAAGATCTGGATTTCGCCGATGACTTGTGCCTGATGTTACATAAACTTGAAGATCTGCAGGCAACAACTAACAAGTTGATAGAAGAGGCAGCTAAAACGGGACTTCAAGTGAATATAGAGAAGACAGAGGTGATGAAGATACCGCACCAACAACTCCAACAACAACAACAAACTCCAATAACCGTCAACGGGAGAAACTTAAAGGAAGTAACCTCCTTCACCTATCTAGGAAGTACTGTTTCAATTACAGGCGGGACGGTCGAGGACGTCAAAGTCAGAATCGGAAAAGCAAGACAGGTGTTCATTAACCTGAAACCAGTGTGGGGATCTTCTGCACTCAGCATGCGGAACAAGATACGGATTTTCAACACCAATCCAGTCAAGTCAGTGCTTCTGTATGGTTCAGAGACTTGGCGCGTCACGAAAGGCATTTCCAATAAACTACAGACATTCATCAACAACTGCTTACGCTGTCTCGCTACTGAAGATCAGATGGCCAGGATAATCAGAATAAGCAACAAGGAGCTCTGGGAACCAACTAACCAAGAACCTATCACACAACAAATATGCAGGAGGAAGTGGAGATGGATTGGCCATGCACTGAGAAGGCCGACTGAGGACATCACGCGTCAGGCCAGTTGCTGGAGTGGAATCCCCATGGGAAGCGACGAGTTGGACGTCCCAGCTGAGGGTGACATGGAGGAGGTCGTGCGAGGAGGAAATGCGAGCTTGTGGGCTGTGGTGGAACCAGGTTCAAAAGATCTCAGAGTACAGAGGTCACTGGAGACGTGCTAGTGAAGCCCTATGTTCCACTAGGAACCCAAGGGACTAATAATAATAATAATAATAATATGGTGGGAAGATAGTGCCTGATCTATACACTGAAAAGTGAGATGGATGTTATCTGTGAGACAAATGTTTCTGGAATAGAAAAGCAATACCTTTTGTAGAAAGTAATCATAGTTTGCAACATATTATATACTTATTCCTCAACCGAATTATTGCAACCCCGGTGATGAAAATATCTGAGGTTATTTTAAATGTAGCAAGTTACATTATGGTGAAATAGTAGTTTTTATGGTGAAAACTTAACAAATATTTTATCAAACAAGACTTTTATAAAGTAAATTTTCATGCTTAGACAAGAATTACAAAACACTGTTTCAGACAAGTTGTATAACAGAAATACTTAAACAAATTTATTCTGTAGACTTACCATTAGTACAGCTAATATAACTATCATTATTATTAATGGGATGAAATATTGGTAAAGCAGAGCAATAATCACATTTGCACAACCCTAGAATAAAGAATCAGTAAATATCACTATATCATTTATAAACTCTAAGATAAATGAATTATTTGGTGAATTAAATATTCTATATATGCCATATTTCAAGTAAGTAAGGTTCTGCTTTTCAGAAAACCTGAAAATTGAACCTTGAAATGAAATTAGTTAAACAACCAATCACAGCGGCCTGTTTGAACCTTGAAGTATCAAATTTTATTCATTGAATATTTTACATCAAATTCTTTCCTATCAATTTGTTTTAATCATTTAACTATGTCCTTTAAACGTATCATGTACTCTTGCACCTTTTTAAACTTCTTCCAGCTCTCCGTTTCTCTAATCGGAGAAGAAGTGTTACATAATATAGGAATGGACTTTTCGATACAAAGAAGTATATCATATATATCTATCCGTTAGATGATTAGCTTGGGTTGCAGATTTTTGTACCGTCTGAATGAACCACCACCACCAAAATTACGCTTACATTTCTGTTGGTTCTTCATTATGGACTGGATGCCTATCCAGAACCAGATGCCTATCTCATAATTATTGCCTTGAATATTGTTATTATAAACATCATTCCGATGGAATAACCGTTTCATCTGAAAGTATTGTTCTGAGAGTGAATTTGTTGAGAAATAATATGCTGAGAATTCCAAACTGTCATACATCTTGTTTGGAATAAAGAAATTATTATTATTAAAAAGTTACGATCTTGTTTTTTTCTGAAAAAAAACTAGTCAAAAATCACCTATATCTGATCATATGGCTAAAAACCTAGGGAAATGAGGTTTATAGTACTGAAGTTTCTGATATTTCGCAACATTTGAATTGAGAGATTATCATTTTGCAAATTATTGACAAATTGAACAGTTCACATTGACATTTCTTACAGCTGAGTAGCTTTTTAACTGCCCAATTGTGGTGTCAGAAAGATCATGAATTGTGATCTCTGATATAAACGTATCATGAAGAAACGAAGTACTTTACTGAACAACTTGAGTTGGTAAAAACCAAACCGGTGGGTCTGTAGATTTTCCTAGTTCAGTTAGAATGAGGTAAACTCCCGTTTGAGGCTGAACTTACCAGTGGTTTACCTACACTAGTACAGTTCACAAAGTCGAATTGTGTAGATTGGTAGTATATGACACTTTTGTGTCAGAGATCACACTCAGTGATCTCGGCTCAGTGGTTCCCAGTAAAAGCCCTGTTCACATTACATTTGGGCAGTTGAACAACTACTCAGTTGTAGGAAATGTCAACATGAGTTGTCCAATTCACAAACTATTCGCAAATTGATCATCCTACTTAATCTATAAGGGTCCTTTTTAACTAAGGTAAATAGAGTCAGTTGATTAAAACAGCCGATTTTTTTGCTCTGAATTTGTTCGGGTGCACCATCGATGAAATCCTCCCACCAAAGCAAAACTGCTGTTAGCCATTTTGGATCTGGTTAGCGAAATCTACAAATGAGACCATATGATTTCTAACTATTCATGTCGTTAAGAGATATGTGAATGATTCAATCCCAAGAAAATGGACGAAATATTGAAAATAATCTTTTACAAAGATAAAGAAGATATTTTACACTTTTCTAGTTATAATCTAGTCACAAAAGAATAAGTGTATTTAGGATGATGACAATAAATTATGAACACCAAACTAAGTCAATATTGTAAACAGTAGAAAGAGAAAATGTAGCCATTCTAGGAGAGTTTAGCAATCAAGCCTTTTGCTAAGATTAATACAAAAGGTTGTTATTCATTTTGTGATACTTATGACCACTCTGACTGCTAATAAACAGTTGAGAACAATGGGTTTTCTGTATGTTACCACACATCTGCAAAGCATATCTAGATGAAGTCTGGTCCCAGGAATTTCTGTCGATTGCCTTCAGCCTACTAACATCAATCAGAGTGCAACGTGATACTGACTTTCCTAGTTTACTTATCCATAAGATTCAATAAGCATTAATAAGTAGATAACATGAAATTGGTTACGCTACAATAACTAATCAACACAACAGAAAGTTGAAGTATCTTTGATTCACTTTAGTGATTTCTCTGTTTATTTAGCTTTCATATATCACCTAAGTGGAGTTATTGTTGTGTCTAACTTCTTCTTCATGTCTACTCTAAAATAAGAAATATCTGGAAATATATTCCCCATTTGAAATTTATCTTCGTAATTCAATGAAGAATTTGTTCTTCATCAAGTTGACTGTTAAAAAATTCAACCGAAAGTCCTCAAACTCCCCTGAAAGGAAGATGAAAAGATTGACTTATAGTCCCTTATAGTTGCTTTATCTGGCAGAAAGGACTCATGAGGAGGAATTCTCAGACTGTAATAATATTTAACTCTTCCGCTTTACTAATGCTAACGGAACGATTTTTTAAGGTTAAAGTTCTACATGATAGAATATGCATAACCGACATTATTTACTTTCTACAGTAGCCTTATAAACCTTCACATGACAGATATATGCGATCAAATTTGTGATAATATATATCGATGAATATCAGCTCAGTCTTTGCCGGATAATCAATCAATAATAGACATTTCTACAAAACACAAAGAATATAAAATTTATTGCTGTTATCCAACCGACTCCAGTGAGTTTTTCCAATTCTTTGTTTTACTCTGTTTAGTACACACCAACCAGAAACTACCAGACTAGAATATATCAGGACTTCACCTCTCATACTTTGCTAACATGTATTAGTTATTTGTGCTCCGCAGACAAGATGATCGACAGTTTCTGAATAATTAAATGAATATGATGGCAATTTTTTAATTTTTCTTTTGGTGATGAAATACAGTCAATCAAACTAACACAGCAAATAGAAATGCCTGCAAAACATCATTCATTTGTCTGAAAAGAAATGAGGTAAATATGGATAATAGTAAACAATAAACGATATGTTGGTCGACTGACTGTGATCACGATTTGATAGCATATTTGTCACGAGATTAAAGAGAGAAGTGGAAACAGTGCCCTTTTTTAGTAAGGTGTTCTCAAAAAAACCAATAACCTCTCCTAAGGTTGGAATACAACCTTGCCTGGTTAACAAGTTCACTAGTTACTAACCAGTCCTAAGCTTGGGTAAAGAGGGAAGGTTGGACCTAGGGCAACCTAGCAACCCTAACCCGTAAAACCAATCCAACCGCTACAGAAACTTCAAAGCCCAAACAAAATGTTAAAAAATAAAAACAGACTAATTCCTATCTGGAATCGGAGAAACGAAATGACGCCAGTTGGTGAAAGCCTTCGGGAAGCCAATCGCCCGATGTGATTCCGCTTCTCTCGATGAAATTGAAAGTAAACGTGGGGACATGGCATGTCGGCACAATGTATGAACCTGGCAAGGCTGCCCAGATTTCTAAAGCGATGAGAATGTATGGAATAGAAGTGCTAGGAATCTGTGAGAAATCTGCAGATGGAATGGAAGTGGACACTCTAAACTGTCAACTAGAGAGGAGTCAGTAATCCACTCCTATGTTGTCATGGAGACGACAACTACGAAGAAGCACACTTAGTTTTTCAGTGGCTGTCATGATTTCCCCAACAGCACCGAAGGCTTTCATGAAGTGGGAACCAATCTCCTTCGGGATCATGACAGTAAGACGGATTCAACTCAAATGGAATGCAAGTCACAATCATTCAATATTACGCTAGGCTATACACCTAAAAATAATGCGGATCAAAAGAAAAAGGAGGAATTCTACAGACAACTACAATCAACACTCTACAAGACTCCACCCCAAATGGAGTTACCAAAATTCTAATGAGTGGTGTGACATGAATACCAAACCGGGAGCGGACAAGACAGGAAGAGAACTCATCACGGGCTGAGAATCACTCGATGAAACGAACAAGAATGGAGAAATGATTGCGGATTTCTGCGCATCCGGCGATTTTGTGATTGGAGGCACTGTGTGCAAACACAAGGATATTCACAAGGCAGCGGCATGGAGTTGATCTCAACAGAAGGACACACTAAAAATCGAATCGACTTCTTCCTTATGTAAAGAAAGTGGAGACGCAGCCTACTGGACACAAGATCAAGAACAGGAGCAGATGTAGGTTCACACCAACTATTGAGTAGTGCAAAAAGACTTCAAAATCTAGTCGAAAGCCTTCAAACAACTTGGTGATAAACCACAGTTCAAATTGAACGCACAGAACAGAAAGTGAAGGACAAAACTACAAAGGATATCTTCAAGTCAGCTACCAGGAAGAAAAGAGGAACATTAAGCAACATCTTTGAGGACACCTGTTAGGATGAACACTAGAACTCTTTGAAAAAAATGCGGAAAGAAACCTGCATAACCGTATAGGGAAGGAAGAAGGAAGAAAACAAGGACTGGAATGGATCTCGACGGACACATGGAAGCTGAGAGAGGAGGGAGAGGAAGATGGTGATGGTGAAGCAGAAGATAAACTAGTTCAAGAATGCACAACAGAAGACGAATAGAGCACAACGTATAAAACACTGCACTGCACAAAGAATTGAAGAAGAGTGCACGGAAAGACAAAAGACACTTCTATGACACGTCGGCATGTGAAGAAGAACATGCTGCTGGTAAGAGATACAGAGATCTGACAACATTATATCAAATAACCAGGTTACTATCCGAAAGGGAAGAGATCAACACAGATGAGACCAATAAGAGAGGACGAAGGAAATCTAATTACCAAAGCAGAGAAACAAAGGAAACGATGAGCTGACCACATCGAAAAGCTCTTGAATCGACCAGCACCTGCACTCCGTCAAGAAATGCAACTTGTAGCCCAGCCACAGAACTACCAGTGAACACAAGCCCTCCGACGAAAAAAGAAGTCCAGAATGCCATAAGGCTGCTGAAATGCAAGAAAGCAGCAGGCAAAGATGGAATCCCGTCAGAAGCACTAGGAACAGACGGAGGAACAACAGCGGACACGCTCACACCAATAATGCAAAAAGACTGGAAGGAAGTAAACGAACCTGGAGATTGGAGGAAAAGAAACTTTCTCAAACTACTGAGGAAGGTATGGAATCATGCTCCTGTCCACCCAAAGTAAAATATAAAGCTGCATAATCCTGGAGGGACTGCATCAAAATAACGAAAGAAATAGACTCACTGGCTGCATTCAAGAACTACAAATCATAGGAGAATCAATTTGCAACGCTACCCTACGCATCATACATCATAGAACAGAGTATTGAATCCCAGTCAACTCAACTCTAACTCAACTTCATCCACTCTCAAAAGCCCTGCAACAGCGTCAACCCACAAGTAATTTGGAGACTGCTCCAACACTATGGAATAACACAAACCTTTATCAACCTCATTCATTCTACAACCATATGAAGACACCCCTTGCCAAGTCATTCACAATGGAAAGCTCAGTGATGCCTTTGAAGTGAAGTGAAGACAGGAGTGACACAAGGCTGACGCCGACTATCACCAATCATCTTCCTCATTCTGGTCGACTGCATCATGCACCAAACAGTGAGCAACGAGAAGAGAGGCACACACTGGCTGCACCGGCGAATACATCCTACACCATTCGAATTTCACCAACGATGACTTGTGTCTAATGTCTTCTCACGCAAACATCAAGATCTACAGGCGAAATCCAACAAGTTGACAGAAGAGTTAGGGCAGTGGAGATGAGACCTCCTTCAGGTGAACGTAGAGAAGACAGAGGTGATGAAGATACCCAAACAACACCACCAACACCAACACCATCACCATCACCAACGCCATCACCAACACCACCGCCACCAACAACAACAACATCAAGCTCCAATCACTATCACCATCAACGGCAGAAACTTAAAGCAACTAGCCTCGCCCACCTATCTACGCATGGCAGCATCCTTCCAACTACAGGCAGCACACGCACACACGAGGACGTCAAAGCCAACCAGCATCGGAAACACTGTAACACAGGCCTCCCTTCATTAATCTGAAACCAGTGTGCAGATCTTCACCACTCAGCACAGAACGTGAACAACATTGGGATTTTGAACAGCAATCTGAGTCAAGTGATTCAGTGCTTCTGTGTGATGGTTGAGAGACTTGGCTCGTCACGAAAGGCATTTCCAACAAACTGCAGACATTCATCAACAACTGCCGCCTACGCTGGCTGACACTGACTGACACTGAAGATGAGATGAGATGTCGAGAATAATGAGAAGGAGCAAGAAGGAACTGTTGCTGGCTGGCTGTCTGGCTGGCTGGCTGGCTGGCTGGCTGGCTGGCTGGCTGGCTGGCTGGCTGGCTGGCTGGCTGGCTGGCTGGCTGGCTGGCTGGCTGGCTGGCTGGCTGGCTGGCTGGCTGGCTGGCTGGCTGGCTGGCTGGCTGGCTGCTCACTAAACAAGAAGATTTCGCTCAACAAATATGCATTTTAAGGAATTTGAGATGGATTAGGCGTTCAGTGAGAGGACCATTCTGTGACATAACGCATCAGGCCGTCTTGTCGAGTGGAGCCCAGATGTGAAACGACGAGTTGAGCTTCCGAGGCGAAGTAGACATGGAGGAGATGGTCTGAGGAATAAATGAGAGCTTTTGGGCAGTTGTGGAACCGGGTTCAATAGATTGCAGGGAACAGCGTGGAATAGAGAGGTACTACTGAAGCGATTTGTTTCATTAGAAACCCAAAGGACACGTAATAATAATAATTAATGATGAATAATAGTCCATTGTCTTTGCTTATGTATGATTGAAGATTCTTTTTTCTCTCCTAAACATTTACTAGGCAATAACTCTCATTGTTTTGTGTCATTTCGAATCCGCCGTTTCTAAGCTCAACATTAAACGCAATATAAGAAATACTCTATTGACGCAGTCAGTTTTCCTTGAGACCTCCTTCAGGTGAACGTAGAGAAGACAGAGGTGATGAAGATACCCAAACAACACCACCAACACCAACACCATCACCATCACCAACGCCATCACCAACACCACCACCACTGCCAACAACAACAACATCAAGCTCCAATCACTATCACCATCAACGGCAGAAACTTAAAGCAACTAGCCTCGCCCACCTATCTACGCATGGCAGCATCCTTCCAACTACAGGCAGCACACGCACACACGAGGACGTCAAAGCCAACCAGCATCGGAAACACTGTAACACAGGCCTCCCTTCATTAATCTGAAACCAGTGTGCAGATCTTCACCACTCAGCACAGAACGTGAACAACATTGGGATTTCGAACAGCAATCTGAGTCAAGTGATTCAGTGCTTCTGTGTGATGGTTGAGAGACTTGGCTCGTCACGAAAGGCATTTCCAACAAACTGCAGACATTCATCAACAACTGCCGCCTACGCTGGCTGACACTGACTGACACTGAAGATGAGATGAGATGTCGAGAATAATGAGAAGGAGCAAGAAGGAACTGTTGCTGGCTGGCTGTCTGGCTGGCTGGCTGGCTGGCTGGCTGGCTGGCTGGCTGGCTGGCTGGCTGGCTGGCTGGCTGGCTGGCTGGCTGGCTGGCTGGCTGGCTGGCTGGCTGGCTGGCTGGCTGGCTGGCTGGCTGGCTGGCTGGCTGGCTGGCTGGCTGGCTGGCTGGCTGGCTGGCTGGCTGGCTGGCTGGCTGGCTGGCTGGCTGGCTGGCTGGCTGGCTGGCTGGCTGGGAAATGACAACAGACTTACCAAAGTAGACACTGTGAGCCTTGATCAATTAAAACTCGCATTCATCGGTAATGCTGCACATAAAATTAACAGTGACATTACACTAAAGCAACCCTTAACAAGCATAACTCCCACTTAAATGCCTGAAGTAATCGCTAAAGCAAATGGAAGAGTTCATCGATTAAAATCCTATTTGATAGTAATCATGATTTAATTTTTTTTCCTTCCATTTGATGAAATTTCTCCCATTTTATTGCTTACATGCTATTAATACATTTATACATTCATTAATTTTTATTCCTTGACACCCATTATTTTGATACAGACACTAGGATTCCTTGGTTAATTTTCATTTTTAAATATTCTATTATATTCGTTTTATCAGTTACTAACTAGAAACGTTTAATATTTCAATGATCAATCAAAACAGTCACTATCATAGCAATTCGGGTACAAACCAAAAACACGCATTCAATGCCATTAGTAATTATGTTTATTTTCAAATACTGAAATTTATCGTTTTATATTTTAGCATTTTGGTATGAGAATCATATTGTCTACACCATATAACTGGATTCAGACGTCTGCACAAATGTCTTATGTACCATTACTACATCGCTATTGAATCTGACTTTGTTTATATTAGATGTCAACCGATAAAAATAATAACAACTTTACAAATCCTCTCCCACTTGTCCCTGTTATTCCTGTTGTTGCTGTATGTTATGTTGAGACATTTCAGTTAAGACAATACTTATCAAATCGTTTTGACACTCACCCGCATATTTGTGTTCACGCTGGGATTAATTTGGAACAACTACTGTTTCACATACAGGTTAACAAAAAAAGACTGTCGTACTACACTTTGATGTTATGTAATTGGAGGTAACTGACAGGAATCCCTGAATCTACACTTCATGCTTCTTGGTATTTGTCAGCAAGGTGTACCTGCAAACTAGACGGAAGTAATGCCTTCACAGAGATTTAAATCATACCATCCAGTCCCTTAGTCACACACCTCAACAACCAGTCATGTGAGCCTGATGATCACATTACGAACTGATTGACGAAAACCACTCAGTATTCGAGACTAGACAACATGAAATTGTTAACTATGTAGTGGCCAATCCACCTACTTAATCTAGTCGTACAAGAGGTTATTCGTTTTTCAAAGAGCTCAATAGTCGGGTATCCAACTGTAGCGGTTGATGATGCGGGTTTGAATGCTTCATATCTGCCAACAAGTATGAAATTTAGGTTCCGGAAATTCCTTCCAATTACTTTCAACCAATTAATGACAATACTAATAACATTTAGGAATAAATAATGCCACAGAGAAAAACAGTGAACAATAGTTTTTCAAAAATTAATCGCAGACTGAAATTACTTATGAAAACGGAAGTAAAACTGTATTCAGACTTTTGTCGTCAACTGATAAGTTGATCAATCAATCAGTCAATATCAACATAGGACCAGGTATTACTGCTTAGCAGTCCGAGTTGCCACATCTCATATCACCACATTAAGTAGAAAGGTAGTGAGGTGAAGGATGAAGATAAGAGAATGCAGTCAAAAGAAATGTAGCGTACAAGAATAAAGAAAAGAGGAATGACAAAATGGTGAGATTCGGTATAGCGTCATTAAGATGAGGATAATGTGTGTATACATCTGCGCCACTGACATCGGTTCTGAGCCATATCCCCTAGAGTCTCCAACCACTGGTTCCTCTTGTCCGACAGACCCCAACCACCTAGTCTGTATCGCTCCACGTGGCTCAAAAACCAACAGTCAGAGACTTCATACATTGGTGCCATGTTTTTTTAGTCTGGCCACCTCGGGCCTTTTTCCAGTCTGAGCCTACTTCAGCCAACATTGTGTGACGAGGCAATCGGTGACTAGGCTTACGTAGTACGTGTCCGAACAATCTCAATTGATCAAGGTTCATAACCTCGTCAACTGATTTACCTCTACTACCTAAAACTCTACTCCTGACTGCTGCATTACTACGGAACTGATAAGTTGATAACAAATATCATATTTCCTTCTTTTAAAAGCATTTTGATTCGTTTGATTGAAATAACTTTATAAGATCTTAGAAAGGCATCTTACAACCATCAATTGGAGTTATGTGCAAAATTGACTATTTTGATTGTATAAAAAAGCTGATATTGTTTTTTGATAATATTGTGTTCTCTGAGTTCTATAATTTATGCATAAAGCTTTCATTGCCATTCTAGATAACATCAGCAGCAGTATAAACTTCAGAAAGAAGTGAGCTATAGGATTTTCTCCATGACTGGCTTAAGAGCTTCTCCTAATGACCTTGTTTTTGCTAAAGTCATACAACTCTTTTCTTATTTATTTCGATTAGTTGCCCTGCTGATGTGAACTTTGACCCTCGTGTTGTTTCTTATTGCTTGATAGTTTTGGTCAATAGTAGTATGTCTGTTGATTGCTGACTGACATTGCGAACAAATCATGATTCTGAATAAATAAGCAATACTACCCGTTTTTCTTATGGAATCAATGGCGGAAAAATGTACAAAAAATTGATATACCTGTTTCTTATTAATGATAAGAGTAAAATAACAAACATTTTCAGAGTCAACTCACATGAGGATTAAGATAGGGATTTAAACTGGACTTTAAAGAACCAGTTTGACATGCAGTACGATTCATAAACTCCATTGTTTCCGCTGAATATATACAACAGGATACTGGAACATTTGCTACAATTGGTATTTTGGTAGTGAAAATATCATATTCTTCAGATAACAAGGGTATTGCACTACTTCCAAATATTGATGACTGGTGTATCTGACGTGAATACCAAACGGAACGTAGATATAAATCTGCTTGATTATCTTCAACAGCACAACATTTTAACTGAAATATTAGTTAAAAGTTTTTTAATGAGAATGATAATTATTGCAAAGATTTACATCGATTAAATCACCCATTAAAAGAATAAACAAAATCATGATAATAGTTGATACTTCCTTCTATAAACTTTATTTGCATATAAACCTTTACTAAAATTTTAAAGCAACTGATCCCTTTGATAAATTTAAACAGCGTAATGAGAAGACGAAGATTATCTGAAACTAAAAACTAACCATAGGATAGACATGAAAACAGCCTTTAAAGTGCTACATAAAAGTGGTCAGAGCCGAGTACTTAAATTTATTGAAGCTCTTGCCATCCGTAAATTTAAACCCCCTTTATGTATACAAAAACAATTCGTACTCACGTTGAACCTATCTTGGTAGTATTGATTTTAATTTTCATACAAAGAGTAAGGTTTTCCTTTTTTTACATCCCCTCCTATTCCTGTTTCCTATTAACTTCACTGACCTTTTCGTAAATTTTCATATAAATAGTTCGACAAGTCCATGTGTGATCAGATTGTTCGTAATGTATAGCGCTAATACATCACATGTTTCACATAATCTTCGTCTTCTCATTAGGCTGTTTAAATTTACTAACATTCTTTGAAGCACGGAACAACTTGACACTGTCTCAAAAAAAAATGTTTTCGTAGAATGAACACCATGAGGCTTCAAAATGAATGCATGAATGATTTAAGACAATGATCAACTTAAATTCAGCTAACGTAGAAGTTAAACTTGGATATTGTGATTGATTGTAATTCCATTTTAGTCTGTTTATTAGAAATATCACACAGTGAAACAGAACCACTTGCTGGATAACGTTTCGGAAACAATTTATTATCCATATTCATATCAGGTAAATAATTTTTCATGTATCTAGGACAGGTGTAGAATTATATCTGTTACTTGCATTTGGTGTTGATTTGACAGACAAAAAGGATTTAGTAATAAATCTCTCTAACGATCCAACTAACCTCGCCTGGTTAACTAGTTCACTAGTTACTAGCCGGTCCTAAGCCCGGGTAAACAGGGAAGGTTGGGCATAGGGCTAGCAACCCTACCTCGTAAAACAAATCTAACCGCTAAACAAACTTCAAAGCACAAACAAAATATAAAAAATGAAAACAAACTTATTCCCCGCTGGAATCGGAGAGGCGAAATGACGCCAGTTGGTGAAAGCCTTCGGGAAGCCAATTGGCCGATGTGTCTTCTCTCGCTCGATGAAAGCGAAAGTAAACATGGGGACATGGAATGTCCGCACGATGTTTGAACCTAGCTGGCAAGGCAGCCCAGATTGCAAAGGAGATGAGAAGGTATCACATCGAAGTGCTTGGGATTTGCGAAAGCAGATGGAATGGGAGTGGACTCTCCAAACTGTCAACTGGAGAATCAATAACCTACTACGGTCACCCAGACGACAACCACGAGCACACTGAGTTATGGAGTGGCTATCATGATGTCCTCAAGAGCATCGAAGGCTCTCATGCAGTGGGAACCAATCTCCTCCAGGATCATGACAACAAGATGGATTCAACTCAAAAGGAAGGAAGGTCACAATCATACAATGCTACACTATGCACCTACAAATAATGCAGAGCAAGAGAAAAAGGAGGAATTCCACAGACAACTTCAATCAACACTGGACAAGACGTCAGTTGGCGATATCAAAATTCTAATGAGTGGTGTGACATGAATGCCAAACTGGGAGGGGACAACACAGGAAGAGAACTAACTATGGGCCGAGAAGCGGTAGGTGAAATGAACGAGAATGGAGAATTGTTTGCGGAATTCTGCACATTCAACGATTTAGTAATTGGAGGCAGTGTGTTCAGACACAAAGATATTCACAAAGCGACATGGATTTCACCAGATGCACACACTAAAAATCAAATCGACTTTATCTCAATCTCAAGAAAATGGAGACGCAGTCTACTTAACACAAGGTCAAGAAGAGGAGCAGATGTAGGTTCACACCACTCACCATCTGCTGCAAGGAACCTTCCAAATCAAGTTGAAAGCCCTCAAGGAAGCTGGTGATAGACCTCAATTCAAGTTCAACACTCGGAAACTGAAAGATGAAACTACAAAGGAGATCTTCACGGCAGCCATCAAGACAAAATGGGAGATATCGAGGGACATCCCTGAAGAAACCTGTGTGAAAGAACACTGGAAGTCTTTGAAAGCTATGTGGAAAGAAACCTGCACAACAGTATTAGGAAGGAAGAAGAAAGAAGATAAGGAATGGATCTCGACGGATACCTGGAAGCTGATAGAGGAGAGGAGGATGGTGAAGCAGAAGATAAACCAGTGCAAGGATGCTCAACGACAAGAGGAACTGAGCACAATGTACAAAACACTGGATAAAGAAGTGAAGAAGAGTGCACGCAAAGACAAAAGACACTTCTACGAAACACTGGCAAGTGAAGCAGAACAGGCTGCAGGTAAGAGAGACCTGACGACATTGTATCAAATAACCAGGTTGCTATCAAGGAAGAGACCAACACAGATGAAACCAATAAAAGATGAAGAAGGAAATTTAATTACAAGAGAAGAGAAACAGAGGAAACGATGGGCCGACCACTTCAAGAAGCTCTTGAATGGACCACCACCTGCACTTCGTCCAGAAATACCACCTGCAGCCGCTGAACTACAAGTGAACATTAATCCCCCAACGAAAATGGACGTCCTGAACGCCATAAAGCTACTGAAATGCGGGAAAGCAGCAGGACCAGATGGAATACCGCCAGAAGCACTGAGAACAGATGCAGAGACAACAGCGGACATGCTCACACCACTATTGCAGAAGGTGTGGAGGGAAGAGAAGGTACCTGGCCATTGATTGGAAGAAGGGTTACCTTGTCAAACTGCCGAAGAAAGGAGACCTGAGTGTTTGCAAGAACTGGCGCGGAATCACTCTCCTGTCCACCCAGAGCAAGCAAAATATTAAGCCGCATCATCCTGGAGAGGCTAAAGGATGCACTGGATTCAAAACTACGACCGGAACAGGCAGGCTTCAGGAAGTACAAATCATGTGCAGACCAAATTGCAACGCTTCGCATCATCATAGAACAGAGCATAGAATGGCAATCAGCTCTCTACCTCAACTTCATCGACTTTGAGAAGGCCTTTGACAGCGTCGACCGAGAAGTAATTTGGAAACTGCTTCAATACTACGGAGTACCGCAAACCTTTATCCACATCATTCAACAACTATATGAAGATGCTACATGCCAAGTAATTCACAATGGGAAGCTCAGTGATGCTTTTGAAGTGAAGACAGGAGTAGGAGTGAAACAAGGTTGCCTACTATCCCCCATGATATTCCTGATTGTGGTGGACTGGATCATGCAGCAAACAGTAGGCAGCGAGAAGAGGGGGATACACTGGACGACGGAAAAGAACTTAGAAGACTTGGATTTCGCCGATGACTTGTGCCTAATGTCACACAAACTTGAAGATCTGCAGGCAAAAACTAACAAGTTGATAGAAGAGGCAGCTGAGACGAGACTTCAGGTGAATATAGAGAAGACAGAAGTGATGAAGATACCGCACCACCACCATCAACAACAACAACAAACTCCAATGACCATCAACGGGAGAAACTTAAAGGAAGCAACCTCCTTCACTCATCTAGGAAGCACTGTTTCAACTACAGGCGACACAGGCACAGACGAGGACGTGAAAGTCAGAATCGGAAAAGCAAGACAGGCGTTCATTAGCCTGAAACCAGTGTGGAGATCTTCTGCACTCAGCATGCGGAACAAGATACGGATTTTCAACACCAATCCAGTCAAGTCAGTGCTCTTGTATGGCTCAGAGACTTGGCGCGTCACGAAAGGCATTTCCAATAAACTACAGACATTCATCAACAACTGCTTACGTTGGCTCGCTACTGAGGATCAGATGGCCAGAAATAATAAGCAACAAGGAACTCTGGGAACGAACCAACCAAGAACCTATCACGCAACAAATATGCAGGAAGAAGTGGAGATGGATTGGGCATGCACTGAGAAGGCCCACTGAGGACATCACGCGTCATTTATTCCTCAGACCATCTCCTCCATCTCAACCTTGCCTCGGACGCCCAACTCGTCCTTTCACATATGGGTTCCACTCGACAACATGTCCTAATGAGTATTGTCACAGAATGGTCTTCTCAGGTCATGCCCAACCCATCTCCACTACCTTACAATACATATTGCTTGAGCGATAGCTTCTCGGTTATTGAGTTGCCAGCCAGCCAGACAGCCAGACAGCCAGACAGCCAGACAGCCAGCCAGACAGCCAGCTAGCCAGCCAGCCAGCCAGCCAGACAGCCAGCCAGCAACAGTTCCTTCTTGCTCCTTCTCATTATTCTCGACATCTCATCTCATCTTCAGTGTCAGTCAGTGTCAGCCAGCGTAGGCGGCAGTTGTTGATGAATGTGTGTAGTTTGTTGGAAATACCTTTCGTGACACGCCAAGTCTCTCAACCATCACACAGAAGCACTGAATCACTTGACTCAGATTGCTGTTCAAAATCCCAATGTTGTTCACGTTCTATGCTGAGTGGTGAAGATCTGCACACTGGTTTCAGATTAATGAAGGGAGGCCTGTGTTACAGTGTTTCCGATGCTGGTTGGCTTTGACGTCCTCGTGTGTGCGTGTGCTGCCTGTAGTTGGAAGGATGCTGCCATGCCTAGATGGGTGGGCGAGGCTAGTTGCTTTAAGTTTCTGCCATTGATGGTGATAGTGATTGGAGCTTGCTTTTTTACTGTTGTTGTTGGCAGTGGTGGTGGTGTTGGTGATGGTGATGGTGTTGGTGTTGGTGGTGTTGTTTGTGTATCTTCATCACCTCTGTCTTCTCTACATTCACCTGAAGGAGGTCTCATCTCCACTGCCCTAACTCTTCTGTCAACTTGTTGGATTTCGCCTGTAGATCTTGATGTTTGTGTGAGAAGACATTAGACACAAGTCATCGTTGGTGAAATTCGAATGGTGTAGGATGTATTCGCCGGTGCAGCCAGTGTGTGCCTCTCTTCTCGTTGCTCACTGTTTGGTGCATGATGCAGTCGACCAGAATGAGGAAGATGATTGGTGATAGTCGGCGTCAGCCTTGTGTCACTCCTGTCTTCACTTCACTTCAAAGGCATCACTGAGCTTTCCATTGTGAATGACTTGGCAAGGGGTGTCTTCATATGGTTGTAGAATGAATGAGGTTGATAAAGGTTTGTGTTATTCCATAGTGTTGGAGCAGTCTCCAAATTACTTGTGGGTTGACGCTGTTGCAGGGCTTTTGAGAGTGGATGAAGTTGAGTTAGAGTTGAGTTGACTGGGATTCTATACTCTGTTCTATGATGTATGATGCGTAGGGTGGCGTTGCAATTTTATTCACACATGATTTATACTTTCGAAATCAATAAATCTAGGTAGTTTTTATAAAATGTCTCCCTCTCATTGTGTCAATCTGCACTTTTTTTAAGTTCCTACATTTTTTAGAGATGTTCAACGGTTTCTCCAAGTAGAATGAATTATACACTACATGTATTCTTGATGAGTCTTACTTTATAGCAATTAGGTATTCATGAATACCGAATAAAATAAGATTTAGCATCGTCTTCACACTGCTTCATAATTAAATTGGACTTGATTACACTTCCAACGTTAAGACAGCCACTCCTTACTTATTGAGTGTAGTAGAAATTAGGTATAATAGCTTATAATTCCCCCCGTCATGATTCACTACCCTAGTTTATTAATGATACTCAAGCTTTTGGACTTGCTGGCCCCGGATTCGAGTCCCAGTGAGAAAAATCTCAATCAGTGGAAGGCAGATACATACAACTGATGAGGGCCTAATAGGACGGACCGTATGTTTTGAATTCCTCTAATAGGTACTATAGTCACCAACAGTTCCACTTACTTAGGATATATCAGCTACCCTCTAATGAATAACAACTCGTTTACTGATACAAAAAATACACTGACCAGAGTAAGAAAGAGTTACATCTAACTGTACCAGCCTTAAATGCACCTAGACATTGTCTTCATAGTAGTATTACATTTCATCATTGTTTGGAAACGTTCTTATTATGATTTTCAATGATTTTTGATCACATTATCTTCCTCTAGGTCTCAGTATTTCATCTTGTTGTTGTTCATCTTGATATGCTGATTTGAGGTGTGACAGCTTGCATTGTCTTGCAGTGGTCTTAGTTCCCATACCAATATTGCCTAAATGACTAATATTAACCACTTTAGTTAGAATGGTTAGACATATTCTAAGTTTGAACGTAATTCAGTAATCTTAACAAAAAGTAACGAGCTTATTTTGACTATGAACAGATAACAAACTATAATACCTGTTACGATAAAGTTTACTACTGATATTTTCCCACCTACACATAGAAGAGGTTGAAAAAGAAGTAACGACTATAAAGACGTTTATCGATGGTTAAACTCAAGGTGAAGTTGATGGAGATTCAGGCATATAGGGAAAGATTTCAGGTATAATCATAAGAACCTGAGTCTCTTGGAGATGAATTGAGGTTTTTAACAGGCATAAAATCTTCAAAATCGTCATCCTTAGTAATCTAATTCATGATAACTCTGAGTGAAACTGCCTTAAAATGCTCTTCTTCGACAATACGCCTGTTACCTCACTTAAATAACATCATAACAGTCTTCACCTGAGTGAGATCTGAATATCTATCATCCAAATACTACAAAAGTTGGAAAAGTTATTCAGATCATTATCGAAGAATGGCACCAGGACCCAAAGGATTATCCTTTAAAATTTTTACGGTGGTCACCAATTACTGCTTACGAAGGTTGAGGTACTTCCATCTCGGCTTCTTATAACAAGCATCACACAGTGAAACAGTATTTGGTATACCTAATGAACAAAATAAAATGGAATTGCACTCTTCTACTATGCCCAAGTTTTACGCTTATTTAAATAGCTTAGGCACCGGTTAGTATAAGAAAAGCCACAGGTAGCTTCATCGAACTAACCTAGATCTCTGACCATCCTAGTTTATAAGAAACAATACAAATCTTCCTGTAATGACCAAAAAGAGATGAGTCAGAGTAACCTATGGTCTGTAATCACCTGACACCGAACACGAGCTCCTTATCTAAGCAAACTCAAAAACCCAGTTGGGTTTGGATCCAAACAAGGGTGCCCTGATCAAATTTTCACCCTTAAGGTTTCAGAATACTGGTATGCTAATTATTAACCTTCAACTGCTACTTTTCTTCGCCTCAGTTTGGCAGTGAACTTCGTCAACCAATAGACTTCCTCTCAGTCCCTGACTTTAAAGCGAGTCTCTCTATCTGAGCCCATGCATCTATATAAAGGGATACATTAAGTTGTCTGCTGAAGTTAAGATGAACTGTGGATTCTATCAGAGGTATATGATGTCACTAATAAAACGTTAAGTTTTCCAAAAGTTTTGAGCGAGAATCTGAGTTTGTTTGGTATACATTTTGCACATGAAAAACTTGTAATAATGCTCCAGAGATAGTCTCTGTCAACTTTTAGTTCAAGGATAATAGTGGGATCCATAGGTCAATTTACCTACCATGAAAGTTGATTAAGTTATAATTGACCCGCTGTTAACAAAACATGACCTACGATACGAAAGGCTAGCTTGGTATTTTTTCAACTTAGGCTACCCATGACAAGCCATTTGACTGCTCAACAATGAGTGATTCCGATTCGCAGCAGTTCTTTCTGCCCTACTCTAGAGCTGTAAGGTGCAGTCACTGAAATACAAAAGCTTTACAGGGTTGTCAAGTTTTGACGGTAGCTATTTCCAAAGCACAGCTCATATGCAATAAAATTATAGTGTAATCACAAAACTTGATTTATTCAATTATGTTAGACAGCTACTTAAGGGGAAAAATATGTGTAAAATGAAGTCAGTTAAGTAAAACTTGAAATGAACAAGCATGATGACTAGCTAACTGAAAACTCATGCAACAGAAGGGTTGAGATCAGAAGCCTTATATGTAATGAACTACTGGTCTCCAGGTACAGCTATGCTATAAGCCACCAACAGTAGTTTGCTTTCACTTCAGTGATCAACAGTTTTATCTGGCTGTGGTACAAATTTCTTTTAAATTGAACGTCATGAAAATATAACTAGGAAGCGAATCTGATGAGAAATAGAAGCTAATAACCGTCTAATTTACATGAAACTTCCTTATGACCCACAGTAAAGTATAAATAAGATCTCGATAATTAGTTTCAATACTTTATGATTCAAGATCTCATGTAACTTCAAATATTATATCCGTAGATTTAGATGATTCTATCGAAGTAAAATCTGATGAGAAAACTAGACAAATAGAATCATATAATTCTGACTTTCAGAAAACTATTTTCTATTCAATTTCCAAAGTGTTTACTGCAATTATATTTTTTTATAAACAGAAAATTGAAAACCTGAAATCATTCAATTCACATAAAGAATAAATCAACCAATCAATAAAAATACTTTCCACTATATGCATAAACTTCTATTCAGATAATAAGTAGTGAATACTCCCATAGAAAGAAGACCGAGGTCTTTGCAAGAACTGGTGCGAAGTCACGCACCTGTCTACCCAGTGACCGGAACAGTCTGACTGGCTGCATTCAAGAAGTACAAATCATGTGTGAATAAAATTGCAACGCCACCCTACGCATCATACATCATAGAACAGAGTATTGAATCCCAGTCAACTCAACTCTAACTCAACTTCATCCACTCTCAAAAGCCCTGCAACAGCGTCAACCCACAAGTAATTTGGAGACTGCTCCAACACTATGGAATAACACAAACCTTTATCAACCTCATTCATTCTACAACCATATGAAGACACCCCTTGCCAAGTCATTCACAATGGAAAGCTCAGTGATGCCTTTGAAGTGAAGTGAAGACAGGAGTGACACAAGGCTGACGCCGACTATCACCAATCATCTTCCTCATTCTGGTCGACTGCATCATGCACCAAACAGTGAGCAACGAGAAGAGAGGCACACACTGGCTGCACCGGCGAATACATCCTACACCATTCGAATTTCACCAACGATGACTTGTGTCTAATGTCTTCTCACACAAACATCAAGATCTACAGGCGAAATCCAACAAGTTGACAGAAGAGGTAGGGCAGTGGAGATGAGACCTCCTTCAGGTGAATGTAGAGAAGACAGAGGTGATGAAGATACACAAACAACACCACCAACACCAACACCATCACCATCACCAACACCACCACCACTGCCAACAACAACAGTAAAAAAGCAAGCTCCAATCACTATCACCATCAATGGCAGAAACTTAAAGCAACTAGCCTCGCCCACCCATCTAGGCATGGCAGCATCCTTCCAACTACAGGCAGCACACGCACACACGAGGACGTCAAAGCCAACCAGCATCGGAAACACTGTAACACAGGCCTCCCTTCATTAATCTGAAACCAGTGTGCAGATCTTCACCACTCAGCATAGAACGTGAACAACATTGGGATTTTGAACAGCAATCTGAGTCAAGTGATTCAGTGCTTCTGTGTGATGGTTGAGAGACTTGGCGTGTCACGAAAGGTATTTCCAACAAACTACACACATTCATCAACAACTGCCGCCTACGCTGGCTGACACTGACTGACACTGAAGATGAGATGAGATGTCGAGAATAATGAGAAGGAGCAAGAAGGAACTGTTGCTGGCTGGCTGTCTGGCTGGCTGGCTGGCTGGCTGGCTGGCTGGCTGGCTGGCTGGCTGGCTGGCTGGCTGGCTGGCTGGCTGGCTGGCTGCTCACTAAACAAGAAGATTTCGCTCAACAAATATGCATTTTAAGGAATTTGAGATGGATTAGGCGTTCAGTGAGAGGACCATTCTGTGACATAACGCATCAGGCCGTCTTGTCGAGTGGAGCCCAGATGTGAAACGACGAGTTGAGCTTCCGAGGTGAAGTAGACATGGAGGAGATGGTCTGAGGAATAAATGAGAGCTTTTGGGCAGTTGTGGAACCGGGTTCAATAGATTGCAGGGAACAGCGTGGAATAGAGAGGTACTACTGAAGCGATTTGTTTCATTAGAAACCCAAAGGACACGTAATAATAATAATTAATGATGAATAATAGTCCATTGTCTTTGCTTATGTATGATTGAAGATTCTTTTTTCTCTCCTAAACATTTACTAGGCAATAACTCTCATTGTTTTGTGTCATTTCGAATCCGCCGTTTCTAAGCTCAACATTAAACGCAATATAAGAAATACTCTATTGACGCAGTCAGTTTTCCTTGAAGGAATAAATGAATGATTGATGGATTGAATGAATGAATTAAGGCAGTACCATATTTCAATCTTCAGTTTACTGCCTAATCCCCTAATATAACCAACTATTCACTGGAATCCGGTCGTGAAATATATTTTCCTAACCCTATGCGGTGTTGTATAACAAAGATGCTTAAAAATCCGTGTCCAAATTGCTGAAGAAGACATTTTTCTCTATCAAGCTACAAATCATTTTTTCTAGTCAATAAATGATTCTAGGGTCCAATACGCATAGACTGGCACTGTGAAATATTTCAATATATGTCTAAAAATTTTACTCCTCCTGTGAAACTAGTTATATTGACAACCCATCCGTACACTTTTGAAACATATCTCTGAGCACTATCCTGAATGGCTGTAGAGGGGGAAATGCAGTTAATCAAAGGTTCAATTCTAAAAAGCGAAAATCTGAGCGAAGAATATTCTTTTCAATGAATTCTCTTAAGGTTCTACAATTATAAAATGCATTTGTACAGCGTAGAAACAAGCCATGTTATGGGAAGGTACATTTTCAAAATGGAATAGGACCTAGGGATTAGAAGGAAATGGATTTATCTTCTTAAATTAGTCAATATTGGAATGATACATATACAGAAGAATGATATGATGGTGAACAAAAAGATAATGAATAAGATGTCAGAGTTCAGGCTTCATCAATCTTATTGCAACAGCCTCCGCTATATTCAGCAGGCGTTGGAAAGCTACACATGTATTCGTTTTTGTAATAGGATGAATGATACTGAAAGCTTTACTAGCATCTATGTGATGCGCTGCGTTGACTAGATGCACTAGGATGGAACTTTTCACCACTTTCACTTCACCTTTTCGGAACCAAGCTGGTAAATGCCCTCGTATCCGAAGACGTACCTGCCTAATCGTACGCCCTATGTAACTAGTTCCACAGGAACAATTAAATTGAGATATACAAGATGAAGAGCTAAGATTAGGTAGGCTATCCTTTAGTCTCAGACTGAGCGTTGGCCGATATACAAAGCTGACCTGCATGAGACGTTCTGTTGATCACTCTAGCTAGACGATGAGATAGAATGCCACTTGCCACATCTCCTATGAACTGTAAGCGCACAAACAAAGGCTTCTTCCCCAGTGTCATCAGGTCTTTCTTAGGACCAATGTAGTTGATGTTAGTTTTGATGAAATTGTCTGGATATCAGTTTCCACTTAGAATGTAACGGAGACACAGTAGTTCTTTTTCACACACTCCTTGAACATTTGGTCAAATTTTGACACGTAACTTCATTACAGTCCTACTTCAATGTCATTTAAAAGGTGGAACAGAAAAGTGTGAAGGAAGGACACTTTCAGGAGTTGTTTGAGACAAAAGCAATATCAATTCATCAATTCAAGCCTGAGCTCTGAGTGCAGAAGTTTGTTAAGACTCTTATCTTACCATGGTCTAAATACCCCCACATTTTTCCGCCTTTTTTTCTGGTTTCTTTATGTTAGCTTGGTTACTTTCATCATCTTCGGTATAACTTTTGTTTCTGTCCCTATACTGCCTCCGAGTCTGCGGGTACTGGAACGCACTACCAGCAGAGGTGGTCTCCGCCACAACTAGCGAAAGCTTGAAGAAGAGACTAGACAGTCACACAGAGACACACGGTCTACCCACATATAGCTGGAATACGAACTAAACAGAAAACAATTGATGTGAAGCCACCCCAACTACTTTAACTCCACAACCAGTTTTCTTTGTATTGGAACCATTTTAGCCCTTTTCATTCCTTTTACTTGCCTTGAGTTAGCTTCACTTGCCTAATTTCTTCATACTTTTGCACCCCTCCTCGCCTTGCTTGGGTGTAAGTAGATCACTTCATTAGTTCACTTTTCTTTTCCCCTTTTACTCATATAAACTCACCTTTCTAGGTTTTCTCTTCAGTATCCCTAACCCTCTCTAGCGACCAGTCCGAACAAATGTCTGGCAACTCGATATCTAAAGAAGCCAACTGCACCACAGTCCAAGGCAAACAAACCAACACTTAACTTCCTGTTCTGTAAATCAGAGTCATAGCAGACGAGTGGCTGAATCTTCTGCATCAGAATCCGTCAAACACCTGGAACCGTTAAGCAAGACCAAGAAGCGAGCAAGAAGAAATCAACTGATTTACACAAGCTCGTTGAAAAGACATTGCGTAAGTCTACTCATTGTAAAACATTTTTCAAACAAATATTAAAACTGATGCTGTTCAACAATACATGATAAAAGACTGACTGAGCGAAGAAATAAATTCTATTTTAATTAGGTCTTTGTCTTGTGTTCTAAGATAATATAAAGGTTCACAGTTCAACTGAAATACCAATCAAATGATGGGGATTGGTGATGGAGTGATTTTTGATGTGTTCGGTCATAAACAATAGATTACTACGTAACAATAAGAAAACAAATGAATAGTGATAGAAACAAGAAGGGGAAAAGGTGTACCAAAAAATACTAGAAGTTATATCATGCTGACGGCCATAGTAATGAAAGTGGTCGAACAAACTTCTTTTGGATATAAAGGTTAAGTTTGTAAAGGTAGATTCCAATAGCCCCTGTTATAAGAAGTAACCGAATGCGTAATCCATATGGTAAATTGATTGGAATCTGATGGATAATTTTGAAGGCTTTTCCAGTAACCAGTTGATGTCCTGTGTCAACTAAGTGTGCAAGTATGGAGCTCTTTATAGTTCTAATTTGTCCATTGTTCAACCATGATTGGTGGTGCTCAGAAAATCGACGATGGAACTGCCTCATTGTACGCCCAATGTAACTCGCTCCACAGGAGCAGTTGAATTGATAAATGCGCATAGAAGTGGCAGAATCAAGCAGTTTGTCTTTATTTCTTGCACCTAGAATCGGACGGTTGTAGAAGACGGGACATAATTTAGCGGCTGGGAATGCTTTATGCAAGACTCTTTTTATGCGTTGCGTAATGATCTCACTGACAATATCATTCTTAAATTGCAGCATCAAGAAGATTTGCTTCTTAGGAACTCTTGGCATTGTTTTTTTAACCCTCGTAATATTCATGTGCTTAGTTACAAACTTATCTGGATAGCCATTCTTATTAAGCAGATCACGGATGGTGGCGCACTTTTCCTTTATAGCATCCTCTGAACAAATAGCTGATGCACGGAATGCTAAGCATTTCACTAGGTTCCTTTTGTATTGGAGGGGTACAGCACTAAAGAAGTGTGTATATTGACCTGTTCATGTTGGCTTTCCATAAACACTTCGCTTCAGGGTTCCATCTGACCTTCTTACCAACAGAATATCAAGAAATGGGATACTATCATTTTTCTCCTCTTCCATTGTGAAGTTGATTGCCGGGTGAACACTATTGAACTTATTCAGAACAGCAGAACAACAGTTTTCAGTATACTCTATCAAGTAATAAATTTATGGTTAACCACCTGTTACTATTCGTAGGACTGTTTTAGATTAATTTTAAGCTTTATAGTTAAAATGCTACTGACCGTAATGATGTAATACTTTTATTCACATGATATCGCGTCTAAAAATAGCCTATTTTGCTGGTCGGGTCAGAATGATCTCAGCACCAGGCGACCGTTTCACCTATTTGGGGCCGAGCTGATCAGCAGTGTATACGAATAAATTCAGCTCATTGAACCGGTCTATACAAGTCAGCTAGCCAGATGAAGGTGATCTGAATTAACTTGATTTTGTGAACTGAATTTGTCCCGATACACTACTGATTAACTCGGCTTCAAACGAGCGAAACGGCTGTCCATTGTTTAAATCACTCCGTTCTTACCAGCAAAATGTACCAGCCACCCTGAATGATTTTCAGTAGCATACTGCATTAGCTCATGAAACGTTTGTGTCAGATGTCTAAACGATTTCAAACGAAAACTGTGTTGGCATCATAGTTGGGCAGTTGCAAAATTACTCAACTGTGGAAATTTTCAAAGTGAACCGTGCAGTTTTTTAATCATACGCAAACTGATCAGCCTACATAAGTTGCTGTGTCGAAAGAAAGCTACTCGACAAAATACTTGAAATCAGACCAATTCATATCATTCCCGATGAGTGGAATCCATTTCATAGCAGGTTGTATGCAAGTTTCGTAATGAACAGAAATGGTTAAAAAATCATTATGCCTTCCGCATCAATACTACTAAAATCACACTAAAAACCAGTCAATAATGGATGATCTTCTCTGCACTTTATGATTATTCGCTGACGTCCTGACCAGATAGCACACTCTTTGTATGTCTTGTATATTCTTTATTTATTTTGTCAAATACGTTAATATTCACAGTGGGCTAATAGATTTCACCTGTGAAGCGGGTGAAAAAATTTGTAGCTCAGGTGGATGGTCATGATAGCATTATGTTCCCTCAGTTGGGTTGTTCAACCGTAGAGCTGTCATCGTCTTTCTAGACGACATCAACAGTACTGAAACACCTTGTTCAACCATTTGGACATTCTATCAAATCACCAGCATAGTTCTTAGAAAATATCAAAACCATTATCACAGAAAACGATGAATTAATAGTATCCATCAATATCACAGCATTATACACGCCAATCGAATATCGATTAGTCAAGAACACAATGTCCGTCCAGCTCACTGAAGACATAAGCCTTTCAGAATGCACAAAACATAAATCTCCAAGTCTTGTGGAATGCACCGATCTTCTCCTGACAGCTTACTTCCAGTTCAGTGTCAAGATATACAAACACATTAAAGGAACTCCAATACGCTCACCAATATTTACAAAAATGGCAAAAAAAAGTGATGCAGAGACAAGAAGACATCATCCTACCTGTGATAAACAAAAAAATTGGATTCCCAAAAGAGACGATACTTTTTATCGAAATTAGGAAGATGGCTTGGGAAAACCTCCAACTTCGACAAACAACATTTTAAATAACATCAAAATTCACAATTGAGAAGGAGTCAAACAAACAACTACCATTCTTGCATCATTTAGTCAGCAAGATAAATGCGGGAAAAAAGAAACACAAATCCACAAGAAGACAACACACAATCATCAATTACTCAACTAAACCAGCAACAAACCAACAACACACAATATCAGTTGCAACAACACTCTATTCAATAGAACCAGAACACACTACACCACAACAACCTCACAGACAAACAAACAAAACTATTTGATGTCTATCCTAAAGAAGAACACCTACCACAAATACTTCATCAAAAGATGCTCATCCCGTCCACCATCAATTACAAAAGTCATCGACTAAAATCAACAAACACATCATCCTATCACACACAAAGAACATATCAGAAATCACAATAAGATTACTGAGACCACTTGGAATCGGTGTGACACACAAAGAAACAAATTCCCTCCAAACACTATCATGCAAATCAAAGGATCCAACAATCAAGGAAGAAACACCGAATATCATTCACAAAATCAACTTCAACAATTGTGGTCAAAACTACATTGGAAAAGCCGTCACCCTCTTCACCTTCGTCTACATCAACACCAATTAACTATTAAACGTCAAACATGACATTTCATCACTCATCCCTCAATGCACATGGATAACAACTATGGAAATGAATTCCATTTTGACAATGTAGAAACCTCAGACAGAGGAAACACAAGGAATATCAGAGAATTCCTAGAAGCCTGGCATCAAGCTCAGTCAGTCAGCAATCAATAGATGTTTAGATATAGACCGAATCTATCGGTCAGTAAGAAAAATGGTGAACGACAGAAATGTCAGAGATGAAGTAGAGGAATAGTCAGCCAACAGGAGAATCTATGCAGTCGATGACAAAACAATCAAATGGAACAACCAATCACAAACCAGTTCATCAGGGAAGACTGCCGAATCACTCACGGAGAGGTGTTGACAGCTCCCTTCATATTGAAGTTAGTGATGATGATGTTTTTTTTAAAAAGAAAGAGGATGAAATCTCCACGATGAAGCAACTCTCCTCAGAGAACGCAATGGAACTTAGCTTCTCCATCTCTCAGCTGTTGTTACGTTAGTGGTAATAAAACAAAATTGAAGCTGTGCACGTGTGGACAATATTCGTAGATGGAAACCAGTAGAGTTAAGGTAAATAACACATCCACACCACTGGCCTAAGAACATAGCACTAATATATTTAGATACGGAGACGTTAATAATCAATGAAAGGTGGATATAACACATGAATAGTCATTATTTTCACGTTCTTCTCTTAGTTGCAATACCCTCACCCTGCTACTCTCTCCACCTCCCACATAGGCGTAAATAGCCAGCATTTCATTACTAGAGATATAAATTATTTTGTCTGATTAAATTTTACGTTTTGTAATTTTTCTGTTAGTCTCTTCGAAATTCGCCACTTAACATTCAAAATAAAGCATTAATGGTCTTTTTATTTGCTTTTAAATGCATTCAAGCTTACTAATTTGATTTATTTTAAACTTGTGCACAGCTTCAATTTTGTTTTATTACAACTAAAGTAACAACAGCTGAGGGATGGAGAAGCTAAGAGTATTCTTGATTGCATTGTGTTCCCTGAGGAGAGTTGCTTCATCGTGGAGATTTCATCCTCTTTCTTTTTAAAAAAAACATCATCATCACTAACTTCAATATGAAGGGAGCTGTCAACATCTCTCCGTGAGTGATTCGGCAGTCTTCCCTGATGAACTGGTTTGTGATTGGTTGTTTCATTTGATTGTTTTGTCATCGACTGCATAGATTCTCCTGTTGGCTGACTATTCCTCTACTTCATCTCTGACATTTCTGTCGTTCACCATTTTTCTTACTGACCGATAGATTCGGTCTATATCTAAACATCTATTGATTGCTGACTGACTGAGCTTAATGCCAGGCTTCTAGGAATTCTCTGATATTCCTTGTGTTTCCTCTGTCTGAGGTTTCTACATTGTCAAAATGGAATTCATTTTCATAGTTGTTATCCATGTGCATTGAGGGATGAGTGATGAAATGTCATGTTTGACGTTTAATAGTTAATTGGTGTTGATGTAGACGAAGGTGAAGAGGGTGACGGCTTTTCCAATGTAGTTTTGACCACAATTGTTGAAGTTGATTTTGTGAATGATATTCGGTGTTTCTTCCTTGATTGTTGGATCCTTTGATTTGCATGATAGTGTTTGGAGGGAATTTGTTTCTTTGTGTGTCACACCGATTCCAAGTGGTCTCAGTAATCTTATTGTGATTTCTGATATGTTCTTTGTGTGTGATAGGATGATGTGTTTGTTGATTTTAGTCGATGACTTTTGTAATTGATGGTGGACGGGATGGGCATCTTTTGATGAAGTATTTGTGGTAGGTGTTCTTCTTTAGGATAGACATCAAATAGTTTTGTTTGTTTGTCTGTGAGGTTGTTGTGGTGTAGTGTGTTCTGGTTCTATTGAATAGAGTGTTGTTGCAACTGATATTGTGTGTTGTTGGTTTGTTGCTGGTTTAGTTGAGTAATTGATGATTGTGTGTTGTCTTCTTGTGGATTTGTGTTTCTTGTTTCCCGGCATTTTTTCTTCTGTCTGCTGTATCACTTAAGGAGAGATATTGATAGGTCACTTCCTACTGAAGTTAGGGCTGATAATGTTGACTGTATATATGATTTAAGCTTCGCAATCGTACAACCCAGTTTGTAGAACAGAATACAACCATGAGTATCCATCCAAGCTATAACTATTCTATACCATTTCAGTTTTTAAGTGAATATATCATTCAACAGGATTTTGTCCATTTTGCCAGTTTACGCAATACAATAAGAGACCAAAACACTCCGTTTATCTAAACGATCACCAGTTGATTGGTTTTTTTGAATCGACATTACTCGACGTCTCCTTGATACACTGAACAATGTTTTTCGCTTCGGTCTAGTCATAAATCAATTCATTCATTTATGCTATGCAATTGTTTCTTTTGAGCATCAAAGTCTTCTTTGACGTCTACAGAATGAAGTTTATTTCGACTGAAAATTCAACTGTGATATTTAACAAGTCGAAAATTCAAATGTCGAAATATCAGTTTGATTTTTATCTACTTAAGCAGGAATAACAGTATAAACAATACTGCATAAGTGCATATATGATAAGAATAGTTTCAGTTAAATCAACAGTTAAAAAGTTATCATCGAAGAAGGCTATTTTTTTTAATCGAATAACCTTCTGTCTACTAGTATTTGTAGAAAAAAAACTTTCAGAAAAATTCATTTCATCAATTCAGTACTTTGATAGTGATTGTTGCCAAAACAGAAACCTCAACAGTGGATTCATCTATGCGTCTAAGATGATCATTTTTATATAAAAAGTTTTCATCTTTACTATTAATTCTCTAATGAAGTATTTCGTTTAGCTGAAAACTTGTCAACAACTAGATATCATTACATAAATTTTATACTGAAATGTTTTTAATTTATTTTTTGGTTACCTAGCATACTGAAGATTTTTACAAGTTATAACTGTTATGACAATACTTGATCACATGGATAACTAACTTATCTAGTGATAGCTGAAATGCTCAAGTGTAAGTTAACTAATAAACAGTTGAAAAATAAACAAAACTTTGTCAAATCAATGTAGATCTATATTTTCTTTAAAAATCTTAGTTATTTTATGTGCAAACTTCCCTTTATGAATTAGAGAAAAGCAGGAATAATAAGATCTCAGCTTAATTTGCAGGTTAATTATGAATTTTATTGATTTTATGTTGGTATTTATCATGGACTAACATCAGTTTAAGAACCACTGGAAATCTGAAGCACTGGATAGTATAGAATTCCTGAATAGCCAAAAATCAAAGAGGAGTAATCCTATACTAGAACGAAATAGACATCCAGTTCACCCATATTTTCAATGATTTTCAAACTGATGTTAGTCCAAGATGAATACTTTTGATGATAATGGCTGTCAGCGAAAAACAAATTCCAAAAGTATCTGATTGTACACCCTTCTGTGACTCACTAATTAGAGCAGTTGAATTTTAAACAATGGTTTATGGGTTCGAATGTAGCTTCACTGAACGAGGTTTGGTCAGATAGGTTGTATTACTGGCCTATAGACAACAAACATACTACACGAACGTGCACAAAGATCCTAAATATGTTACCTTTTTTTTCTCAACCTGCATCTCCTCATCAGTCAGTAAAGAACATATTACATTAGAATGAAACTCAAGTTAATGTGAAAACTTTAGAAATGAAACCTTTATATTGACAAAGCATGATCAGTTTAGTCCAATGCTGCATATGGCAGGAAGATATAAGATGTACGTTTGTTACAACTATGATAGCTTCTTTTATCTTGTATATAGCTACCGATCCTACGATTTTAAAATGTGTAATATTGTCTTGAAAAACTGCAAAAAGACATTTTAATTAATGCTCTGTCATTTATGCATTATCCTCATTTTCCTTGTCCCTTGGATACCTAGTTAAACCTAGGGCTTCAGTAGCACGTTGACAATTCACTCTCTTTGCTGCAGTCTTTTGAACATGGCTCAACGACTGCACACAATCTTTTATTTCACCCCCAGATGATCTCCTCTATGTCACCCTCGAACGCCAAACTCGTCGTTTCCCATGATGATTCCATTCAACGATTTGACCTGGCGCGTGATGTACTCAAACCGTCTTCTCAGTTTATGTTCAATCCAATCCATCTCTACTTTCTTCTGCATATTTGTCGGGTAATAGGCTCTTTATTGGTTCATTGCCAGCCATCCAGAGTTACTTCTTGCTTATTCTTATTATTCTGGCCATCTCATCTTCAGTATCGAGTGAGAGTAGGTGGCAGCTGTTGCTGTGATGTATGTCTGTAGTTTGTTGGAAATGCTTTTCGTAACGTGCCAAGTTTCTCAACCATCACATAGAAGCACTGACCTACTTGACACTAGTGTTGAAAATCTGGATCTCGTTGTTTATGCTGAGTGCAGTGCGGTGCAGTAGATCTCCATACTGATTTCAGAATAATGAAGGCATGTCTTGCTTGGTTTTCCGGTCCTGACTTTGACATCCTCATCTGTGCCACCACTTGTAGTTGAGGCGATACTGTCTAGGTAGGTGAGAGAAACAACTTCCCTTAGATTTCTCCTGACGATGGTTATTGGTGCTTGTTGTTGGTTGGGTAGCTCCATCACTTTCTCTACGTTCACCTGAAGGAAGATCTGTCTTCCTTCGCTGCCTCGCCTCGTCTCTTCTGCCAACTAGTTAGTTTTCGCCTGTAAATCTTCGGGTTTGTACGATATTAGACATAAATCATCACCGGCGAAATCCAAATGTTCTAGGATATTTTCATAGGTCAAACAGCGTATGCTCATCTTCTTGCTGCATGATCCAGTCCACCACAATCAGGAAGGTGATAGTAGGCAACCTTGTCTAGCCTAAATTAAATTTCACTAATGCTACCTTATGTTCTACTAGGAACCCAAGGGGAAAATAAAATAATAATAAATAAATGCTGCCCTAATATTATGGTTTTTTTATAAGGGTTTTGAAGAATATAACACTGATAAAAAAAGTTATTTAAAAGTCGTTTAAAGGGGAAAAAATGTTCACTTCCAAAATCTAATTCATTCGGAAGTCTTTCGTATATGTCCGAACATTTTGAAACTGTTCTTTCATTTCAAACACTTTGTATGGATATCATAGACATTCAACTATCCATCAAAGGATGAATATACTGCTCTCCAGTCTGATCAATTCTGTTGTACGTCTGCGATAGATGACCGTTGAAAGTAGAAGACATAATGCACTTACAGAGTTTTGATTATGGGTGCCTTCGTTTCATCCCTCAAGTTTGGTGGAATCACCATGTGAGCAGTGTTGAGATCAGGCGACGGATACAAGGCAAGATAGGCAACTCTATTGATGAGGTTGTAGACCTTGACAGACTGAGATGGCTTGGACATGCGTTGCAGATGCTGAGTCACTGCCTAGCTTGATGTGCCATGAAAGGGGGAGATGGAATAGGTTAGAAGAGGTTTCAGCGTGGCCAGATCAAGACCTGTTGAATTAAGCCGCATGAGGAGATGTGGACTACTTGGTTGGGGTTCCTGTGACGACAGGAATCAGTGGCTGAAAACTCTCTGTGAAATGACTGAAAACTGGTCACAATGGCGCAGTGCTTGATGTCTAAAGCTTGAATATTTGCTCTAACCTTTATCTTCAGAATGTTTATTCTCTCACACAACTATGTCTACTTTGATATCACTGTCCCTGTGTCCATTTTTTCTTTGTATACTACTGTGAAATGTGGCAACTTCAGTCAATGCATTTGTGTACGAGGTTCTGCATTGATTTGGTCTGCCTCTGTGATAGATTTCAGATTAAAGAAACATACACTAACCTTTTAAATCAATATGCAAGATCCGGATTTTCAGCACCAACGTCAAGTCAGTGCTTCTGTATAGTTCAGAAACTTGGCGCGTCTCAAAAGCACTTCCAATAAACTACAGACATTCATAAACAGCTGCCGCCTATGCTCACGTACTCGATACTGAAAATCAGACAGATAGCCAGAAAGAACAAGCAAGAAGGAACTCCGGACTACAAACAAACCAACCAAGAACCTATCACTCAACAAATAAGCAGAAGGAAGTAGAGATGGATCGGGCATGCACTGAAAAGGCTGACTGGGGACATCACATGTCAGGCCCTCGAGTGAAACCCAGATGGGAGATGACGAGTTGGGCGTCCAATGGTGAAATGGAGGAGATCATGTGAGGAAGAAATGAATTTTTGTCTGCAGTTGTGGAGCCAGGTTGAGAAGATTGCAGAGAACACAGTGCACTGGAGGTGTGCTACTGAAGCGGTGTGTTCCACTAGGAACCCAAGGGACAAATAATAATAATTTTAAATCAACATAACATTTTAGGAAGGTCGACCTCTTCAAACACACATTCATTTTCCCGATAAATGTAGTTTGACTGTAATGGTGAACAGTGACTAGCAGTGGAATGCAGGACACGTGTTTCGACCTATTTGGAACTTGTCAGCTGAGTGCACCTATCCATAACCATTTTCGCCACAGACTGATATACTCAGTTACATAAAATATACCATACTGACCTTTCTAGTCCCTTAAAAATAATATCTCTCTTTGTTCATCATGAAAGAAACAAACTATATTGTATTCATAGTAAAAACAACCAAGTTGAACTACGGGTTCAGTGAAAAAATGTGGTAGAAATCAACTTATAGTAAGTAAACTTGTACAAATCTCTCATAAGTAATTTTTTAATTCAAAATTTACACACAGTGATAAGTTTCTATTTTGATAATATTTTGAGCAAAACTACTGCCTGCAATCACATCAACAGTTAGAATATTTTAGCAATATTTATTTCAGGATAATACAAGCGATAACATCAAAACTATACCTGTCTCACAAGAAGTGGCTAACGTGGTTCAGTAGTCTAGTGGATAACGGTTTGGTGTTTGGAGAGGTCGGTCCCGAGTTCGAATCCCAGTGGGGACAGCATCATTGACTCAAAGGCAGGTACACCCAACTGATGAGTCCAAAATGGAACGAAATCTACGTCCTAGGTTTCACTGCCTATTACTAAATAGTTATTCCTACCAAAATAAAAACTTATCATTGTATGTACACTTTGTATTAAAAATTTACTTATAAGACATTAATCTATTCTACAATGAACAAACTTTTCATTGAAATCTCTTATAACTTAGATTATTTTATGAATTTAACAACACAAACATAAATTTCTGTTAGAAATACAGAGATCTGTAATAAACAATTGTAGAACCAATGTTACAAGTAACACAGTATATGAACAGACATGTGGATATATTTGTAAACAAATCTTTCTCTTACTGAGACATAACTGGATAAGAATATTATCTGAAAATTGATCACTAAATATTTACATAGATCTTCAAAATCTTAGTATTTACCTGGAACAGTCTGTGATAATAGAGATAGCTTAGAGTCTAGGCTAACCCAATCCTTGTAATTTAAACAAAGACTGGACAAGGCACCATTAGAAGAGAGAGACAGACGGAAATGAGCTCAATACTGAACACAGATTCCATAAGCGAACTGGGGTATGTTGAAGAAATCATGTTAGGGTGGATTTATGTCTAACTTAAGTAGTCTTCAAATTAAATGACAAAATATATAGATAAACAGAAAGAGTAACGATTATTATTATTTATTATTTGTCCCATAGGTTCCTAGTGTAACATAGGACTTCAGTAGCACGTCACCATTTGACTGTCTTCTATGAAGTCTTCAAAACTTGGCTCCACGACTCCCCACAATCTTTCATTTCTTCCTCACATGATCTTCTCCATATCACCCTCGGCTCAGATGCCCAACTCGTCGTTTCCCATTTGCATTCCACTCAAGGGCTGGCGAGTGATGTCTCCGAATGGTTTTCTCAGTGTATGTTCAATCCAACCCATCTCCACTTTTTTCTGCAAATTTGTTGAGCTATGGGTTCTTGGTTGGTTCATTGCCAGAGTTTCTTGGTGCTTATTCTTAGTAGATATGTTTACCGGCAGCTGAGAATATTATTCCAACTCTACCCTCAAAATAAGGTGGAAGTATGTAGATGACACAATAAACTGTATTCAAATCACAGTATATTCACAGTTTTTTTTCGCATATACAAACTCAATAGGAAATACAATCCAATTCACTTATGGATCAGAAAACAAAGAAGTAGAATTAGCTATGTTGGATACCAAAACAAGAAAGCAGAAGATGGTATTTTAGATGCTAGTGTTTACAAGAAGCCATCATAATTGAATATACGCTTGGATCTTACATTATATAATAGCATATCTACCAAAGCACGTGGGCTTGATAAAACGTCTAAATAATCAAACCAGGAATCTGACTAATTAGTCGCGAAGATCTTAAATGAGATCGTAAATGAGGACAAGAGGTGCTTGTCAAATATACACACAAATTACACACTGGATTCTTGTTTATTTTAATTGAATTGAAGGTATTCTTTCGCTTTGATTATACATTTAAAGCACATTACAGACGTTTCTGACTTGCCTACAATAACATACATTTAATAATACCGTTGTAAGTCAACACACAACAAAAATGTGCACCACAATATTTCAGTTGTAGCCGTGAACTGATGTTTAAATGAAGTAGTATTCCAAAGCATGCACTGAAATAGAACATCCGGAAGAGAAATATTGGAAACCTGATGGATTCGATCTACAGCCATCATAAGGTTGTTCATGTGTACTACTGAGGAGTTTCTTCAATCAGGAAGAAGCAGATTTTTTTATGGTTCTCAGTTTTCTGTCCAGTCCTATTGAATGCTTCGAAATGAGTCAATTCCCGCACAAACTTTACTACTGTCACTTAAAAAAAACGATAAAACATTCAGTTAACCTAACTTAAGAGATTAAATACCTTCTAACCTATAGTTATTACTCGATTAAGAAAATGTTCTAGGTTTCGATATTGTAACATTTTATGTTGATCACTGATCAACATTATACATTGGACTAAACACAAGGTGGCTGTAGTTAACAGGATAGCAAACATATGTGATTGATAATCGTCTACACAACATATTTAATTCGAATTTTTATCGTGTTAAGAAAATCTTAACATCTGTCGCTTAATTACTTATTACCCCAACTATTTTTTTGCTTTTTTTTCAGAAGATATTTGATTCCTTTCCAACTGCGCAACAGTTTCAATTGATATAAAATTTTATTGCTGTTATAGTTAATTTAGTCAGTAATCTGTGTTTACTTATAAAGAATAAACTCAACAAATAGCTTTATTACTTTTAAAAGGCTTACTAAGCATACATTTTTGATTGAGTATATTGAAGAAGAAAATTTACAAAATAGTCTCAAAGTTGATACCTACAGCATAAACCTTTATCATATTGACAGGATTATCAAAATTAAGTAGTTATTCCAAAATAACATGATTTATGTACAGTTTAATTAATGTTTAGTCGAGTTATAGGTCCAAGAAGATAAAACTGCTAAGGGCTTTTAAAACTTTGCCTAGACTATGAATTCATAGAAGTATTATGAAATGCTACAAATGTTTTAAACCTTGCCATAATAATTTCTAGAAAAAGGTAATTATCATAAATTTTCAGCTTTCATCAAACAACTGTGAGTTTTACTGACATCGTCAGGATTTAAACAATCTCCTGTTATTGATCATTTAACAAATTATGCATATTAATAAATCAACCTAGTTTTAACACATTGAAGACTGAATCAAATGGGTCACATTACTAGTACTTCACTATAGACTTAATTGTTCAATCATTACTTTAAACTATGCAAGAAAATCGTGTAATCATATAATCTATTATTGACTTCTACTCTTAAAAATTGGAACTAAATGTAAGAAAATTGAAAGAAACTTATCTTGCTGACTAATTACTCATATATATTATGTTAAAAAAGATGTCGTTCAGAAGGAATAGTAAAAAAAAGCTTGTCAAACCGTAAACATATGTTTAAAGCATTTTCACTGGACTATTGAGTGCTACGTTGTACACTTCCAAAATACTGGTAAATACTAAGCTAATTTAACTACCTTTCAGCACAACACACTGAATCTTTCAAATGAGAACTGAACAACTATTATTATTATTATTATTATTATTAATTGTTATTTTTCCCTTGGGTTCCTTGTGTAACATAGGAATTCAGTAGCACGTCTCCAGTGCACTTTCTTCTCTGCAGTCTTCAAAACCTGGTTCCAAGACTGTCCACAAACTTTCATTTCTTCCTCACGTGATCTCCTCCATGTTACCTTTAGCTCGAACGCCCAACTCGTCGTTTCCCATTTGGATTCCACTTGACAACCTGGCCTGGCATGTGATGTCCCCAGTCGGTTTTCTCAGTGTATGCCACGTCCATCACCATTTTCCTCTGCATATTTGTTGGGCAATAGGCTCTTCCTTCGTTGGTTCGTTCCCAGAGTTCCTTGTTGCTTATTCTTTCTGGCCATATATCTGATCTTAAGTAACGAGCATAGGAAGCTGTTGATGAATGTCTGTAGTTTGTTGGAAACGCTTTTCGTGACTCGCCAAGTCTCTCAACCATCACATAGAAGCACTGACTTGATGTTGGTGTTGGAAATCTGGATCTTGTTCACGCTTAATGCTGTTTTGCTGTCTTTCCGATCGTGGCTTTGACGTCCTCATGTGTGCCTGTGTCACCGCCAGTTGAAACGATGTTGCCTTGCCTGGGTAAGTAATGACGACTTCCTTTAGATTCATCTCGTTCATGGTGATTGGTGTCTTTTGGTGTTGATGCTGTTATTGGTTGGGTATCTTTATCACCTCCTTCTTCTCTACGTTTACTTGAAGTCCCGTCTTCGCTGCCTCGCCTTTTCTGTCAACTTGTTAGTTTTTGCCTGTAGATCTTCTAGTTTAAGTTTAAATGTGCGCTTTCAAC
The DNA here is from genome assembly GCA_944470555.2 of Heterobilharzia americana. Taxonomy (NCBI): domain Eukaryota; kingdom Metazoa; phylum Platyhelminthes; class Trematoda; order Strigeidida; family Schistosomatidae; genus Heterobilharzia; species Heterobilharzia americana. The sequence continues at coordinate 75,085,535 of OX104130.1, read as the reverse complement.
ACACATGTAGCTGAATATTAGTTTTATCGTTTAAAACTATGTACATCTATGCTGTCTGAATACAAGCTGAAAGACAGATTATGTTTTGTGTATACTTAAGGCAGCTTAGTTCTGTATTTTGTATAACAATCACCTGATAAGAGAGGCTACAAATTGACAATATTATTAGATTATGAAAACCACTCTCTTGTATATATGTTTTTCTCCTTCACTACTTTACATTTTCACATAAACTGAAACACTATAAAAACTTGGAAGGTTGATTTCTTAGTATAAAGCTGTGAATGGATTCTTCTGTCAGATAAACACTTAGCGATAAGGTGAACTGCTAATAAAATTCTAATGATCAAGTTATTATCCACTAAATAACTAGAAAATTGTCTACTTTACTACTGACAATTCAGTTATAAACTTGAAGCTCCAATAATGTGTAACCTGCTTATTATACAAATGTGGTGAAAAACAGAACTGCTTCTACTCTGCATTATTTGTAAACAAAATATCTTGACAAAACTTTATTGAGGCAAACGTTAAAAGTGTTGCGTGTACATCAAACATTGTAATTAGTTTGTTACAGGTATTACATAATGAAACAGTATCACTTACTAGATAAATTTCCCAATGCAATTTATTGATCATAATCATATCAAGATAATTCCACATACTTGACATATACTTTATACAGCTTGAATTCTCTCTTCATTTTTGTGATATGAGTATTAGAATTTTCTATATGTCTGGAACAACTACTGAGTCATTCCTATTGTATGTTTATTATTATTATTATTACGATTATTATTTGTCCCTTGTATTCCTGGTGAAACATAGGGCTTCAGTAGCACGGCCTCATTCCACTCTTTCTCTGCAATCTTTTGAACCTGGCTGCACGAATGCCCAGAAGCTCTCATTGCCAGAGTTGCTTGTTGCTTATTCTCATTATTCTCGACATCTCATCTCATCTTCAGTATCAGTATCGAGCCAGCGTAGGCAGCAGTTGTTGATGAATGTCTGCAGTTTGTTGGAAATGCCTTTCGTGACGCGCCAAGTCTCTCAACCATCACACAGAAGCACTGAATCACTTGACTCAGATTGCTGTTCAAAATCCCAATGTTGTTCACGTTCTATGCTGAGTGGTGAAGATCTGCACACTGGTTTCAGATTAATGAAGGGAGGCCTGTGTTACAGTGTTTCCGATGCTGGTTGGCTTTGACGTCCTCGTGTGTGCGTGTGCTGCCTGTAGTTGGAAGGATGCTGCCATGCCTGGATAGGTGGGCGAGGCTACTTGCTTTAAGTTTCTGCCATTGATGGTGATAGTGACTGCAGCTTGTTGGTGGTGTTGGTGTTGGTGGTGTTGTTTGTGTATCTTCATCACCTCTGTCTTCTCTTCACTTGAAGTTCCGTCTCCTATTGCATGTATTTGGTGTTATTTCGACAAACAAAGAATAATTCGATTTGGGAGTTTGTGGGATGTAATAATAGATTTCATGCTGGTATTTATCTTGGAGTGACATCAGTTGTAGAAACATTGCAGACCTGGGAGCACTTTAAACTTGCTGTTTCGTCCTATTGTGGGACTCCTCATCAGTACTCACCCATGGCCCTGCACTCTCAGGAATCGAACCTGGTACCTTCAATTTCCGCAGCCAGCACATTACCACTGAGCCACTGGGTCGGAATCTAGTCGTCCATATTTCCAACTTCTGTCAGTTCACGACTCAGCGCGACCGTCGTTCAATTTCATCGCTAAGTATTTGTCCTCATGTCCACCCAGTTTGCCCCACGGGTCATGACTTACATAGTAACTTCGGGAATCACCTCTTGAAGTTAGTCACCGATAAGCACTAGACTGATTCGATTTAAGGGTTCGTGGAGATTTATAGATCAGCTTCAAGTTGGACCGTTAGATTTTGACCTGCTGCCTCGATGGTAATGTCCTGACCGCAGAACCTGAAGGTCCTGGGTTCGACGTCTTCGAGCACGGGGTCATGGGTGTCCACTGCTGATGAGTCCCATACTAGGACGAAACAGAAAATGGACAGTGCTTTCAGGTTTCCAGCGTTCCTCCGTTTGGTCTTAGTCTATGATGAATACTAACTTGGAATCAAACAAAGGTTGGTTTATCAATCACTCACTCGACCCAAATAAGTTAGTTTTTAGTACTATCGCTGTGTGTTCAGTTGTAAGCTGTAACTGACCTTTTCTTCAGATTCCTTAGCCTAATCAGATCTAACAATCTTGATGTAACAGTTTTTTCATGCTGGGAAAGCCTAATTAACTTTGGCTGACTACTTTGACCAAACTATTTGACTTTATTTTCAGTGGATTCGGTAAACTGAATTATTTTCCTAAAATGGATGAGTGGTATCTTCTAACCTAAAAAGCTTATTCATAAGTGATTTCTTAAATTAAAATGTCACTCTAATCCTGGTATCACTGAAAGTCTAATGTAGCAGTTCTGAAATGCCTTCTTTGTATAGTAACACAGTAGAGGTTTTAAATCCCCTCTTAACAACGTCATAATTTCTATCATTATGATTAACACTTGCGCTACGACTACTGATCATATTTTTCTTGAAATTTCTTTTTAAATAAATGATATATGTGAGTAAAAAATTATTCAAACGCAAAGTACCTATAATTTGTTCAAATTATTGCCCCATATTCTTTGTCCTATCAAAAAGCTTTTTTGCCCTGTTACTTTGAAATCCAACCAAGCCTACGTTAACTGATATACAAGGAGATGATATGAAGTGTTTGAAGTAGTTATTTAAGTGGGAATGTTTTGAACAGACACTAATGTTTAAACACCCATCTTGGTTTCATCTTAACCTGAAATCTAGCATAGCTAACTCTCCTTCACAAATGAATTGATCTGTGTAAATTACCTATTTATAAACCACAAATTCAGTACTGTAAGTATCTCGTTTACACATCATAAAACATCTTTACAGAAGGATTAAATTTTTTCAATCTATCCGTTGCCAAATATCCATAAATAAATAGGCACTACTGGTGACCGCATCTAAATCCTTTTGTTTATTTATCATATTTTGAAACTTAAAAGCTGTAAACATAAGACATAACTGTACTTCTAGAATAATTCCTTAGTTTGACATTAAAGCTCATGGTCATCACTGAGTGCATTTTGAACTGCTTCGCCAGTAATGTTGATTAATAAATTGGTTGAAAGGCTAGTCACATCAAAAATAACCATTCTTCTGCTGTTATCTAACTGTATATGGTATGCTTCAAGTTATATGAGTTATTAAGTTTAGGTTTAGGATGATTTTCATCAATTAATATTTTGACAACTCATAAGTTGGAGTATCTCAAAAATGTCGTATGAGTCTTATGGGATAAGCTGGTTTATGAGCCTTAATGATATCATGAATTCTACTAAGAATATTAGCTTTTGGCATTCAATTAAGCCTTTATGACATACCTAGAAATAGTTTCATTCAGTGCACCTTGATCTACTGTGAATTTCCTGATGTTACTCATAATAGTTAGTGTCCATTGGCTTTTTAATTTCCTCATTTACTCCTATTTCTACATGTTCGCTAACCTTTTGAATGTAATCAGAGTTTTCCAACACACTTGTTAGTTTACCCTTATCTAATTTGATAATTACTATATTGTTATCATTTTGGAGACTTTATGGAGCTTCCATTTCTGATTGTGTTCAATTCAGTCTCTTTTTTTCATCCTTTTAGTTTTAGCACACATTGGAGTGGTATTTCATCTGTAAACTGTCTTATCTACCGAAACTAATGTTGTACGCGCAATAGAAATAATTTAGCATCTGTTCCAGATAAGTACGAAATTCCAACACCCATATCACAAGGGAGGAGAATGCAGTCGGGTTGCACAAACAATCTCAAATTTTTGGAGTTATCTTCATATGACTGTGAACAATAAATTGTATACAAAACGTTATCCAGTAAGTAATATTTCATTGTGTGACACATCTGATTTGTAAATTATAATGAAATTACACAATGCCCAGTTTTCTACTCGTATATTCATAGTTCTCTAAGCATCTAGCATCTTTATTTTAATTATTTAAGAACACCCATGTGGCTTGTTCGAAGGATATATGCTCTTTCTCAAACACATCACAAGAATTGTTTACGTTTACTTTAGATAGCATCAAGTAGTAAGACTCTCCTCATTGATAATCTTTGTGAATAATTCAAATTATCTTTGGAAGCCGTTTACAATACAGCCCTTTTAAACTGATCCTCTAATCAAAGCACAATTATCTGCAGTCTGTCATTTGAGAAAACATTTCCATCATTTTTCACGGAGCTAATTTTTACGTAACACTTAGTAACTATAAAAGATAACGTCTGGCAATTAAATTGAAACTCATCCTCACTAATAGGTATCTTCCACTCAGAAAACTCAGTGTAAAATCAGCTTTTTGTATAAAGTAACGAAATTTTTAATAAATAAATCACCCAAGGCGGTGAAATTTCACGATTTAGGCTTAATAAACATTTCCCTCTTCAAAAGTGAAACATTAAGATGGTAAGTAATTAAGTTGTTTGGTGTTATATAATACAAAGAAGGGATTACAGTTCACTGATTAATCACCAGAGGGTAGCCAACTCCATACTCTCTAGTCCGATGTGCTAATTGGATTGTACCAATCACTTTGGAATGTTGTCACCAGGCTAGAAGACTCCCCATCGGGATGCACAGAGAAAGATGTCTGTTGAAAGCAGTCAATGAGTAACAGATTCCGGACCTATTTTTCGTGCTATTCTGCACTCTTCAGTAAGGCGTATGTACAACCTCCACGGAAATGATGTTCCACCTGAGATTCGAGCTCATGTCGCCTAATGCTGCTGTCAGAAACGTTACCAATGAGCTACTTGGGCTGCTATTGACCTCAGGTGAGGCAACAGTTTCAACGGGTTGCAGATAAGCATTGCCAACAAGTGTCGAACAGCATGAAACTTAGATTCAGAGCTTCCTGCCGATTGCCTCTGTCCAGCTGACATTTATGTGAATGCAGTTCGATAATGGGAAATTATGAAGATGATATTTACACTAGTTTAAACAGTTCAACATAGACTCATTGGTGAATATATAATGAAACCACTCATCTCCTTCCTTAGGGATAATCTTTCATGCAGCTGAACTTCAACTCATTCTTTCTATGCAAATAATGTTTCCATTACGAGTAGAGGAGAAACCACAGCTTTTGTATTTCCTAAAATGTATTGATTGGTCATGTTGTCTAATCCTGAGTGCAGACTGAATCCTATCGATCATATTTGCAATGGGACCACCAAGTTAGGAGGCTCAGCATCGCGGTGCAAATTAGTTGATGTTAGTTGATTGGAAGCAATCGGTAGAAAGCACGAAACCCAAGTTAAAAAATACCTTTTGTTTGTTATTTGTGGCTATTCAACACAGGAGCTGTTTTATTATTTTGAAGTTAATTAACTGAACTCTCCCTGCCAGAATTCTGAGTAATAAATTCTCTACAAATATCATTCAGTAAATAATACTGAATGAGTATGTGTTATGTATAATATAGTAACCTAATCTACACTTATACTGTACAACTCTCAAATTTTACTATCACATTGAATTCGGAGCATTCACAATTATAAGTTACTACCGAAAAATCGAAATTCTGATACTCCACTATCTGATTCTGGTCCTGACTTTAAGTTGGATAATTGCAATAGATTATAGTCTTGTGGTTATACAATCTAAACTAGTGTATTAAAGGTCACTTTTTCTCTTCATAATAGTTCGTTATAACAACTTTCAATTGTACTGTATCACTGTATCATATATCTAAAATACATTCTATTTCCTTATAAGCTGTTTACTCCCACCTTGCTTCTTTTTTAGAAGCTATTTCAATGAAAATATTAGACTTTAAGTAGTGCCTCATTAGTGAATCATGGTGAATAACTTCCAGTATATTTTTACCTTCCCTTTGCCTTTTTTCCCGCTTTGAAAGTGATGAAAACCTATCAGTCTTTAATTAAGTGTATCCTTCTACTACTTTGAGTTATACTCATTATTTTGTGACTGACTCTCATGCTAACTCTGAAATTATCATTCCACTTAATACCTAACTATTTTACTGTAGCCCTACACCTCAATCTTTCAAACTGCCTTCTAGTGGACTATGAAATACAATTATCTTTAATCGTTGTATCCAGTAAATATTAGTCATAGACTGTAAGTAGCCGGGTAGAAGGTGATGAAATACTATATTTGCTGCAAAATTTATTTGCATTGTGATATTCCAATATATCCTATAGGTGAAGGTAACATAAAACACAAATTACTATACAACAACCCACTAAAAAGCCGAATAACCGATAAAAACCTTCATTCTGGTAGATAAATCTTACTATAATCAGCTTAACATTGGTGGTTTAAATACGTCTGCTATCATTTATCGAGGTAGACCATCTTAAAATGAACAAAAAGCTTGATACGTAGCTTATATTTGTGTAAATCACTGTGTTTGAAACGTTGGAATTATTTCATTCCAACCACGCTGAGTTACACAAATACAAACTATGTCTAATATCAATCTTTTGTTCAGCACCCAATATTTGCCATACTATTCGGTCAAATTTTAATCATAGTTCATATAAATAGTATAAGGTTACTTTAAATAATGAGAATGCAGGTAATTTCACATGTGTACAAGAACTTAAACCTACCCTTGTTTGGAAAAGATCCAATAATTCCGTCCAAAACTCAGAAGTTCCATATTCTTGTTGTACAGCGATACTCATCCGGTTAACCATCAGTATGATCAGCTGAAAAGTAAGTATTTATCGTTCAATCATCAATCCATATTTGGAGGTAACTAAAAAATTTAAAATATATTGATACCTTATCAATTTTCCTCACTTTTTAGCAGAATTTCGAACATTCGTATATAAGAACTTTGCATACACTCTCCTTCATAGCTTTTTCTGATTAGCATATTAGTTATTTTGTGCAGTGATTCTCTCTAAATGAATTCTTCCTCAGAATCAAGTTCATGTGAGATAATCTTTCTGACTCATGAAGATGATATGAGGCCTATATGACTTGGATAGGGTATGAAACATTTCATGGATACTTTGTTTATCTATCTACCTTTCTTAAACCCCTTTCAGTTATTCATAATGCTTTTATCTCTCGTAAAGTACGCTGTATAACTATTTTGATATGGGTATTTGGTTATTTTATTTATTTGTCCCTTGGGTTCCTAATGAAACGTAAGGCTTTAGTAGCACGCCTCCAGTGACCTCTGTTCTCTGAAATCTTTTGAACCTGGCATCATGACAGCCCACAAGCTCTCATTTCCTCCTCGCACGACCTCCTCTATGTCACCCTCAGCTCAGACGCACAACTCGTCGCTTCCCATCAAGGTTCCACTCGAGAGCCTGAAGCATGATGTCCCTAGTCGGCCTTTTCAGTGTATGCCCAATCCATCTCCACTTCCTTCCAATGCATATTTGTTGACCGATGGGTTCTTGATTGGTTCGTTGGTCAGCCAGTGTTCCTTGTTGCTTATTCTTTCTCGCCATCTGATCTTCAGTAGCAAGCGTAGGCAGTTGTTGATGAATATCTGTAGTTTATTGGAAGTGCTTTTTGTGACGAGTCAAGTCTCTGAGCCAAACAGAAGCACCGACTTGACTGAATTGGTATTGAAAATCCGGGTCTTGTTCTTTGTGCTGAGTGCCGAAAATCTCCACACTGGTTTCAGGTTAACGAACGCCCGTCTTGCTTTTTCGATTCTGACTTTGACATCCTCATCTGTGCCTGTGCCGACTGTAGTTGAAACAGTGCTTGCTAGATAGGTGAAGGAGGCTACTGATATGGATATAGGCCAATGATAAATTTTTCGTTTTTCTCAGAAAGTCACTTATTTATCCCACTGTATATTTGTCTAGCTTTAAAATGTTATATTCTGTCAATAAATTAATTTTAGCTTTAACCCTCTAGGTCTGGAAAATTTTCGATTAAAGTGTAAGCGACCACTAGAAATTAAAAAAAACTAAAACTTGTGAAATGATTTACCATTTAAAAATATAAAGTATTGCACTATAAGTAAGATAAGTACCGTTTATAAATGACTATAGAAGTAAATGGACTCAATTCACAAAATAAACACTAGAGATACTGACAACAAACCCTACATATGTTAAATAAGTGGGTGGGTAAGATTCAATGTTTGGTATAAATATTGGTGATAATTTGTGATAAAATAAAGGATAAAAATTATCTATCCCTGATATATAGTCTTCTATGAAAATAAAGTATGACATTTTTGAAAAAGAAAGTCAGTAACTTGTTAAGGTGATACCGTATCCGTCTAACATGCATTTATTTCAAATGAATGTGCGAATATTCTTTCATCACTCAACCTATGCATGTATTACGTAAATTAAGTAGTAAGATGTTAAAAGCTTTATGCCAAGATCTTTTTTCTTCCTTCAATTGAGACTAAATACAAGAAGAATCTGTGTTTGATCGAACATATTTCAATAAGATATGATGTTATTAGCTATGATCTACAACCATAATAAAATCGTAAATGTTAAGTGAATCATACTGTAGCATCACACACTTCTCCAGAATCAATAGCCTAGGGTTTGACGACATTCAACATTGATGCTGACCTTGGTAGTTTAACTGCACTCGCTAAGCTGAAGGCACCTGGTCAAGTTTCCAAGCCATTTAGCACGCTGTCGTGTTAGGTTTTACTGTTCGTAGTCGACCCTCTAGCTAGTTAGTTGGAACGTATTAGTATCTTAGTACAACCTCGCAAATATACTGTTCCATCCAATTACGCTATTGTGTTCTTTCTTGGTCTCATATTCATGGATATATAACAAGTTCGAATAATTAGTGATTGGCCTCTGCGTCTGTCAAGTTCGCACCAGGACACTTCCTAAAATATCACCCGAGGGTGAGTTTGCCCATCAAAAAGATCTCAGTGGCATGTAATCTGTCATAAAGAAAATTTCTCAGATAGTACATTTACCTTATTGAAAACTTCGGAACTGAAATATTATTACATGTCAATAACCTACCATCATAAATAATGACCGGACTATTCACGCTTTTTCTCCAGGTAAAATAAGCCTTAAGCTTTAAGACTCTTTTGATTAGTCTATGCACATTACTCGGTTCCCTTAACTCTCTTCAAAACTTAACGCTTCATGCTGGTTTCCGACACTTACGTTTCCAGTCTGACCATTGTGATCAGTGATTTTCATAGGGAAATATCAACAACTCATAAGTGACCGTACCCTGAGAAAGCAATCTATGACGAAATAAAATTTAGGTATGAAGTGCCATACCTCCAAAGAAAAGCTCACATACTTATTCGCATATGCAAATAATACAGAAGAACAGTTGTTGGCTAATAAAGACATATTTTTGTTCTCCTACATAACACTTCACGGGCTGTTTGAAAAGGGGAGTGACTCTTCATGTTCAGCTAGATTCTTTGCATTTTTTGTATTCACACATCAAAAGCTGATTTATTTCTGCTCTAATCAGAATATTAGTCGACTAAAGTGAGACAGGAACTTTTGCTGCGTGAATTTTGGTAGTTTTTGCTACATGATGGGCCAAAAGTGTCATTAAAATGCTTGTGGTAAGGCCATGTACCACTTCACATTGGCCTCTGATATGCAGCGTAGCGAATGTAAGAGTTGGTTCCACAATAACTGCACAAGCCTCACAACCTCAACATATAAGAGGAACAGCAACGCAGGAAGTGTCTGGCTTTGTACGTTATGCTGCTCAGATATTCACACTCTGGTAGGAGAAGCAAAAACACTTCTTAATAAGATAATTAAGAAACTATCGTTGAAAGTCAAAGTCGATAACTGTGACAGTGACAACGACACAGTATCCATTGACAAACAGATTGCTGTGCAAAATTTTTAGAACGTCCCACGATGAATAGTAAGTCGAGCACGTATACTACCTACTAGGTTTGCTGACAGTAACTTGGAAAAAAACCACATCAAGCAGGGTGAAGCGAGTATCTTCTGGTTCTCGCATCCCCGGACCTGGTAGACCCAGTTTGAAAACTGCTGGTGGTAAGATTAGATCTACTTCAGATGAAGAGAACAGGAGTGAAGCGCTCTCAGTGCCAACGACGGAACCATTCAGGCCGCAGGTCATACCCAGTCCGGTGACCCAATCATTGACAAGAACTAAACAGAATGGGATGCAATTCCGTTCTGAGGTTCTCAGCGTCGAGGTCACCGGACTAGGCTTTCGTAAACCTTCCATACCCGACTCTGAAAAATGCCGAGTAACTAAGTCTAAAAGGCATGCTAAAAAGCCGATAACGATCACCGAACCAGCTGTCATCACTCCACAGAGAAAATACAAAGTAGAGAGCCTTGGCAAATCCGTAATCTTCCACAGAGTGAAAGAAAGTAGAGACCTAGAACCACATAAACGTTTGGAACACGGTCTTGGTGAGGTACAAAGTTTGATAAACCAGTTTTTACCGGAAAACATGCCAGGAGTCACCCTACTCAAATTTATAGAGCAGGAAAACAGGAGACAGTCATTACCGAAAATAAGTTTCGACTACTTAAAGTCGTGTTCAAATCAGTAGATGAGAGGGATCAGATTCTGAAGAGTGCTCACAGACTTCAAGGATATAGAGTGTTCGTGTGAAAGAATCTGGCTCTTGCTGATCGAATCGAAAAATGAGAAGCATAAGCAGAACTAAAATCCAGATTAGCAGCTGGGATTTCGTGTACCGAAGCCTCTATGGATAGGATAGAAACTCATTTAAGTAGTTTCGTTGCCTTGTACACAAATGCACGTAGTCTTTTAAACAAGTGGGCTGAGCTTAGTTATGTGATAAGCAACGAAAGCCCTGATATCACTGCTATCTCAGAAACTTGGTTCTCTTCTTGGATCAATGACCGTGAAACACACTTAAGAGGATTGGTCACTTCAAGAAGTGATAGGTTAGCACGCAAAGGAGGTGGTATCATCCTTTACGTTAAGAATACCCTAACTGTAAAAGCCGTGGAAAAAGTTGCACATGAAAGTGGGACATCGAAATGCTGCGCTGACGACTAAAATGCAAGGGACAAGATGTTGACGTAATCGTAGTATATCGAAGCCCTGAATGTGAGACAGCAGACTTCCTCCTGAATAAGCTGACCCTCTGGGCAGACAAATGTCAATGTCTAGTTGTTGGAGACTTCAATGCACCATCAGTTGACTGGGATGGACTAACAACAGAAGAACCACGTAATTCGTTTGACTACAAGTTAGTGGAAACATCAATTTCCTTAGCCCTCATACAATACATTAGGACACCAACCAGATGTAATCATCACAATGCTGCATCAATTCTAAACTGAATATTCTCATATATAGATGATATATTCTTCATCCGGCACCCAGAAACCTTGGAAAAAGTTATCACGCTGTGATCATCTTCGGATTCACAGCAGACGTCTTGTACCAGGCCGATTCCCCGGCTAGACCCAATAAATGGAAAGCGAATATGAAAGCTATTAACCTGGCGGCCTCTTTGGGGGACTGAACAGTCAATCTAGGAGCCTCAGTTGAAGGTGCATGGTGCTCCTTCAAACAGTTATATGCACTTGTCACCCAACCGTTCATTCCGTGCACTGTCCCGAGGGGACGGAAACACCGTCCTCAGTGGATAAACCACGAAGTCCGAATCATTCTACGACGTAAGAAAAAGTGTTGGAGCCTTGCCACCCACCTTGGTACATCCGAAATAGTGCAGCATTACAAAGAAGCTCTCAATAAATGTATCGCTGCTACCCACCGGTACCGAGTACGCTTTGAAACATGTCTTGCCCAGGCTGTATTGCTATATCCGAAAAGGTTCTTTAGCTATATGAACTATAGAAATAAGATGTGTCGTGGTATACTGGTCCTAATCAATGGGTCCGAAACTGACTGTTTGATTGAGGACGATAAGGTAAAAGCAGAAGCCATAGCTAGATATTTTGCTGAGGTCTTGGCACAGTAATCTCCTGTGAACACGTATCCAACAGTGGAAGCATTGACATCCAACAGAATAAACTCTGTGGATATCGATCGCAATGGTGTATTTCGGATATTAAGTAATCTCGACTTAGAAAAATCAACGGGGCCGGATGGGCTGCACCAAAGGCTGATTAGAGAGCTTGCACTCTATGTAGTCGGCCCACTGACTACTATATTCAAGCTGTCTCTCAGTGAAGGCACACTCCCCTGTGACTGGAAGGATGCCACAGTAACACCAATCCACAAGTCAGGTTCTAGGTAGCTCTTATCAAATTAAAGACCGATAAGTTTGACTAGTACCGTAGTGAAAATCCTAGAAAGAGTAATCAATAAAGCCATCACAGTCCATCTAGAGAGCGACACTCTATTGTCTCGTTCACAGCGCGGTTTTCGTAGAAATTCCTCTTGCTTCACGAACTTTCTTACGGTCAGAGAAAGTTGGGTTAAGTCTAAAGACGATAGGATATCTGTAGATGTCATTTTCATTGACTTTGGTAGGGCCTTCGACAAAGTACTTTACTCCAGGTTGCTCGGGGAAACTGGAAAGTTTTGGAATCACTGGCAATCTACTCGCATGGATAAGAGACTTTCTTGTCGGTAGGAGACAGAGAATTAGGATCAATTCTCTACTCTCTAATTGGAAGCCGCAAGGCACAGTCTCGGGCCCCCAGCTGTTTCTACTATACGTAAATGAGCTGCTAAATATCACGAAATCCCCTATGGTCCTCTATGCTGATGATGTAAAAGTATGGCGAGAAATTAGGAACGATGATATAAATACGCTCCAAGCAGACCTGAACAGCTCGTTTATCTGGTCAAAGAAGTGGCCAGTGATTATCAATGCAGGTAAATGTGTGAGAATGCACTTCGAGCACACATAGTAACACCTACAATATTGATGGGACTCCTTTACTCTCAGTACTGACCCACAACGACCTAGAAGTCACAGTGATTTATGACCTGAAAACCACGCCTCACAGTCGATTGGTAGCAACCCTCTATGGGCATTACGTAGAACGTTTACGAAAATAAGTGGTTGCATGTTTACCATCTTATACACATCCTTAGTGAGGTCTAAATTAGAAAACTGTACACAGACAAATAATCCTTGTCTGAAAGGTGACGCAGATCTTCTCGAAAGAATTCAGAGAGCAGCCACTCATATGATCCCTGCGATGGCTGGCCTCATATATGAAGATCGACTTAAGGAGGTGAACCTCTTCACTTTATCCTATCGCAGACAGAGAGGGAAATCTAATCATGCTATACAGGATTCTAAGAAATGACTTCGGAACTGATCTATCTTCTCTTTTTTCCCACTAGGTCGGAACAACTCAGAGGACGAAGTAGGAGACTACAAAAGCAAAGAACGAACATAGTCTCCGCAGAGTACTGGTTCTTGCGTCAAGTGGCCAACCTTTGGAACCGACTCCCGGAGGAGGTGGTGTCTGCATCATCAATTGGCTCGTTCAAAAGGGAATTAGACAAGCACAGAAATCTACTGGAAAAGGATTAATATGTATTCTCACAGCCTCCTATCTTCAAGCAAGAAACCTGGGTCTTGAAAACATATTTCTTCCATTTAAATGGTGATGTTATGAGCCTACCTCCTTGAAAGCAATGGATAGCTTGCAAGTGTAAGGTTTGGTGACTGAGACATCTGTTCACAGAAGAGAGTGCATGCTACATACATGTATAACATGAAAATTCAGTTTTTTTATTGAAAACACCATAGGGTTATGAAAGCGTCACTTACATCTCTTCTGAACACGGTTGCCAACGTTCCAATAACTAAACAAGCCATGAACAAACCACACAGCAACGTGAAGAACTGTGACATAATATAACAAAAACGTCAAATATACCGTAACTAAAATACATCGGTTTTCAAGGGCAGCACCGGCACACCCGAGAATTGATAGCAGTAAAATGACTCCACCAATAGATATTGTGGAGTATGCTGATATTCTCAACAAATGAGGACCAATCATATCTAAAAAGGCTTGGGGCCAGAATAACACCCAGCAAGCGATAGCGATGGATGACAGGCCAATAAGAATAAATACAATATTCAAGCACAGTAATATGCATTTCACACACATCAAAGATGATTCTTTCCAACACATGAGACAGCGGTTTCACGTTACACGACCTTTAGTTTGAAACCGTGGTAAGAAAAGTTTTGCTTACTATGACGGATTCAAACAGTATACAGTGGAAAGGATAGTGTGCTTATGATCTGTATTTATCCTTGCGGGACCTATCTCAAGTGACGTCTCGTTTTCACTGAATGCAATTGTAGCGTCATACACTTCCCCAAAATCAATAGCCTAGGGTTTGACGACTTCGACATTGATGCTGACCTTGATAGTTTAACTGGACTCGCTAAGCTGAAGGCACCCGGTCAAGCATCCTCGCCATTTGGCACGCTGTCGTGTTACGTTGCATTGCTCGTATTCGACTCTCTAGCCAGTTAGTTGGAACGCATCGGTATTTTGGCATAACCATCCAAATATACTATTCCATCCGACTACGCTATCGTGTTCTTCCTTGGTCTCGTATTCGTGGGTATATAACAAGTTCGAATAATTAGTGATTGGTCTTTGCGTCTGTCAAGTTCGCACCAGGACAAATCCTAAATTGGTGAGCCCGACGTGATCACATATCCCGACCAATAACAAGTATTGAATTGGTGAGCCTGTTCCATTTTATATTTGTTTATTGTTTTCATTTCGATAACATTTATATATCCATTTACTACACTTTCTCATGTCCGACCACACTCCCAAGCTTATTCGTATTAAGCCGACCTCGAACACGATCCAACTCGTGCCATATTGGCCAGACAATGCAGAAACATGGTTTCTGTATGCCGAGGCCGATTTTCGAGAACAGGGTGTCTCAGATCCTCAATCTCGATTTCTTGCTGTCATACGTTCACTACCGCGAGAATTAAACAGGTTTGTTACAGCAAACATGTTTAATCCTGAAGTAAGTGACCCTTATGCACTTCTAAAGGCTGCACTCTTGAAGAAAAGCGATCTCACAGATCGCCAACGTCTAGACGAATTGCTTCGTAACATCGAGCTAGGCAGCCACTCAGCTACTGAAGTCCTCGCACGCATGCGAGAAGTAATCGGTGCACGAACATTTGACGATGGTTTCTTCCGAGAACTATTTCTCTCGAAACTACCACAACCGGTGCAAACCGTGTTGGTGACACTCCAGTCAGTCCCACTCGACGACCTGGCAGCCTCAGCAGATAAAATACTGGAGATATCCAGCAGACCCGTCTCCAACGTATATTCTATCTGCGACAAAACAGAGCGCCAGGATTCGGAGGTGACCAAGTTGTGCAACTCTGTGAAACGGTTGCTACGATCTCGAAGTCCTAGATCACGTAGCACTTCACAGAAACGCACCTTGGCGCATCGCAGCAAGTCGCGTGGTAGCCCTAAAACGAAACCCAACAGGGTGGAAAACCCTGAATGGTGCTGGTTTCATAACACTTACGGGGATGAAGCCAGAAAATGTCGTAAACCATGCCGTTTTAAGAAGGACCCAAACTCGGGAAACGGTCACGCCGGCACGTGCTCACGGCAACCGTAGCCGGCGGAAAAAGCCGTTTGCTCTACGTCACCGACATTAAAACGAAAGTCCGCTACCTCGTCGACACCGGCGCAGAAGTTAGCGTTCTTCCAGCAACGACAAAGGAGCGTCATCTCGACCCATCCTTCAATCTTCAAGCAGCCAACGGCAAGGCAATCGCGACATTCGGGAGACGGTATGCCTACCTCAACTTAGGTTTACGCAAACCTATTCACTGGATTTTCCTCCTGGCAGACGTCTCTATGCCCATCATTGGCATAGATTTGCTGAACCATTACGATCTACTCGTAGATGCTCGCCGTCGACGACTGATAGATAACAACACAAAGTTATCTATTGGCGGCACCACCTATGTAGGTCCGAGTTTAGCCATCGTTAGGACTAAACAATCAGGCGACGCGTCCTACCAGGCAGTTCTGGAGAAATATCCAGAGTTACAACAACCGAAACACACTCTTCCGTGCATAACCAGCAATGTTATGCATCACGTCACAACCACAGGTCCACCTGTGGCATCCAAAGCTCGCCGTTTAGCCCCCGATAAGCTGCAAACGGCGAAAAATGAATTCGACCATATGCTGGAACTGGGCATTATCAGACCGTCGAACAGTCCTTGGGCATCGCCATTGCACATGGTGCCCAAAAAGGATAGCAACGACTGGCGTCCGACCGGTGATTACCGAAGGCTTAACGCCAAAACAACTCCGGACTGCTACCCTATACCCCACGTTTACGACTTGACCGCAACCTTATGCGGCATGAACATTTTCTCGAAAATCGACTTAGTCAAAGCGTACAACCAGATACCTATGGCAGCAGAAGATATCGCGAAAACAGCCATTATTACTCCTTTTGGCCTGTTTGAATTCCTGCGCATGCCTTTTGGTCTTCGGAATGCAGCACAAACATTCCAACGCTTTATGGACGACGTCTTCCGTGGTCTGAATTTTGTTCATGTCTACATCGATGACTGTCTAATTGCGAGTCCAGATAAGGAAACACACCTTAAACATTTGGACCTCGCATTCGAAAGACTCAAAAAACATGGCATCACAGTTAACTTACAGAAGTGTGAAATAGGAGTTGAATCACTCAGCTTCCTTGGGCATACCATTGACAACAAAGGTATACGCCCATTGAGAGATAAAGTGGCGGCTATCACAAACTATCCAGAGCCGACCACTGTGAAACATCTCCGCACTTTCAATGGCCTGGTAAGTTATTACCGAAGGTTTATCCCTAACTGTGCCTCTGTCATGAGACCACTCACAGATCTACTTCGAGGAACTGCGAAGTTCGTGTCTCTGGACAACGCGGCTAGACTTGCTTTCTCCAAAGTCAAGGAAGCCATTTCGAACGCAACCATGCTTATGCATCATGACCCCAATGCTCCTCTGAGTATTGCTGTTGATGCATCTGATTCAGCAATTGGAGCAGTTTTGCAACAGTTGACTGACAACCAGTGGCAACCGTTAGCCTTTTTCTCGAGGCGGCTGCAAGACGCGGAAACAAGATACAGTACATTTGGTAGGGAACTCCTAGCCATGTACTGTTCTGTACGCCATTTTCGACATTCTGTGGAAGGTCGTGATTTCATTATTTTCACAGACCACAAACCGTTAACGTTTTCCCTCAGCTCGGCGTCTGACAAATACTCCCCTCGTGAGTCGCGACAGCTGGATTACATTTCCCAGTTCACGTCAGACATCCGCCACATTTCTGGAGCAAACAACTCCGCAGCCGACGCACTATCTCGAATAGCTTCGATAAACTATATCGAGGGTATTGATCTCGTTGAACTAGCTCGGCGTCAAAAGGAAGACCTTGAGCTGCATCATGAGTTGTCGTCCACAACTCTCAAACTGCGACTTTGTCCTGTTGGATCAGACAAGGATGCAATTTTGTGCGATGTCTCTGCTAGTCAACCACGCCCAATAGTTCCGAAGAGTTGTCGACGCAACGTCTTCAATACGTTGCACAAACTCTCTCATCCAGGTGTACGAGCCACCATTAGGCTTATCGCACAACGTTTCTGCTGGCCTGGGATGAACAAAGACGTTAAGGAGTGGGCCCAGTCGTGCTTAGCTTGTCAAAAGTGTAAAGTCACGCGACACACGAAAAGCCCTTTAGGCTCATTTCTAGCCCCAGACATGCGTTTCGACCACGTCCATATAGATATTGTAGGACCCCTACCAGAATCTAATGGATGTACCTACCTTTTCACCTGTGTTGATCGTTTCACACGATGGCCGGAAGCAGTACCCATTAAAGATATTACTGCCGAAACAGTTGCTCGTGTTTTCGTCGAAAGATGGATCGCGAACTTCGGATGTCCATCCTACGTCACAACCGACCGTGGGCGCCAATTTGAGTGCGGACTATTTCACGCTCTAACGGCACTTTTAGGTTGCACTCGGTTCCGAACGACAGCCTACCATCCACAAGCAAATGGCATGGTAGAGCGTTTCCATCGACAGCTGAAAGCTTCCCTTTCAGCTACAAACATACCTCAGTGGACCGAGGCTCTGCCTCTAGTCCTACTAGGTATTCGTAACGCGTTGAAAGTTGATGCTGGATGCACTCCTGCAGAACTCGTCTATGGGACCACTCTTCGCCTACCAGGTGAGTTTGTTTCCCCTTCAACTTTCAAACATGTTTCCGATAGGGCATCTTACGTGACTAGGCTTACAAACGCAATGCGTTCAGTTAGGCCTTCTCCGATTAGACCGCAAACGACTGATGTTTTCGTCCACCCCAGTTTACAGAAGACATCACACGTGTTTGTTCGCCACGACGCTGTTCGTCGACCACTTGAACCACCCTACGACGGGCCGTTCAAAGTGATTAAGCGACATGAGAAATTCTATGTAATTGAGCGAGGCGGACGTGAAGATACTGTCAGTATCGACCGTTTGAAACCAGCTTATTTCGAAGGCAACCCCATTGTAAGTGACGTTTCAGCTCGCTACATCCGACCGACGGATGACTCAATTATCGAAATTCTCGACGATGTGCCTGGTAATGCACAGCTGCAACAACCAGCGGCGCAACAAAAAACACGATCAGGTCGAACCGTCAGGTTCCCAGAGTACCTCGTACCCTCGTACACTTTGCCTTTTTATATCAATTTTTATTTACCATGTAATAAAAACTAAAAAAAACCGGCGACGATAAGCGTAAATTTTTATTTTTCGATATGTTTATATATGAATAATTCCCATTTTTACGCAACGTTTTCGTGGTATTAAAGACTTTTATTTATATTCCAGGTGCAACGAGCACTGGACGGAACGTCGAAAGGAACAGATGACCGCGACCGACGTGCAATTTCATTTATTGTATTTTATTTATTTAATCGCCGCGACACTTTAGAATAAGGTTCAGACAACCAGGGGCCACCTCACGCAGTGAGCCCATCGGGAGAGTTTTACCAGTGGAGAAACCACTGGGTTTTTACTTCCGGCTGGTATCGTCTTAGGGTCCTCACGAACCCACTAGGGGGGGAGTGATCTGTAGCGTCATACACTTCCCCAAAATCAATAGCCTAGGGTTTGACGACTTCGACATTGATGCTGACCTTGATAGTTTAACTGGACTCGCTAAGCTGAAGGCACCCGGTCAAGCATCCTCGCCATTTGGCACGCTGTCGTGTTACGTTGCATTGCTCGTATTCGACTCTCTAGCCAGTTAGTTGGAACGCATCGGTCTTTTGGCGTAACCATCCAAATATACTATTCCATCCGACTACGCTATCGTGTTCTACCTTGGTCTCGTATTCGTGGGTATATAACAAGTTCGAATAATTAGTGATTGGTCTTTGCGTCTGTCAAGTTCGCACCAGGACAAATCCTAAACAATCTTGCGAAGAGCTGCTACTACTTATTTTGGTAATCCAACAACTAACATTGATTGTCAGAGCGTAGAAAACTGATAGTTTTTGGTCTCTCATATCTAGTTCTTAGGCCTCAGTTCCAGTTTTTCGGTTTCATCCTGTGGTGGACATGGAAACATCTTCTGCTTTCTTGCTTTTAGCTCCAGTGAAGTGAGTGTTTTTATAGGTTAGTAAATTGAAATTTGTAGTGTTTAGGGGGCTGAGGCTTTCCGGGAAGATTACGGATCTGTCGTGACTCCTGTCTGGATAGGTGCCTAAATAAAAATAACAAGAAAACGAGAATAATTATGTGGGAACTACCCGAAGGGTAAAAGCGGATGGCATAGGTTTAGTCTTTTTTGAAAAGTTGGTAGATAATGTATCAACAAGAGTTGTGAGTGCTAAACAGTATGAAAGTGATGATGGTCTAATGAAATTACTAGTTCCCTGAGGATGTTTTTCGTAAATCATGCGACGTGACAAGGCCGCCTGGCGGCTTTTGAATGGGTCTAATGGGGGACTGTGATTACATCCTGCGGTAGGACATTCCGCAAACCACGCTCTCTTTAGGAGAAAATTGTCTACCTGAGCGTGGTGTCATCTCTCCGATGTGCCATCCTGTTCGGGTTTCCTCGTGATGGCTGCCATGTCACAGATAAACCAGCTTTGTCTTCGGGATTTGCCTGGTGGATGATCTTGTAGGCCCCAATGAGGTTGTAGTGCCCTGTAAACTCGGGTTATGATTTCTATCTGTTGTAAGCTTCATATTCACTATTGACTGCAATTGAATAATGAATAGCTTTAAACGTACACCATAAGTTCCGCCCGCTGAACTTGCTCACTAGAGTGCATGGAATAAACACGTTATACTTCTACCTCTGCCTTTTTGTTTGCTACGCTGTGGCTGTCTAAAACAAATTGTTCAGAGAGTCAGCCAAAAGCCCGAGGGTCCAACAAGGTCGCCTCCCCTTCGGCCATAACCCAAGGTGAATAGGTTTAAGTATTCAAGTCTTTCAGATTATACCGCTTTAGTCTTACAGCTGAGTTTGTTGAGGATCTTTGTATTTTTTCAAGAGGACTGGACCCCTCTCGGGTGTTGGAGGTGTCACCGTAGTAAAAAACTTTTGGTGAGCCCATACGTAGAATTTGAAAACTGTGAGAGATAGTCCGTGTGCGAGGGCACCAAGCTGTCTGGGAAGAAAGTGCGAAATGGCGTTCGCTATGGCCGCCATGTTTTGTGGTTAGGGCTAGTGTTCAGGGTTTTGGAGAAGTTGAGTACCAAATCTTTTTTCGAGGATACGCTGGTGATGGTACGGTTGCTGGACATGTACTGGAAGTCGGCCGTGCTTGCTTCGTAGGTACTGCACCCTTCCGGGTTGAAGCACAAGCCGTTTCCCAACAACCGGAGTCCAGGTTGCTGCGGTTCATCATGCACTGCTGTGCAGCTGGCCTCTTCATTCACTGCCCCCAGCATATTCATGTATTCATTGAAGAGAAGGTTGGGTGAGTATGCTTTGCGCGGCTGATAGTTGAAGGACATAAGGAATAGGAGTGGTATTAGGATTGCCCTTTGGAGTGCTTCTGACATCGATGGTCCCCACAACGACTGCATCCTGCTAAACATGCTGCAGAACTCCCTCCACTCTAGGTAAGCTTTGAACCACGAGAGTAGGAGTTCAGTTATATCGGCTAAAATTATACTGTGGAGCAGGAGTGGGGGTAAAATGCTGTCAGATGCTTTAGCTAGGTCAAGAAAAAGAGCATGTAATGGTTTTCTGTTGTCCCAAATAAATAAGCAACAATCCTAGGCAGTCAGAAAGTTGGTGGTACATGAATGAATACCCCAAAGGGCATGCTGACCATTTTAAAAGATTTTTACTTTGTTGAGGGATTATTATTATTATTAGTCCCTTGGGTTCCTAGTGGAACATAGGGCTTCAGTAGCACGCCTCCAGTGATCTCTGTTCTCTGAGATCTTTTGAACCTGGTCCCACGACAGCCCACAAGCTCTCATTTCCTGCTCGCACGACCTCCTCCATGTCACCCTCGGACGTCCAACTCGTCGCTTCCCATGGGGATTCCACTCGAGCAACTGGCCTGACACGTGATGTCCTCAGTCGGCCTTCTCAGTGCATGCCCAATCCATCTCCACTTCTTCCTGCATATTTGTTGCGTGATAGGTTCGTGGTTGGTTCGTTCCCAGAGTTCCTTGTTGCTTATTTTTTCTGGCCATCTGATCTTCAGCAGCGAGCGTAAGCAGTTGTTGATGAATGTCTGTAGTTTATTGGAAATACCTTTCGTGACGCGCCAAGTCTCTGAGCCATACAAGAGCACTGACTTGACGTTGGTGTTGAAAATCCGTATCTTGTTCCGCATGCTGAGTGCAGAAGATCTCCACACTGGTTTCAGGCTAATGAACGCCTGTCTTGCTTTTCCGATTCTGACTTTGACGTCCTCGTCCGTCCCGCCTGTAGTTGAAACAGTGCTTCCTAGATAAGTGAAGGAGGTTACTTCCTTTAAGTTTCTCCCGTTGATGGTGATTGGAGATTGTTGTTGTTGTTGATGGTGGTGGTGCGGTATCTTCATCACTTCTGTCTTCTCTATATTCACCTGAAGTCCCGTCTTAGCTGCATCTTCTATCAACTTGTTAGTTTTTGCCTGCAGATCTTCACGTTTGTGTGACATTAGGCATAAGTCATCGGCGAAATCCAAGTCTTCTAGGTTCTTTTCCGTCGTCCAGTGTATCCCCCTCTTCTCGCTGCCTACTGTTTGCTGCATGATCCAGTCCACCACAATAAGGAATATCATGGGGGATAGTAGGCAACCTTGTTTCACTCCTGTCTTCACTTCAAAGGCATCACTCAGCTTCCCATTGTGGATTACTTGGCATGTGGCATCTTCATATAGTTGTTGAATGAGGCGGATAAAGGTTTGCGGTACTCCGTAGTATTGAAGCAGTTTCCAAATTACTTCTCGGTCGACGCTGTCAAAGGCCTTCTCAAAGTCGATGAAGTTGAGGTGGAGAGGTGATTGCCATTCTATGCTCTGTTCTATGATGATACGAAGCGTTGCAATTTGGTCTGCACATGATTTGTACTTCCTGAAGCCTGCCTGTTCCGGTCGTAGTTTTGAATCCAGTGCATCTTTAAGCCTCTCCAGGATGATGCGGCTTAATATTTTACTTGGGGTGGACAGGAGAGTGATTCTGCGCCAGTTCTTGCAAGCACTGAGGTCTCCCTTCTTCGGCAGTTTGACAAGGTAACCCTTCTTCCAATCAATGGCCAAGTACCTTCTCTTCCTTCCACACCTTCTGCAATAGTGGTGTGGTGTGAGCAGGTCCGCTGTTGTCTCTGCATCTGTTCTCAGTGCTTCTGGCGGTATTCCATGTGGTCCTGCTGCTTTCCCGCATTTCAGTAGCTTTATGGCGTTCAGGACTTCCATTTTCGTTGGGGGATTAATGTTCACTTGTAGTTCAGCGGCTGCAGGTGGTATTTCTGGACGAAGTGCAGGTGGTGGTCGATTCAAGAGCTTCTTGAAGTGGTCGGCCCATCGTTTCCTCTGTTTCTCTTCTTTTGTAATTAAATTTCCTTCTTCATCTTTTATTGGTTTCATCTGTGTTGGTCTCTTCCCTGATAGCAACCTGGTTATTTGATACAATGTCGTCAGGTCTCTCTTACCTGCAGCCTGTTCTGCTTCACTTGCCAGTGTTTCGTAGAAGTGTCTTTTGTCTTTCCGTGCACTCTTCTTCACTTCTTTGTTCAGTGTTTCATACATCCTGCTCAGTTCCTCTTGTCGTTGAGCATCCTTGCACTGGTTTATCTTCTGCTTCACCATCCTCCTCTCCTCTATCAGCTTCCAGGTATCCATAGAGATCCATTCCTTGTCTTCTTTCTTCTTCCTTCCTAATACTGTTGTGCAGGTTTCTTTCCACATAGCTTTCAAAGACTTCCAGTGTTCTTCCACACAGGTTTCTTCAGGGATGTTGCTCGATGTCTCCCATTTTGTCTTGATGGCTGCTTTGAAGATCTCCTTTGTAGTTTCATCCTTCAGTTTCCGAGTGTTGTACTTGAGTTGAGGTCTATCACCAGCTTCCTTGAAGGCTTTTAACTTGATTTGGAAGGTTCCTTGCACTAGGTAGTGGTCTGAACCTACATCTGCTCCTCTTCTTGACCTTGTGTTAAGTAGACTGCGTCTCCATTTTCTTGAGATTGAGATAAAGTCGATTTGATTTTTAGTGTGTCCATCTGGTGAAATCCATGTCGCTTTGTGGATATCTTTGTGCCTGAACACACTGCCTCCAATCACCAAATCGTTGAATGCACAGAATTCTGCAAACAATTCTCCATTCTCATTCATTTCACCTAGTGCCTCTCGACCCATGGTTAGTTCTCTTCCCGTGTTGTCCCCTCCCAGTTTGGCATTCATGTCGCCCCGCCATTAGAATTTTGATATCGCCAACTGACGTCTTGTCCAGTGTTGATTGAAGTTGTCTGTAGAAATCCTCCTTTTTCTCTTGCTCTGCATTATTTGTAGGTGCATAGTGTAGCATTGTATGATTGTGACCTTTCTTCCTTTTGAGTTGAATCCATCTTGCTGTCATGATCCTGGAGGAGATTGGTTCCCACTGCATGAGAGCCTTCGATGCTCTTGAGGACATCATGATAGCCACTCCCTCAGTGTGCTCGTGGTTGGCGTCTGGGTGACCGGGGTAGATTATTGATTCTCCAGTTGATAGTTTGGAGAGTCCACTCCCATTCCATCTGCTTTCGCAAATCCCAAGCACTTCGATGTTATACCTTCTCATCTCCCTTGCAATCTGGGCTGCCTTACTGGGTTCAAACATCGTGCGGACATTCCATGTCCCCACGTTTACTTTCGCTTTCATCGAGAGAAGACACATCGGCCAATTGGCTTCCCGAAGGCTTTCACCAACTGGCGTCATTTCGCCTCTCCGATTCCAGCGGGGAATAAGTTTGTTTTCATTTTTTATATTTTGTTTGTGCTTTGAAGTTTCTTTAGCGGTTAGATTTGTTTTACGGGGTAGGGTTGCTAGCCCCAAGATCCCAATAACTACCAAGCTTTCGGCTACTCCGTGCGGTTTTAGGAGCAGGGCCACTGGTCTGTAGCTGTCAGGGTTTTTTCCGTCTCCTCCCCTGAAGGTGGGTGATACGGTAGCTCACTCCCATCCTTTGGGGAGTTTGTGTGAACCTGGTGAGTGCTTGAAGAGTTTACAGGCCGGTTTTGTGAGCGTCTTGGGATGTTTTTGGGGTTACCGACCACAGATCATCGGAACCAGAGGGCTTGTTTTAAAGGAACCTAGATGGTTTTTCTGATGCTTCTTCGCATTGACTGGCGATGGCATTCGTTATTTATGTTCTGATCAACGCCACACCGGATCAGTGCAGATCAAGTGTCAGTGCCAGGTCGCGCCTGGGAGGGGGGGTTGAGAAACCAGTAGTCTCTAGGCTGTTTAGTACATCTGCATCAGGACCCGCGATGAGATTCATTCTTCTGCCTGTCGCTTCGACATGAAGCGGCACAGATTTCTGGGGTAACTATGCAACCTCTGATGGCTACGTCTGTGGCTACAGACTCCTACGCTGCAGCGGATGCGAATTAATTTGCAGTTCAGGAGGTCAGATTCCGTGCGACGAACGCTACCTAAATCAAGCCTGTCTCCTGTTCTGAGGAAAATCCTCGGTCCCATGCCTCAGCTGTGAGGTTCTCATTGACCGTCGGTGTGTTGCCTCTGACACACTATGGCTGATGGCCCCAACGATTATCTTCTACACCAATATCCAGCGATCACCTGTTGTGGGACGAGTCCAGTCTACGGTCTAATGGTCTCATGGCCAACCCTGCTGCAGTAAAGGAGAGTGTTGGGTGTCTCTGGTTGTGAGCTACCTTGGTAATCATGGAGAAAGTTATTACTGCATGATCACCAAGAACAAGAGGAGGTTGGAAATATATGTCCACGACGGAAAGGTCATTGTTCGTGAGGACGCAGCTCAGGCGCCATGCATTTCCGTTGGGCCACATGAGGCATCATCCACTGAAAGGTCAGGGTCCTTAGTTGCGTTCTTCAGGCTCTGACTGGGGACACCATGTGCCTCCTTCCATCTTGAAGAGGAAAGAGGAAGAGACGAAGTCCCCAGCGATGATTACGGGTCGTTACCTGAAGAGAAATTCCCCTGGGTCTCCTTGATGACCACTTCTTATGGGCAGAGGAGCCAGTGAGGGACGGAAACATGAACCAGAACAGGTACTTGATACAATGGAGGGCGAAGTAGCATCATAAAAACCTCAGGGCCGGATTAGACCCATCTCGTTGACCACTCTTGCCTTAAAACGAGAGCTTAAGGTGAGTCATTCCCCCTCTCGCTCTAAGTTGTGTGCCTGCGGAAGATTTCTATGCCAGTGACATGGGTCTCTCTGTCAGAAGTGACAGGATTTCATGACAAATATGATGTCATAGTGAAGGCGTTCTCGCAGCGCCCTCATCTCTCTCACTTTTCCACTTAGACCTCTTATGTTGCCATACGCACATACTAGAGTGTGCCTGATAATAGGAATGACTGGTTGCATGTTTCCGTGACGGGCTACTTACACGGTTGGGTCTGTGATCCCCGGACTTCGCGGGACTACCGTCTCTCCATTTTTGGTGCTTGAGTGGAGACTGCAGTGGCAGGAGCAGTCGATCTCGGCCGTCCACCGACGCTGCTAGCCTGTGTGTTTTTGAGGCTGACTGTGTTTGGAAGCCATTCCCACTGTTGGACGCCCTGAAAGGACCGATCCCCGGCACAGAGAGTACCTGGCAGTTCCGGGGCCCCATGTACAACCGTGGTGGCGTTTCTGCTTGGAATCCCAATCACAGATCTTCCCTGCCCTTCTTCCAATGACCATCGTGTTTTAGGCATGGACAGATGTCTGCAGGAACTGGCGATGTCAAGCTGAGGTGAAAGAAGGGCGTCTTCAGCTGCTTTGGCGGTGACCAAATATGCACATCGGGGTGGTGGTTTGTATCAGGGTGCGGCGCCCTTGCAAGAAAGGCTGCACAGCGTCTCGGAAACAGAACGGCGTCCCTTTAGTTGATAGTAGTCTGCCCACATTATCTTGTCAAGCTGTTCTCTTTCGACTAACAATGAGTCTGTCAATGTGTCAATGCTGAACAGGATAACGGAGTTGGCCCTCCTGTGTTTCAGTCATTGACCACCTCATGAAAGAACCCTCAATCTAATCAGATGCGATGTGACCAGGGCTTTCGGACCTCTTTCTGATATTCTCGAAGGTGATCCATACTGGATGGCCCAATGAAACTTGACAAGTCAATACTTAAGCTACTATTCAGAACTCGAAGAGCTAAATCCAGGTCACTCTTTTTCCCACAGTGGGGTAAAGGAAAAGGGTTTAGTCTCGTGACCGTCCCCTTGTAGGGAAGGTGCGCAAGATATGTCACTTATTTGAAGAATGAACTGGGCGCCAGGACGCAGTACTCCAGTGAGGTCTCATATAAGCTGGGTATGAGATCCTAAACTTCTCCTCATCACAGCATTTGAATGTCCCCTGAAATTCCC
Source organism: Heterobilharzia americana (assembly GCA_944470555.2). Lineage (NCBI taxonomy): Eukaryota > Metazoa > Platyhelminthes > Trematoda > Strigeidida > Schistosomatidae > Heterobilharzia > Heterobilharzia americana. The sequence continues at coordinate 75,058,439 of OX104130.1, read as the reverse complement.
AGATCATCCGAAAAGCCTCAACTGCAGAAGCAACGAAATTAACAATCATTTCCAAGTTGTGGCTTTCGAAGGACCCCAGATCCTTTTGTTCTCAAAACCTACGCATTAGTTTGCCGTTCACAGACTAGCCGCCGGAAGATTCATGCCCAATCAACATTACCGCACTTTTGTTGAACCCAATTTCTACGCTCCAAAGTTCGTGTCATTCAAACGCTCCATCTTTTCTGGCCTGAAGTGCGGGCCTACCCTCATCGCTGCAGACTCTCCTGGATATCTTGACATCATCAGCAAATAGCAATGGTTATTGCCAGAGGATCTTTCGTAATTCACTAACGAAGAGAATTAGCGGAAACAATTTAAGAGTGCTGCCTGGAGGGAAATCACTCATAAGAAGTTGCCATTCAGACGGCGTTACAAAGACTCATTCTTTTCTTCATTTTGTGCAGGTAATCCCTGATCTGGGCATGAACCACGCCATCAATTCCGAAAGCATGGAGTTTTTTCAACAGCCATCTGTGAAATGTTTAGGGAACAACTGCTGTAGTCATGAACTCCAATTCCACAAAACATACTTCACGAAAACAACAAGAAGTCACACTTATTAGCCGAAATTCACTTGACCAGGTCCAAAGTTTGCCTATCTCAATCGAACGCGACACGATACGACGATAGAAACTCTTTCCTGGCTTCGTCTTCTACTGGTAACGAACATGAAAATCACCAGACGGCAGCTAAAAAATGCTAGCTCCACAGGGCAAAACGGCGGCCAGTTTGAAAGTTGCAATTTAAACTCTTGGTGGAGCTAAGGGGCGGAACGCAGGATTTCGAAACACTCCCCCGTCCTTTTTCGTCCCACCTTTATGAACCTCTATTTCCCTGCATTTGTACAGCGTTTTTACAATTTCCCCATGTTTTCTCGGCTTTGGTCTATGTTTCATTTCATTCAGCCTCGTACTTTTGTTATTCTCCCCACTTCTGCAATGGTTTACCCTGCAGTTCATTGTTCCAGAGGGTCCTTTGCCACTGCCAACTACTTTATTTGGTCCCCAACTGGTGCACAAAATTACTGAGAAAAACTTGACCAACAGGTCTAGGCATTTAACTGACAGCCAGTGCGTTGCATTTTCGAGGCACTTTCCGTCAACCGAAGTCCTGTCACCCAGGCGGTATCACTAGACCTCACAGAGGCTGCGAATAATGATAATAGTAATTTATTCCTGAATTTACAGGTGCACGTCATTTTTGCAGATACGGTCATAATAGTTAGTGGTGGAAAATCTCCAGTAATATTTTCTTTTACAAACAGGTTCTTCATCATCTCTCCATTCCAGGTAGTGGAAATCCCCGGTCTGAAGAAAAAAGAAAACTTTGTCTGTTCATACTAAACTGGACATGTGCCCACAGTAGCCACCATGTTGCTCCGCCTTGTGCGTAGTAGCTCGGTGAATATTTGCTACATTCCCTTGAGTTTCGTGGTCGATTTGAAGAATCCGTTTCTGTAGATGAAGTTGTATTTTTCTGCCTTTTTGTATGCCACTCACAGCTGCAATGAACGAAATGGCGCCAGCCAATGAAACGCTGCATTCAGAAATGTCAAAAGGCTCCAAGGGAGTATCTTCATGTGATACTATAAGGATGTTCATCGCAGGTTGCAGGATTGCATAGGAGTCGCTTGAAGACGGATGCAGTGATATTTAAGAAAATTACCGATGAAACATCTTAATTCCAATCTAATTGCAGGTTTCCAAGATAATAATAATAATATATTTCATGCAACAAAGGTTACATGAATACAAACCAGTTTACAGGTTTGATCACTTTGGTAATGAGAGATGACTATTATGTACAATGTTATGCTATACATTAGATGCTGTGATTTATGGCATATAGGAGGCATGTTGAAGCAGGCTCAGTTCGAATTTGAAGATTATCCGGTCATCGTTTGAATCATCCAATATTCTTGAAGGTGAGGCCGCATCACAGTCATGACCTTGGGGTGTGCGCGTTCGTCATCAGGTTTCGGTGCCAATATTTCCCGCTGACGAATGCGATTTGTAGGATTCCATTTGAATGCAGGACTGGTTAAGTAAATCTGAAAAGTGAATAACAAAAGCGAGCAGCAGGCGAAATTTGTAACAGGAGCACAAAAATACGCAGGAGTAGATCGACCATGATACATCTGGGTGAGTTTGTACTGACTATTAAACTTACTTGAGGAAGTGTCCAGAACCAACTGTTTAGAGGTAAGCTTAGGTGGAAGAAGATGAAGGTGCGCACGACAGTAATGAAAGTCAGTCTGAAGCTGAAGATATCACTACGAAATAGAAAGATTAGAGGATATTTGACCAGGTATTAACTTGTTATATACCTATGTACAAGCGTATGATGAAGTTATAAACATTTAGGTGAAATTCGTGGTTTTTTTTTGTTCTTAGGACCACCACCCTTTATCTGGTCACGAGGGGGATGATCATGGTGTTGCCTGTTGAGCATTACCATATCGGGTCTACCGAAACTATGTTGGTGCAGAGTACTTAGATGTAAGTACTGATGACAAAGGGCAAATAATAAAGAGTTGCATGCTATGAAAATGCACCGACAGACAGTTCTTTTATCTTTTCGGAGTGGAGAGATTACTTTAAGGGGCGATTTTTAGGAAATAGGTGTTAAGTCGTGAGATCGGTTAGGTTGTGAAGAAAAGTAGGTTACATTTGAGTATCTAATAAGTTCACTGTAGCATATCGTGTCGCACTCCGCTTCCTGTTCACTCTTGGTCATTTTTTTTCTAAGAAATTAGATCTTAACTAAACTATTGCGTTTAGTTTTCGGCATTGTATACTTATGTCATTGCTGTTAGTCTCCCTTGAGTCTAGGTACCAGTAGTACCTTAGTGCATGGCATTACCGTTTGTGGTTTGGCCGTCAACGAATTGATGAGATTCGTTAGATAGGAGGAATTTACTAAGTAGTCGTTGAAACTGGCCGAGCGAACGGCATGCTCGTATAGGAGCGGGAAGTTTGTTCCACAGCATACTGTATTGCGTTATGAAAAACCTACATCGAAGTTTTGAGCGATACTTATTTATTGGGATGATGTTCTCGCTATTACGCAGATTATATGCCTGTGTTGTTTTAAAAGTGACAGCACATTTCGTTTTACAATAAGAATAGAGAAAACAGAGAGCGGGATATCAAGGCACAAGGAAGTTAATTACGCGTAAATTCAAACTTATGTACACGGTGTCACGCCTACTATTAAATGCGTAGTCCTAGGTTTCATGTTTATATTCTGATTAAAAATACGCTATTCACTGTGCTTTGGAAATGCCATTTCCGAGGTGCTACATCTGAGGATGTCTCCAGTGGTGGTGGTAATAAGTGGGAGGTATAGATGAACAACTTAATTAACGAAGTAGTCCTAATTGTCCCTGGGATGTAATGGGGAACAGTGTGGATTTACCGATCAGGGTATTTCACCTCATACATTTAAGGGGCCCATTATACTGAACGTTGTGAGACATAGTTGCGATTCGCTCAGTATGTTGGGGAGTTTGCCGGAGGATAGAAATTTTTCTAACATACGAATAAACTAGACAGTTGAGCTCGAAGCTCTGATATCAACAGGAAGACGGTTCTATATCTCCGAGTATTTAATAGGGAGGAAGTCAGCTCCGGGGGATGTTCTAAAAGATTTCATTTCAACACTGTAGGCTTGGTTGCGAAGACTGTAGCAACCTTCCGGTGTCAAACGGACTTCCTCACTAGCCGTAAAGGATGCTTTGCGTGAAATCTTGGAGAAAAATATAAAGTTAGTCTTAAGACGTCTCATCCAAAGTCGTTGCGGATCAAGGGACGTACACTGAGATGCATAATCCTGACCACTTTCGTAACCAAGCAGTATGGATGTAAAGTACCTCTGCACACTCAGTCTTAAGTTTGTCGTCTATATGGACGCTCTCTAAAATAAACGAACAGTATTCTAACGGGGGTCCGGAGCAAGTTTTGTACAGCAATAATTTGGCTTCATGATGATGGAAGTCACTAACAATACAGCCTAGTAGTACTCTGGACTTACGGTTTTGTGTCGCAACATGTTCGGAGAATGTAGGGTCGTTAGAGTAATGGAGCCCCAAGTCAAGGACATCATGCAGACTGGGTAGCATCACAGTTTACACAGAAAACTGTAGATGAATGGATGGTGCCCAAAAGCATATCCAGCTGCACTTTTCTAAGCTGAATTTGAGGTTCCGTGGGGCGGACCAAGTGGCTGTTAGGTCAAGTTCGCTCTGTACTAACCTTTGGAAGTAGGGCAGGTCGTCACATGAGAACGTGTGCGCAACCTTCAGATCGTCAGCAAATAAAAACGGTTTACCAACCGAAAAGCACTTGCAAAGGTCATTAACATAAGGGGTGAAAAGCAGAGGACCGAGCACGCTACCCTGAACTACACCAGAAGTAATTGGTCTGGGTTTAGAAAGCTGAGACTCGACTTCTACAAATTGTGAACGGTTACAAAGAAAAGATTTAATCCGGCTTCTCAAAGATCCAGGCCGAGACCAAAAGTCTCCTGATACTACACGGCAGATTACCAACATTGTACACCTGTCGCACTTCACACACACAGCCCAATGACACTTATAGCGGCGAGAAATTAATTGAAGATTTATTTTCTTAAAAACAACACTGCAAATACTTGCAATATTATGCACAAATAGTTGTCAGGTCAGATTCAAAACTCACTCGCTCCGCAACGGAATAGGAAATCATGGGATACTGTACTCGCCGATGAAACAGAAGAGTAACAGTCCACCCACTCAACAGGACCTCGTTGGTTTGGAGGTTCTCCATTCTAGCTCCGGAGTAAAAAACCTACCGGCTCACGAATTCCAAAGCAACTTCTGCCTTCTAAGACGCAAAACCATACATCTATCGGACACCAAGGGGCTAAACTATGTAGATTTTAAACCCTCTGTAATCATAGAAACATTAAAAAACTGAGCCCGAATATTATTATTATTATTATTATTATTATTATTATTATTATTATTATTAGTCCCTTGGGTTCCTAGTGGAACATAGGGCTTCAGTAGCACGCCTCCAGTGACCTCTGTTCTCTGAGATCTTTTGAACCTGGTTCCACGACAGCCCACAAGCTCTCATTTCCTCCTCGCACGACCTCCTCCATGTCACCCTCGGACGTCCAACTCGTCGCTTCCCATGGGGATTCCACTCGAGCAACTGGCCTGACGCGTGATGTCCTCAGTCGGCCTTCTCAGTGCATGCCCAATCCATCTCCACTTCTTCCTGCATATTTGTTGCGTGATAGGTTCTTGGTTGGTTCGTTCCCAGAGTTCCTTGTTGCTTATTTTTTCTGGCCATCTGATCTTCAGCAGAGAGCGTAAGCAGTTGTTGATGAATGTCTGTAGTTTATTGGAAATACCTTTCGTGACGCGCCAAGTCTCTGAGCCATACAAGAGCACTGACTTGACGTTGGTGTTGAAAATCCGTATCTTGTTCCGCATGCTGAGTGCAGAAGATCTCCACACTGGTTTCAGGCTAATGAACGCCTGTCTTGCTTTTCCGATTCTGACTTTGACGTCCTCGTCCGTCCCGCCTGTAGTTGAAACAGTGCTTCCTAGATAAGTGAAGGAGGTTACTTCCTTCAAGTTTCTCCCGTTGACGGTGATTGGAGTTTGTTGTTGTTGTTGTTGATGGTGGTGGTGCGGTATCTTCATCACTTCTGTCTTCTCTATATTCACCTGAAGTCCCGTCTTAGCTGCCTCTTCTATCAACTTGTTAGTTTTTGCCTGCAGATCTTCAAGTTTGTGTGACATTAGGCATAAGTCATCGGCGAAATCCAAGTCTTCTAGGTTCTTTTCCGTCGTCCAGTGTATCCCCCTCTTCTCGCTGCCTACTGTTTGCTGCATGATCCAGTCCACCACAATAAGGAATATCATGGGGGATAGTAGGCAACCTTGTTTCACTCCTGTCTTCACTTCAAAGGCATCACTGAGCTTCCCATTGTGGATTACTTGGCATGTGGCATCTTCATATAGTTGTTGAATGAGGCGGATAAAGGTTTGCGGTACTCCGTAGTATTGAAGCAGTTTCCAAATTACTTCTCGGTCGACGCTGTCAAAGGCCTTCTCAAAGTCGATGAAGTTGAGGTAGAGAGCTGATTGCCATTCTACGCTCTGTTCTATGATGATACGAAGCGTTGCAATTTGGTCAGCACATGATTTGTACTTCCTGAAGCCTGCCTGTTCCGGTCGCAGTTTTGAATCCAGTGCGTCTTTAAGCCTCTCCAGGATGATGCGGCTTAATATTTTACTTGGGGTGGACAGGAGAGTGATTCCGCGCCAGTTCTTGCAAGCACTGAGGTCTCCCTTCTTCGGCAGTTTGACAAGGTAACCCTTCTTCCAATCGTCAGGTACCTTCTCTTCCTTCCACACCTTCTGCAATAGTGGTGTGAGCATGTCCGCTGTTGTCTCTGCATCTGTTCTCAGTGCTTCTGGCGGTATTCCATCTGGTCCTGCTGCTTTCCCGCATTTCAGTAGCTTTATGGCGTTCAGGACTTCCATTTTCGTTGGGGGATTAATGTTCACTTGTAGTTCAGCGGCTGCAGGTGGTATTTCTGGACGAAGTGCAGGTGGTGGTGGTCGATTCAAGAGCTTCTTGAAGTGGTCGGCCCATCGTTTCCTCTGTTTCTCTTCTTTTGTAATTAAATTTCCTTCTTCATCTTTTATTGGTTTCATCTGTGTTGGTCTCTTCCCTGATAGCAACCTGGTTATTTGATACAATGTCGTCAGGTCTCTCTTACCTGCAGCCTGTTCTGCTTCACTTGCCAGTGTTTCGTAGAAGTGTCTTTTGTCTTTGCGTGCACTCTTCTTCACTTCTTTGTCCAGTGTTTTATACATTGTGCTCAGTTCCTCTTGTCGTTGAGCATCCTTGCACTGGTTTATCTTCTGCTTCACCATCCTCCTCTCCTCTATCAGCTTCCAGGTATCCGTCGAGATCCATTCCTTGTCTTCTTTCTTCTTCCTTCCTAATACTGTTGTGCAGGTTTCTTTCCACATAGCTTTCAAAGACTTCCAGTGTTCTTCCACACAGGTTTCTTCAGGGATGTTGCTCGATGTCTCCCATTTTGTCTTGATGGCTGCTTGAAGATCTCCTTTGTAGTTTCATCCTTCAGTTTCCGAGTGTTGTACTTGAATTGAGGTCTATCACCAGCTTCCTTGAAGGCTTTTAACTTGATTTGGAAGGTTCCTTGCACTAGGTAGTGGTCTGAACCTACATCTGCTCCTCTTCTTGACCTTGTGTTAAGTAGACTGCGTCTCCATTTTCTTGAGATTGAGATAAAGTCGATTTGATTTTTAGTGTGTCCATCTGGTGAAGTCCATGTCGCTTTGTGGATATCTTTGTGCCTGAACACACTGCCTCCAATCACCAAATCGTTGAATGCACAGAATTCTGCAAACAATTCTCCATTCTCATTCATTTCACCTAGTGCCTCTCGACCCATGGTTAGTTCTCTTCCCGTGTTGTCCCCTCCCAGTTTGGCATTCATGTCGCCCATTAGAATTTTGATATCGCCAACTGACGTCTTGTCCAGTGTTGATTGAAGTTGTCTGTAGAAATCCTCCTTTTTCTCTTGCTCTGCATTATTTGTAGGTGCATAACATTGTATGATTGTGACCTTTCTTCCTTTTGAGTTGAATCTTGCTGTCATGATCCTGGAGGAGATTGGTTCCCACTGCATGAGAGCCTTCGATGCTCTTGAGGACATCATGATAGCCACTCCCTCAGTGTGCTCGTGGTTGGCGTCTGGGTGACCGGAGTAGATTATTGATTCTCCAGTTGACAGTTTGGAGAGTCCACTCCCATTCCATCTGCTTTCGCAAATCCCAAGCACTTCGATGTTATACCTTCTCATCTCCTTTGCAATCTGGGCTGCCTTACTGGGTTCAAACATCGTGCGGACATTCCATGTCCCCACGTTTACTTTCGCTTTCATCGAGAGAAGACACATCGGCCAATTGGCTTCCCGAAGGCTTTCACCAACTGGCGTCATTTCGCCTCTCCGATTCCAGCGGGGAATAAGTTTGTTTTCATTTTTTATATTTTGTTTGTGCTTTGAAGTTTCTTTAGCGGTTAGATTTGTTTTACGGGGTAGGGTTGCTAGCCCTATGCCCAACCTTCCCTCTTTACCCGGGCTTAGGACCGACTAGTAACTAGTAAACTAGTTAACCAGGCGAGGTTTGAGCCCGAATAAGCCTCCAGGAATTGACGAGACGTGCTCAGAGCACTCAAAGGGTGTGCTAAAGTTCTGTGCGCCCCACTAACAAACCTCTTCAAATGCTCGTTTCTGGGAGGCAGGTCACCCTGTGATCAGTGGCTGTCGCCCCAACTTTTAAAGGTGGAAACAAACAACTCCCCTCCAACTACGGACCGATCTCCCTGACCTCTCCAGTTTCGAAAGGTCCTAGAGAGAGTCATAAATGACTCACTCCGAGATCACTTCAGAAATCAATCCTAAATGACTGTCAGCATGGCTCTCTACATGGAACGTCATGTAACACCAACTTGTTGATAGCCTAAAATAGCTGGACACTCTCCGTTTAACAGTAAAGGCCTATACACATTGGTTTATTTGACTTTTCCAAGGCCTTTGACAGGGTTAATCATGATATCCTTTGTGAGAAACTCCAGCCCATGGGTGTCCACGGAAAATCGTTAATCCGGCTTAGAGATTATCTGTACACCAAGGTCCGGTCACTCAGAGTCGGCTCCTCTCTATCTGGGTGGTGTGCCTCGAGGTCCTACACTGGGCCCACCACTGTTTCTTGCTTTTATCAGTGACCCACCAGGGGTCCTTAATTCACATTCACTATTATATGCCGGTGATCTAAAGATTTGGAGGGAAGTACAGGAGCCGAAGGACATTTCGATCTTCCAGGAGGACCTTACGAAAATCCTTAATTGGACTACAGAAAACCTGCTTCCTATCGACTCGAAAAAGTGTCGAATTATGATAGCTGACAAACATAAAGGCAGTCCCAGTTCTTACTTCCTGGGTGAAATAAATATCTGTCACTCTAACATGGAACAAGATCTAGGAGTTACACTAAGTGGTGCACCAGGAGCCTCTGTTCACTGTCGCCCTGCAGCCAATAGAGCTTATGGAATCCTGGGGTTTCTGTCGCGAACTTTAGGGTGTCTAACTCCTTCCCTTTTCACCACGGTGTATTCTCTTTGCATTCGCTTCATCTAGAGAAAAATTCGCTTGTGATGTCCCCATACTTGAGAAAAGACATAGTCATCCTAGAGGGGGTACAGGGAAGAGCTACAAAGAAAGTGATTGCCTTAAGGCACAAACCGTACCCAGACCACTTAGTTGCCCTTCAGCTGCACCGAATACAAGACCGGAGGATCAGAGGGGATATGATCACGATGTACCATATCGCCCGCAATCCCCTCCATTCCAACAGATCCCCTGTAAGCTTTAGTGGGAAAAGCGACTTGAGGGGCCACCCGTTAAGAATAGAGCATGAGAGGGCACGTACAAAGATCCGTGCTAACTCATTTGCAGTTAGGGTCTGTAAAGTGTGGAATTCCCTCCCCTCAGCAGTTGCCACAACTCCACCCTCCGATACCTTTAAGAGGAGGTTAGATGCACACCTCGAGTCCTAGGCTACTGATGGGCTGTGCTCGAGAAGCTTTCCCCGGATCGGATGTAGTAATACTACCTTGAGACCAGATTAATCAATGATCGTATCTCTATCCCGTCAGGTTTTTCAGGGCCGGGAAGATAACTGTGACCATTCCAAGCTCAGAACGTATTCCAATAAGACGGACGTAGAACCCAAGGAGACGCCGTCCACTAATTCTACTACACGAAGTTTGAAGTCTACTTTAAAATACTATCTCAAACATCAAGCCTCTACTCCAAATGTAGCACGCTGTCATACTAAACTGTGGTCAAACTTTTTTGTCACAAAGTATAGCTTTACCTGGAACCGATTACCCAATATGATGGGGAAACCTATCTCCCTACAACGTTCTTCATCCCTTCTCAACAAATGTTTTGTAGAATGTAATGAGGAAGGGATATGTGACACTCTAAGCTCATTTTGCATCATTCGATATTCTTTCGATTTACACACGTGAACGCTACATTGCCTCCTAATTCTCCGATCCTTCTTTTTTTCACACGATATATATATATGCAGCCTTACTACTAAAATCTTAAAATTCTTGCAAAATTCGAACTGGGCTTTCACCAGTATCAGTTGTAAATAAATTTCGCTTCCCGCTTGAACCGTATTTGATAACGCTGTTTGGGCATGTCTAGCGCCATCGTGTTGGAACACGGTACACAACACCGAATTTTGTAATGAACGAATCGAATTGACTTAAGCGTGGTGTGTATGTTTGGCAAATGTTCCTAGAAGCTGTTTCGGCTGGAAAGTGACTGACGCTGGCAAGTACACTATTGGTTCACAGACAATTGGGTACGAGAATGTGATTCAACATCTTTATCTACACAGATGTAGCTAAGGAGCCACTACAAATTCGGTGGGTTCAGGTGTTTTACAACTAATCATTTCCGTTTCTCAAAAATTCTATCATCTCACCCTCCCCATTGGAGTACTAACCGGCGCTCCTCTGTCTAGGCATCCCCCCGTATTATGCGCTTGGACTGACTTCTTTCCTCCCTATCTTCCTCTCCATATAAATATATAATCCTTCCGCTTTGATTTGTTGCCACTCATCCATGAATACACTTTCCTATCGTGAATTTTTAAGCTGCTGCAGATGAGGTGAATTAGCCTACCTACCGAACGTAGCTACCTATGCCGTGGTAATCCTGATCAAGAGTAGAAGTCCGATTGATAAGGAAGAAAACGTAAGCACTTAGCACAGGGTTGTTTGCATTGTTTTGCGAAACACTTCCAAGCCAATAATTGTTCGGGGCCCGGTAACTTATAAAAAGGAGGCCGGTGATTGCTGTTCAACAAAAGTGATAGTGGGAGCAAATTAGACCCAGCCATATCTGACGGACAGCACAGTGGTTGCTACAGGTCCTCTTCATGAGCAAAACAATAAAAACTGAAAGAATAAAGCATAAACTACACAAAGCACGAATACGAAACATGATGTAAGCTCTCTGTTCTAAAAGAGACCAAACTTTAGGTGAGAATCGGCCTGACAGCTGGTGATACTAGGTAATATAGACCCTCTTCAGATGCGAGTTCATGGGATGAGGTTACTATCAGCGCCAGACGCCTAAATATATGCGTCGGTACAGCGTGAACATGCATCGCAAATGCTTATCAAATGTAACTACACACTGCTTGAGTTTTCTTCCCGTGAAACACTGACGCAGTAACTATCCCAAAATGCCTGTGATTACCTTCAAATCCCTGCCATACAAATTATTACATTTCGTGTGCTTTCCCGCCAACTTTCACCCTGCCACAACAACGCCCACTTGTACCTCATACTATTCCTATATCTTCTTTGCCCACACCCAACTGTGACACATTTTAAGCCTGAATCAATATAAGCTACCATTTAAAGACGTCCGCGAACAGTCATTTCTACATACTGCCCGGACATTTCATACCAGCGCATATGTTATGAATCCTACTATGACCAAGCGCTAATGCACAAAAATCCTACGTAAAGTTATAACCACCATTTTAGTCGTGGTGCGGTGTAACTTACGAAACTACCACAATTATCACTTCCCATGGTGAACTCCGTTGGCTGTGATTCTCATAATTTTTACAAGGTACTTTTACCAAAATTTTCAGACCTTCTCTTGCTGTGTTCTCCAGCCTTTCATTTTCCCTTCTCCTCTGTAGACGCTGCTCAGGAATCGAGCATGATGACGACGATACCCCACCCATCTGAACCATTGCAGGAAAACCATGTTTCTCTTCAATCAGCAACGTTTACAACGGCAAATATTTCCTTATGGAACGTCATACGGCTAACCATTTTCAACCAGTTATGGAAGTGTGTACTGAAAATCTACTATCTAACGCCACAATGATATGCTTACCAGCGGCTGAACATCCGGCGAACCTTCTGTGTGGTCAAACTGTTACTACCGTGGTGTTTGTAAGCCCATCGTCCTAGAAAACACCCATATTTTACAAGATCCACGGTTCCTAAGCTCATACTTAGTTCTGAGCACCACCAGCGACCACTTGCCCTTCTCTGATGCAGGTACTGGACCTAGCGCGCTGAACTGCCGTCTGTTCCTTCCCATTTCGCATTAATATTTATTTATCGTCTCATAATTACGATCGAATGAATTTCTTCCCAACACAGTTTTTCCCAAGTACCGTCATGATACACATGCCCTCCAGCTATAAGCATATATGATTCAACTATCTGGACAATTTTTGAAAGATTATGTGGTATGTATGTTATCATCCCTGCGTTTAAGGTGATTTATTTCCAACAATGTGTGTAACATGTTCCCTACGTTTTTTTTTCGAGAAATGCAAATGAAATTCGCCCTCGTGAAAAATTAACATGTGTAGAAACCGGATATCCATCATCTCATTCTGTTCTGTACAATAATTCTACCTTTATAAATGTGCTGATTATCTTTCAGCGATGAAGCTTTGCCAGTCACTGTCAAACTGGTATGAGTGCACAATCACGCATGTAAGCCGGTGTGTACTTGACTTTGCAAGAGTGATTTATCATCAAACGTCTTTTCGACAAATGTACTTAATCCGCGTTTTGAAACACCATGGGTGATGTCACCTTCGAAACTTGGTCTAAGGTGCATAGGCGCCTTAGGAACATCATTCTTCTTTATCTTCTCTCTAGGTTTCAGAACGTGTTTATTTATTAAGTCCAGCTGATATTCATTTTGTTGTAGTGTTATCTTCAGCTTGTTCATTTCTACTTCGACACAGTCACCAGAATATGTTTCCTATTCCGTTACCCAGATATCTGGCAAAGTTCATTATATGCTGAACCTGTGTGAAGCCATAAAAATGGATAACTTGACCAGCTAATGTGTGCTTTCGAAAAATATTCCCTTTAATGGATCCACCCATTCTCCTGGCGGGTGGGCCATCTGGGAAAGGAGTACTATTCTCCTGCTGTTCCCCTCAAGTGAGCTTCATAGCTGGATGAATATTAACGAGGGTGTTTGAGGTATTTTTGGGGAAGTTGAGCAACCGTAATCTGAGGCTTACTCCTCAGATATTTTTTATAGCAAATCAGAGCAAAATAGGTTATGTAACATGCTTGGAAAACAACTCAGTTGCCTTCAAACTTGCCTTAGTGATCAGTTGCTGCCATTTGCGGTTGTCTTTCCCAGGTGTATTGGTTATATTCGTAGTCCACCGCCGCCAGTTACACCCTCAAGCGATTCACCTGCGACTCTCAATTCTAAGTCACCGGTTTATGCAAATGATATTGAATCCCGGGGGTGACGGAGAAGCTAAGAGCGTCCAACTTAAATTGAACGACCAAACGGCTATGTAAAATTGGAGAAGCGAGATCCCGCTCCCGCTCAATGCAGAATTGCAGTAGGGGAAACACAGGCAGTTATAGACGTGGGTCAACTTCTGACCGTGTAAGTCGATCATTTATCACTAAATTAAAAGTGAAATGCATGTGGGGTTGCCTATAGGAATACGCATGGAAAATCTCCCCGATGCCGCCCCCCAGTGTATAAACTTTATGAGGTTCGATGGTTTTCCACAAGGTTCACAGCAATTAACTGCTAGCCCATGGGTGGCAGTTCAGGGATTACACGCTTTTGACCATTTGGGAAGAAGTCACTCATTCGTTTTCCAAATTTGGGGAAAGACACTCCCATAGTGGAGCTATTACCGGAATGAAACAAGAAAAATGCTACTGAAAGATTTCTCAAAACCCACTCGGATGGCTCATACACTTCCAAAATGAAGGGTTTTCTATACGGACGGAATAAAAGGGATAGTGTTGCCGACGTGGTAGTGTGACTGATTTGAGCTCAAGTTAGAAACCCCACCTAGGGATTCATCTAGTAGGCGCAGAGTGCGGTGGGCATGAAAAATTTTTAGTTGAAAGCTGTGGATTGGGGGACTCATAGTCCCGAAAGTTAGTCAAAACTGCTAACCCTCATGACTTCAAGGAAGGACCGAATAGGAGTTTGGAGTTTTGTGGTACATGCGGGATGCAAGCAGTGGACTTAACATCACCCTCTAGACCAAGAGTTGCAAATATGTCGATAAAAAGCATGGGCAAAAGCCAACCGATATCCTTAGTATCTCTCGGGGATGTGACAGGAACCGATATCATTTCAGGAAGAAAACGCTTCAATTACAAACACGTTTAATCCAAAAAACATCGTCCTTCACTTTTGATAAAAAGAAGTTTGGATTTTGTCACGGTGTCATGTACAAGCAATCACAAATAGAGGGTGACTCGGGTAACTCGGGATCGGCGAAGGTATACTCAAAGTTTTCTTAGTGTGTGTCACCAGAAGATAGGGTCAGTAAATAAAACACTGGAAGGTCAGCCACAATAACTTTATCCATTTTCTTAAAAACTGTACAGAAAAACGAATATAATGGCTAGCAATAAGTTTGGGTACTGCAGAAACAAGGCATGAGGACACCACAAATTTTCAGCTGATGTCAGTCGATCACCATGACTGTACCACATGATGAATCTGAACATCATTCTGCTCTAAAAACCCATGTGATATGGTTCACTTCCCCAGAAAACTGACGTGTAGTTATCCGCATGAACGATCCGCAGAAGCAAGGCTGTTGTGGTCGGTTAAAAACTCTATTAGCACATCTGGAGCAGCATGTTGCGTCATTCGGTCAGGATGGGGGACCATGGCAATCCAGCGTGCCCTTTACCAAAATTCAACGGTACCGAAGAACTTTGATCCACAGTATAGGGCTCCACTGAAGCTTCACACACCGGTTTAAAGATGGTTGAGAAGTCCCTTTTCCTCCACCACCGGCAGATACAGAACATAGAATTTGTTGATTTCTAGCTCGGGGCATTCGGCCTGGCTTCTAAATCTACCCTTCTTGACCTGGTGCTTGGAACGGTGGTGTGGTTTCAGCAAAAGACCGGGTGACCTATACGGACAGGTCCTAGAACGCAAGCCAGAATGTTGAAAAAGCCTCGGAGGGTTTAGTGACCATGCTGGAAAATACAATGTCTATTTTCATCCTTTGGCCAAGCAATGGAAAGTTACTGATGGAATTTCTTTTGGTAGATAGCCAGACTTTAGGCTTCATGAGGTTAGAGGACCACCACTGAAACCTGTATACGAAGACGGAAAGTAATGTATAGGTTTAAACATCTTGAAAATTGGAGCCTACTTGAGAATCATGTTGCCAGAAGTTGCACCAAGTGTGAAAGGCAGTTAGTGAGTGATTACATCTACCGCCCCAAAATGCTGTCTCGTATTAGGCACATGACCGGGAGGTACAATAGAGCCCATTCTGCAATTCACTGAGAACTTAAGTCCATTAGTGGATTCGAACACTCAAAAGGCCTAAGGCTTGTCCAAATACTTCAATGAAGTTTTATCACTTGAAAGTAACACCTAGATATCAATTACTACTACTACCACCACTACGGCCGGTGCCTCCCAGGCGGGATCTATCTCAGTGGTCAAGGAGGTACGGTTGGGACCACTTAGTAGCATGAGGCCTGGTAAGTTGCTATATTTAACGAAGTATGCTCTAGATTAGTACTAGCTTTGTTCGACATCATCCATGGTCCACTTACGAAATTATTTGATATCTTGGTCAGAAACCAGATCGCCGAGTGAGAGAACAGATGGTGCAGTTTGTCCCGCTTTCAAAGGCGGAGATAGGCAGTCAGTTACTATTTGTTACCCTGTGAATTTTAATTTTCTGCTTTCAAGGCCTTAAGGAAAACGGTAACCTACGGTTTACTGAGTTACATAAAAACAGCCCTTTAGCACACAAAGAGTACGACTTCTGTCCCGAATACTGACGACTGGCGAATCCACCCTCTGAGAGAGAACAATTGTCCGAAGTTACGGGTAACATACTGCCCACTGGTGTGATGCATACTGACTTCGGCAGGATATTCCACAGGGCTCCTCGCTCGTCCCAATATTGACGTCAGCGTAAAACGGCTGTTTGAGGGCACTTCAAAAGAACGGTATAGTTAGGTGAAAGAATGAGACTAATAAGTGGATCTACGTCCACCGATTCAACTCCTAGCGCGCGATGGGAGTGACTCGCACCAAATTCAGACATATGGAAAATCCCACCATCAAAAAATACAAACGCAGCAGAACTATAAAGCACAGGGTAGGAAGTTTTGTGGCTACCTCGATATAGTTGTGACTAATAAATTTTCCCGGAATCCTCACCTTTTGATCGGTACTGTATCTTTGTGCTCCATATCAAACAAACCAATGGTATATGAGGTCCTTTTGGTACTTCCATTTTAGTCCACTTACTGGATGAATCGCCCAGTCAAACGGTGATGCGGCTACGGACGACAAATTATGTCCGAAACGTGATTCAATAAGTATTACCGTTTCAATATGCGCAAACTTAATAACTCAACTAAAATGGAATAACATTTGGTCGTAATCCGGAGCTTTACCGTTGTATCTTTGTAGCACTGTTCCGCTTGGAAAGAGAGAATATATCCAAGGGATCACGTGCAGAACTTTTATGGGTACAACAGAGCATAAGAAACGGGTGCCGACTACGACCCTAGCATCCTCTCCACGAGCCTTTGGCCACCTTTTTCCCCAATGATGACCTTGATAAGTTAACACTTAACGCTGGGTTTGAGGTGGCAGGCACAAAACTTTCCATCAGAAGTACAAGATACTCTTTTGATGGATGGACTGATTTTCAAATGCGCCATAGCCAAAAATGGCATCCTCCCTCACTAACGAATTCTGGGCAAACATGGAGGATTTTCTTTGCTTACGTTCCCAGAGAGTTTGCAGAAAGTAAACGGTCAACCGCTTTTAAGGCACTCTTATATGGCTTCGTGATTCAAAGGGAAATACGAAGAAAGATGGAGAGGAGGGCAACTAGGGCAGTCCTTCGAGGACAAAAGCAGTCGTGCAATCTGCGTAACATAAGGGTTTGCGGTGACAGGCTCAAACTCTAGTGTGCCTTGAAACCCAATGCTGCTTACACCGGCTGGCGCCACAACAACAAATGGGGAACAAACGTAGCAACCTTGTTACGGCACCCAACGTAGAAGTACCTGGTCGTGTAGTGGTGGTGGAACCCTTAGCTGACCCATATGATGGTCAGCCCAACTCATTCGTCTGTCCGTCACCAACTTCCAGTTACGTTGCGCAGTCCCAAGGCTGTGTTGGAAGGCTATGGCGACAGATCTATTATCCTGCGAACTTTCGACGACGTGCTAAATGAGACTATACGCAATCTGTTTACTCACACATTGGAAGCAGGTCGACGGCTAGAAAAACAGAAAGCGCTTTATCTCTTCACCAGTCTTCAAGGTGAGATATCGGGATACCTGAGGAATTGCAAATTAATGGTTTTACTACCCGTAATTCCAAGGTAATGGAAACCGTTGTTGCAAGTGCTGTTTAGGGCTGTTGATGCAGGAAAATCCAACCCAACATTCTTTCACAATCGGGCACGTCATGTGCCACAAACTTGGTGACCACCTGTAATGACTGGACCACCAGATGAAAAAGAAGGCAAATAGTTCACGCCAGTCTTCTGAACCTAGCTAGGCCTTTCAGAGTGTACGCACGTAACAGCATACTGACTAAACTTACAAAATTGAGCGTGACCCAACCGCCGATATCTCGTTTAACGGCGTGGGTACATGGAAGTAGACTCCGCGCTGAAGTACGCAGAATTCGATTTTTTGGAGGAGCTCAAAAAGAGAGGTATTTCAAAAAGCGTCCATCGGGTTAATATTTCGGGTAGTTATGAACGATATCTTGAAGTAAGTCTCCTGACTTGTTCTTCCATTTGTCGGTGACATTAGCACATTAGCAAAAAAGCAAGGAAAATGACCCTGGGGTGCTCCAAGACGATCCACCACACGTGGAGTCCTAGACTCCTGCCGATGGTTTGAGCTTCAGCGATAAGGAGTCCAGTGCGACATGTTTTCGAAAACAGGGAGCAATGAATAGTGGCCACAACCACTGCAACTGTGTGATCACCAAGGTGTCCATAAAGATGGACCTTAGACTAAACTTCTCTGACTCACCGGTACCAACTATAAGACAGTGGCAATTTGTAAGGGAGGTAAACCAGGACTGTACCCCTGAATTATTCCTCGGGGTCCATAAGACCCATGTGAGGCAGTGGCTGTAGTCGTTCAACAAAACAGCACTCTCTACTGAAGACAGACACAAACAATTGGGAAGTTGCGGTTAACGGTGACAAAGTCAGTTGCGGACTAACTGGCAAAACGTACCCACAATACCCTAAAAAACTTGACTTCTTCATTTTGGCCTGTAGAAGGAAAAGAAGCGGTCTCATAACAGCCTAAGAGGTAACACGCCAAGCGAATTACCCTAACAGGATAGTAGTATCTGTCTTGGGAACCTTATTCATATGCTCCGCCAGAGGGCTAAGATGAGAGTCACATCCGGCACCCCTCACAGAGTGTGTACGTTATGGAATACCGCTGAAAGAAGTCTCCAAATACCGTTCATTTGACTCTCCCAAGTAAACACTATATGAGTACGTTGTCATACAGCCTAAAAACAAGACGCGCAAGTGTTGTAGAAGGCATGTGGAGCAGCGTGGGGTTGGCGGCGACCACACAAACCTTCAGAGGAAAAGAGGAGGGATGAAACTGAGCCAACGAGTCCACAAGTACGCAGGATGTACTTACGTTTAATGATAAAGGATAAATGATAAACAGTGGAGCTTAGCAACGAAGGGGTGAGGCAGTCTAAAAATCCAGACTGGAAGATAGATCAGTCAAATTTCGAATGCGCTACACAAGTAGAAAACAAAAATACCCTTATTCGTCTCTCTGGTGGTTCATCCTATTAACTACATTACGAACTTTAAGCACGACATGGTGCCACCATTAACAGTGATTTCCCACTGATACTTTTTACTCTTCCTTTTTTCCGCCTGCACAACCTTCAGTACTGCCTTTGGAATGAATTTTTATTGCTTGCTAACTGGCCAATAAAAAGAGCCGAACGAAAAAGCCTGGGCGTGAAGGTCACTTTTATCTACTGAGATCGCTGCTAATGGAGGCTGTTCTAGGCCTTGTTATCTATGAAGTCTTCAAAAATAGTTCCAAAGCCTCAGTCAAATAAACCACAAGTGGAATTCAGACGTTTTAACATGGTGGTCGGTGATTTGAACTTGCTTTCTTAGCAGGTATTGGTATACCTCTCGGTGAACATTTTCAAGAAAAACCTGAACCGTTTCAGAGGCTGCTTGAACTACTGTCCTGCACAAAGAAGGCCGGGAGACTGAAGATCAAAAGGCACTCAAGAAGCCTGTAGAACCAAATGTGAGAGGTCAAAACGATCTGTTTCCTAAGGAACTACAACTGTTGTTTGATGTTGGATTTAAATAATAAGTCCTCCTCTTTATACAACAGAGCGCAAGGCACAATTGCTCAGTACCATTTCAACTACCACCTCGGCAGCCTATGACCATGTAGCCCTAGTTGGAGATTTTAACACACCAGCACTCAACCTGGGATGTGAAGCACAATATGGGAATAAATCTTTTGAATAGAAACTTCGAAGTACGTTTATGGCAGCAGGACAGATAGAGGTTGGGTAAAACATCAGATGGGGACCAGATGGAAAAGGATCACCACTCGGCTATGTTCCAACAGACGATGGTCTTTTGGTGAACAACACCTATGTTCAACCCCCCCTCGCAAGTAAACGTGACCACGCATTGGTGAGATTCTCTCTTATAACCTAGCAAACACCGCCAGTAGTTGAACCAGCAGTGTCCCGCCATTACCGAAAAGCAGAGTACCATCTCATGAATACCGAAGTCGTGGAGGCCGCATGGCCACAAGAATGGCGCTAACCGTTGACGGATGAACACTGGATACATATTTAAGATGTTATCTGCAGCGCTATTGATAAGTGATCCGAAATCAGCCAGACAGCCACCTCTCAAACGGTCATGGGTAACTCGCGCAATCCGAAAGCAAATACAGAAGAAAAAGAAGGCATGGCATCGGCGGCGTACATCACGCGAAGAGTCAGATTTTCGTAGCTACAGGACGTTACACAACGTATATGATATAAGAATTCATAATGACAGATATACATACTGGGGCAACCTGGCTAAACAGCTAAGCTACAGACCGAAAAGTCTGTATCTGCTTATGTTACAACGCAAACCGAAGAATGAGGGTTTAAACCTGATCATGGGGCCGGCCGTTAGACCTCTGAACAGCAACGAAATAGCGGAACTGTTGAGCAGCTGACTCGACGAGCAACTCAACCCAGAAATATATCCACTTTCGACATTCAGCCCCAGGACTGCCATATAAAGCTGATGAACGTGAACATTCCGTCGAACCAAGTGTTCGCGAAATTTTCCACACTGGGAATAAAGAATTCCCCGGGCATAAGATCGGTGGTCCCACGCAAATGTGCCAAAGCACTAAGCAAACTCATATGCAACCTGTCAACGCACTCGCTGGAACTAAGTCAACTCCCCAAAGAAGGGAAACGCGCCATTCTTTCACCAATTTTCAGGAGGGAAGACCGAAAAGACCCGTGCAACTGCAGATCAGTAGCGCTACTCCCAATGCCCTTCAGGGTACTGGAATGCCACGTTGCGGATGTCGTTTGGGACTGCCGAACAGAAACAGCATCTCCCATCCCACCCAGCATGGCTTCAGAACCGGGAGGTCATGTGCCGCCAACTTGGTGATCACTTGGGATGACTGGGCTGCTAGGTGGGTCAGCAAACAGCCAGTCCAGGTTATCTTTCTAGACCTGATCCAAACTTTGATGGCGTCCCACACTTCGCCATCCCAGCTAAACCTGCAAAAAGGGATATCGCTGAACCACTCATAGCACGGTTCACAGCGTATGTAGAGGAAGGAGAATTCTGTACTAAAGTAAACAGAATTCGATCATCCTGGAGGAATGCAAAAGCAGGGGTTTCTCAAGGAGCCATTCATGGACCACTCCCGTTTTTACCATTCAGAAATGAGCTACACGTTAAAACCTCATCATCTAACCTCCTATTCGCCGACCACACCAAAACATGGAGGACGACTGGTGACGAAGACTTGTTGCAGCTAAGTTCCCGGTCAGCTGCACACCGTTTAGGCTTTAACCTGGAGAGATGCAAGGTGATGTATCTTCGCACGTCAGAGGCGATGAAAATCGGCCACACTGCTAACAGGTATGCAATCACCAAGGTATTCGCAGAGAACGACCTAGGACTGGACTTTTCTGACACGCTGGATACTACTGGCATTTACAAGGCAATGGCAGCAGAGGTGAACGCCTTAGTGCACTTTCTAAGAAGGAAGTTTGGATTGCTAACCCAGAATTATTCCTTATGGTATTTAACATCAATGTCGGACCACGCCTATAGGTGTTCGGCACATCAACCTCCCCTCCAGTACTAAAGGGAGACGCAAAATGCTCTCGAGAAGTTACAGTGAGCAACAATAAAGTCAGCTGTCAGAATAATAGGTAAAACCTATGCGCAACACCTCAGACAACTCAACTTGTTCACACTTAGCTATCGAAGGTAATGAGGTGACCTGATAACAGCCTACAATATCGTTTCCCAAGTGGACCACCCGAGTAGGACAACGTTATTGGTCCGAAACCGACAGTCTCGTGGGAAATCCTCTAGCATACCCCACCATAGGGCGAAGACGAAGGTGAGGTCTTCTTCTCCCACAGAGTATGTGCCTTACGGAAAGCTTTGCTGAAGGGAGTGAGTGCAGCTACACCGGTCAACTTCAAACGACTACTGGATGAGTATGTGAACGCAAATGGCTTACCATGAACATTTGTCAGTCGAAACTGATGGCACACCCTTTCACCTTTTTATTCCCTAATCTTAGTATCTGCAATAAGAAGCATCTCTCCTCCATGTTATCACCAGTTACATTTATCTTCACTAGTACTTTTCAATCCTGTTTTTCCCATTCCCAACTCACCCTGTTTCTATCACATTTTAAGTAACGCTTGACACCTATCTGCAGATGCCCACAACAACAGGAATCGCAAACGATTGACTGATCTTATCAGTAGCTCCGTCGCCCCCCCCCACCCACCAAAACAAACCAAGCTACAATTTGCAAATAAAATACCGTCAAAAAGACAATCACTACCTCCAAAGCTATAAGCAGGAAGACGCAAAGACTTCTGAAACCATCAAAGGGGTACAACGGAACAAAAAGAACCCAGCCTCACGACCTACAAGCGAGAGCTCAAAAACTACAAGTTTCCTCTTCTCGCACTATTGAATTTGGATGTTGGACCGGGAATTGTGAGTCTATTGTTACTATGTCACTAAAGATCTCTCCGGTTGACAATATCGACAAGGCTAAAGCATTATGGAGGTGCGGTATTTCTCATGTACTTCTTACAATTGCAGAGCTGCTTACGTTTCAATGAAAAAATTGGAGTCGGTTTATCATGGTGGTAAAGCCATCAAGACAGTTTTCAGTTACGAAGCCTACGGGCACAGATTAAGGTTTGCATAAATTATTTCATTGTTAAAAAACTACAGGCTGAAAGAAATACTGCATAAGCTTATGTTCTTGGATTTTGGACTAAATGCGCGTCGATCTGAGGAGCTTATTTGGCGAAAAGTGTTTTACGAACCTTTTTTCCTGTTCAAACTTTATGTAAAAGTAATTTAAGTACGTACCATAATTGAAATATTCAGGAAAATGATCAACAAGATCGTGTTGCTGTGTTTGAAGAATCACTTGTTGTCCACATCCTTAGTGCGATTGGGTACTATCAGTCTTTGATTTTAGCTGTACAATCTGAAGCAAGTGAAACACACCCTGCTGATTTTTGTACATGGATTCCAGTTGCTTTTCATATCCCTCTGTACTGTGGTAAGTTGTCTTTTTCGCTTATGTTTCATGTGAGGGTTGGTTTTCGAGTTTGAAACAAGGCCGAAATTTTCTGAAGAGAACAGAAATGCTGCTAAGAAACTGATACACAAGTGCTTGACGAATATTGGGGATCTTTGTATGTTTTCAATATGCCTATAACACAAACAGTTCGCTATTTAATTGATCTTGGTGATGTAAATGCCAAACGACTTGCTTACCGATACTACAAAGCTGCCTTTTACTTTGATCCTCTTATGGGTAAGTGACAATGTCTACGTTTTTACAACCTTCAAAAGGCATTCAGTAAGTATTTCTCAGATTATATCATATAAATGGATATTTCTGCCACGTTTACTAAACAGAGGTAGTGGATTTAATTGATTCCCTTGTATAGTTGGCTTGAATTTTGATGTTTTATTTCTATGAGTTTGATTTCAGTATAATTGGCCGTCATGTGGATCGGTTTGCGCAGTCTGACCTGTGATCCTATATTGTTTAACACTTTTTTGTTTTGGGCTCTGATCGTCATACGTTTTAAGTAATGTTATTTATCATTACTATTATTATTTATTATTGTCCCTTGGGTTCCTAGTGGAACATAGGGCTTCAGTAGCATGTCTCCATTTCACTCTGTTCTCTGTGTTCTTTTGAACCTGGCTCCATGACTGCCCACAAGCTTTCATTTATTCTTCACATAATCTCCTCCATATCACCTTCAGCTCGAACGCCCAACCCATCGTTTCCCCTTTGGATTCCGCTCGGGGGCCTGGTGCGTGATGTCCCCAGTCGGCCTTCTCAGTGTATGCCCAACCTATCTCCATTTTCTGCTGCATATTTGTTGGGCGATGGGTTCTTGCTTCGTTGGTTCGTTCCCAGAGTTCCTTGTTGCTTATTCTTTCTGGCCATTTGAATTTCAGTATCGAGCCAGCGTAGGCAGTTGTTGATGAATGTCTGCAGTTTGTTGGAAATGCTCTTCGTGATACGCCAAGTCTCTGAACCATGTAGAAGCACTGACTTGACATTGGTGTTGGAAATCCGTATGTTGTTCACGCTTTATGCTGAGTGCAGAAGATCTCCACACTGGTTTCAGGTTAATGAACACCTATATTGCTATCTTTCCCATCCTTGCTTTGATGTCATCTGTGCCACCTGTAGATTAAACGATGCTGTCTAGGTAGGTAGGTGAAAGAGACTACTTCCTTTAAGTTTCTCCCGTTGATGGTGGTTAGTTAAGTATCTTCATCACCTCTGTCTTCTCTACATTCACTTGAAGTTCTGTCTTCTCTGCCTCGCCTCTTCTGTCAACTTGTTGGCTTTTGCCTGTAGATCTTCGAGTTTGTGCGACATTAGACAGACATAAATCATCATGGGCGAAATCCAAATCTTCTTCTAGGGTCTTTTCATTGGTCCAGCGTATGCCTGTCTTCTCGCTCCTCATGGTTTGCTGCTTGATCCAGTCGACCACAATCAGGAAGAACATGGGTGATAGTAGGCAGCCTTGTTTTACTCCTGTCTTCACTTCAAAGGCGTCACTGGGCTTTCCATTGTGGATCACTTGGCATGTGGCGTTTTCATATAGCTGTTGAATGAGGTTGATAAAGGTTTGTGGTATTCCGTAGTATTGATGTAGTTTCCAAATTACTTCTCGATCGACGCTGTCGAAGGCCTTTTCAAAATAGATGAAGTTGAGGTAGAGAGTTGATTGCGCTTCTACGCTATGTTCTGTGATGATATGTAGCGTTGCAATTTGGCCCGCACATGATTTGTACTTCCTGAATCCAGCCTGCCTGTTCCGGTCGTAATTTTGAAGCCAACGCATTGTTTAGTCTCCCCAGGACGATGCGGCTTTATATTTTGCTTGGGATGAACAGCAGCATGATTCCGTGCCAGTTCTTGCAAAGACTTATGTCTCCCTTCTGTGTAAGTTTGACATGGTAGCCCTTTTTCCAGTCAATGAGCAGGTACCTTTCTTTCCTCCCAACCTTCTGCAGCGGTAGTGTGAGCATGTCCGCTGTTGTCTCTGCGTCTGTTTCCAGTGCTTCTAGAGGAATTCCCTCCGGTCCTGCTGCTTTCCCGGATTTCAGCAGCTTTATGGCGTTCAGGACTTCGACTTTTTGTCGGAGGGCTTGTGTTCACTGGTAATTCTGTGGCTGCTGGTAGTATTTCTGGACCAGTTGCAGATAGTAATGGTTGTTGATTCAAGAGTTTTTTGAAGTGGTCAGCCCATTGTTTCCTTTTTTTCCTCTTTGGTAACTAGTTTTACTTCACTATCTTTCATTGGTTTCGTCTGTGTTGATATCTTCCCTCCCGGATAGTAACCTGGTTATTTGATATAATGTTGTCAGATCTCTCTCTCCTACCAGCCTGCAGCCTGTTTTGCTTCACTTGACAGTGTGCTGTAGAAGTGCCTTTTGTCTTTGCGCGCACTCTTCGCTTATTTATCCAGTGTTTTATAGGTTGTACTCAGTTCCTCTTTTTGTACCTGCAATATACTTGCAGGAGTAGTAGTAGGAGTTATAGGAGTAGGAGTTATCAATAGAATTTCTGAATAGGCAGGGTGTAGAGATATGAGTATTTTTGGATAGTGATAAGTATTCGTGTGTTGCACTATCTGGCGAACGATAAAAATCTGGTGGATACACTCACAGGCAGGTGTGAAACCAACTAAGCTTTGTCAGGTTTATTATTTCTGAGCTCCACATAGATTTAGAGTGATGCTACGAAAGTAGCACAACTGGAATTGTTCCCTTTGAGTATTATGGTCGGCTTTTGTTTTAACTGCTCATACATACTCCTGTCTATAGCTGTTGATTCATTTTTCATTAGGGCTACCACATAACCAGCTGGGTATTCTAGATGTCGGGCGCTGCTACGGCTTAAATGCTGTTTTTCATTATTTACGTTGTTTGACGTCGGATTTTCCATTCGACGGTGCCAAAGGAAATCTTCTCACTGTATTAGCTAAAAATGAGGTTCGTTATGGTAGAATTATCCGTGAAAACCCATCTAGAAGTTCACGCATCAGATATGCCTCTTATTTCAGGTGAGTTTACTTTATTTTCTTCAACCCAAGAGGGTTACATGTCAAGTGTAAAATAAACAAAACGAGCCATGTGCACCATTAGTATATTGGTTCCAGCCACATCTTTTTAACAGATGAAAATGAAATTTACCTGACAGAGAGCACATTATAATAAATCACAACTCATCTTACGACCTCGACGTGCAATATTAACCAAAGTGGGACTGAACTGCGAAAACCGAAATGGTCACTCAACGCAAACATAAGACCAAACCATGAAGTCTCTGACTGTTAGCGTGGTTTGTCTAGGTGGGTTTCGGCTGCTTAATTGGTATCCCGAAAATGTTAGGAATCACTGGTTGGACAATCTTAATGGTAGGGGAAAATGTCTTAGTGGGACAGATGTATTCACTCTCTAACATCAACGTTTGGAACGTTTTGTTTATCCCCATTTATTTCTCTTTTTCTTCATACACTACCTTATTATCACTCTTTTTCTATTCATCTGGCATTTGTGTGTTGTTGTAATGTTACAACGCGAACTCATGCACTCATGTAAAGTTCAGCCTGGAAATGTCTTTGTACTGCCGTCTGTTAACTTGATTATCCCACGTCGTTCTTTTTGCCATTCTCGAACTAGAAGCTTACAAAGCTTCTAGTTCAAAAAATATCTCACCCAACTTATTCAATGTGATTTCATAAACTTACTATCTAATCTTTCTGTTGTTATGCCTAACTTCAATATGGTTGTCTCAGTTGTTCTACGACGTAGAAGGAATGTTATTGTAACAGTGATAGAAAACAGTACAACCTTTTTATATCATCTGGCTTCACTGTCTATACTTCCGATATATCCTGATATATTCTGTTTGCCTAAGGTGGTGCGACTTAATCCAATGTGCTCATACAACAATTTATCCAGCCACAAGCATTCTGTTTCTTGATAAGTGAAATTACCTCCGTTTTAATTACTTGATATTATCAAGCTAATTGACAGCTGAACTTAGTTGTAAAGTGTTTTGTATGTTGCAAATGTAAAGCACATACCAAACATTCATATTCCCTCTCAAAGTGTTAAAAAGACAGTATGTTGTCAACATGAACTTATTCGACCTGTCAAACTGTTCATGATGTGTACATACATTATTCAACAATTCACAGTAAAATAGCTTCTTTTTTTTCAACTTTTTAAAAATTGTTATTCTTTCTTTTTTAGACCAAAAGATTTTCGGAAGACTATCATGAAGTTCATCTATCTAATTCAACAATTTCTAAAGCCTGAAGAGTATGTAACTATTTTTATTGTTATTAACTTAAAGATTTTACCATTATCTTTGTCGCTTAATTTGCTGAAATGGAGTGTTGGAAATTGAACCGTCATGCTGTAATACCTGGCCCTATGTTGATGTTGATTTACTATTACCAAAGGTCATTTCAATCAGATAGTGGGTAGCAATAAAAGAAGACCACAGAATTTATAAAATTCAAAGTATGTTGAAGGATATTTGCCTTTTTTTTATCACTTCAACTTCAAGAAAACGGGGAACTACATCATGTCGGACACTTTCTGGTGCACTCCTACCGAGAAGGTTGGGGTGCACTAACAGATTTTGCTGCATTCTTCATTCCAAAACTCTGTCACCATCATCATCAAGATCGACACAGAACCAGGCATTACTGCGTGACCGTCCAAGTTGCACACCTCATATCTGCACATCAAATCATAAGACAATAAAATGGAAGGTGAAAAAAGAAAGGAAAATCAGTCAAAAGTAGTAAAGGATAGGATGGAAGAATGAGATGATGAGGCTAAGTGTAACGATTATGATCTGGATAATATATGTATGCATCTGCACCACTGACATCGGTCCTGAGCCACATCACCTAGAGTCTCCAACCACTGGTTTCTCCTGTTCAGCAGACCCCAAATGAGTAGTCTGCATCGCCATACTTGGCTTAAACGAACAGTCAAGGTTTTGATGCATTGATGCCATGTTTTAGTCTGACGGCGCTGAGCCTTTTTCCATTCTGAACCTACTCCGACTAACACTGTGCGACGAGGCAGACGTAACACATGTTCCAACCATCTCATTTGATGAAGGTTCACAACCGCATCAAATATGTATCACAAATGACTACCTATTCAGTTTTCTCAACCCGTTTCACGGTCAGGAAAGGGCGTTAGTTGTGGAGTTGGCGTGTTTTTTATTCACCAGTACTAATATTTCTAACAGAAATCGCCTATCATTTCACTATTCCTAGGGTACCTGAAGACAAATGGAGTCATATCACTGCTATGATGTTTCCACTGGATTCGATGATCCCGGCTAGAACAGCAGAGACAGAGTGCAGAAAGTAATTGAATATTCTTAGTCCAGAAGAATCAGGTTTTACAAGTGTAAGGTAGAATTAAGACCACTGAAATCTTGTACACCCAACATTTTGCATCTAGACTCGTGCCACGACGATGCTGTATTATGACCTGTATCGCTTTATTATTAACCTCTAGCTTTTGTTATGTGATTTATGCTTGTCACGAGGTGAAATCATGTTAATACAGTCCGAAAATTGCCCCCTAATGCGATACAAAGGATCAGAAATCCATTTTATAATAAATTTATATTCATAGTCGCCAATTCGTGATTGTCCCTAGAAGAGTTTTTTTCGATGGAAATGCAAATGAGTAACAGCGAAATCTGATAGCCCTATCTAACCTTATCGCTGTTTTAAAACAGCGGATGTTCCTGTGTTGTCACTTTAAACCAAGTAATTCACCCAAATGATTTTTATGCTAGTAACTAACTATGGAGAGAATTTTCCCACAGTATTTCATAACAAAATCATGACAAACAAATTAGAAGCAGTCAGTAGTTCGGGTTTCAAAACGTTTATTAACTTATAATAAATGCCATTTTCAAGTGTATGACTGAGTGAACATATAATCAGTACATACAAGTTCTAAGTAAACATTATAAAGTCTGCTCGTTGTTGGTCAGTTTTTTCACCATTGTACACAATCCACGTAATATGAAATCAGCTGTTTTTTTGATGTGATGGCTAGTAGATTTATGTTTCACATACACTTTTCTGTATTTTCGAAGCAAATCAGTGTGGATAGCAGGTTGACAGGCTTCATTTCTAAGAATTCTTTCTCAACCTTTATCCTTTCTTATCGCTCTGTATCACCGTATCAGGCTGCTCTGGTCGCTAACTAAATTCACTGTTATGATCAGGCAGTCAGACCACCGTTCTTAGTTGTTAGAGCGATTTTTCTGGTTAATTCCGATAACCAACAAGACTTTAGTCTACTAAATAGTAGACTGATCCTCTGTGCTCGTTCAGGATACGGCTCCTACTGCTTCTTTATGGAATGGTGTGGTCGTTTTCTGGCGAGTAAATGCCAGTTTTTACTTCTTAGAGGGACAAGTGGCACACTTAAGTCGCACGAAATTGAGTATTAACGGGTCTTTGATTCCCTTAGATGTCCTCGGCCACACGTGCGCTGCAGTGATGGTTCCAGCGCGTCTGAAAACCTGGCCCAAAAGCGTTCGGCAAACTATTTCATCACCATCGTGGCTAGGAGCAGGGAATTCCTGGTAAGTGCAAGTCATAAGCTTGCGTTGATTACGTCCATGCTCTTCTTATACACTGTCCGTCGCTACTACCGATTGAAGTCTTTGGGTTGATGTCGCTGAAGTGGCTTGCCACTCGACTGATGCTAAGAAGACGACCTTATTTGACCATTTAGAGAAGGTAAAAGTCGTAACAAGGTTTTTCGTAGGTGAACCTGCTGATGATATATAAATACGGTGTGCTAAAACATGCCACACCGTAAAAATTTGCAACTTCTTTTGAAGATTTTTGTACTAGTTAACCATCCTCTGCAAAGTGTTTTTCGAAAATAAATGTTCAGTTTATACTTGTATTACGTCCCATTATCACATCAGTAGCCCCCTATTACGAGTAAAGGTCTCTTATTCTCCCTGATTTGGAACATGTGAGATTTTGAGGCATTATTTCTCTTTTCATTTACTTTTAATTTCAATCCAATTGTTTAAACGATTTTCAGCGGTGACCAAATAATGCAAATTCTCCCAAGTTTTGATACAATAATGAAAACTGTTAAATCAGGACACCATTTTACAGTCTTCGGATCGCAAACAGTTGGTGGACTGAATCTCTATGGAGTAATATACTATTTGTTTCGAATCGGAATTGGCTTGTATTGTACTCAGAAACCTTGTGTACTTTCATGCAGCAGGCAATAAGCCACACATATTCTTTCAGGGCTATTGATGGTAGTACTTGGCTACTCAAACCTCGGTAGATGGAGCGGGCTTCGGACCCGTGACCCATAGGTTAAAAGCCACAACTTTATATTGTTTCCAGTAAGTATGTGTGAAATGTAGCACACCAACAGGAAGTTTTCTTAATCACACTTGCTTGTTTTGCAATTTTCATTGGAATTTATTTGTTAGCGGTGACTATCTTACATACTACATATAATTTCAGACTAACTTAAAGTTCCATTGTTCTTCGGAGAATCACATTAGTACAAATAACTGAAAATTTCACTTGGAACAATCCGCTTATTGAAGTCGAAATGATATCAGTGCTGTTTGAAAATGAAATAACAAATTATATTTTTGATCATCATAGCTATGATAGTGTTTACAACGTGATTGTAGTGATATGAAACCCGAGAGTTGTGTACCTTCATGCGAACTTGTCCATTCTACATCTGCAGCAGCACCAGACGGACTACCTGCTGAGGTATACAAGAATGGTGGTAGAGTGCTCTTAGTCAGGTTAACGGAAGTGTTAGCCAGTATATGGGAATCAAATACGATCCCCTCCGACTGGTCTAAGTCACTCATCATCCCAGTCTTCAAGAAAGGCGAGAAGTCCTCTTGTGATAACCACAGAGGAATCAGCCTGACGAACATAGTGTCTAAGATCCTAAGTTCTATAATTCTCCGACGCCTGAGTGGAGCTCGGGAACAGCAAGCCCGAGAAAACCAGGCAGGCTTTAGACCTGGCCGTGGATGTATCGACCAAATATTCACACTGCGCCAGGTCCTGGAACATAGGCATGCTTACAGACGCCCGACAATAGCTGTATTTCTCGACCTGAAGGCGGCATTTGACTCCGTTGATCGAGAAGTCTTATGGCAATGTCTGTCACTGAAAGGCGTGCCTAGTAAGTACATCACGTTATTGAAAGCTCTCTACTCGAACACTTGTGGGCATGTTAGAGCCTATGGCGAGTTGTCCAGGGAGCTATACTCATCAAGTGGTGTCCGTCAAGGATGCCCACTATCCCCATTCTTATTTAATTTTATCATAGATATTCTTATGGAGGTTTCCCTCTCGTCACCTAATTACAGAGACGTTGACCCGATCACAGGTGAATTTTCTTTAGATCTAGAATATGCAGATGACATAGTCCTGTTAGGTGAAGACGCTGACAAGATGCAGAGTCTTCTGAACACTTTGAGTGGGAATTTGAGAATGTTTGGGATGCGATTTTCACCACCCAAATGCAAATTTTTGCTCCAGGACTGGTCTTCAGCGGTACCGCGGTTAACAATAGAGAGTGAAGTGGTTGAGTGTGTTGACCACTTCACTTACCTGGGAAGTAGGATCAACCCTGGTGGGTTAGTTGCCGATGAGATTTCTGCACGGATACAAAAGGCTCGATTGGCTTTTGCCAATTTGCGCCACCTATGGCGCCGCCGTGATATTCGTTTGTCTATTAAGGGTCGCGTGTACTGCACAGCAGTCCGCTCTGTTCTACTGTATGGCTGTGAAACATGGCCATTGAAAGTGGAGGATACAAAAAAGCTTCAGGTGTTTGACCACCGTTGCCTTCGTAGTATAGGACGTATTCCGTGGTGTCACCATGTGAGTAATGCAGAAGTTAGGTGTAGAGTTTTGGGGAGAAGAGGTAAGTCAGTTGACGAGGTTGTGAACCTTCATCGACTGAGATGGTTGGGACACGTACTACGTATGCCTAGTCACCGATTGCCTCGTCACACAATGTTGGCTGAGGTGGGTCCAGGCTGGAAAAAGGCCCGAGGTGGCCAGACTAAAACATGGCACCAATGTATGAAGTCTCTGACTGTTGGTTTAAGCCATGTAGGACGATGCAGACTAGGTGGTTGGGGTCCACGGGACAAGAGGAACCAGTGGTTGGAGACCCTAGGTGATATGGCTCAGAACCGAAGTCAGTGGCGCAGATGTATACACACATTATCCTCATCTTAACAACGCTATACCGAATCTCACCATTTTGTCACTCCTCTTTCCTTTCTTCTCGTACTTTATATTTCTTTTGACTGCATTCACTTATCTTCATCCTTCACCTCACTACCTTTTTACTTGATGTGCTGATATGAGGTGTGGCAACTCGGACCGTTACGCAGTAATGCCTGGTCCTATGTTGATAATGATGATGATGACATCTGCGCGAAAAGTCAACACTAATTACTTGTGGCTTGTATCTTTTCTATCGTACTTGACATTGTTAACATTAATTATTCCTAAACATTCAAGTGGAATAATCAGTAGATTGTCTTAAAAATTAATTTCTACAAGTCACGTGAACGATTTCAAGAGTTTTATCTCTTTAGTGACAGATGATAGTTGCAGATTCACGCACAATCTTGTTCTGACGATTCTCAGAGTGCATGTGCATAACTAATTTCTAGTCAGTCACTCTTATTTTGTCTTCTTCTTCTTATTATTATTATTAGTCCCTTGGGTTCCTAGTGGAACATAGGGCTTCAGTAGCACGCCTCCAGTGACCTCTGTTCTCTGAGATCTTTTGAACCTGGTCCCACGACAGCCCAGAAGCTCTCATTTCCTGCTCGCACGACCTCCTCCATGTCACCCTCGGACGTCCAACTCGTCGCTTCCCATGGGGATTCCACTCGAGCAACTGGCCTGACGCGTGATGTCCTCCGTCGGCCTTCTCAGTGCATGGCCAATCCATCTCCACTTCTTCCTGCATATTTGTTGCGTGATAGGTTCTTGGTTGGTTCGTTCCCAGAGTTCCTTGTTGCTTATTTTTTCTGGCCATCTGATCTTCAGCAGAGAGCGTAAGCAGTTGTTGATGAATGTCTGTAGTTTATTGGAAATACCTTTCGTGACGCGCCAAGTCTCTGAGCCATACAAGAGCACTGACTTGACGTTGGTGTTGAAAATCCGTATCTTGTTCCGCATGCTGAGTGCAGAAGATCTCCACACTGGTTTCAGGCTAATGAACGCCTGTCTTGCTTTTCCGATTCTGACTTTGACGTCCTCGTCCGTCCCGCCTGTAGTTGAAACAGTGCTTCCTAGATAAGTGAAGGAGGTTACTTCCTTCAAGTTTCTCCCGTTGACGGTGATTGGAGTTTGTTGTTGTTGTTGATGGTGGTGGTGCGGTATCTTCATCACTTCTGTCTTCTCTATATTCACCTGAAGTCCCGTCTTAGCTGCCTCTTCTATCAACTTGTTAGTTTTTGCCTGCAGATCTTCAAGTTTGTGTGACATTAGGCATAAGTCATCGGCGAAATCCAAGTCTTCTAGGTTCTTTTCCGTCGTCCAGTGTATCCCCCTCTTCTCGCTGCCTACTGTTTGCTGCATGATCCAGTCCACCACAATAAGGAATATCATGGGGGATAGTAGGCAACCTTGTTTCACTCCTGTCTTCACTTCAAAGGCATCACTGAGCTTCCCATTGTGGATTACTTGGCATGTGGCATCTTCATATAGTTGTTGAATGAGGCGGATAAAGGTTTGCGGTACTCCGTAGTATTGAAGCAGTTTCCAAATTACTTCTCGGTCGACGCTGTCAAAGGCCTTCTCAAAGTCGATGAAGTTGAGGTGGAGAGGTGATTGCCATTCTATGCTCTGTTCTATGATGATACGAAGCGTTGCAATTTGGTCTGCACATGATTTGTACTTCCTGAAGCCTGCCTGTTCCGGTCGTAGTTTTGAATCCAGTGCATCTTTAAGCCTCTCCAGGATGATGCGGCTTAATATTTTACTTGGGGTGGACAGGAGAGTGATTCCGCGCCAGTTCTTGCAAGCACTGAGGTCTCCCTTCTTCGGCAGTTTGACAAGGTAACCCTTCTTCCAATCGTCAGGTACCTTCTCTTCCTTCCACACCTTCTGCAATAGTGGTGTGAGCATGTCCGCTGTTGTCTCTGCATCTGTTCTCAGTGCTTCTGGCGGTATTCCATCTGGTCCTGCTGCTTTCCCGCATTTCAGTAGCTTTATGGCGTTCAGGACTTCCATTTTCGTTGGGGGATTAATGTTCACTTGTAGTTCAGCGGCTGCAGGTGGTATTTCTGGACGAAGTGCAGGTGGTGGTCGATTCAAGAGCTTCTTGAAGTGGTCGGCCCATCGTTTCCTCTGT
Source organism: Heterobilharzia americana (assembly GCA_944470555.2). Taxonomy (NCBI): domain Eukaryota; kingdom Metazoa; phylum Platyhelminthes; class Trematoda; order Strigeidida; family Schistosomatidae; genus Heterobilharzia; species Heterobilharzia americana. Next base: position 75,023,956 of record OX104130.1, on the reverse strand, counting down.
TTCTCTTCTTTTGTAATTAAATTTCCTTCTTCATCTTTTATTGGTTTCATCTGTGTTGGTCTCTTCCCTGATAGCAACCTGGTTATTTGATACAATGTCGTCAGGTCTCTCTTACCTGCAGCCTGTTCTGCTTCACTTGCCAGTGTTTCGTAGAAGTGTCTTTTGTCTTTGCGTGCACTCTTCTTCACTTCTTTGTCCAGTTCAGTGTTTTATACATTGTGCTCAGTTCCTCTTGTCGTTGAGCATCCTTGCACTGGTTTATCTTCTGCTTCACCATCCTCCTCTCCTCTATCAGCTTCCAGGTATCCGTCGAGATCCATTCCTTGTCTTCTTTCTTCTTCCTTCCTAATACTGTTGTGCAGGTTTCTTTCCACATAGCTTTCAAAGACTTCCAGTGTTCTTCCACACAGGTTTCTTCAGGGATGTTGCTCGATGTCTCCCATTTTGTCTTGATGGCTGCCTTGAAGATCTCCTTTGTAGTTTCATCCTTCAGTTTCCGAGTGTTGTACTTGAGTTGAGGTCTATCACCAGCTTCCTTGAAGGCTTTTAACTTGATTTGGAAGGTTCCTTGCACTAGATAGTGGTCTGAACCTACATCTGCTCCTCTTCTTGACCTTGTGTTAAGTAGACTGCGTCTCCATTTTCTTGAGATTGAGATAAAGTCGATTTGATTTTTAGTGTGTCCATCTGGTGAAATCCATGTCGCTTTGTGGATATCTTTGTGCCTGAACACACTGCCTCCAATCACCAAATCGTTGAATGCGCAGAATTCTGCAAACAATTCTCCATTCTCATTCATTTCACCTAGCGCCTCTCGACCCATGGTTAGTTCTCTTCCCGTGTTGTCCCCTCCCAGTTTGGCATTCATGTCGCCCATTAGAATTTTGATATCGCCAACTGACGTCTTGTCCAGTGTTGATTGAAGTTGTCTGTAGAAATCCTCCTTTTTCTCTTGCTCTGCATTATTTGTAGGTGCATAACATTGTATGATTGTGACCTTTCTTCCTTTTGAGTTGAATCTTGCTGTCATGATCCTGGAGGAGATTGGTTCCCACTGCATGAGAGCCTTCGATGCTCTTGAGGACATCATGATAGCCACTCCCTCAGTGTGCTCGTGGTTGGCGTCTGGGTGACCGGAGTAGATTATTGATTCTCCAGTTGACAGTTTGGAGAGTCCACTCCCATTCCATCTGCTTTCGCAAATCCCAAGCACTTCGATGTTATACCTTCTCATCTCCTTTGCAATCTGGGCTGCCTTACTGGGTTCAAACATCGTGCGGACATTCCATGTCCCCACGTTTACTTTCGCTTTCATCGAGAGAAGACACATCGGCCAATTGGCTTCCCGAAGGCTTTCACCAACTGGCGTCATTTCGCCTCTCCGATTCCAGCGGGGAATAAGTTTGTTTTCATTTTTTATATTTTGTTTGTGCTTTGAAGTTTCTTTAGCGGTTAGATTTGTTTTACGGGGTAGGGTTGCTAGCCCTATGCCCAACCTTCCCTTTTTACCCGGGCTTAGGACCGACTAGTAACTAGTAAACTAGTTAACCAGGCGAGGTTATTTTGTCTTCTACGTTTGTGAAAATAACTCAGCATAATAGTTGTTTAGTTTTCTCTGAGATAGATAGAGAAGTAAGTACTGCCAAAATCGTTTAGCCTGTTAATAAAACGTCCGTGTAAAGACATCAACGTTAGAAGAAAACCAAAGAACTATCGTTTGGTGAATCTTCTCTACTATCTTAATAGCACAACATGTAAATGTAGTGAATGGTACTTTCCTGTGTAGGTGATGTCATTTGAGAAATTTTCGAGGTTAACTGTCAAGTCTACCCTTTAACGGTTGTACCACAGCATTCAAAAAGTGACTGATAGAAATTTGTCTGTCAAACTGTTTATTTTCCTAATAACTCAGTCATTCACGACTGATAAACTATGTATTCAATAGTGCATATACTATAAACATTCAACATTGAAAGATTTCATCAAAAATAAATTGAATTATTTTCGTATTCTATAAGCTCTATTTTAATCCCTCCTTTTTTAAGATCTAGGGACCCCGGACTAGAGAACATTTTTCAAGATATACTTACTGAATTGCATTCTGCCTTATTATTGACTGATCATTTGACGATAAAGTCTGTAAATCCTATCAGTCAACCGCGTACCGACTGTAAAAATTTAAAGCTCAACGAAATTCATCAAGGTAATCCAGACGAAGTAGATGAAGCATCCGATCAGTTGACAGGACCTATTTTTATTAGAATGCTACTTATTTCCATGCTTACTTACGAATATACAAGTCAGTTAAAATCACAACCAGGTCTTAAGGAATCAGACGCAGGAGAACTGGAAGAAGTCTCAAATATACCAGACCATCCTGATAAAATTGACGATATTGTGGTTTCAAGCAGTTCAGCAACTAATGAAGTTATAAAAACCAACCAGGTATGTAAAACGTTTGTTGATTTTTCATCGATTTCCAATCCAATTTTCATTAGGAGTAAATATGACTGTATACTTATCTCCTCTCTCTCTTTCTCTGTGATGCCATGCTTTGCGTTTATCAACTGTGATTCATTTAATCGTTAAAGTCTTATGAAAAACAGTAGTAACCTTTTATGATCATACTCTAGTCCAAACCGATATGCAGGTGAAGAAACAAACACTGATGATTTCAGTTGCGATCCATTAATTTAGCTATTCCATACAGTCAACAACTAGGTGACATGTCTGTACCCGCTTCTGTCAGATGTATTGTCTTCGAAAGGCAGGATTTATTTCTAAACGAAGTGCAATAAAGTGGCTTGGCGTGTAAAGCTTTAAAGCAGCAACATGTAAGTGTGTAAATGTTTACTAACTTGGAAATCTTGCTATAAGTTCAGTGTTTACATATTCACTAATCCTTTACATAAAGTAAGCCTGAAAACAAAAAAAAGATGTTGTTTTGATGTCAAGGCATTTCAAGTAGTTTGTGCAGTATACTGACCTTTTTTTCTGTCATCTTCAATAAGTCCTACGCTTTATAGTCTTATGAAAGCATTTAGGCATCTAAAACACGGTAGTGTTTTAAATATTTTCAATGGTATGCATCTTATATTTATTTATATGGTAGACGGCCCACAGTATTACTTCTAACTTCCAACCTTTTTTTTAAATATATCTTTCAGGTTGTCCCTCCCACTAACTCTTCATCTTTAGTAACTGATAAATATGATTCATTATCAACTTCTATCTTACCGGATATTTATGGACCGTTATCTTTTACTCTGTCTATCGGAGAAGTTTTTGTAACACATGTTTGTAGGCAAATCTATCATCATCTGGGTCAATACATGGAAGGACCTAAAAATAAGTCAACAAAGTCAGACGCAAATGTCAATTCTGACTTCGCTGCATCCTCTAAACCTTCAGATAAGCAGAATTGTCAACATGTTATAACGGATAAATTACCATCTGATAATGTTTCATCAACTGGAATACTGTCGGAGATTGCAGCGGGTATGTTAACTTTGTAGTTGATAAACAACTCCTTGATTGATTAATGCTTTGTACGGTAATACATATAGTACTACAAAACTAAAAGTTAATTTCAGTTTCTCAGTACACTACAAATGAAAAGAAATATATGAATGTCAATGTATTCCTTTCTATACCAAGTGCTTAAATCCTAAAATCACACTTCCACTAGTGCATTTATGTGTATTGGAGAGCTTCCAGTAACTCTTATAGATCCATAATTCTATTATCTTCAACATAAATACAAGTGCTTTATGGCTAACATTTGATAGAAACCTGCTATAGTAAGTTGTATTATGCAACTGATTTGGATTATTTGACTAAAATCATCTACCGGACAACTGAGGAACTCAAGATTACTGCATTCAGGTCTCAGTTCACTCTATGGACTTGGGTTCAAATGGTACTCTTTATATCAGGTTTATTACCTTATAAAACAATGGGTTATTGGCTTGTGCACCTACAATATACCATATTTAGCTCATATTCCGTGTGACAAAGCATTAGAAATGAACTAACTAGTCAACTTTTGTTTTTGAAAGCAAACTTAATAAAGAGTATACAACTTCCTGTTATTTATGTATTATGAATCTTATTTCTAATCTGATTTATTGTTTACGTTAACTTTGGATTTTCAAGGAGGTTGTAGATAGAGTAAATATTCTTATCTTTTATGTATGCGATTTCTACTTATTTCATTCTGATACGTATACACATACACTGTTTCTGTCCAATTGGTGCTATATGATATGCTGAAAATTGTGCGAAGTATTCCCAAAATATCTTTTAGAACAAAGCCATTATTATTATTGTTACTGGAAACCGACCCAGTGGCTGAGTCGTTAACGCGTTCTCCGTGAAACCTGAAGGTTCTGAGTTCGATCACTAACCAGGTCATGGGTGCGTACTGCTGAGGAGTCCCATACTAGGACGAAACAGCTGTCCAGTGCTCCCAGGTTTTCAGTGCTTCCCCAACTGATGTCAGTCCATGATGAATACTACTTCTAAATTAAAAATCCCCATTCATCTGAAAAATACATTATTATTATTATTAAATCCCCATAAATTATGATTTTCATTGTAGCTGGACTCTCTGATTTATTCATCTAGGCTTATATACTTTAATATGCACAGGGTAGAATCTTACTTAACACAGTAATACCTTTCTCCACTGTGTACCCAAAATCGTGACACCCTTTTTATGTTAATGAATTGTGACTTTGCTAAACTGTTATTTTTTCCTATTGACTCAAGTCTCTCTAAATATGGTATAATTTACTTTTCAAATTAGATACTGGCAGTCCTGAAGGTGATCAAGAGGATTCAAATGATGTTCAATGTACGGGAGTAAACTCACATGAAAGCCTACATTACAGTACAGACAATGATGAGGATGATGAAGACCAGATAAGATCAAGATTCTGTCGATGCTCTTCAGATGATGATTCAGAACATGAATTCCTACAACGAGTATCTGATGATGATGATGATGATGATGACGATGATGATGATGATGATAATGAGTCTGATACAGATTTTTGGGGTTCCGATGACTCTAGTTTATTACATTCACAAGTAAGTACAATTGTTACGATTCATTTGTTTTTGTTTTAAACTAATGTAGAAGTATTATCAAGTCTGATAACCCATGATTACTTCATGACAGTATTCCTCGCAAATCGATAATAATCGTCCAGAAAAGTCAAATCACGTAATACTGTATAGTTGTGTTTCGTATAATTATTCAAGGATACATTAGTAGTATTGGATAAATCCACACATCTGACTTAAGTCATTTGGTTATCGTTTTCAAACCGCGTTCCTTCTTGATTTCGACAACAAGGTGGTATCATCTTCAAGTTTTCTGCTGTGTAGCTCATACCCTTCATATAGTGACTTGATACGGTAAATAGGAATCACTCATATTTCAAAGTATTTTCTATCATACATTGAAAGTAACCAGAGAATTATTAAAAACCGTGAAGCACTGGACAATTGTTTCATCCTAGTTAAAAAAACCCTCATCAGTTGTGCATACATGACGCTATTTGGAACTGGGTTCATTTCCCCTTGGGGGATAGTTGATGAAATCGATATGACTGCAATGTGCTCAAAACTCAAAGACACCATGGATGATAGAATGCTGCTACTCGTTGAAATAATTTCCAATATCTCAAAAGTTAAAGTGTCCTGAAGGAAATCCTTATGATCCTTTTAAAGGTTATTAGTGCATATGACTGAAAAGTATTTGGTAACTCTGAATGGTTGTTATCACTCCTGAAATTAGTCTAAAATAAAGTGTTGGGAAATATAACTTCTTGTACAACGGGTCGAACAATTCGATCCAACAAAACAACGGAGAATAACAAGTATGTCAATAAGTAGTAATATTTATTAATAAGAAAAATTTACCTTGCTCTAACCATATTTCACTTATTGTTGGTTCGAAAATTGATAATGTTGAGTGAAGCTGTAGCTTACTAATCTGAGCACTTGATTTTCAAACAGCTGGATACGGATTCTAACTCAACTCCTATGATTTTGAAAATGGTGTCCTTCTAGACAGCATCTTCAGCACTAACTTCAGCTCAGAGAACACAATACAACGAAGGTTAACCCAACTCCACCAGTAGAAATCTAAGCGGCCATCATACAATAGGTATGGCTCATTGCTTACTGCATGAATGGATTTTGATTTCTTTTGATGATATTGAATGCATCATCCGTTAAAACAAGGTTTATAAACGATTGGGCTCATTGCTACACAGTTTCACCTGTCTGTCATGTTTGTTTTTTGTAATGTAATAAAAAGAAATCTTATAAGTTATTGAGATAATATTGAGTGATTCAATGAAGCCACTTCTCTTGAAACCAGTTTGTTATGTAGAAAGGATTAGTTGCTAACTCATTAGTAATAACAATAATAACTTCCTGGACACTCTTATTCTAATAAAATCGGTGTTATAATGTTTTATCTTGTAAATATGATAATAGCGTAACCGTAAATGTAGAAGACTTATTACTTTCGTATTTATCTGGTAACTTTTAAAGATTTATATCATCCTATATGAATAACATTTTATTTCAATCATCAAACATATTCGTTATATGTTTATTTTCAGGATGAAATCAACTCTACAGATACTCCTTCCGATGATGATATAGACGTCTTCTCTGATGATCGTTTGAGACGTGCTTCCAAGCTTAATCACTTTGAAACTCATAGAAAAACAAAACAAATTAAATCTGATAATGCATCATCGAAACGTCTATCAAAATCCAAGGATCCTAATAATAAATTGGGTTGTATATCTGAGGAAGAAATTGGAGATGAAGGCAAATTAGAGAAGAACGAAGGTGAGCTGTAGATTTTACTAAATAACTCTACTCAAATTCCGTGACACTATTAAAATGTCTTACATGTCAGCCAGCCAGGCTTAGATTAGTCGATACAACTTTAAGTTTCGATTAGGAAATGTGAATAGGGATGAGAAATGATACTGTAATTATGATGATTTCTGATTCTTTCAGTATGCGCTACAATTCATCGTGTGTTTATGCTAGTGATACACTTAGAATACCCGATTCATCTAACACTGAAACAGACGACATGCATATACTTTGAGCTACCAAAAATTTTACACTTAATATATTTATTTCATCAGATTCTTACCTTTCAATTTGTTCAAATCTCTTAATTATGTTTTTTTTAAACCCGTCACATACACATTGAAAACATACTTTTAAAATGGTTTCAAATTACCTTCTCTCCAGGTTAACAACAAAACAAAGATTAAACATTACACCCGTAAGAGATGGGCTTATAAACTCACAGAAATACAGTACATTACTATTCCGTGTAGTCTTTTGTACTGGCCAAATGAATTATCACCAGCAAAAAGTACTACTATTCATTAATCAGCCCAATCCAGACGTTAATTGTAATCTCGAGTGCCTGTTTCACATTATTATTATTATTATTAACATTACAAAAATGCAATGATTATTTCGCTTAAGGATATTGTAAGAGGAGTGAACTTGGTGAACTATTACATGTTGAAGATCATATACTTTATCACATATATTGTTTGGAATAAACCTGCTATTATTATTATCACCATTATCATTACTATTATTACTGTCATCAATATTATGATCCTTACTACTATGATTGTTACTACCATTATCATTTTTATTATTGTCACTCACTTCCACACAAACGAACTGTCTATCCGTAGCTTGTTATTGTTATTATTATCATCATTATTACTGCTATTTTTATTTTTACCATTATCACTATTGCTATTATCACCATTATTATTATTATCACTATTATTGTTACTATCGTTGCTATTATTAGGATTATTATTATTATTATTGCTATTCACTTCCTCACAAAATGTGAAGTATTTGTCCATAACTTGTAGAAAGTACTTGTGATGACAAAAATAATCAAATAATCTGTAATATATGTAAGGGGAATTTGAGAGTGGTACTGTATCCGACTAAGAATAAGGTAGATACTCTAATAAACTGACTGAATAGAGGTAAGTAATGCTAAATGACAAGAAAAAATGAGATAAGTACAAATCGATGTAAAACAAACTGAGTGTATCACATCCGCAAGAAGATATAATAATAATAATAATAATAATAATAATAATAATAATGATAATAATAATAGCAGGTTTATTCCAAACAATACATGTGATACAGTATATGATCTTCAACATGTAATAGTTCACCAAGTTCACTCCTCTTACAATATCCTTAAGCGAAATAATCATTGCATTTTTATAATGTTAATAATAATAATGTGAAACAGGCACTCCGGATTACATTAACGTCTGGATTGGGCTGATTAATGAATAGTAATTCAAGCGTACTTTTTGCTGGTGATAATTCATTTGGCCAGTACAAAAGACTACACGGAATAGTAATGTACTGTATTTCTGTGAGTTTATAAGCCCATCTCTTACGGGTGTAATGTTTAATCTTTGTTTTGTTGTTAACCTGGAGAGAAGGTAATTTGAAACCATTTTAAAAGTATGTTTTCAATGTGTATGTGACGGGTTTAAAAACATAATTAAGAGATTTGAACAAATTGAAAGGTAAGAATCTGATGAAATAAATATATTAAGTGTAAAATTTTTGGTAGCTCAAAGTTTATGTAGGCCCCCTGTAATGAATGACATACTCCATTCAGCAAACCTGGTGCTCAAAATCTCGAATGTTTTTCCTTTGTGAAATAGTTGACAAATGTTTTCACCCTACATAATAATACATCATATGAAAGCTTGAGGGTTTCAATGATTAACTTAATTGAATTTATAGGTGTAGGGTCAGTACGAAATGTATAAACTGTATTTAATTTTCCCCACTGACTCCCAGATCATCATAACCTGTGTACTGTCCAGGGAAATAGCTCATCAAGAACTAGAGAGCATCATTACACATACGTTGACGTTCATGTACAGCATCTTTTGCATTGTGTATTCTCTCACACAACTTTGTCTACTTTGCTATCATTCTTTTTCTATTCACCTATTCTTTGTGCACTTCTGTAGAGTGTTGCAACCTACACCGATGCACTTGTATGCGAGGTTCTACGTTAATTTTGTTTGTCTGTCTGTGTTATGCATCCAGTTATTACAATTTGCCTGATAAGGAGTAAAACTCATACTAAGACATCTGTTTGGATTTCTGACAAAGATCAAACATTTATATTGCTATTATTTTTTTCCCTTGGGTTCCTAGTGTGGAACATAGCGCTTCAGTAGCACGCCTCCGTTGCACTCTGTTCTCTGCAGTCTTTTCAACCTGGCGCCAAGACTGCCCACAAGCTTTCATTTCTTCTTCACATGGTCTCCTCCATGTCACCTTCAGCTTGAACGCCCAACTCATCGTTTCCCCTTTGGATTCCGCTCGGTGGCCTGGCGCATGATGCCCCAGTCAACCTTCTCAGTGTATGCCCATTCCAATCCATCTCCACTTTCTTCTGCATATTTGTCGGTTGATTCGTTGCCTGGCCAGAGTTCCTTGTTGCTTATTCTTTCTGGCCATCTGATCTTCAGTATCGAGAGAGCGTAGGCAGCTGTTGATGTATATCTGTAGATTTTTGGAAATGCTTTTCCTGACACGCCAAGTCTCTGAACCATATAGAAGCACTGACTTGATGTTGGTGTTGAAAATCCGGATCATGTCCATGCTTTATGCTGATTGGAGTATATCTCCACACTGATTTCAGATTAACGAAAGCCTGTCTTGACTTTCAGATCCTGCTTTTGACATCCTCGTCTGTGCCTATGCCGCCTGTAGTTCAAACGATGCTGCCTTGCCTGGGTAGGTGAATGACTACTTCCTTTAGGTTTCTCCCGGTAGTGGTGATTGATGCCTCTTGTTGATACTGTTGTTGTTTGAGTATCTCCATAACCTCCGTCTTTTCTACATTCACTTGAAGTCCCATTTTCGCTGCCTCACCTCTTCTGTCAACTTGTTAGTTTTCGCCTGTAGATCTTCGAGTTTGTGCGTCATTAAATATAAATCATGGGCGAAATCCAAATCTCCTAGGGTGTTCTCATCAGTCAAACAGCGTATGCCCATTTTCTCACTACTCATGGTTTGCTGCATGATCCAGTCCAGTCCTGTCTACCGCAGTCAGGAAGATCTTGGGTGATAGTGGGTGGCAACCTTATCTTACTACTTCCCGTCTTCACTTCAAAGGCGTCACTGAGCTTTCCATTTTGGACGACTTGGCATGTGGCCTTTTCATATAGCTGTTGAATGAGGTTGATAAAGGTTTGCTACACTAAAACCGTAGTGTAGAAGCAGCTGCCTGCCGAATTACTTTTCGGTCGACGCTGTCAAAGGTTTTTCAAAGTCGATAAAGTTGAGGTTGAGTTGAGTTGACTACCATTCTATACTCTGTTCTACGACGACGCGTAGCGTTGTAATTTGATCCGCACATAATTTGTTCTTCTTGAAGCCAGCCAGCCTGTTCTCGTCATAACTTTGAATCCAGAGCATCTTTTAGTCTCTCCAGTATGATGCGGCGTAATATTTTGCCTGCTTCGGTGGACAGCAGCATGATTTCGCGCCAGTTCTTGCAAAGGCCTAGGTCTTCCTTCTTTGGAAGTTTGACAAGGTAACCCTTCTTCCAATCAATCGGCAGGTACCTTTCCTCCCTTCCAAACATTCTGTAATAGTGATGTGAGCATGTCCGCTGTTGTCTCTGAGTCTGTTTTCAGTGGCAAACGGCTTCAATATGCATTGCAGATATTCACTTCGGTGAGACATTATAGAGTTCTTAAACCTTTCCAGTTTCCCCCTCAGTTTACGAGAATCCGAATCATTTCTTTATGCTTTTGCTTTTTACTGAAGATGTTCAGTTATCGCTAAATGTCGATTATACTTAACATCTTTTTGAAACGAGTATTTAACGAGTTGTTTTTTATACGATTTATGTTGGAGTTAGTTTAGTTTCACTACAAGTTATATGAATGAACAAGTGGTTTTTCAATTTGTTACATTTTTCAATGTTTTTACACTATCCATAGAGTTTAAACCGCGAGTGTTTATCACTTCATATCAATCTTGATAACCATTCTCATCTGCTTGTATGATTGGAATTGTAGAAGATAAGTTTTCTTTACTCATTACCTGTTTATCTTTTCCATTTATACATCATCCTAGAATTGGCTGAACATCCAGTTTCTAAAGATACTGAACAACCAACATATCATGAGTAAGTAGTATTTTTTTCTTCTTCATCCTACTACTTTAAGAGATCTCATGTATACAAATTATTTCTGTTGCCTAGTAGTGTCGCAGTGTAAAACCCGTATTCTGTCGATTGAGCGTGCAATGTTACTACTTTGTTGAACGACTTAAAGGCTGGCTGATGTTGAGTGATATTGTAAGGTTAGTTATCAAAACTTTATGAAAAACTAAGTTTTGTGGTTTGAAATTAGACTGACACGTTCGATCTGGAATCGAACGATGGTGATAATCATTCTGTAAAGTCCCTTTGACTTTTTCGATGGCATCATTTAAAAAAAGAGGGAACTATTCAAGTGTGTCCAAGTAGAATTAGGTAGAAGAAAACTAAGGGTAACCAGGCCTAGACGTAGGACCGGTTTGCTGTTGGTCTGAAGCTTGCAGGGAGGTGTAAACCACCTGACTGAGGGTTTTCAAGACGATAGAAATCAATGTTTGGAGACTGTAAGTGATATGACTGAAAATCGACTGGACTAGTGCCGATGTATACACCTCCTATCACTTTTGAATTCTTAAACATTTTCATTAACCTTCATCTATTTATTCCCTAGCTTGTCATACACTTTTGTCTACCTTAATACCATTTCTATCCACTTGTTTCGGCATGCTACCTTAAAGTGTGGCAACTTAAACCGGCACACTTGTGTATCTGTTTCTTTATCTGAAGGAAATTACTTTACAAGCCAGGGGTTGTAAACGTAAACCAGTGTTAAATTTCCTAAGGAATAATCACATCAAGCCTTGAGATTCCTTGACGTTATCAATAATGTGTTAAGATTTTCTTCTGTCAAACATTTAATGATAAAATAAATGATAACAACAAACGGGTATGGATATTTACCTCTCAACAAACCAGAAGATAAGATGATGCATAATAAGCTAAGGAGAATAAGCGAACTTGGTCGACAAACTTCAATCACTGACGACCACTAAGAATAAGACAGGTGGGTTATATCAATTGCCCACTGGTGATGAATTCATGTGCTTAATCGAGTCTTAAAGTATATGAACGAACCATACAAATCGCGAGTTTAAGAAGTCAAACTACTAATCCCCTCTCAGTTTAAAAAAAACCTTCTAAATCGTGTGATTGAGAAGGATTAAAGTTTTGATAATTCTACTCTCAGTAATTGTGAAACAATAATTTTCCGCCACTGTACCTACATCCTTTACCTCAAAGTAATTGGTGATCCTTTTGAAACCCATAACAAATCATAACCGAAATTGCTTAATGGTTAAATTCTTGAGTATAAAGCTTTAATTGTACAGCACAATTTCCCCCATCTTGCTGATTAATTCTAACTACTGAACACCGAAATTCTAAGTATTCTGCAAAATTATTACTTAGATTGAACTTAGTGTTTCGACCCAGTTCATGACAGAATTCAGGGTCTTCTGGACTGGTTAAGCGGAAATCTGAGAAGTTTTGATTAGCATGCAGTTTGCACCTGTCAAATATATTAGATGATGCCTTATGAATGGTCTGTAACCCCTCGGAGTTTAATGATAGGGAGTGAAGTGGTAGGATATGTCGACCATCTTACTCACTTGGGATTTCCATCAGCCCGAATGGGCTGGCTGCTGACAAGATGTCAGCCCAGATATAGAAGATCCTATGGCGCCGATCTACTAAATATCCAACCATCTATCAAAGGACGAGTATACTGCGATGCAGTCCTTTCTGTCCTGTTATATAGCTATACGATATGGCCGTTAAAAGTATACGACAAGAAAGGATTACAAGGTTTTCATCATAGGTGTCCTGGTATCATTTCTCGCGTTTGTTGGAATCACCGTATGAGCAATGTTCAGGTCAAACAAGGGGTACTAGGGAAGATGGCAAAGTCGGTTGGTGAGGTTTTGAATCTCCATCGGCTGAGATGGCTTGGACGTGTACTGCGCATGCCGAGCCACCTCATTCCTCGATTTGCCGTGCTGTGAAAGTTGGATTAGGCTTGAAGACGGTTCAGAGTGGCGAGGCCAAGACCTGGCACCTGCTGATGAAATCTCACTGTTGATTTGAGCTGTGTGGGGAGATTTCGACTATCTGATTAGGGTTCTCGAGATGACAGGAATTAGTAGTTGAGGATTGTTAGTTGAAAATCGGTCATAATGGCGCAGATGTATTCACTCCATGGCGTCTTCTAAAGATTGAATAATCACACTAACCTTTATTTTTAGATTGTTTATTCTCTCATACTACTTCATTGATTTTGATATCACTATTTCGATCCACCGGTTCTTTGTATACCACTAGGAGGTGTGGGAACTTGAGACGATGCACTTGTTTACGAGGTTTTACGTTGTCTTTTTTAGTTAGTTAGTTGGTGATCATCTTCATACAATATGTACTGAGTAGGAAGACTAAAAAAAACACTGTGGCTATAAGTAATAAGGAAAGAGAAAAGATGATAGATGCAAATAATTGTTATCATTTAGGTGAGGCTTGCATTATTTTTTTCAAATTTTTCAATCATTAGACTTGTCTTGGATTAAGACACTTATTCAAAGTGTCTTTTAATGTTTCTCTGCACTTAATGTCTCTACATATCTCTTATTGTGCTTACTTGTCCAAAGACATTCAGTCAATGTCCTATTCAACCGTGAAATATAGTCGTTGTATTATGAACTCTTAATTTGTTTCAAACATTTGCCATACTTAAGTGTTCATATTCTAAGAGTGAGGAGCAAGTGTATTTCATCACATTTTATAGATTTTTTTTTTTATTATAAAGAAATACAGTTTTTACTTTTATTTTCTAGTTGTACTGTTGGTTCTATGGACAAGAATATCAACTATTCTCCAAAATATCATCAAGAAGCTATGACTGAGAGTATATCAAATCCTTGTGATACATTCAATAAAGAGTTATATGATCCAAATAAAGATATAATGACACGTATCAATCTATTCAATCGACTTTATTTACTATCAGCTGTTAAATTGTTTCTGGATTGGTTATCAAGTTCACAGTTTAAACAAATGAATATATCAACAGTACAAAATATGAATTCAATTTTAATTCCTGATGGTTGTATTAAATCACAGAGATTTAGTCGTGCTAGTAGTATTTGGCAAGCATCTGTAGAAAGATTTTTATCACAATTAATACCTTTGTTAAACAGTGTTTATCCATTATATGAAACAGTATCACATGAATTATTCTGCAACAAATTGATTAATGCTTCAAATGTATACAACAATAATCATTTCGATGAAAAAGAACGTATAAATACGGATTCTTGTCCACATTTCATTGATCCAAGTAAGTTTTCTTCTTAGCTATATCATTATATTTATGTTATGTATAACACAAAAAATGATTCTCAGATAAGAATAACTTTTTTAATTCATTTATTCTCTAAGTCAATTTTCTGTAATACTGAGATTTTTACTGAAAACAGTTTTAACGACACATCAAAGCTATATAGAAAACTCTTTTCAATGTTGATATATTTTAATGCATTTTCTTTGACTCAAAATAGAATATTGATGATGAAATAGCTTCTACAGTTCTCCGCCTACCTCAAAAAAAACACTTAATCAGTCATTTATTATTATGAGGAATGAGATTTTGTTCGAATGCGGTTACTAGTGAACAGTTGTACACCGTCATAGATGTGGTATAAATTCATGAGAATCTCATTGAAAGCAATATAATAATATGCAGTATGCATATTTCTAGGTATGCCAGGATGTGTTACATGTGTTCCTTAAAAAATTAATATAACTTAGCTGATGTTATTGGTAAATTACTTCTTAAATCTTTGATTGTATCACTGAGAAAATCTCACCACAGATTAGTATAAGGGTAAAACTTGGGCAGTGGTAGATGATAATTCTATTTTAGTCTGTTTATTAGAAATATCATACAGTGAGACAGTATCATTCACTGGATAACGTTTTGGACACAATTTATTGTCCATATTTATATCAGGTAACTGAAAAACTTTGAGATAGAGTTTACTTAATTCTAATCTTCTCTCCTTCTTTATAATGACGAAGGTAGTAGAATTTTCCATATATCTCGAAAAGGTGCAGAATCATTTCGATTGCATGTATTTGGTGTTGATTCGATAAACAAAGAAGTGGCTATCGTGGCTCGGTGGTGTAGTGGATAGCGCGCTGGCGTTTGAAGCGATCGCCCCAGAGTCCGAGTCCCGGGGGGATCAACACTCACTGGGAAGCAGGTACATCCAGCTGACGAGTCCCAAATAGGACGAAATGCGCATCCTAGATTTCACTGCTAGCCACTGCCCATCATTACTAAACATATTTAAAGATTCAGTTGGTTGTCAACCTATCTCTCCACCCAACTAAGTTAGTTTTCAACACTGTCACTCTATCCTACCCTGTGTGATTGTGTGTAATTGCGTGCAGAGCTATAGCCGAACTTTTCTCTAGATTTCTTATCATATTAGGATCCACTAATCTTCGTTTAGCTAAGTTGTTGTGCTCTGTCATTCTAATCGACTCTGACAAGTCGACTACTTTGACCAACGCATTTGACCTCGCAATTATTGCAGGGGATTTGGTAAACCAGATTATTTTGCTTTATTGCATCGATAGGATCTTTTAACCTACAGACCTAATTTCTAAGCGAGTTTGTTGGTTTAAATGCTACTCCAATCCCAGCCTTATTGAGAATTCTTCGTAATGGTGTCATCTTCATATGGTAACACACTGGAGGCTTTGAATTCTCTCTCATCACTGTCACCATTAGTACCTCCATTATCGCTATTAGTAGTTGAGTTACGATTAATAACACCTGCTCATATATTTATTTCCATTGCTTATAAATTTATTTATAAATTTCGTTGGGTAATTATTGAGACGTAAGGTATTCCCGATTTGTCTAATTTCTTTTTCACCCTACCACTTAGTCATTTAACTAAGCTTACTTTAACTGAGATAGGTTGACATGATTTGAAGTCTGAGTAACGATTTGAATGGGAAGGTTTCCTCTAGACACTAGTCTCTAGACTTCCGTCTTTTTGTCGATTGATCTTGTAATCCAATATTGCTACCTCACCTTCATCACTTTGTAAGTTACAAGTAAATTGGATTGCATTCACTACTGAATTTAATTATGCCAAAGACCTGTTGATGTGTTCCGATTTCAGTATTGTGAATGTATCATCTACATATCGGAAGCATATCTTTGGAGAAGGACCAAATGTTTTGAATTGCCATCCCTTCCCAACTATCCATAAATATGCCTGCTACGTCGCTGTGTAATATTTCTACATATGTCTGCTACATAATAAACACGCACTCACGAATCCAATGGAGTATTGCAAGTAACTTATCCATGCATGTAGAGTTGTAAATGATTTCAATTTATCGTTTTATCTGCTACTTCGGCTTGTTGTCGTTGTTGTTGTCAGTGCGAATGGTGTAATAAATATGACATCATTTGAACGGCAGTAACCACAATGCAATTCAGAATTAAATGGTCATTAGTAGTTTAGAAATTCTTGATACATTCTTGTTGTTTACCTTTAAACTGTCATCGAAAAGAGACTTTAGTGAATGAGAGAGAGAGAGGGGGGATTATTTACTGGCAACTCCGTCGTGATTCAGTATGGTAAAACAAGTGTATTTGTTAAGAATTTTTCAGGAGTTAATTTACCACAGCAATATTAAATATGCCAAGTTCGTGTGCCAAGCTTTCTGGATTGCTGTATCAGGCTTGACGCCTTTGTAATAAAGATAAGAAGTCATTAATGTTTTCATGATCATAGATTGATAGTTATGGAAATGATGCTCCTCCCCGACAACACTTCATTATTGATTTTCATACTTTTTCTTCTTTCTCCTTGAGTTTATGTAATATTGAGTGATGAAATTGTTTTGCACCAGATGAAATTTGAACTTAGATGTTATAATTTTTTTTAGTAGGAAACCCTTAACCTAGGTTGTGTGCTTATTAAAACTCATCAGGAAGGTGGGTTTGCGATAATGAGCTAAGTGGTTAATGTTCACTCGCTGATTTGAACCTACCCCACTTATCAAGACGCTTTTTCTAGCACCAGCATGAAAAATATGTCTAGGGTTTCCTAACGTCTAACACTTTAGTACGGTGTACCGTAATATCATGTCATTTAACTTAGTAGCTATACTGCAAACTTTGTCGATAGACGTCGATAAAGATTGAACACTAAGGACTGAACAGTTACATCGGCTACTCACTGGTAACCACTTTGTTTAGATTATCCATGTATTCATTTGAAAGCTCTTATACGGATGTCCTGTGGCATACGAGTCTGCTTTTGAGGTTTTCATATATGTGCTTATGTGCTACAATAACAGTTTCCTTTCGTAATCTCCACCTGCTTCTCAACCAAATGAAGCTCGAATGTAACTAAATATGAATGTTTTCATAAACTTTTTAACTGTAACCAACAGCTCTTAACGGTTATCTTTTGCTTACTGGAGATTAAAAAGTAAATTTTAAGTACAGTGAAGAGTTGTTTGGATGTTTAAGAGTGTTTTACTCCAATTTTCGGCTAAGCTCTAAGTTCCAAATCGGTCTTGAGATTCGTGAAAGTTCCAACAAAAACCTGGTGGGTCGGTCTCCTCGCCGAACTGGGAACATCGTAGCAACTCTTCCACACGAAAATGACCACTCTTGCCAGAATATTCTGATAATCCCCTCTTAAAACTAGTCAGTGTAATCCCATAACCCTCCTAACTATCAGGCTTCAACGCACCTACAATCCCCGGGCAATAGGATCGTTTGGCCGTACTTGCCTCCCCGTGGGCATACTTACGTGGAACGCTTTCTCACTGTTTCTGCACATTCTTGCAGAATAAAATGCAGTACACCTTCCCGAAAAGATGTTCCCTCAAGAGGCCTGTCCCATGAACTAATAATGCCGACCGATTCACAGCAGTAACTCATCAGGTTACTGATAAACACCCAAGGCTCCGGCAAACAACACCAAGCATCTCGGGGAGAATATCACCCACCTTCATAGACAGACAAAGTCAACGTAGAACCTCGCATACAAGTGCATCAGATCAAGTGGATGCATCTGCCCTACTGTGACGGGTTTTTAGCCGTCTCACCAAGAGTCCTCAAACCCTCATTCCTTTCGTATCCAGGACCTTAACCAGAACCTCTACATCTCCCCACACAACTCAGACCAACAATTAGGGACTTCATCGACTGGCGCCAGGTCTTGGTCTCGTCATCCTGAACCCTCTTCCCCTAAGTAATCCAACTCCCCCCAACATGGCATGTCGAGCAAGGTGATGGCTTGGCGTGCGCAGTCCATGTACATGCCATCTCAGTCGACTAAGTTTCACCTCATCAATCAACTTTCCTGTACCCTTCTCAGTACACTTCGCCTGACCTCAACATTGCTGATACGGTGATCCGAAGAAACACGAGAAATGATACCAGGACACCTGTTATCAAAACTTTGTAACCGCTTCATATCTTTTAACGGCCATGTCTCACAGCCATATAACATGACAGTATGGACTGCATCGCAGTATACTCGTTTTTTGATAGATGGTTGGATATCTCACCAATCGGCCCCAAGATGATGCAATTTGGAGAATGCTAGATAAGCTTTGTATATCCGGGCTGAGATTTTGTCAGCAACCAGCCTGTTCAGGTCGACAGAACTTCCCAAGTGAGTAAGGTGGTCAACACATTCCCCCACTTCACCCCCTATCATTAAACTTGGAGTTGTTGGAGACCAGTCCGAAGGCGTCATCTTACATTTGACAGGTGCCAGCGAAATGCATGGCTAACATATTCAGATTTCTGCTCAATGCTTTAACTAAATCCTGGATTCTGTCAGCTTTTTCAGCCAACAAGACGATATCGTCTGCATACTCCAAGTCATCCAGATGATCTCCAGGGAATAGGTCAATCCCGGTGAAGTCAGTCGTACATTGGGCGATGTCCATTAGTAAGTCTGTGACGAAATTAAATAGGAACGTTGACCACTTGCATCCCTACCGGATATCACTAGTTGTCGTCAATTTAGATGACAACTCCTCTTCACAACCCCTTATATGGCTGTGATTTCCAGAAGAGATCTTTGATTAGCGTTATATACTTAGTCGTTACTCCCTTCACATCCACAACACGTTACGGTCGACAGAGTCAAATCCTGCCTTCAGGTCAAAAAGGCGTCGACCACTAGCCAGCAGGTATGTCTATATTGCAGAACCTGTCGAAGGGTGAAGATTTGACCGAAATACCCTGGTTCAGATCTGAAACCTGCCTGGATTTCCCTAATTTACTCTTCAGTTAAGCGTCGGATGACTATGGACCCCAGGGTCTTGGACACAATATTAGTCAAACTAGTTTTTCTATGGTTGTCACCAGAAGATTTCTCCTCCTTATACACTGGGATGATCAGTGAGGTAGACCAGTAGACCAGTCTGACGGTACCATCTCTGATTCCTATACACTACCTAGTACCTCCATCACCTTTATTAGCGATTTCCTACATCCATCCTTGAAAACTTTGGGTGACAAACTATCAGGTCCTGCTTCTTTGCATCTTTTCAGATTCGATACAGCTTTCTTAACTTCAAGAACAGTTGGAGGGTCGATATTCACAACCCATTCAGGTTCAGGCTGGATGCTAGGCAACTGAAGCGTTACAGAAGGTCAGTTGAACTGTGCTTCAGAAAGTTCTTCTCAACATTCTAGCTGCCTATCCTGGGAGGTTATCAGGGTTCCATCCTTTTTGGTGATGGTTTCAACAAACATTGTCTTCTTCTTACCGGTACCCTTAGTAACCCTCAATAGTTGGCGAGTGTTACCCAACGCTGATGCCTTTTCCATCTTGCTCTCACCACCCACCACTGCTCGCGATCGACGCTGAGACTCTTGGTCAACTTACGTTTAAGTCTTTTTCGCTCTTCATCATGGTTAGAGCCATCTAGAATCAGTCTTCTTGCATTAATCAGTTCAGATGACGTCACGGAAATCCAATGACGTCTGCTAATCTTTGGGTGCAGGTTACCAACTGTCTTTGCTTTTGTTTCTACAGCAGACTTAATATCGCACCAAGTTTCCTTAGGATGAGCATTGCTGTCACGTTCAGACAAATGTTTAGCTAACTCTCCCCTGAATGGGTACTTAACGTTCTCATCTCCCAACCGAGCATAGAGAGGCTTCACTGCTGCCTGTTTCCCGAGACCAGCAAGCTGCAGACACACAAGCCCCGTACTAGCATACGATCGGAGTCTAAACGGGGTTCTAGGAAGGCATCAATCCTCCAACGATGGGTTATAGCAATGTGATTTATCTGTGTCCATCGCCAGTTTGAAGTCGGCGGACCCCATGTAAGATTGCGTCTCTGTGCCTGAAGTTAGTGCTGGTCAGAAATAAGTGATCATCGGAACACAGCTGCAACAAACGATCGTCGTTCTCGGTTCGTATGCATGCGATTCCGTAAATACGTTGACGTCACCTGCCATTATGATTAAATCTGAATATTTTGCTCTCTGTAGAAAAATTGACAGCTTCTCATAGAATTTATCCTTCGCACTATGTAAGCCACTGTCGGTGGGTGAGTAGGTAGAGGTTAGAAATTGGCTTCGGTTGGTCTCACGATCCTTCCTAGTTCTTATAGGTCAACCCAGTCGATCAGCACATAGTCAGCTGTCGACTGGTACACAGTTGAGAGGCGCACTTTCTGCTCTACAACTCAACTGTTGGATCTCCGGATACTCGTAAGGTGAATTTTGAAGATTCAGTAGTATGGCTAGGCGAGATCAATTTGATAACCACACTCGCGTCCTGTATGTGTTTCAGGGACACAGCACATATTTACAACTAGGGATTCCAGAGTTTTAGCGAACGATGCTCGCTGTCCAATTTGTCATAGAGTTCGGACGTTGAAAGCTCTTACATGAAATCAGTGGAGGGCGGCATCATAAGAGACTGGGAATGAGATTTCAACGGCTTTGATCATTGACAATGGTCGCAGAATGGAATTTTAGGTAAGTTGTAAGAGGCCTAATATTAGTATCAGGAGGTGAAGGGGATGGAGGAGATAAAGTTGAGGATAGGTTATGTTTGATTGGCTTTTGTTTACTGCTGGAAGCACGTGGGTGCTTTACATTTCCCGGCTGTCTACACCCTAGAAAGCCAGTTCTTCTTGAGTTATCTAAAGAGAAAGGATAGTGTGCGATCATAGAGCCCAAGAGACATTTCTTTGAGGCTTGTCATGCACGGCTTAATTGGATCTATCGGATCCTTAGGCCGACGAAGTGTGTGTGTGTGAGTGTGTAGGTTGGAATGCCATCCTAATTCCAGAGATATGAAAAACTTTACCACCAATAAAATCAAAGAATCTGAGATGAGAGGACTATGAAAAGTAGATGTTGAAAGCAGTGCGATTATAATGATGTGATTATGAGGAATAGTTTGTGCTCGAAATGTCATCTAGTAAATGATGCTGTATCACTGTGCTGTATATATCAAATAAACAAATGTAATGTGGAATTACATCCTACCACAGTGCCCCAGTTTTACACTTGTATTATTTTGAAACAACATGGTTTCCAAGAAACACACCATACAGTCATACAACTCAAGTCGGTATACCTTGTACTAAGCTGTGAGCTACACTTATCGTGTAAGGACTTATGGTTTGGTATTGCTTGGTTGCGTGGGGCTTGATCCCTAGACGCATCGCTTGAAAGTCAATTTTCTCAACAAATGAGCTACATCCTCATAAATACTGTACTTCATTACATACACAAAGTCTGCATAAGGACCATGTAACTTTTGCTGGTCAATGTACTACTAAAATGGACAAGTCATTTGTGTTTAGCGGTCATGCATAGGTCCAGTAAGACAGTCTGTGAGCCAAATAACGTACTGGTCAACAATTTTTAATAAACAGAAGCAGTAAGTTAGGATTTCGGTAATTCTAAGGGGCTAGCTGCATCAGTAGTATTATTATCTTGCACATCGTTGTTTGGTGCTAATTCACATGGTGAAGAGGAGTATCGAAGCTCACCTCTTTCCAAAAATGATGTAAGCATCCTAGCCAGGAGACCAAATTACTCGTTTGAGATTTTTTATCAGTCTGGGAATGTTCTATCATTTTTGGAACAAAGCGGTAATCTTCATTTGTGAGGAAGGTGTATGTGACGAATGCGGAAATCGTTTTAGAATGAACCTGTTACCAATGATATCTTAAATCTACTGACTATACGAAGCATGTGAGAAACTAACTGACTAGGAGTAAGGCCATTTATTTTCACTTCCTGTGTGCACTGACCGCGTAATCACCCTTCGCCAGTTGCTTGAAGATTATTATATGTTTTTTACATACCACCCATCGTTATATTCCTTGACATTTGATCTGCTTTTAATTTGTTGAATAGAGCTTGTTGGGTGTTGCAGTAGAGAAAAGTGTTATTGTAAGGTTTACTAACACCTTGAACTCCTACATACTTCAAGTAAAGTAAAGTAATGCAAATCTCAGTTCCCATTGTCACTGACTTAACCATCGTTTCAACTTCAGGAATATTCTAATGGTTGTGTAAATCTGTTTCCTGAAGAACTACTTTTCACCGTTTCTAAGGTGAAAAGTAGTTCTTCAGGATGATATCATGGTGATGATATCCTTTCACCGTAGAATAACATAAAAGTTGTTGAAGTTGAGCTTAGTCAGTTGACTATCAGTCACCATAAAATTATGAAATGTGCTGTCGAAATGTACAGTATTTTTTACAGATCACCAAGGACACTGACTATTGACCATGAACTTTTGTTGTTGTAGTAGTTGTGATCAAAAAGTTTGTATATTTGAACAGCTTTTTGTGGTTGTTACTCAAGGTATGAAAAATGAGATTATTGACTGTAATGGCTAGCAAACTGATCTTCTATGTTCAACGATTATGATTAAATTTGATAGGAAACCTGAGTTATGACACTATTCGAGGCTATAAAAAGTCTATGAGCCAATAGCTTCCTGAGATATTAATGATGGAGGGTGGCTAACAGTAGAATCCAGGACATGCGTTTCGTCCCATTTTTAACTCGTCAGCTGGATGTACCTGCCTCCCACTAAACAATATTGTTCCCGCGAAGATTCAAACTCAGAGTCGAGCGCTTCAAGCTCCAGAGGGTTATCCACCAGGCCACTGAGTCACAATAGTCACTCGTTGTGCAACGGGTATATTTTGTAAGACGTTGCCCCCTCTTTGATTTGATCGAGTTGATCGGTTTCTACTGGCATAAAGGCTTCTAGGCGGATGCCTCAATATTGCCTATAATTTTCAGTCTTGAAACACACCGCCGGTGGTCTGCTTGAACCCTTGACCTGCCGAATGTATGTATTAAATATTTATAGAGAAGAGATAATTCAGCGAAGAAAATTTTCTTTTTCGACGATATCATATCATAAACATAACAGTCCATTATAAAACAATAGGGTATAATTACATTACTAACCAAGTTCTACGGAAAACCGAATCAAGAATGCAAAGTAGTTGCGTAATAATCTAAGACAGTAGAAATATAGAGGAAGGCAAGGAGTTTGACAAGGTGAAAATTGTTCGTAGATACGAAACGCAAATATTGAGTGTCGACTTGAAAGATAGGCGTAAAGAAGGTGAAGAAGGAGACAAGGGTCATAATGAAGGTGATAATGATAAACTAATTAATTATAATGAGATCGAAAAAAATGAAAGTTTTAAGACCATGGTAAGATGAGAGATTGAACATACTTGTTTTGCACGCAGAGATCAGGCTTGAATTGATGAATTGCCAGTGTCTCCACTATGCACAACTGTAAAAGACGTACTCCTTTTGAACAATTCCATCTGACACGATAAATGGCATTGAAGGAGGATTCTGGTCTAGCTTTATGTCCAGAGTTGACTAAATGTTCAAGAATTGAACTGTTAATTGATTTACATTCTCCCCTCGACAACCATGCAGGGATAGTGCTCCGAGATACGTTTGGAAAGTGTGCACTTTGCGCGGCCTATATAACTAATTAATGATTAAATATTAATTAAACTCCTTTCAATTTCTTTCGATCATTTAATTATATCCTCTGAACGTGTCATATACTCTTGCACTTTTTTAAAATGTTTCAAGTTACCGTTTCTCGAGTTAATAATAAAACTAAGGAGAAAGTATCACAATATATGGAAGTAGACTTCTCAGTGCATGAAACTCTATTATATTCCAGATTCTTGTACTGGCTGAATGAATTGCCACCACCAAACTTACGCTTATGTTTCTGTTGATTCTTCATTATGGACTGAACCCTAATCCTAAACTAGCTGACTGTTTCACATTATTGTCTTGAATACTATCATTATTAACATTATTCAATTCGTCTGAAGATATTGTTTTGTAAATGGCTTTGTTGAAAGAATTCTATGCTGTATTATACATATTATTTGGAATAAAACGATTATCAATAATATTTTTTTTCTCTTAATTTTCTATTCAAGATACCAATGTTGAAAGTAATTCTAGCATTATGGATAACTTGTCCATTGGTGGTTCTCAAGCAGTACTAAAATTGATTTCACATCAAGTAGTTGACTTGAATCAATTTTCGTCTAATACACCAGATGAATTAGAACAAGCTGCTGATGACGACAATAATAATCATAATAATAATAATAATACGAAAGAGAAGAAGAATAGAAAGGGAGAGTTCCACATTTATCCCTTACCAGAGGATTGGCTACTACTTGGTTTACCATCAATGAGTTCTATTCATGATCAAATTGATTTTCGCAATGCATACAGATCCTCGTATACTGACGTGGATGAGGTAAGCCTACCTTGTAACTCATCATTGTAGTGTTTTGTTTTCCTTCTAACTTGAATAACAGATGTGAACCAGTGAAATAGGTATTTATTTCGCAGTCATACTTAGCTGCAGGTCCAAACGTGCTTTGTTTACTTTGTTCTAGAGAAGCAGTTAGTGTATGGTTGACCTACTTGTAAAAATTGCGATTATTAGTCGGCCAAACTGGTCTTCACTTATTCACTGGATTGTTTTTTTTTTCTTCATTAGAATGAATCTAATAAAATAGTAATCGTAGTAATTGTATGTATTTTCATATATTGTATTGCTTTCTTCAGAAGCCTAGATCATTTAACTACAACTCCAGTTTAGCAAAATACTTACTGGCTCATTGGTTTAAGAACTGAACTTTCGACCAGGATACTCAAGGTTTTACACTGATTCCACCTACTTGGATCTCATCAGTGGGATAGCATTTCAACTCCTCTATCCCACTGGTTAGATCGAAGTATATATTTAAGCTTCTTGTGGAGATGTGACTCATTCATCAAGATAATTAACTTTCAACCAGTAGTACATTACGAAACCGAATTCACCTACCACGGTCTGAGCAGCCAGATTATATCACCATATTTTGTGCAATAGGTGAGGATGTTTGCTTACTATATGAAAGTGCAAATGGTTGCTGAGTCTAACTACACTTTTTTTCGATCTAAGCTCGCTTACATTAAGTGTAGTTCATAGCATTCTGCTCAAATTTGTGCCGGATAAACCGATTTACATAAATCCTACCGATGAAACCATCTGTTCTGCTCATGCTGACAAGTCTCAACGTCCATATTTGTTTATCACTTACTGAAGTTTTTATTTTCTAGTAATATTTTATACATTTTTTTTGTTAAGGCGGAGTGTGGGTGGGGTTGAATAATCCAATAAATCTGTGATCACGATTTTCCGAAAGTTAGTGTCATTGATTATGAGATTTATTTTGTTGATTCATTGTGTAATTTTCTTATAATCCTAAATCTTCGTTTCTATTATTTACGAATTAACTTTATTTACTCTTTCTGTATTCCCTAGACTATATTACGCTGTATCTCGCTTACATTTCATGGGCGTAATTTGACCGTAAACAGCCCTAAACTAGGCTTGGATTTTACGTTCGATGCTTCTACAACAAACAATCATCGACCTTTCAAGTGTGATATTTCACTATCTAATCCATATGGTCCTTTATATTCTCATCATTCCAACTGGTCACATTCAAATCGTCGCCGACGTCGTGGTCGTCGATACCAACGATTTTATCCTATTTACGGAAGAGGTGATCGCTACAGTTCTTCCAGTCCTAATACTAGTTATCAACATCGCAGAAATGATAATCGCAGTTCATACATACCTCGTAGAGGCCAATCTCATCGGGATCATCCTAGATACTCAAGTTCTATCAGAGGATATAAGTCATATTCTGATTCATATCGTAATAGTCATTCACAACAAGGTGATAGACGTCGCAATATTTGGGATCCAACAGAATCTGCTGATTGTCTAAAGGTTGCTTCTAAGTCTGATGTTCGTGACTCTACCTGCAGAAGTAATACACAAAAATCAGATTTATCACCTATCAAAAGTGATAAAGTCTTCAGTGAAGACCAAGTGAGTAAATTATCATCTACTTTCGTTCAATTACTTCACATTAATTAAGGTGGTTCAGTTGTAAACTTCAGTTTTTCATTTTCTATCCTTTTCACAATCCTTACAATAAACATGTGTGTGTGTGTGTGTGTGTATGTGTAAAACGATTATTCCCCTCAGTATGGTGTTTGTTTAAAAATGCGTTGACAGATTTTAAAGTAATAACCTTGAACATTAGTTACTGACAGAGGGTGTGTGGGTTTTACCAAAGTGGTCAAGAGTTGGTTTGACATTGAACTTCAAAACAACTGAATTCTTTCCAATGCAGACCATAATTTAACTTTCAAACAATGAGTCCTAGGTTCCAATCTTGCTCCACCGAATTCGACCTGGGTAACCAAGTAGTGTAGTGTCATAAGCCTTCATACAGCAATTGTGGTTCATAGACTAGGGTGTAACTACCTATTCCGAACTAAGAGTTTCATGTAAATTATTCTTGTGCTAGATATGAAGTGTCCTGCGTTGTTACATGAAATAGCTTTTGTCCAGTTCAGTACAAGCGAGCGTCACTTAGGTGCTTATTCAGTAGCATTCAATGAATATCCACAACGTTTTGGGGACAGATCCTTAGGAAGTCCAAACCACTTTTATTTGTTTATAAATAATTTGTTGCCACAGTAAACTTTCTTGATAAATTCAACTATGAAAACCAAGTTCGATGTACTATTATTTTCGCTCTATTGATTTTCATTGTCATTCGGCCTTTATTCAGCCTTCCTACTTGACCACTATTCATTTTCTTATCCTTTATCTTCATGAATTTTCATATACATACATATGACAAGTGTATATGTGTAATCAGATAGTTCGAAATGTGTTGCGCAAATACCACTACACGGTTCAGACAATTTACGTCTTATTGTTTTGTCGAAAACTTTATTTACATTGATTGGTCACAGGAGAGTGACTAATTTCATATTGCCTAGTCCTATATGCTGACTGAATTCTATCCACCATCTTTGCAATATGGCCACCGAACAAGGAGGCTCAGCATTGCCATGCATATTGATAGATGTTACTTTTTCGGAGGTAATCAACAAGAAACCTTGAACCCCTAGGTTTACCTCCAACCAGCTAACAATATATATTGCTAATATCTATGTTATGCGCTAGTCGATTAAATAAACATGACTTATAGTTAGAATAAATCGTGAACACTGGTTTTTACTACGTTTCAATTGTATATGAGTATTAAGAGAAAATCCCGTTTAGTAAATGACTTCCTTCTATTCAACAATCTTTAAACTACTTACCTATTTTACTCATCAGTATATAAACGTAACTATTACAAGAAATATCCGATTGTCTATTAAGGGTCACGTGTACTGCACAGCAATTTGGTCTATTCTACTCTTTGGCTGTAAAATATCCCCACTGAACGTGGAAGACATGAGAAGACTTCGAGTGTTTGACCACCGTTACCCAACTTCATAGTATAGGCCGTATTCCGTGGTGTCACCACGTGAGCAACGCAGACGTCAGGTGCAGAGTTTTAGGGAGTAGAGGTAAATCAGTTGACGAGGTTATGAACCTTCATCAACTGAGATGGTTGAAACACGTGTTACGTATGCCTAGTCGCCAATCGCCTCGTCACACAATGTTGGCCAAAGTAGGTCCAGGCTGTAAGTAGGTCCGAGGTGGCCAGACTGAAACCTGCCACCAATGTATGAAGTCTTTGACTGTTGGTTCCAGTCATGTGGGGCGATGAAGATTAGCCGATTGGGGTCCATGGGACAAGAGGAACCAATGGTTGGAGACTAGGTGATGACTTGGCTCGGAACTGCTGTGAGTGGCCTAGATGTATACACACATTATCCTCATCTTAAGGACGCTGTACCGAATCTCACCAATTTCTCATTCTCCCTTTCTCTCTTTTCGTACTTAATATTTCTTTTGACTGAATTTTCTTTCCTTCATCTTGCACCTCACTGCCTTTTTACTTGCTGTACTGATATGAGATGAGGTGTGGTAGCTTGGACCGTTACGCAATAATGCCTGGTCCTATATTGATATTGATGATGATGATAATGATGAGTAGATGCAATAAATAATTATTAACATCCAAAATAAATCTGATTGTACCTGATGATAATCGATGGTTTTATATGTAGAAAAATGAGGATATGCGATGACTGTGTGTGTTTGATCATCGCTGTCTGCGTAAGGTCGCTTGTATCCGGTGGTAAGGAATTCCGAAGTACGACAGCGTGTGTTTAGGCATGATGGAGATCGTCATTCAATAAGTGAAGCCATCTTGAAAACACAGGGTTCAGTGACTTGGACATATGTCGCGCATATCGTCTTAACGGCTTCCATGCCGTTCATTGTTTGCAAAGCGGTAGGACTTGTTGAGAGGAGGGGGAAGATGGTCAGTGTATGACGTGTCACCTTAGAATGAAAGATAGTTTTATCGGGTTAGCATCCGTTGGTGCATCACGACTCCCTGGATGGGGGTCCGAGAGATCACGCAACTCAGTGGCTGGAAATGTGATCAGGTATACCTTAGAATTGAAACCGATGGCGGTCATGTTGTGACTTCCTTCTATCTATTCCTGCTAGTGAAAAGTATTGGATATTTCGTTTTGAATGTATCTTATTGGACTGCCCTTCTAATCATTCTATTCTTATTTTGTTTTATTTTGATCCACTGTCCTTCGCTTTATGTCTTTATAGTGTTGTCATATTATTTTGTGTAGCGCATTTCTTGGTGCCCTTTCTGGACTATGTTTGTGTTCTAATATTAATAATAATATATAGAAAGAGTTTTGCTTACTTATTGTACATCGATGTCACTTGAAAAACCATTGGCAATCAAGGAACAATGGGTGATTGTTTCTGAAAAAGACTTCTACATTAGTACTTCTATGTAGTACACATTTATGTCTTTATGCAAGACTGGTTGAGTCAAAGACAGTCAATTCTTGGTATCCAATGGTTCACATTTCTTGAATTCTATTCCATAAAATGCAAATTTTGTAGATATGAGGAAAAAAACTGTCATCTTAATCTTTCACTTCGCATACCGACAGTCAAAAATTGCAACTGATAATACACAGTGATATATGCATATCGTAATTTAAATTCAGTTAGCAAACATTGTACTTGGGTTCTTGCGTTGATACAAAATTTGTCTGTCTGTATTTCAGGATACTGTTTTGTTCACTTGGGTGTCAGTGTAACTGTGTAATCAAATGTTTTACTTTTCAACTTGTTTTCATCTTTGCGTGTTGCTAATATATCCTATTGAAAAGTGCCAGTGTAGGTCATCATTGGTCTGGGTAGGCTATGGGTCGTGTGTTGCTATCGAGGTTTGGTTACCTAGTTGGTATAATTAACTCTCACACAATAGATGTGTTGATTTCATGACATCCAAGCAGTGCTACAAAGAAAACTAAGGTCTTTTTTTGTGTTCTACTTTCAACAGCTATGTTTCACAACTGAAGGAAGGAACAAAGATGACTGCTGCCCAGTATACTGGTTTTTTTTAATATGTAGTTAGATATCTTGCCAGCACCTAATACAGCATAGGTTGGCAATTGTCAGACGAGTCGTTGATACGCAACAACAACAACTAGGCCATTCAAGCTGATGCTTATTGCGAAGTAGATGGGGGTGGTGAAGGCATTCTGCCACTTTACTGCCTACCCGTAAACTAGGAATTAATAGAAATCAGCCTTGAGGTATCATCTTGCGTTTTGACAGGTGTTATACTCGTGTTAAATGTACTCAAGGCGTATGAAAGATTGTATCTTGTCATCTTCGCCCAATAAGACAATGTCATCTGGGTACTCCAAGTCGACTAGATGCCTTCTAAGCAGTAAGTTAATCATTTCGCCTACGAAACTCAGTCAGTATATACGTGATTAATCAAAGTTACAGTTGGAAGTAGATAGTAAACATCATGTGGTTCAAACAGCTATCACTGAATGATTCTAAACGCTACCCTGACAACTACTAAAGTAACCAATTAGAATTCTGTATTTCGTAGGGAAAAAAAACTACCTTTCCAGTGTCAGTAGGAAAAAGTAATTGATTATTTCAGTCGCTGCTAGGGTGTTGTTTAAAGTCACTCGCCCTCACTAAGGCGAAGTAATAGGAATTTCGTGTCATAATTATTATTAATACTTTTCTTACCTAAAACCATGTGAAATTTTTTAGACTTTCCGTCTAATTATTCGATTAGTCTCTTGTGATTTTAAATTTCAATGAAGCACTGTTTAATAATAATGGGCAGTGGCCAGCAGTGGAATCCAGGATGCGCAGTTAAAAGACAGGCAATATCGAGGCATCCGCTTAGGAGCCCGTATGCCAACAGAGACTGATCAATTCGGTCCAATCAACGACGGTGTAATATAAGCAATAACACTGAAGCACTGTTTAGTTGTAGAGATACTTGAGCATATAATTAAGGGGTACTGATGTAAAAAGTAGATTTTGATACACTAACAACTTTACTTAACGCAGTTCATAGGCATTTAGGAGAAATATTGACCTGGACAAAAGTAAATTATACATTGATAGACATGATTAAAGTTATTGTAACTGTTATCTTAAGGGAACTTCATAATACTTTATATTTGTAATCCCATTCTTGGACAGTATTCTATACAATATACCGTAGTCATTGAATCATGGAAGCGGTCAAGTGACGTTTAGAGACTAATTACAGTTTGACTTTTCTCTTAAAATATTTTTTTTGTTTTTGGAATCAGTTTATCTTTGCGGAATACATAAATAGTATATATTTTGTCATGCATACATCCTCTGAAAGTAAGAAATCTGAATGCATAACATTGCCTTCTTTATTGTATCAAATCATTATTTGCTACTTTACTATCTTAGATTATTGATTCAACAGAAACTAATCAGTCACGTCGTGATCAAGCAATGAGAAATATGGCACGTCTTCGATTATTAAATGAAGTAGATCAGTTGGCACGTCAATTTCGTAATCAATCTCCTCTTCCATCAAATAATAATAATAATAGTATTGGTAGTAATGCTGTATTCGGCCAACACAATTCACAATCAATTATGAAGGGGGAAGAAATGTTGGAATTTGATATCACTAAAAGTTTCTTATCACCTTTCCTTGTAATCGATGCCTATTGTCTAACTAGTCATTTATCTATGATAAAACAGTTGGTCAATTCAAATCGCTTTATTCTAATTGTACCACAAACAGGTAAGCTGTTTCTATCACTTTAACCTTTAGTTTTATTCTATTTCATTGTAATCCTGACTCATTTATCCTATTATATAATTGAATATATTGCAAATTACTGTCAATTACATGTACAGAACTAAATCAGTAGTTCAGTGAATGAAGTGATTTAATGTTTCATTCTACTTATTTTTCTATTCATTCCTTTCCACTTACTTCATACTTTCATCTACTATAATTATTATAACCTTTTGTATTAATTTCTTGATTATGAAACACCTTCATATCAGTAATATCCTTTGTAGGCTGACATATCTGCTCATGCAACACTCATCTCTTTCCATTGAATGCTAAGTATGAATGTGATAACTTTAGTTGATATTTATTGCCTTTACGCTATTTTGACTTTATTATAAAGATCCCTTCAATTGAGCTCTTTTCGGAGTTAGGGTGAGGAGACATAGCTTTGGTAGTTACGATGAATGTATTGTCATTCAATTTTATATAACAGCTGAGCGGAAATCTTGGTGATTGAATTAAAGACAAGACTTGGTAAGCAATAGAGTATCATTTTCCAGAGAATAAAGTACCGGGGCGATAGACTTCTACTTCGTATTAATGAAGTATAATGGAATATCTAAACCAGAACAGTGTTTTATGAATCTTATCGGATTTCAAAGTAAAGCACTACTAGCATACAGTTAAATCCTTATTCATCACTAACCATATTTGGAAATACATTTAAATTGGTACTGTGAACTTGAGAGAATAGTTAGTAACCATCCCATGACTAGTTCGTGCAGATAATCTACTCCTATTAAAGGTGAATCAATTGCTGCTTGAGTATCTTAGTGGCAAAGAAAGTTCCCTATGTGGCTTACAAGCACGAAACCTGGATTCTAGGCAATCCTACCGACTGATTACCAACATCTAATACCAAGTACTCATGGCAAATGTCCTAGAATCATTAAAAAGCCAAGGATAATATTGTAAGCCTGTAATCAACCCATACGCTGCATGAACGACTAATATGGATGTATTATTGCAAAGTATATTGACTTCCTTCTTTGTTATAAGTTGGCCTTATTACCTCAAGATGGTTAAATCGTTATTATCGTGTATGCATTTCAGTGCTCCGTATTACGTTGAGCAGAAATTTGATTGTGTTTGGCATGCGTTTCGTTGGCATCTTTCAAATGTAAGATGCTCTAGGACTGGTCTGCTGCAAGTACTTACAGTTTAATGATACGAAATGAAGTGGTCTTATGTATCGACCACTTTATTTAATTGGGGAGTTGCATCATTCCGAACTGCCTGATTGCTAATGAAATCTCAACTCGGATACAGAAGGCCCGTTTGGCATTAACCTGTGGTGCCGACTAGCGAGATATTCGACTATCTATGAAAGGATGAGTAAGCTGCACCGCGGTCCGTTTTATCCTGTTATACGGCTGCGAGACACGGATGTTAAAAGCAGAAGACACGAAGTGATTACTGGGTTTTGATCACATTTGTCTTCGTAGCATTGCTTGTGATTACTGGAATCACTGTGTTAGTAATGTTGAGGTCAAGCGAAGCGTGGGTACTAAGGAAGACGGGAAAGTCGATGGCTAGTACATATACTGCGCATACTGAGCCACCTCCTACCGCGATGTGCCATGCTAGGGGAAGTTGGATTAGGTTTAAAGACGGTTCAAGTTTGTCAGACCAAGACCTGGCACCAGTCAATGAAATCTCCTACTGTTAATCTGATTCCTGTGAGGTGATGTAGACTGCTTGGTAGGAGTCTCAGGGACAAAAGGAGTCAGTAGTTGAAGACTGTTGAAAATCGGTCATAATAGCGAAGATGTATTCAATCATTGACATCTTCTAAAGCTTGAATATTTGCACCAACTGTTATCTCCTAATTGTTTATTCGTTCAGACAACTTCATCCACTTTGCTATCACAATTTTTCTATTCACATGCTGTTTGTGTACTACTGCGAAGTGTGGGAACTTGAACTGATGCATTTATGTGCGAGGTTCTATGTTGATTCTGTTTGTCTGCTACCCATTGGTATATTTCGAAACAGTAGAGTTCTAACATTGAATAAGAGTTCGTAAGACAATCAGTTTGTCAGTAGAAAACTCCTCGTGCACAGTACAGTTAACAGTTTGTTTCTTATAGACTGTATGGGAAATGACCCAAGTGTTTTCTTTATGTATCAGCTTCATAAATTTTATTGTTTCAATCATAAAATTGAGGAAAAAGCTCATATACCAAATGCTTATTGACTCGCTTTTTGCTTTTATATGCTTTGTTTTTTGTAATGAGTGAAAATTAGAAGCATGGAAAACATTAAGATCAATAATATTAGAGAACATATTATTGAGTTGGTCACTTTGGAAATAATTTACACATTTCACGTTTCTCTTTGACATTTCTGAAAGCGTAGTAGTTTTTCAACTGTTTAACTGTAGTGTCAACAGAGTTTCTTTTGGAATTCATTAAACCAAGATTAAAAGATGTGATATCTGACACAAAAGTGTTATCATCTAGCCAAATACACTAATACTGATCTAAACGAGTAGCTAGAAACCCTTGTCGCGCTAATTTATCGATTTCATCAGTCAGATCAATGTGGAACAGTAAAGTTTACAAATCAGCTTCAGTGGTTTTTGACTATTCAGTGGTATATTTCATATTGAATTGGATATAATGATAATGAATCGTAGATTGGGAAGGTTTATAGTCTAAGATTTACTTTGTAATATGCTAACGAAGTGTGAGTCTGTTATTCTATCGCCTTCTTTTTAACTCCTTAACCTTTCACTCTTCAGTTATTTCTCATTTGGATTACCTGAAGAAGACATTGGCTAGTGCAAGAGTAGCTATACGTTATCTTGAACATGAAACACATGGAGGTAACAGGTGAGTCGACTTATACACATTAGTTATTTACAACATAGTATGTGCTGACAAAGGTTATAATAATACTTGAAATTCATGTAAGCAAGCTGTGAATTGTGTAACTGTCCTTCGAGACTCTCTACGTCTAAACTCTAATGGTTGTTTATCAGTCTGTGGTTAGTCTTTCTTCGAGATAATCGTATATGGTTATGCTTATAAAAACTCAATTTTAGTTCACCTCTGAAATACTTTATACAATAGGACATTATTAGTTTTTTTTTTCTTACTCGTTAGCGTAGGCAGCGAAGTTTTCCAGATACCAAGAAGTTCTAGTAACAGATTATTATCATATGTGTTTGGCGTTTGTTTAAAGTCTCAGTTACCAATCTCTCTCTCTCATCTACCTACTTTCGTTCATAAAACTGTTACTTCAAACCCCATCCCATTGTATTTGACAGCATGTATAATTTTATTTGAGTATTTGTTTAAATATGTTGTTGTACTGGATCTATTTAATAAAAGAATTTAAATGTTACTATACTTTAGCAAATTATCAGACTTCTACTTCTGTAAGAACTGTTTCATTTCCTTCTATATGTTAAATTTCATTTTTGTGAAGTCGCTTTCCAAATTACTTTTCATAAAAATTAATGAATTGTTTTGTGATTCATGTTTCAGCATTGTATGCCAACAATACACTATACTTAGATGGATAATATAACGATAAACCTCAGAGCTCTGCATATCTGAATCTCAACCTAGTCAATAGTTATTGAGAAGGAAAACTGATCAGGGAAAACTTGAACCCATTTGTTACCTCTCCGAACCGACGATATATATATATATATATATATATATATATATATATATATCCGTTCTTCGGTGACCTTGTTGACCAGTTATTCAGCTTGCGAGTTTCGCTAGAAGTCGGAATTCCTCAAACCTTTGAAATTTTTAAAACAGTTACGAGCTAAATGAGAATGCTGTTTCTTTTAGTAGAAATGAAAAATATAATCAGTTATCTGGATAATGTTGTTGCTTGTATTACCCCGTCGTTGATAGGATCGAATTGATCGGTCGCTATTGGCATATGGGTTTCTCTGCGGATGCCTCGATATTGCCTGTGTTTTAATTATATACCAATGATAGTGGTTTGGAATGGAATCCAGGACGTGCGTTTCATCCTATTCGGGAGTATTCCTCAGACAATATCAAGGCATCGACGCAGGAGCCCATGCACCAATAGAGATCGATCAGTTCGATCCACTCAGCAATGGGATAATACAAGCGAAAACACCAAAACTATACTCGTTGTACAAGAAGTGGATATCGTGACTCGGTGGCCTAATGGATAGCGCTCTAGCGTTCGAAACAATCGGTCCCAAGTTCAAGTCTTAATGGGAACAACATCACTCACTGGGGAGTGGTTACATTCAGTTGACAAATCCGAAATGGAACGAAACGTGCTTCCTGGATTCCACTGTTAGCCACTATCCACCACTAATATAGTTACCTGCACAGTCTGTCAAAGTTAACACTGTGGATAGAGCATACCTTCTAATAACATTTATTAACTTGACCACGTCCGTTAGGAGTAGAAACACAGTCAGTATGATTAGTTTTAGAACTGCTGACAGTAGATTTTACTCTCATCTTTGTACTAATACAAAGTTAACATAATCAATAAAAGATGATGTATATAAGAGAATTTTTAAAAGTGTTTAACAACTGAGTCACTTTAGTTGAATTGCATGAATTGAAATAGGAAATGATCGGTTGAATTCTTGTTAGCACTTAGAACTTGACATGATAAATTTAGTTGTTATATAGTGACCAAGCAATGTACAAATATGATTTCTAAACAATTTACTCCAAAATTATTATTGTATTTCAAAATAGTAATAAAAAAGGTTGCTTTGATTTTCTTATAAGAATAGCTGTGTTTGCTTTGTGTTTTTTTTTTCCAGTTAAAATTCAGTATGTAAAAAAATAGTTGTTAATGGTGTAAAACTAAATGGTTGTAGTACTCCATTGTTTTACTGGATCGAATTGTTCAGCCTCTGTTAACATATGAGCTCTTATACGAATGCCTCGATAATGCCTGAATAATTATGATAATTTATTTGGTTGTGATCGAACAATTCGATTTAGTAAAACAAGCATATCAGTTCGGTTCACTCAGTAATGGGACAATACAAATGAAAACATCAAAACTAATACCTGTTGTACAAGAGGTGGCTATTGTCCCTCTGTGGCACAGTGGATAATGCTTTGACGTTTGAAGCGATGGGTACAAGGTTCAAGTCTCAGTAAGAATAACATCACTCACTGGGGTATAGATACATCTAGCTGACGAGTTCCAAATAGGATGAAATACGCGTCATAGATTCCTTTGTTAGCCACAACTAAATAAATTATCATGATAAATATTCAGGCAATATCGAGGGATCTGCATAGGAACCTATATGCCTATTGAGGTCTAACAATTCGATCCAATAAAACAACAAATAGCAATATTCTTGACTTTTACCTCTAAACCGTCAGGGAAGAAGAATTATTATTTCATTATTTGTCGCTTGGGTTCTTAGTGGAACATAGGGCTTCAGTAGCACGCCTCCATTGCACTCTCTTCTCTGCAGTCTTTTGAACCTGGCTCCACGGCTGCCCACAAGCTTTCATTTCTTCCTCACATGATCTCCTCTATATCACCCTTAGACGCCTAACTCTTCGTTTCCCCTTTGGATTCCACTCGACGGCCTGGCGTGGTGCGTGATGCCCCTGAATGGTCTTCTCAGTGTATGCTCAATTCGTCTCCACTTTCTTCTGCATATTTGTTGGGCTATGGGTTCTTGCCTTGTTGGTTCGTTCCCAGAGTTCCTTCTTGCCTATTCTTTCGGGCCATCTGATCTTCAGTATCGAGTGAGCGAGCGTAGACGGCAGCTGTTGATTTGTGTTTGTAATTTGTTGGAAATCCTATCATGAGGCGCCAAGTCTTTGTGATTTGAAGTTACTTTAGCGATTGGATTGGTTTTACGGGGTAGGGTTGCTAGCCTTATGCCCAACCTTCCCTCTTTATCCGGGCTTAAGACCGGCTATTAACTAGTGAATTAGTTAACCAGGTGAGCTTAGAGAAGAAAAAACTTCGGGAAAAATATTCTTTACTGGCAACTCTTTGATGACCTTGTGTGCTAAAACATGTATAAATGTATTGACTTTTCTGGGAGTAAATTTTTCGCAACACTTTTGAATATGCTAGCTTCGTACGCTGAATTTCTTAGATTGCTGTGTAAGGCTTGACACCTTCAACACGCCAGTAAAGAGTCGTTACAGTTCTACCAGTAAGTGCACGTGTGGCTAGTCGGTTTAAGGAGATGACTTGCAGCCAATGGGTCACGGGTTCGAACCCTACTTCATCTACTGTGGTCTGAGCAACCAGGTAGTAACATTAACTGTCCCACAATAAGTATGGCTCATTGCCTACTACACGAAGTTGATGGGTGCATCCCAGCCTTGCTCATGAATTGATTATTGTTGAAATGGTGATACGTCTCAACAAAATTCCGTTATTGATTTTCATACCTTTGGTTTTTTTCTCCTCGAACTTATGTTATATTGATTGGTGAGGTTATTCTTCATTACATAATATTGGGCTTTAAATGTTGGAAGTTGTTAGGTAAGAAACTCTTGACCTAGTTTGGATGCTTGTTAGGACTCATAAGGAAGGTTTGTTCTCTAGCATGAGGTAGATGAAATTAATGTTCACTCAGCACTGAAGTCAGAGACATTACTACCGAATGATTCAAGCCGCAACTGATGCCATATAGATTCGGACTAAGTGCAGAAATCGGTTTGCAGTGTATAGGTAACCTGTGTGGTTGCATAATATTCTTAGTACTTAGCGGAAATTGAGGTTTATCGATCAGATAATATAACACTAAGGATAATTCATGATGCAATTTGTAGGTTTATGAAGATTATTTTATTTATTTCGGGCTGGCACTCATCACGGACTGAAGTCAGTCGGAGAACCATGGGATATCTGGGAGCATCAGACGGCCGTTTCGTTCTAGTATGGGATTCCTCAACGGTACCCACCCATGACCCTGTCAGAGTAACATAGTGGCCGTGGAACTTGAAAGCCTTGGGTTCCATCCTCGGTGTGCTCGTGCTCCTAAGGTGTCACAAACTACGACGAAATAGCCGTTCAATACTGCAAAATTTCTAATAGTTCTCCAACTGATATCAGCCCGTGATAATTAATAATGGTTTCATAATTCTTTTGGACAATCTTTCTTGTATAAGGTATCTTCGATTACAAAAACCAGATGAAATACCAAACAGACCTATTCAACTTCTTCGTCAAGATGCAGCCCATGATGATACTCAAGCATTAGTTAAAGACATTGAAGAAGATGAAGCAAAGATTGCATCTGGTCAAAACGTGAATCTTCGTGTTGTTAGAAGATGGCTTAGCATTCTTGATTGTGCATCTTATTTTGCACAGGTGAGCATGTTTTTCTTAAAGTATTTTAAACTCGTTTATTGGGTTGACCAACTTTATATGTCTTACTACTACTACTACTACTACTATTGATTGCATTTAGACTAATCGATAAGTTGATATCGACATTGAACCTGGCATTAATCCTTTATGGGACAAACTGCTACATTTTACAACAGCACATCAAGATACAAGGCAGCAAGACAAAAAAACAGGGAACTGAAAATACTATCTTAATAGTAGTAGGAAACCATAAAGCGAAAAGAAGGACTTGATAATGAAATGTGATATGATGAAGATAATGTCAATATGTATCTGAAATCGTTTTTCAAACTATACTATGTAGAATCGTCTACCCAACCATTGCTTTCCTTTGTCGCATTGTCTTCGATTCGACAATTGGTATTTTATCATACTTCATGGACTGATGCCATGCCAATCACCCTTACCTTTCGTTCAGCTTAAATCTTCCTCAGCTAGCATTGCGCATCATAGTAAACAGTGGCTCGACATATGTCTTAGCTGCATCAACTGACCTACCTTCCGTACTGAATTACTCTACGCTTGAGTAGTGTTTTCACACAATACGTGAACAGTTCTGCAAAGATGGCAGGAGACCTTTATGAATGATCTTTTGATTAAGGTAAAGGGAAATGGAGAGTAGGCACACTTGATAGACATCTTCGGAGCTAAACAACTTACCGGACACGTTATCGTAAGCGCTAACATGACCGCAGTTGTTCGAGTAGAAAACCTTCAGTAGCATGAATTAGTTACAAGGTGCTCCCTTCTGGGAGACATTGGCACAAGATCTATCGACTAGAGGAGTTGGATGACGCCTTCAAGTCAGAAAATATGGCTGATTTTAGGCGTCGGTTGACGTACTCAAAAACCAAGTTTAAAACTTGCCTAGTTTCTTCAAGTTTGCTGTTCCTGAGCCTCACTTAGCCGTCTAATTATTATGGAACCCGAAATCGTAGACACTAGATTCGTTAAACTGAATTTGCTGAGGTTATAACAAGAGAATTTCTCCCCCTCCTTGAAGACTAGGACAATCTGCAATCAATATCAGTTAGGTGGATCGTACATTGTTCTAATACGCCATCTAACAGTTTGTTTCAACAGTAATTCCTGACTATCATCTCTAAATACTTGTGGTGGCGGCTCATGAAGGTTGACTGCACTTCCTCGCTTCAGGCTATCAACAACCTTGTAGCTTTCTGCAAGAATTGGAGGGTCTATCATGTTTCAAGTGAAAAGTAGTTGGAGGCCAGTTGAATTGTTCCTTAA
Source organism: Heterobilharzia americana (assembly GCA_944470555.2). Taxonomy (NCBI): domain Eukaryota; kingdom Metazoa; phylum Platyhelminthes; class Trematoda; order Strigeidida; family Schistosomatidae; genus Heterobilharzia; species Heterobilharzia americana. The sequence continues at coordinate 74,983,362 of OX104130.1, read as the reverse complement.
AGTGTTCCGTACATAGTTCTAGCTGTCCTCCTTGCGAATAGATTCTAGGTCCATTCTTCTCTGCGATAGTCTCAGTGATATTTGACCTTTTCACCCCAGTTTCCTTGATAAGCTTAAGTAACTTTCTACTGGTATCTATCGCAGTTTCCTTTTTCATCACTTTAGCCTTCGCGACGCACCACTGTTCGTGGTTACTGCATAGACTTCTTGTCTGCCTACATTTGTGTTACTTCCTATTCTCACTGTGCTCAACAATATGTTCACATGCATCTCTTAATTGAGAAAAAGCTGATGAGATCAGTTGACTCTAACATTTTGCTCAGGATCATTTGTGGTCTGGTCATTAACGCTGTATTATACAGCGGATCACAGGTGTTGCCAGACGTTCTCATGATGAGTAACTGTTTAACCAGTTCCTCATTGGAAGCAGTCTTCGTATCCTCAATATCAAAGTGAGCTCGAAACTCTCTTCTAGATGTTATCTTACTTCCATTTAGACGTAGGTGTGCTCAAACCAAGATGTGACCTCTATAGAACCACGTTCTCAAGGAGAAACAAGTATCTTCTACCACTAACCGATAGCTATAGAGTCTGTTGGTGTCATCAATTGAGTTGAGGTCGGCGGATATCACGTTTGAAGCTCATTCTGCCCGTAAATAGTTGGTCCTCTGAGCACAGTAACAGGAAAGAGGTGATCCCTCTTATCGGTTCCCTTGGTTTGCATTGTCAGAGTTTCCTTGTGCTTAATTTGGTCCACGTACATGTACATTGAAGTCACCTACTGCGACGAATATTGTAGACTTCAATTCTATATTAGATCCGTTTATTTGATTGATAACACACAAAGTGGTACAGTATTATTTCCTTGATGATGTTTCGAACATAAATTATCAATACTCATAATCATATCAATGTAATCACACTACTTTCAACATCTAACTTTCATAGTCCCATCACTTCATATTCTTTGTTCCTGTTAAGTGTAGTAAAGTTTTCCATATCTCTGGTATAGATGTTGCATCATTCCTATAGCACGTGTTGGGTGTTGATTTGATGAATAAAGATTCAGTAATCAGTGACCTCTGTCTCCACCTAATTATATTGGACTTACTTAAGTACAGTGGTTCTATCCCATCCACCCTATTGTGTGGTTGTGTGTTAATGGGTGCATTGGAATAGCCGAGTTTATTCTTGATTACTGACAGGTCTTGTCGGGGTCTGTCATTCCATATTTACCTAAGTTCCTATGTTCCGGTATTCCAACTGACCCTGACCAGCTAGTTTGACCTATGTACTTGACCTCGCAGTCATGACATGGAATTCGATGGTTTAGGTTATTTCGCTTAATTGGTTCCGTCGGATCCTTAAGCAAGCCAACAAAGCTTATCTCTGAGTGAGTTTGCAGGTTTAAATGTCACCCTAATTCCAGCTTTGTTGAGAATCCTACGTAAAGTTCCTGATGTTCACTCCTTATAGGGCAACACAATGGAGGGTGTGAACTACTTTCTACTTGTGTTCTTGTTATTATCCATACTCATGTTACTGTTAACATTTCGTTACTTATGTGTTCGTACGAATTTCCTAATAAACTGCAGAGGATAATTATTAACTATTAGCGTTTCTTGTACGTGCTTCAATTCCTTGTTTAGGTGCTTTGACTGACTAGTCAGTTTTCCAGCTCTATCACTTAGATATTTGACTAAACCTGCCCTAAATGACATTGGATGAGATGACTTGAAGTTTCATTACCTGTTAGGATTTTGTAGACGATAGTATCCAAACCACCGTCTGTCCTTCGTTTTATCCTGCAGTCAGACATAGGTAATTCTCTTTGTTCATTTCCTACCTCGTAAGTAAATTGGAATGCACCCACTACTAAGTTTATATGTTCGAGTAATTTGTCGATATGTTCGGATTTTGAACGCAGTGAACGTGTCATCCACACATATGGCCACCAAATCTTAGTTGGAGGATTAAACATTTGTAACGCCATGTTTTCCTAGCTATTCGTAAATGACTGCGAGGTCAAGTACATATGTCAAACTAGCTGGTCAGGGTCAGTTAGAATACCGGAACATAGGAATTTAGGTAAATATGGAATGACAGACCCCGACAAGACCTGTCAGTAATCAAGAATAAACTCGGCTATTCCAATGCACCCATTAACACACAACCATACAATAGGGTGGATGGGATAGAACCACTGTACTTAAGTAAGTCCAATATAATTAGGTGGAGACAGAGGTCACTGATTACTGAATCTTTATTCATCAAATCAACACCCAACACGTGCTATAGGAATGATGCAACATCTATACCAGAGATATGGAAAACTTTACTACACTTAACAGGAACAAAGAATATGAAGTGATGGGACTATGAAAGTTAGATGTTGAAAGTAGTGTGATTACATTGATATGATTATGAGTATTGATAATTTATGTTCGAAACATCATCAAGGAAATAATACTGTACCACTTTGTGTGTTATAAATCAAATAAATAGATCTAATATATAGTGTGTGTATATATCAATAATCACTGAAGTGTTATCCATTGCACAGTATATGTCTTTCATGAGTCAATAACTTGTAATCCATATATCTTCGACGGGTAGCATGAATAATCAGACAGAACACTGACAGGTATACCACAGCTGGTGTTCATTCGGTTGATGGATGTCTATTATAATGATATGTATAACTTGTTACCAACATATTCTTATTTCAAAGTGATTATTTTGCTTTAAAATCAACTGACAGTTGTTTGTTTGTTATCGGCTTTCTTTAAAGACATTAAGGGATACAGATAAGTCTTGCAATACAATATCTTCTGAAAACAATATCAATACTAAGACTTTAAAACTTACTGAACAAGAAATTGATACAACTGAACACTTCCTCAATATCGGACCTCCATATTGTGACCTACTATCTAAAGAGTTTAGTACTTTTGAATTGAATGATGTATCAACTACGAAAACAGCACCAGTTACCATTTTAATTGGATTCAGAAACACATCACCTGAGGATACAATACTTCCTAAAGAGTTTTTAACGCTTACAACTAATCATGGTAGGTAGCAATTATTTGTTTTTTGCCCTCTACTATTTCCAATCGATTAAAATAGTTTACGATAACTGTACACTGGAATTTTTTTCAATTATCTTATTTCCTACCAACACGAATATATGACTGTATGAATATGAAAGCTTCCTTAAGAATATTCATGTCATAAAGTAATAATATTACAATTATTTAGCAGAGAATTCTAATTGTAGTCTCGTGTGGTGAACAAATTGGTCAGGAGTACTCTCCGTGTGTGTGTGTGTGCTAATCTTACACAACAGTGCAAGACTAACCACGTTTAGTTGTTTGTTTTTTAACCGATGATCATCTGAAAACCTAAGCAAAATTAAATGCATCAGGTCATCACTTGTGTTAATTACTGTTTTGGGTTATACTGGCATTTTTAATGAAAACTTCTTAAGCTTAGCATGTCGTCAATAAACAGATCAAGGCTTAAAAGAATATTAGGACCAGTTAATATTCTGGTAGACTTGTGTATTATCAGGTTGTTGTTATAGTTACTGTAAAAGTGTTGGTGTTACCTACAAACTATGGGGAATGATGATTATCTGTGCCTGATTTTCAATTTCATCTTTAGGCGTCAGAAATGATGTTAGCTCTGCAGAAGTGTCATCAGCATACAAAATTTATAAATAGCACCTACCTTAAGGAAAAATATACTATCTCCCAGTTGATTATGCACTATGGTTAATTGATAATACGATATAATACAGGTCGACGATTGCATTTGGATTATACTTTTGCACTCATTAAAAGTATATATGCTAGACAAAAGCCCATTAAGTTTTTATGCCTTAAACACCCCAACCCTAGAGTAGGTGTCTGCAAACAGTTCTCCATTCTCATTCATTTCACTGATTGCTTCTCAACCTATGATGACTTCTCTTCCTCTGTTGTCTGCTCCAAGTTTGACATTCATGTCACCCATTAAATTTTTGATGGGGGTCTTGTCCAGTACTGACTCAATTGTCTGTAGAATTCCTCCTTCTTCTCTTCATCTGCATTATTTGTGGGTGTGCAGCGTAGCATTGTATGATTGTCACTTTCTTTCCTTTTGAGTTGAATCCATCTTGCTGTCATGATCCTGCAGGAGGAGACTGGTTCCCACTGCATGAGAGCCTTCGATGCTGTTGGGAGGGGACATCATGATAGCCACTTAAAAACTCAGTATGCTCGTGGTTGTCGTCTTGTTGAGAATGTCGGAGTAGATTATTGACTCCTTTCCAGTTGACAGTTTGGAGAGTCCACTTCCATTCCATTTGCAGATTCCCACCACTTCTATGCCATACCTTCTCATCTCTTTAGCAACCTAGGAAGCCTTTCACGAACCGGCGTCATTTCGTCTCCCCGATTCCGGCGAGGAATAAGTTTGTTCCTTTTTTTGTGCTTTAAAGTTTCTTTGGCGATTGGATTGGTTTTACGGGATAGGGTTGCTAGCCCTATGCTCAACCTTCCATCTTTATCCGGGTTTAAGACCGGCTAGTGAACTAGGCTAGGTGTCAGCAGCCTAGTACTAATCATTGTTAAACTATCAGTCAACATCGATCATATTCCCAATAAACACTGTTTATCAAGGACACACACTTGGTTCCACTCTGAAGATATGGAAGCATGTTCTTTAAAAAAAAATAATACAAAATTGATGTTTACTAGAGTACTGCTTCGACATCCATCATATAACGAATTACAACTTGAATTCGGGTGTGTTATGAATACACCAACATAGATAACAGACTTTTGACAAAGTGTAGTTAAGAGCTAATCGATTTCTATGCGGTCATTCCAAGACTTCAAGGACAGTCTAGGATAAGATGCATCCAATGAATAATAATAATAAAAGGAGCATTATTCTGACCTTGTGGTGAACTATCCACTTCGTATCAATGTTCTTGGTTATTAGTTATTCCTTACTGATGTCAAACGTAGACTAGATATCTCTTAACACAAAACAGCATTGACATAAAAGTTTATAATCACCTACTATCAAGCTGCTTTGAGTGATTTTCATCACCAGCACCCATTGTTTTTATTCAACTCGATTGGAAGTGATTTACTGTTCTACTTGGTTTCTGAAATATTCATCATCTGATATTTCAGACCCACATAATCTTAGAAGACTGATGCAACATCTTGATCAGAGCACATAAAATCACTCGGGTTTATACTGACTACAAACTGATTATATACGAGCTACAGGATTAGTTTGACTACAGAGAATAAAGTGATTCGACATACTGACCACTTTACTCTAGCTAGATTACTACCAAGTAAAATGTTCACCCTATTATATGTCTGATTTACAAGTAATCATCGAGGCTCAGTTTTCAGACTCATGATATTGATGATCACAGGAGATTGTTATTAGTGAATTCTAATTTTTAAAGGAGTACAAACAATCCTTTTCTGAATATGTTCCTTGCAATTTTGAAAAAAAAGGCTATTTTCAGCGGAAAAAAAAATTCGTTTAGTTTTTAGAAATCTGTTATCTTAATTTAGGGCTGTGGGACTGTGATAATGATACTTGTTTTTTTTTCGATTGTTGAAACTGATAAATTCATTGACAAGCTGTGTATTTATTATTTTTTAAGGTGTTCGACTGGAACTAATCCGCTCTTTCATTCAACGTTGGAAAACAATGAAGACTTGATAAGAAAGATTTATTACTTGTATCGTTCAATTATGTGCTATTTGTTGTGAAATACAGTTGTACAGAAATAAAGAAATAAGCTAATTTTCAAATGATTTCATTTACCAAGTGATTATTGAAGAAAATTGTAGGCGACTGTCAATATTTTCAGTTCACCAGCATGGAAGATTCGGTTGATAACCTCAAGGGTCGTTTCTTATCGGCTCATTTTAGTGTTGAAATTCGTCGGTAGCCTTATTGTATTTGAGCGTTTTACGTTTGCAGTGAAATTGACAGCTTCTGGTACTCCTCCTTTATAACATTTGAACTGGAGTCCGTGGATGTGAGATTGGAGACATTCTAACAAGTCCTATTCGATATGGGAAATCGGATAGTATCATAAGTCTAGCAACCGGAATTAGTAGCAGTTACAGTGACGATGAATGTTACTTTTCTTCCTCGTACTCAATTGATTGATTAGTGGGTCTACGAAACTAATCACAGAGCTATCAATATCACCTGAGTGAATAACTAAACATTTTCTGTATGTATGCCTCAGAAACGGTTTACATCCATAGGTTGAAATGGCAGATTTTTGGCTAGTGATGCATAATGGGATGCTGGAAGCTTTGGTTTTACAATCGGCAGTGGTTTTATTGGGCTAAAAGTAACTTTATATCGGTTTGAAGTGTTAGCGATAAACTTGAGGAAACTTTAAGGAGCATAATCTCGGCAATGAAAAGAGTAGGTAATAACCAATCATAATTTTCTATCGTTCGAACCGCTGTTTGTTTACACTATAGAAGTTTACGTCTTCCTGGAGGATGTAGAAGAGTGAATCAGTTTGGGGTGGTCGCAGAGACTGAGGGGTGTCTGGTGAGAGTGAGTTATATGTATTATTCTGAAGGATATTCATGTGGCTAGAACTGTATCTGTACTTGAAGAGCGAAGAAAAGTTGTAAAGTAAAGCAGTGTACACTTTTTAAACCCAAACCTTTTATATCCCCTCACCCCACCACCTGAGAGGAAGTTGAAAGCACAGTGGAAGTGCTGCCATCACATACTTGTTCAACGTAACATAAATTATTTACACGACATCGGTATTCGTAACCGCAGCCAACATACCCTTTTATCAAGGCATAAGTTCAAACAACAACCGTCTAAATCAACATAACTTCTTTATTATGTGCAAACGTGACAGCTACTGAAGTCATTGGTTGGGTATTGAAATACCAACTGAAAGCAATACACACCTCTTCAAAAACGTCTGTATTTCACAAAAATTCAGCTCATTATGAACAAAAATCTTGATAGAAAAAGAAACTTGTCCCTTTTCAGAGTTAGTATCAGATCTGAAGTAACTACTAACTGAAGATAATAAGAAACAAAAGGTATACATAAGCTGTACAATTTAGTGGACATCATATTTTATGTACAAATAAATTTCAGGAGAAATTTGCTTCCAGTTGAGAAAATATTTTGGGAATCAGTTACATTATGTACAAAATAGAGGGCATTCCAACTTAATTTAGTCATCTAACATATAACGCTTAATTGCTGTTTTACGTCGTTTAGGTGGCCGTATCTTAGAATCATCATCAGCTTCATCACTATCATTATTTGTGCTATTGTTAATATTCCGTGATTTAGTCTTAGAATTGTTCGGTTCATCAACACTCTCATCATCGATTACAACTACTTCCAGTACACGATCTTCATATTCGTCGTCATCGTCATCTTCACTTTTAGCATATTCTTCATCCCCTTCTTGATGTGAAGAAGCAAGTCGTTTGTTGACTGATTTACGATTCTTCAGGGTTTCAGGACCAACACGTTTCCTCCCACTAACCTTTGATTTCTCTGTAGACCGCGTTGTCCCACTTCTTGTTTTCTTACCTGTCGTTGATTCATCTTCGTCTTCAGTTGAACAAGACGATGACTCACTGGTCACATAAGCAGCTTCATTACCATCAGAATCACCATCGTAATTGTTCACTTGAGTTTCACACCGATTTTCACGTTTTGATGGAGTTGAACTACTGCTGGAATTGGAAGTCACCTGTCGTCTTTCTGCCTGTAAACGATAGAAAAATAACAAAAAGGATGAAGAGTTTACTAACGAACTAGTTTACTGCATCTGGTCAAACTTCAGCTGACAGATTATCAGTTTGAAAAGCTGCTTTCCACAATTTATCTAACCATACATTTTCTAGCACAATCCTAGGACCCATAGTTATCCGATGCCTAACTGGAGCTCAACAACAGCAAACCCAAGAAAACCAAGCAGGTCCCATACTTGGATGAGAATGCATCGATCATATTTTCACCCTACATCAGATTCTCGAACACAGACAAACTTACCGGCCAATGGTTGACACTTGCCATGAATTTTGACCTGAAGGCTGCATTTGACTCAGTCAACTGATAGGTATTGTGGCAATGTTAGACAATAAAAGAAGTACCGAAAAAGTACATAATGCTAATCAGAGATCTCTACTCACATGAGTCATGTTAGGGCTTACAGATTGTTGTGTGAATTGTCGATAACTAGTTGTGTCCGCCAGGGATGCCAACTGGCTATCTGTCAAAAAAGAGTATACTTCGCCGTTCTGTCCTTTTTTACGGCTGAGACATGGACGTCAAAAGTAGAAGACACAAAGCGGTTATAGGGTTCTAATCACAGATGTCTTTGTATCATTTCTCACGTTTGTTGTGATCATCATGTGACCAATGTTGAAGTCAGGTGAAGGGTACTAGGAAAGACAGGCAAGTCGATTGATGAGGTTGTGAACCTTCATCGACTGAGATGGTTTGGGCATGTTGAGCCACCGTCTACTTCCACGTGCCATGTCGGGGGAAGTTGGATTAGGTTTGAAGGCCAGACAAAGACCTGGTACCAGGCAATGAAGTTCATAACTGTTGGCTTGAGTCGTGTAGGGCAACGTAGACTGTCAGGTAGGAGTCCTAGAGACGATAGGGAGGAGTGGTTGAGGACTCTTGGCTACAGCTGAAAATCTGTCACAATGGTGCAGACGTATTCACTCCGTGACATCTTCTAAAGCTTGAATATGTCCAGTAACTATTATCTTCGATTGTTTATTCTGTCAGACAACTGTGTCCAGTTTGATAAGACTTTTTTCACTTGCTTGTTCTTTGTATACTACTGTGAAGTGTGCCAATTAAAGCCAATGCACTTGTGTTAAAGGTTCTACGTTGATTTTGTCGGTCAGTCATAATCACATTCCTTGCAAACACAAACAAATGAAACAGCAAAGCAAAATGTGATATTTAGATTAAAGCATTCTAAACATGATACTTTGAATTATAAATTCACAATGTAAAACCCAACCTTCGTCAGATGGTAATAACTATTCACGAAATAATGTTGCTATCAAATGTAGTTCACAATTCACTTCAACAATAGGTTACTAGATCGACTTACTTCAGCAGCGCGACGAGAATCTAAATTGCGAAGGCTGCGACCGCCTTTGCTACCAGATTTTATTCTCCCGGTTGTAGTTTTTCGTACTACACTTGAATACACATCACCATTCATATGTGCAGTGTTGGTAACAGAACTTGACAAAGAATCAGGTATTTGTGAATGATAACCACTTGGTGTTGAAGGCAGATCTTCAACTAATGCCAATAAATCTGAAAAATGATCTTTGAGATTCGGTGACAATTTCGGTGATGTTGCTACCGACTGAAGAGCAGATTGTATATCATCATCTTGTAGTACTAAAGATTTAAACAGCAGAATAATCTTTATAAAAATGGCTATTCAGATGCTTCCAAGGAATAGTGAACAACAAAATTTTCGATTTTTTTATCAGTCCCATATTAATAAAACTTATAACTCCTACTATTATTAGTTAACTTTCCAGTAATGCAATATAGATAACATAGGATGCACAAAGAAAAAACCTTTAGGACATCCGTGTAAGGGTTTATGACGTCACCTAGTTGTACAGGCAGAAATAGGTGGAGCGGAATAAGAAACTGGACTTTCTCACTATATATATATATATATATATATATATATATATATATATATATATATATCAAAATCAGCATTCGAAATCATCAGCTGCCAGGTCAAAAGCTTTGGATTTCAACCTCGTTTCATGTTACTGTGTGGGCGGGGAAACCTTATTGGACAGCTTCGTCCTTCAGCTGATCAATCAAAAACCGGTATCCATATTCTGACCTAGTAGCATCATTTTCTGAGAAAGTGTATATAACGGATGCGCATTTTGTCAAATAAAGATCTCTTTCTTACAGTCACTGGCCGGTCTTTGTCTCCAGATTTTCGCGTCTCAGTGAACTATCAGGTCTGAGGGAGAACAGTTACTTTTTGCCGCAGTCCAAGTGTCTCATTGCGTTAGTAGCGTTCTCTTATTTCCTATTATTCTGTAGGTCAACTTCACTCGGTCATTTCATAGTAACATCCATGGCATGTGTTTCGTCTTGCTTAGGGCTCATCAGCTGGATGCACTCGCCTCCCAGTGAGTGATGTTGTCCCTACTAATACTCGAACCCAGGACCAAGAGCTCCAAACGCCAGGGCGCTATCCGCCACTTGTGCAATGGGCATAATCTTCGTATGCTTGTTGCACAAGGAGTGGTTACTGTGACTTAGTGGATGCCGCCCTAGCGTCTGAAGCGACCAGTCCCGGGGTAAAATCTTCGTAGTCGTTCAAGTCTTCCCATCACTTAGTGGGAGGCAGGTACATCCAGAAAACAAGTAATAGATAAGACGAAATGCACGTCCCGGATTCTACTGCTGGTCACTACAGATCATTAATACAAAATGACACCACTGATTGAGATCGTCCATATACCTAACAAGCCAGCTCAGGTAAACTCCAAATAATAACTGTATTTCTAAGTTGAACACAATGCATTTTGTTGAGAAAGGTATTGCTTCCATTCTTAAAGACCCTAGTACTAACGTCTCTATCATTGCGAAGGGACGACGGCGGTAGGGCATTTATCCACAGACAGACAAACAGACAATGTGTTCAACTTTCCAAGTAATGTGAAAAAAGTACATTTCTTTTTTGTAGAGAAGATTTGGATTTCGCCGATATGTGTCTAATATCGTACAAACTCGAAGATCTACAGGCAAAAACCAAAAAGAATGACATAAGAGGCAGCGAAGATGGGACTTCCTTCGGGTGAATGTAGAGAAGACAGAGGTGATGAAGATACTTAACAAACAACAACAAGATGAGACATCAGTTACCAGAAGAAAGTGGAGATGGTTTGGATCGGAGATACACTGGGAAAACCATTTGGTGGCATCACGCCACAGGTCAGGTCATCGAGTGTAAGCCGAGGTTGAAAGAATGAGTTGGGCGTTGGAGGCGAAGGTTACATGGAGGAGGTCGTGGTAGGAAGAAATGAAAGCTTGTGGGTAGCCGTGGAGCTAGGTTGGTAAGACTGCAGAGAACAGAGTGAAATGGCGACGTGCTACAGAAGCCCTATATTCCACTAAGAACCCAAGGGATAAATAATGATAATAATAAACTACGTTTATTCTTGCCTAAAAGTTTTCGCAATCATGAATGTATAACTGTGTCTGTTATATAAGAAATGAACACGACACAGTAGCAAACTACACATAATAATATTGTTCTTCATATCGTCATTCTTTAAGAAACAATGAATTTTTCATTATCAGGATTCAATAGCTATTGGAGATTAGTATCACCTATAAATTTGACTATTCAAGGTTTTGATTGAAGCCTTTTGAAATATTATTATTAGTAGTAGTCCCTTGGGTTCCTAGTGGAACATAGGGCTTCACTAGCACGTCTCCAGTGACCTCTGTTCTCTGAGATCTTTTGAACCTGGTTCCACGACAGCCCACAACCTCTCATTTCCTCCTCGCACGATCTTCTCCATGTCACCCTCGGACGTCCAACTCGTCGCTTCCCCTGGGAATTCCACTCGAGGGCCTGACGCGTGATGTTTCCAGTCGGCCTTCTCAGTGTATGCCCAATACAATACATCTCCACTTCCTTCCACTGCACACTTGTTGAGTGATAGCTTCTTGGTTGGTTCGTTCCCAGAGCTCCTTGTTGCTTATTCTCATTATTCTGGCCATCTGATCTTCAGTAACGAGCCAGCGTAAGCAGTTGTTGATGAATGTCTGTAGTTTATTGGAAATCACTTTCGTGACGCGCCAAGTCTCTGAACCATACAGAAGCACTGACTTGACGTTGGTGTTGAAAATCCGTATCTTGTTCCGCATGCTCAGTGCAGAAGATCTCCACACTGGTTTCAGGCTAATGAACGCCTGTCTTGCTTTTCCGATTCTGACTTTGACGTCCTCGTCCGTCCCGCCTGTAGTTGAGACAGTGCTTCCTAGATAGGTGAAGGAGGTTACTTCCTTTTTTTGAAATATTATATACTCTTTATTTCAGTAGATTTCACGCAGAGCGAGTAAACAAATGAATATATGAAAATAAAGTTATGATAAAATCAGCGTTAGGGTCAACATGAAACCTGAAATAACTGGGTAATAAAGTTCATGTTACCACATCTGATAACCCAATAGAAAGGTAGAAAACACTAGAATATGAACAAGAAGATAGTCAAATGTGGTAGAAAGTTGTAAACAGAGAACGAGAAGAAATAAAACAATCCTAAGATTCAGTATCAATATTAGGATGAAAGATGATGTGTCGATGCATCTGTGTCACTGAAATCAATTCAGAGACATATCACCTAGAGTCTCCAACCATTGACTTCGGTTGTCACGTGGACTTCAACAGTGAAGCCTACATTTCTCTATGCAAATTATGATCATTTTCAACCATTTTTCCAGTGTAAATGTACTTCAGCTAACACTACGTGACAGGACAGGTATATATATGTAGTACATATTCCAGTCACCTGAGTTGATGAAGCTTAATAAACCTCACCAACCGATGATCCACCACTATTACCTAAAATTCTACGCTTCATTTTCGGGTACTACTGACTTAGCGACACCAAGATACACTATTCGGTACATACAAGATACAATTCTAGAGATTATGATATCTACCGACAGGAGGTATACTCACATGAGATATTTTTGCAATTTCTTCGAAGAGAATCCAAGTGTGTAAGAATCAATGACAAATCAACACATTCCTCAGGTAGTAATTGATGCCTGTAAAAAGTGTAAATGAAAAGAATTTCACATATATACTGTAATAATTGATATATGTCAGTCAATCAGTTTAGACAAAACGAGATTATTGAAGTGAAAATAAATTCATAGTAATAGAGTACTTCAATTCGATATTTTTAATAAAAATTTATAATTAGCATAAATTATTCCATGTACATTTCTCACATGATAAATAATCTTTTAAGATTTTTAAAAATTCCCACCATGTTAATTAAAACAAGATATATAAATGAACAATATTGTTTTCAATTAGATCCTCTTCAGGCTTTACTCTAATATAAATAGTATAGTAGTATAGTATAGTATATAAATAGTATATATAACATTAAACCAATCATGTAGATTTGTCTGTTGATATGACATATTGTTTAAAGATAACAATGGTGATAATAGTTCAAATAGTAAAAGTGATAACGTTGACTTGAGCGATTGCAATATAAATGATAATGATGATAAGAACCAAGAAAGCAGCATGAAAATGTAGATACTTTAATAATCGAAGCACATCAAAACGATGGTGATAACAATACAAATAATAGTAACGATAAAAAGTCACAAAGATAACTGAAGCACTTGCAATATGAGTCGCAACCTTCATTCACTTTCACTTGTGAAGAAGAAAATGCGAGTAAACTATACTTCTTGGATGTTTTGCTAACCAGAAGAGAAGATGGTTCACTCAGTAAATATGTTTACAGGAAGACTACATCTATAAGTCAGTCAGTACACACCTTTTCTTAGTCATATACCCATTCGGTACAAAGCAAACCTGGTTAAATGCCTCACTGACAGAGCGAGAAGAACATGTTGAAATGGATGAAATGAGTTACGCTAACAGTTTCATCAAAAGACACATAGACAAAGCCAGGGGAAACAAACCTGGAATTATTACCATACAAAAGAAACCGTTGTTCATGAAATTGCAATTTAATGAGGATGTAGCCGGAAAAGTTTTATATCATAGAGACTCTCTACAGTCACTAAGAGGAACTTGTACACCCCACAACTCTGTCTATCATTTTCAAGTGGACAAATTGTTGTTGTTCAGACAAAAGATAAGGTATATAGTTTTGCCATTTCTATGTGTATTTACAAGTTTAGCTGCTCCTGTGGGGAAAGCTGTATAAGGTGTACTACTAGACAACTTAACAAACGTGTTGCTGAGCATTTATCCTCATGGTTTGGAAAGGGACAGATAAAATCTATCAGAAGCTCAGTTTAATCTCGCCTTGTTGATAGTGGTCACTTGGTAGAACAATACTTTCACGATTATTCACGATTGGTCTGCATTCAGAAGAGATTTGTACATCCCTTATCTCTTCCTTGGGTTTATCATTGAGTTATTTTCCTATCCCTTCCCTGTTCTTCACCCCTTTCATATACTTACTGTATTTATTTAGACTGTTTATCCACTTACCTCATCCTTCAGTATTACAGTAGCTTTATTTTCTCAAGCATTTGACCCACTTTGATTATCGGAGTGTCAACATTTTCATATCACTTTGTTGGCTATTATCATCATTATCATGCATATTTCATGTGCTCTGGTCAACACTATCACTTTTATCATTATTATTATTATTTGTATTATTACTTCTATCGTTATTCTTAAAACATGTATCACATCAACCGACAGATCTGAAGAGGATCTAACTGAAAAGAATATGGTTCGCTTAAATATCTTATTCTAAATAATCTTTTGAATGAGTCAGGTGTATGTACAAAAAAAATAATAAACTACCATAGTAAACCATTGAAATTTTATTTAGCAAGAGGAACAGAGTAATACATTTAATTTTCAAGAAGTAACACTTACTTTGTAGAACTACGACGTCTTTCCCTACCCTCCTTTATACTTTGATTACTGGAAGTTGAAGTAACACCAGGTGTATTCAAATCCTTACTTGATATTGTTAAAGGTGTATTTATGAAAGAACATAAAATATTTGAGAAACGTCCAGCATGTTGATTATCTGGACAACTCCAAAAATGCAACGCAGTCATTGATAACAAATCATTAGGACTATGACGTGATAATAAAGCATGAACTAATTCAAAGCTCGGTCTAAAAAATTAGTAAAGTTGACAAGAGCAAAAAAAAAATTGTTTGAATAGAATAGTTTTTTTTTGATAAAATATATTTTAAAAATGCTTCATTGATAAAATGATAAAATCTTAAAGAAAACCACGCAAAACCAAAAGTATAATTATTAACCCACCATTATTCGAGTTTTGACAATGTTCAATGTTCAAAATAAAATTCAAATGATGCAGTGCAACTATTAAACATTGAATTTGCATCATTCAGTTTTCAAGGAATTAATCCTGCTCCGATTGACTTGACCTTGGCAATTAAGAGATTGAATGTGCCGCATAGTCTAGTATATAAAACTTCACTTCGCAGATGAACTACATATTTGATTCCATTTAAACTTATCCAATATATGATACACAGTTCTTTAACATATAAAGAGTTATGTTGATCTTGGTAACTAGCAGAGAAACCTAGGACGCGCGTTTCGTCCCTATTTGAGATTTGTCAGTTGGATGTACCTGCATCCTAGTGAGTGTTGTCCCCATTAAGGCTCGAAACCAGTATCCTATGCTTCAAACGTCAGAGAGTTATCTACTAAGCCACTGCAGCACGATAGCCACCTCTTGTGCCCATCTGCCAACAGAAGTCGAGCAATACGGCCCTGTATAGCAACAGGAAATGACAAGTATCATTACTAGAACTGGTTATTTGAAGCGAATAGGTTTCACTGTTTGAACAACCATTTCGTCTCAAAAGTACTTCAATATCCACATAACTGAAGCCCAAATGAAGAGTTTACAGTTTCCAGACCAAGTCTTTCTCACAGAACTCTTGATTACTTAGCTTGTTTTTCCATACATTGAGTGAGATATTAGCTGCCTTGACCTTCCAAACTAGATAACTTCAACAAGTAAACAACTTCCTAAATTACGTATCAAGTATGGGTATTATACTGCCTTATCAACTACAAGGAAGGACGGTTATGATGAGATCGAACATGGATATACTTCAGCCGTTTTAATAAACTTGCTTAATAAAAGATCTATAAAAAGTAGCTAGTAGGGATGGGAAGTAAAACTGGGATTCCAAATAATAAAAAAATCAATTTCATACTTATATCTCGAGGTGGGCTAAAACTTCAGGTAACCTAGTTCCCGCCTCAACTTATATATGTGATCCTATAAGAACTCAAATGATCAACAAAAAAAAATATGCTGAAGAATGAACCATGATCTCTCCTGTAAGAAATAATAACAATGTCTCTACTTAGTGCTATGTTCTGACTTGCTATTTTCAAAAGAATTCAGAAAAGCAAAACTACGTTAGCCAGAGCCTTGAAACAAAAGGTACTGTCCTTCAAATGTCACCTCCTAAATTAATATCTAGCAGAAACTTCAAAACCAAATTCCTCATTTCGTTGAACATCAACTGGTAAATAAACCGACAGATGGAACAATGTCTTGGAAGCTAACACAAAAAGTTATAACGGCTAAGACATCATCAAAAGTAAAACAATATACATGAAAAAAATTCCTACAATAACACCTCACCTAACTATTTGACTCGGCTGTTTTAAGGATAGAATGAGAGACGAAATCATACAACAGCCATAGTGTTGAGCAGCCATCTCTATTACTATCATTATTAATTGTCCTTTCGGTTCCCAGAGCAATATAGGGCTTCTGTAGCACATCGCCATTTCACTCTATTCTCTGCAGTCTTACCAACCTGGCTCCACGGCTACCCACAACATTTCATTTCTTCCTCACACGACCTCCTCCATATAACCCTCAGCTCCGACGCCCAACTCATCCTTCCAACCTCGGCTTACACTCGATGGCCTGACCTGTGGCGTGATGCCGCCAAATGGTTTTCCCAGTGTATATCCGATCCAAACCATCTCCACTTTCTTCTGCATATTTGTTGGGCGATGGGGTTGTTGGTTGATTCGATGGTAGACAGCCAGCCAACCAGAGTTCCTTGTTGCTGACTGTTTCTAGCCATCTATCTGACCTTCAGTATCGAGTGAGCGAGCGTAGATGGTAGCTGTTGATAGATGTCTGTAGTTCGTTGAATATGGTCTTCATAACGCGCCAAGTTTCTCAACTATATAGAAGCAATGACTTGACCGATATTAGTGTTGAGAATCTGGATATTATTCACACTTTATGCTGAGTGCGATGCAATGTAGTGGAGTAGATCCCCACACTGATTTCAGATTAATGAAGGAAGGCCTGTCTTGCTGTCTTTCCGATCGTGGCTTTGATATCCTTATGTGTGCCTGTGCCGCCTGTAGTTGAAACGATGCTGTCCTGTCTAGGTATGTGAAGGAGACAACTTCCTTTAGATTTCTCTCATTTATGGTAACTGGTGTCTCATCTTGTTGTTGTTGTTGTTGTTTGTTGGGTATCTTCATCCCACCTGCACCCTTTTCTGCTTCACTTCCCAGTGTGTCGTAGAAGTGTCTTTTGTCTTTCCGCACACTCTTCTTCACTTCTTTGTGCACTCTAGTGTTTCATAGCTTGTATTCAGTTCCAATTTTCATTGCTCATCCATTCACTGCACTGCACTGCTCTGTTCTGCTTTGCTCTGCTCCGGGTCATCTTCTGCTCCACCATCTTCCTCTCCCTCCTCTATCAGCTCCCATGTGTCCATCCACATCCATTACATTCCTTGTCTTGTTTCTCCTTCCTTCATTCCTTCCTTCCGTCCTAACACAGTTATCCAGGGTGCCTTCCACATCTTTTTCAAAGAGCTCCGGTGTTCTTCCACGTTGGTTTCTATGAGGATGTTGGTCAATGTCTCGCATTTTATCCTGATAGCTGACGTGAAGATGTCGTTTGTAGTTTCATCCTTCGGTCCCCGTTCTGGGTGTTCAACTGCAACTGTGTTCGATCATCACCAGTTAAACTGCAGTTAAACAGTTTGGAGAGTCCACTTCCATACCATCTGCAGATACCTCCCAGATTTCTAGCACTTCTATCTCCTACCTTCACATTTCTACTGGAATCTGGGTAGCCTTTCCAGCCAGCTTCAAACATAATGCGGACATTTCTTTTCCCCATTCTTATTTTCGCTTTCATCGAGAGAAGACGCACGGGCCGATTAGCTTCCCGAAGGCTTTCACCAACCGGCGTCATTTCGTCTCCCCAATCCAGCGAGGAATAAGTTTACTTTTGTTGTTTATATTTTTGGTGTCTTGAAGTTTCTTAAGCGATTGGATTGGTTTTACGGGGTATGGTTGCTAGCCCTATGCCTAACCTTCCCTCTTTATCCGGGCTTGGGACCGGATAGTAAACTAGCCGAGGTAGCCATCTTTAAGGGAGGACTAAGAAGCCCACTTTTAGGGAGCATGGCAAACGGTTTATAAACAGAAAAAATAATAATAAAACAGTTGCATATAACAAAGGTGAACGCAAACCTAGAAGTCCCTACACCAATAACACGAGAAACAACACTACCAAAACACTACAAGGTGTGAAAAAGAAAGGTATGGCCTCCACACTTCAATATCTGATACTCTTCTAAGCCAATGAATAAGATAGAGCCCCAAAAGGAATCTTAAAATAGAATGATCGATTTGCAGATGGTTAAAACTTGTACGGTCCACGTTGACATTTCTCACAGCTGAGTAGTTTTCCAACTCCCCAATTGTAGTGTCAATACGGCTTCCGCTGAAAACCATTCAGCCGAAATCAGATAGGATTATGAATTAGACAAAGATACTACTACTACTACTCCTTCCACTACTATTACTACTGAACAACTTCAGTGGTTAGATATCACTCAAGCTGATCTATGTATTTCGTCAACCACATGAGAGTGATCTAAACAACGAACGGCCATTTCGCTTGTTTGGGGTACCCAGATAAATTCAGCTCATTGAGCCGAACCAGTTCAGATCGCCTGAATCTGGCTAGCGTACTTGCACGAACCGGTATACCTCTAACAGAATAAACAATTTCCGAGTGATTTATAGGCTTTACGGTCCACGTTGATATTTCTCACAGCTGAGTAGTTTTTCAGCTGCCCATCTGCAGTGTCAACAGAGTTTCCGGGAACACCACTGACCCCAATCGAGCTAAACGACCTTCTGGTGTTCAGATTACTCTGTTCTGACTTCCGAAATACCACAAATCAACCTGAGTGGTTTCTAACTACTCACTTAAGTTGTTCGGTAGTAGTAGTAGTAGTAGTAGTATTATCTTCCAAACAGGATCTTATATCTTGCCGGAAAGGAGGTTGAAAAATTGTGCTATGTATCGTACGAGAACGAGACAACTGTCTAGTGTTTCCATGTTTGCAATGGTTCTTCAACTGATGTCATTTCATGACATACACTACCTTGAAGTCCATCAATCCTCACAAGCCTCCAAACTGGAAAATATAGTTCATGAAAACTAAAACTCTTTACTTACTCTCTTACTTACATGATCTCTAGTCACAAATACACAAAATTTGGAAAACTTTAATTTCCAAAAATAAGAAAAAGAAAATGACATAAGATCAAGTAACAGTAAGACTCACTTTTCAAGTTTCAGGAGAAGAATTAAATTCGAGCATGCCTCAGGATGTTCTAAAATGAATAGAAAATATAAGGAAAAACTAAGTTTAGAAGAATCAGAAATGACGTCCAACATAATAGGTTATGCTTGGTTCGCAGATTCTACACTTTTTTCAGCAACATAAAAATATAAAGTCAACAATAGCAAAAGGAAAAAAGAAAAAGAATCATTAAACAGGGAAAAAGTAATAGGATTTTCAATATTTAGAGGATGACTACATATAAATGAACTTATTCCTTCGAACCATGTTGTCTATGATTTTTACAGACTTTGGTCATTATTAACACTACGACAACGTCAAAAACAAAAACAAAAAAGATTCAATTTGGAGGTTTTATGGGGATTTATTGACTTCAGGTTTGTCTTCATTAAAGACTGAAATCAGTTGGAGAAACACTGGAAACCTGGTGCACTTGACCGCTGTTTCGTTCCGGTATGGTACACTTCAGTAATGCACACACACGAACTCGCACCCAAGGAGTCGAACCCTGGACCCCCAGGTTCCACTGTCAGCATATTACCATTGAGCTACTGAGTCAGAATCCAATGTTCCACGTTTCCTACTTCTGTCAGTTCATGATATAGCGCAACCTCCATCCAATCCAATGCCATAGTTGAGTAACTGTCATCATATTCGACTTGGTTGGCCCCATCAGTCAAAACTTCCCACTGAAACTTCGGGAATCATCCTCTTGAAGCCAGTCACCAACGAAAACTAGATTAATTCAATTTGAAGGTACCTTGGGGGTTTACTGATTTCAGGTTGGTATTCATCATGGACATCATGGGTGCGCACTGCTGAAGAGTCCCATAATAGTACGAAATACCTGTCCAGTGCTCCCACGTTTCCAATGTTCCTCAGAGTAATGTCAGTCCATGACGAATACGAACCTGGAAAAATAAAGAGTGAGTTGCTAACTTGACGGTTTTGCTTCATTTCATTATCTGATCCCTTCCAACTTTTTCTAAACACTAGTCAGCATACAATCTATGATCGAAAACATGAAAAGTTTATCAATTTCCAAGTTTCAAGAGTTCTATTTCACCTTTGTAAGAAGATAGAGACATGTGTGGTGATTTTCTGGTGGTTCTCAATTCTAGCTGGAGAACACAAGACCATAGGAATCATTGGCTAAAGATTCTTGGTGACAAAGCAGAAAATCGGTCACGATGGCAGAGATAGATTCACTCTTCGACATCTTCTAAAGCTCGAGGCATTTTAACTAGTCTTGATTTTGAACTTCTTTTAACCCATGTACACTTTTATCTACTTTGACACAAGTCTTCTTCTACACACTTGTTCTTTGCGTACCACTGTGAAATGTGATAACTTGAAGTTGTGAGATGTTTAGTTTATCTGTCTGTCTGCGGTTCTCAGTACTTTCAGCTTCGCTCTTGAATGTTTCACCGCTAGGCTAGGCAACTGCATCAGCACTTACCTCTTTATGAAACACTTAAGAAAGAAATTCAAAGCCAGAAGAATCCTATTCATGCATCATTTTCATCAAATCTGCTCGACTATCTCAAGAGAAGAATGTTTCGCAATATAATTGTACTAAGACAAACACTAGCATCGCTATAGTGTCGTTGATTGTGTACAATATTAAATATTCAGCAAAATTTTGTATACATGCGGAGATTTCGTCAATTAACAGGCCATTCAAATCGATAGGATTCTCCGAGTACGTTACCATTTTCTCCAGAGGTTTGAACAAACCAGTTTTACACTCTACAGATGTGAAACACTTCCTGAACACTAACGATTTCTTGAAGACTTTCCAAACATCTTCCAACATTTCAACTTCATAATTATCAGTTCATAAGCACAATATTTCAGAGTTAACCTGATATACCTTCACCTAATCCGTTCATATTCTCTAGTGGAACACTCAAGACACTGACTGATGCAATTATAGCCTTTCTAAACGGAGTGAACAATACCAGTGATACTCAAAATCCGAAAAACGTCCGAAACTAAACATAAAACTATTACTATCTATTCACATTTCTTTTATGAAATCAGCTTATGTTTCAGTTTCCTGGGCTTGTACAAAGCATAAGGCCAAAATAATACTTATATATTAAATTAAAGGGAGTTCTCTATGAAAGAAATAATACACTTTTACCAAGTTTGTCAGATGAAATCAAGCAAAAACTAACTTGTTTGAAAATAACTTCAGGGCACATAACACAGTTCTGCGAATAGGTGGAGAACATTCGTAGTTAAGGAGGAGGATTTTCATGTTGTGTTCTCTGAGGTGAATGGTACAATCGTGAAACTTTCATTGTCATTCTAGACAAAATTGTCAGCAGAAACTTCAGAAAGAAGAGAAGAGCTATGAACATTTTCTCTTCAAGTAATCTAGTACCTTGTACTGGCGACTTTGAGTATAAATTTCTCCGCAGTGATGCTGTTATTTTCTTTCGAAGTATTTCCCTTGGCCGCTTCATCAATGTGAATTCCGACCTGGTTGTTTGTCATTTTTCTCATTAATTGATAGATTGGGTCAATATCAATATGCCTAATGATACCTAACTGATGTGAACGCTAATAATTGTAGAACGGCCATCCACACAATTTCATCCAAAGAAGTTTGTCAGATTCGCTGTCAACAAAGCAAGTCACCTCTGAAAACCGAAAGACTAATTTTACTTACTATACATCTAGATCACTGGAACCTTCAGGAAATGCAGTAGCCTACACACCTACGAAATCTCGCCACGTTGCAATATTGAGACCAAAAGATATAATTACTGAGGACAACAAGTTTAATGTTATCTACGAAATAAAGTGGAAGAGCTATGAAAAATACTCTATTAAACAGAGTAACTACCCACTTTGTGTTCATCAGCCAGCGAACTAATATCTTGAAAATGAATGGATGAAATGCACTCGGAAGTCTAACGCACATTCACGAGATAGGCAATCAGCCACACCTATTGTGCGAGGGCTAATGATAATACCTGGTTGCCTGAACTTCGGACAGGGGCTAGAACCCATGACCAAATAATCGAAGGTCATTACCGTAAACCAATGAACTATAGCCCCATTCAAAATATCTTCGTTCATATCAATCCATGCGGACATGACAAGGAATTTTTTAAAAGCTTGGCATTCATTTAAGTCAACGATCAACAGGCATATTAACACTGACTCCAACCAACCAGAAGCACAAAGAACAAGATCGCCAGGACGGCTAATCGAAATGCCAGTACAGATAGTGCCAACATAATAGCAGAAACATGCAATCACACCTTAAGTCATCAGAACAAGCTACAGGATCTCCTTTAGAAAAATCCTCATAGACCTATTCTTTCTGAAATTTGTGTTGACATCCATCCATCCATCCAAGTCAACATAGGACCAGGCATTACTGCGTAATAGTTCGAGTTCCCACACCTTATATCAGTATATCAGGTAAAAAGGCAATGAAGTGGAAGGTAAAGAAAAGAAAATTCAGTGAAAAGAAATATAAAGTACCAAAACCCAACCGTCTCAGTCGATGAAGGTTCACAACCACATCAACTGTCTTACCTCACCCGCCTAAAACTCTACGTCTAACCTTTGCGTTACTCACGTAGTGACACGACAGAATACAGCCTATACTATGAAGGCGACGGTGGTCAAACACTTGAAGCCTTCCCATGTCTTCCACCTTCAATGGCCACGTTTCACAGCCATACAATAGAACACATCGGATCGCTGTGCAGTACCATTCTAGGTAAAGTTTGTGGTGACAACTTTACTTAGAATGGTAATGAAAGTTTCACGACCTATTCACATAGATCAGAGAATACAATGTCACCAAATTAGAACAGATTACAAATAAGCAAAGATTGAAACACAAAAAGCTATTTCTAAAAGTGTTAGCTGTTTCGATAAATAAAAAATATGCTTAGAATGTTAGACATAATCATCAACACTAGGAATTGAACAGCTACATAGGTTTCCCTCTGGTAACCAATTCATGGAAAATCAGAATATAAAAAATGGCAAAGAAAGGTTAAATGATTAAATTAGTTAGTGTCAGGTGCTTCATGTGACTTTACAATGAGTCTGAACTGCACTTGAATCATCCAAGCCAACTGACGACAACAGATCTATTGACATTTGACTCTACTGCTAGGAATTCATTCTTTCACTAACCATTCTTTTTGTACACTGTTCAATAAAAGGACAACTATTGTTAAACACGTTAAATTCAACAACATTAAAATTGTTTCCTAATATTTTGAATGTCTTACTACTGCGACTACCACTACTAACACTTTCGTACAATTTTTGGTGCTTGAAAGCTTGAACCATTAAAGTATACTTATGTCAGAAATTAGGCGTGTCACGAAAAGCATTTCCAACAAACTACATATATACATCAACAACTGCCGCCTACGCTCTCTCACTCGATACTGAAGATCAGATAGATGACCAGAAAGAATAAGCAACAAGGAACTCTGGCAACGAACCAACCAACAACCTATCACCCAACAAATATGCAGAAGAAAGTGGAGATGGATTGGATTGGGGACATCACGCGCCAGGCCAGGCCCTTGGGCGGAATCCAAAGGGGAAACGATGAGTTGGGCGCCGGAGGGTGACATGGAGGAAGTCGCGTGAGGAAGAAATGAGAGCTTGTGGGCAGTCGTAGCGCCAGGTTCAAATGACTACAAAGAAGAGAGGAAAATGGCGACGTGCTGCTGAAGCCCTATGTTCCACTAGGAACCCTGGGGAAGAATAAATAATAATAATGTCATTAAACACCATCAGCTAAAGAAGAAAGGAAAACAGTATCACCGTTTTCAATAAATTTCTGATGAAGATCTATACTATTCTTAATTCTCATTTTGACTACCTGAGATACCAGTGGTTTAACAGATTAGTATTGTTACTGGGTGACGATTAAAGATGAAATGGAAATTTAGATCACAGCAGGATACAAACCAGCAACCACGGGGTTTTTAGCTCAGTGCTCCAAGAACTGAGCTACGAGGTCCGACTGCTGACCATATTTTTATTTCACTTCAATCACCAAAGGTTTGGTCCCACTACCATGTGAATTTGTGACGCATTACTACCGCTTGATCGTACTCACACTGGCTGTCCAGTCAGGACTTCCTATCCCAATCCAAATCTAACTGAAATAGAGAGGGGCAGCATCATATTGATTGTCACTTTGACTATCTGAGATAGTCGTTGTTTGACAGTATTGACACTTTCGATATTATATCGCCGTGCGACTTCCCAGATATGAAATAAAATAAAATTCTAAGAAATAAACGACAGGATGGTGTGAGCAGCAAAGAATGGGAGATCGTAAGAAGACATCCATTAAATAGTGAATGAATGTAGGTTGGCAACTATGTACCCTAGATAACAAGTCACTTACAAATCTGAAGAGGCAAAGTGCTACAATCGTATGATCTTGAAACGGTGGAGAATATTTGTAGCTGAGGTAGAGTGCGATTTGAACATGATATTCACTGGTTTAAAACTGTCCACTTAGACCAGTGAGCAATACATTCACATATTACATACCTTTTTATAAACAAAAACTGGATATTTCGTAACATGAAACAATAAATGATTAAATCAAGATGAACATTAATAACAACTCATAAATGTATTCGAAGCATCGAAATCAAATGAAATTGAAATATATTCACAGTCACCTTGTACACAGTTATGCAGTCGGCAATGAGTCATACCTATTAAGTAAGGGCTATTGATGAATCCTGAACTCGATATTCAGCTGACACTAGAATAAGACAACGCGACTGAAAGTATATTTAGCCCAACCGCATAATAATAGCTGAAAACTCAGTCGTTTATATATCCTTAGATGGTCTTGGCTAGGGAATACAAAATAGTATATTAAAAGTGCAAAATGGACCAATCAGCATTTAGTATCTTAAACTACGGTAAAAATAGGTAACACGGATAATATATAAACATATCATTAGTTTTTTTAGGGGTTAGGCATCCCTAACTACTTAGTTGCCTAAAACCTTGGTAGGTGGGGGCGGGATTCGAACATGTAACCCGCTGATTGAAATTCATCTCTCTAAACCAATGAGCCATAACACTACCATTCAGAGGCATCATGTCCACTGATACATTGGATAAGGAATCCATGAACGCAACTGCTACCTAGTGGTGGTCCAGGTTGTCAACTGTAACGAATCATATGAGGTACGCTGGTTGAAATGCTTATTCCTTCAGGAATTCCAAGAAGATTTATCGGAAAGAGCGTTTTCTTAGTAAGGAATTGCGAAGTATCCCATAGAGCATGTTTACTGTCTGATATGTTTGTCATACCAACTTCTAAACAGAAAGAGTTTAAAAGTGTGATTTCAAAAAGGAATAACACTTGACAAATATCACAATTACTATTATATATCGAAGCATAAAAAGATAACAGTAGACTATACCAATTTAACAGGCAACTTACTGAATGAATCAACTGAACGAATAAGTGGTAGAAATCGACTAGTTGGAATTTCATGCGCATTAATTAATTGCCAAAAAAATAACTGCTCAATAGAATTCCATTCAAGACTAGCATCTGATTCGCAACATGTTTTGAAAGTAATTATAGTGTTGTTTAATGTAAGGGGGGAAAAAAATATGAATAAAATATTTAGTGAATAAACTGAATACTGAAATATCATATGTTTAACCTTTTATAAATCAATGCGTTTTCTCTTTGGAAATCTCTGCAGAGATACAAAAGATTTTTGTTAACTTACATTATCTGTGACGCCTCTATAATATTCGATTGTTTATTAGGGGACCAGCATACTGTGCCGTAGTCCGCTATTTTCTACTCTATGACTGTAAAACAGGCATTAAAGGTAGAAGATATGAGAAGGCTTCAGGTGTTTGACCACCGATGCCTTCGTAGTATAGGCCGTATTCCGTGGTGTCACCACGTGAGTAACACAGAAGTCAGGAGCAGAGTTTTAGGGAGAAGAGGTAAGTCGGTTAACCCGGTTGTAAACCTTGATCGACCGAGATGGTTGGGACACGTGTTACGTATGCCTAGTCGCCGATTGTCTTGTCATACAATGTTGGCCGAAGTAGGCTCCGGTTGGAAAAAGGCTTGGAACGGCCGGACTAAAACTTGGCATCAATGCATAAAGTTGTTGACTGTTGGTTTGAGCCATATGGGGCGATGCAGACTAGGTGGTTGGGGTCCACGGGACAAGAGGAACCAGTGGTTGGAGACTCTAGTTGATATGTCCGAGAACTGATATCAGTGGCGCAGATGTGTACACGCATTATCCTCATCTTATCCGCTATACTAAATCTCATCATCTCATTCTTCCTTCCTCTCTTTCTTTCTTTCTACTTCTATTTGCTTTGACCTATTTTTCTTCCCTTCTTCATCTTCCATTTTACTGCCTTACTACTTGATATGCTGATATGACGTGTGGCAACTCGGACCTGGTCCTACGTTGATCTTGATTGGTTGAATTGATTGTTAGGATGGGTAGACAGAACCTTGAACTCGATCGGTTACATAGGAATGCTTTTGATAGAAAATAAGCGCAGGTACACAGGACTGGAAAGTAATGATGTTTTTGAGAAACTGGAATCTATGAACTTTAGGAAACTACACTTATTCACATTCTACAGTTGGTAATGGAAGTATACTGATTATTGCACCGCCTCCAAAGAAAGTAAAAAATACGAATATACAAGCAGTTCAAACAATGGACAACGGAGTTGTAATCTCTTGTTTAATTGTTCTATACAATAGTACAGCAAGCAAACTGAAGTCCAAAACTTCGAAATAAATCAAATAAACTGTGTTTCATGATTAAAAACTGACCTCTTCATTATTACTATTATTATCGTTATTATTATCATCATTATTATTATTATAGCACAACAGTACACATATCGACTTAGTTTATACGACTTGTAATGCCTACAATGAAATGGTTATGTTCTCAGACCATTGTTAGTGTCTGAATAACTTAATTTTCAAGAGGATACTTTATTCAGTCACGGTAACGAGAAGTTCGTTCAATGAAGTCGTAGAGATCGTTCAATTGGGTAATTACAATTATTACTATTAAAGAATAGTAAACCACGTTGTAAGGTTATATTAGCAAACATTGTCCACTTTAATCCTATACTATATTGTATCTTCTTCGTTTGTGCACTCGACAGTTATTATATCTTGCGTTAACCGGTGTTACACCATATAAATTCCTATAAATGGCGTTCACCACAACGCGACTATTAAGTTTGATCTTTAAAATATAAATACAACAAAAACCAAACATTAACATTCATCTTATCTGACAAGGTGGTCCAACTGGGTGACCTCTAGTACAGTCCTTCCTTATCATAACAACTTTCTCTAAGAGTTGCATAATATGGAGACCATACTTTTGACACTATTAACTAAATGACTCTCAGAAAACTTGTAAAAAAAAACACTCTCGAAACTTATCCCTTGATAATAAAAAAAATATATGGCAGTCCAGTACCCCTGTTTGACTAGATGACTTTAAAACGCGGCCATTACAGGTGGAGGGTATCAGAAAGCTTCAGGGTTTTGACTACTATTGCCTTCGTAACATCGACCATTGTGCTATGGTGTCACTTCTCCTTGTTTCACGACTACCAACTACTTTGACCAATTTCTTTATATTTTATTGTCAAGCATTCTACCTTGATGTACCTAATATGACGTGCGATAAAATGAATCACTATGCAGTAATTCCAAGACTTCCACGTTTATCCCGGTCTGACAGAATGAAAAAATGCTACTTCAATAGATAAAACCAATGAAGGAACAACATAAAGTGTAGAATAAAAACATCTCCACATGATATCTTGTATTGAATTCTATAAAAAATCACGAAACCTAGATCCGATTAGGATGTCGTCTCCCGACTGACTCTCAACATCTAAAACTGAAATATACAGCTCACTTCAGTCACAGCTGACAATCCAAAACGTTGATAATCAATACTAGGCATTAACGGGACTTAGACAACTTTATCGACTACCCAATGATGATTGATTTGTATAATAAATCGTATTAACTATCGAACAGTGTAAGAAGCAGTTTACATTTCCTTAAAGTTGAACAAATATCGGATTTGAAGGGGGAACAGGGTGGGCAAGATGTTAGCAAATAGCTTACAAGGAGACTAATAATAATTTCAAAAAAACTTACTTAGAATATTGGTCAAATCGTTATTAGGGAAGAGATTCAAGTGACCACGTACTATTTCACTAATAAGAGAGTTGCACATTCCTGGATCAATTGTAGCAACAATTAATTGAAGGAATTCAGTGTCATCTTTCAATTCAGATGAAAACTAGTTTGTTTGTTCGTTGTTTTTTTTTTAACAAAGTAAAAGAAAGATACATATATCAAAAGGATTATTCAATAATGCATTTTTGTAAAATATATTTCAAATTATCCCCTTTAATTCCGCTATTACTAACACTATTCAGATGGAAAAATTATTTCTTTTAAAAATATTGGTCGGAGAGAGTATTTGTTGAAATATCACCTGTTGAAAATTCCATAATGTATCAAACATGTTGTTTGGAACGAAGCGACTATTATTATTATTATTATTATTATTATTATTATTATTATTATTATTATTATTATTATTATTACTATCACTATATACTTCTAAACCTGTTTATGAAATTCGAATCAGGTGGAGGAACTGACACAATTCGTAATCACATAGCAATATACGAGACTGCAGAGAAAAAAGACTGAAGAAACCAGTACAGCTCAAAATTGAATGTTTCTGTTATACAATTCTCAAAACGTTTATCTTATCAACGAAGGAATAAACGAATCCAACCCAAAACCAATTTACATTTATACTTAGTGAGTAAAGTCAAATAGATGGGAACTGACTATACACATCTATATACTACTATGCTACTATATAAAACGACTGAGTAGGTGAGAATACACAGAAACGTATCAGTAATCAGTCTGACATAGTTTACTGTTTACTGTTTAACTCAAAAGGTCTAGTAGAAAGCAAGAAATACCAGAGAATCTGCCAATTCGTAGCCCATACGTGTACACTTATTAACCACGTTTAGTATGAACTGAACCTTAAATAAAAGCGTTAAAATATGATTCACAATGCCAGATAAACAACCAGGACTACATTCATCAATGACTTCAACATTCCAAATGACAGAAAGAGTCAAATTATAGAAAAAAAAAACAAATCATCATTAATATCAAAACAAGATCAAGCATTACTGAATAAAGGCCCAACTTGTAACGCCTCATATCAGCTCATCAGGCAACAAAGTAGCAAGATGAAACACAAAGAAATAAAGAAGAATTGTTCAAAAGCCGTAGAAAGTATTAGAAGAAAGGAAGGGAGAATAAGAAAAATATAGAGTTCAGTTCGATGATTCAGATGAAGATAATATGTGGACACATCTGTCCCACTGACATCGATTCTGACCAATGTCACCTAGTCTCTAACAACTAGTTTCTATTTCCACGGGGACCTCAACTGAGAAGTTAACATTTCCCTACACGGATCAGACCAACAGCCAAAGACTTCATATAATGATGTCATGTTTTAATGCGGCAGCTCCAAACTTCTTCCCGGCCTGAAGCTACTTCACAGCTAACATTACGCGATGAGGCAGATGATGACTACGCATGTGTAACGCATGTCCCAGCCATTTCAATCAACGAAGATTCACAAGCATATCAACTGACTTCCCTCTTCTTTATGATTTTGACAAGAAAGCCCTTCTTCCAGTCATTCGGCAGGTACCTTCCCTTCCTTCCAGACCTTCTGCATTTGTGGTATCAGCATGTCCACTGTTGTCCCTGCGTCTGTTTTCACTGATTCTGGAAGAATTCCATCTAGTCCTGATGCTTTCCCGCATTTCACAAAACTTTATGCAGTTCAGGACTTCACTTCTGCTTCCATCGGAGGGCTTGTGCTCACTGGTAGTTCTGTGACTGGACTGCGGTGCTGGTCGTATTTCTGGACGAGTTGTCGGTAGTGGAAGTGGTCGATTTAAGAGTTTTTGAAGTGGTCAGTTCATCCTTTCCCATGTTTCTTCTCTCCCTTTGATGGTAACTAAGTTTCCTTGACTATCTCTCATCGGTTTCATCTGTGTTCATCTCTTCTCTCCCAGATAGTAACCTAGTTATTTGATATGATGTTGTCAGTTCTTTATCTCTCCTACCTGCACCCTGTTCTGCTTCACTTCCCAGTGTGTCGTAGAGGTGTCTTTCGTCTTTCCGCACACTCTTCTTCACTTCTTTGTACACTCTAGTGTTTCATAGCTTGTATTCAGTTCCATTTTCATTGCTCATCCATTCACTGCACTGCTCTGTTCTGCTCTGGTTCATCTCATGCTCCACCATCTTCCTCTCCCTCCTCTATCAGCTCCCATGTGTCCATCCACATCCATTACATTCCTTGTCTTGTTTCTCCTTCCTTCCTTCCGTCCTAACACAGTTATCCAGGGTTCCTTCCACATCTTTTTCAAAGAGCTCCAGTGTTCTTCCACGTTGGTTTCTATGAGGATGTTGGTCAATGTCTCACATCAGGTCCTGATAGCTGACGTGAAGATGTCGTTTGTAGTTTCATCTTTCAGTTCCCGTTCTGGGTGTTCAACTTCAACTGTGTTCTATCATCAACTTCTTTGAAAGCTTTCAACTTAATTTGGAAGGTTCCTTGCACTAGATAGTGGTCTCAACCTACATTATTGACTCTCCATCTGCAGATTCCTCCCAGATTCCTAGCACTTCTATGCTATACCTTCTCATCCCTTTTGCAATCTGCGCAGCGTTTCCAGCTAGCTTTAAACATTTTGCCGACATCACATGTCCCCATGCTTACTTTCACTTTCATCTAAAGAGAGAGAAGATACGTCGTTTAATTGGCTTCCCGGAGGCTTTCACCAACCGGCGTCATTTCATCTCCCCAACCCTAGCGAAGAATAAGTTCATTCTTATTCTTCATATTTCGTCTGTGCTTTGAAGTTTCTTTAGCGATTGAATTGGTTTTATGTGGTAGGGTAGCTAACCCTATGCCTAACCTTTCCCCTTTATCCGGGCTTATGATCGGTTAGAACCTAGTGAAATAGTAAACTAGGCGAGGTATAGTAATGACGGTATGATACAAGCAACAACATTCAAACTATACCCGTCGTACAAGAAGTGGCTATCGTGGGTCGGTGGTTTAGTGAATAACGCTCTGGCGTTTGGACCAATCGGTCTCCAGTTTGAATCCCGGTGGGAACAACATCACTCACTAAGAAGCAGGTACATCCAGTTGACGAGTCCTAAATAGGACGAATACGCATCATGGATTCCACTTCTAGCCAACATCCATCACTATATTATATTATTGCTATTATTATTATTATTCTGAATATCTGAGATACCTGTGGTTTGACAGACTAGTATTAATACTGGATGATGATTGAAGGTGGAATGAAAATTTGGACCGTGGAAAGATTCCGACTAACGACGAGTCTTTTTTCGATGACAATTTGTGTTGTGTGAGAAAGTGTATAACTTAAAACAGTGAAAATAATTAAAACTTGTCTTCATGATACATGAGTTTTATCCATCTCCATAAACGTTATAACGAAGCATTAGAAATGTGTATTAATGTAATCACAAAAAGACGAACAATACACTAATCCTATTACATCACTTTAGATTGAACGATTTATAAACTAATATAATTTTACCGATCTTGAAATCATACACTTTCAAAGTAAACTTATAAACTATTTATGACACGTTAATGTAGAAAAATAAGAATTTGAAAACATATGAAATCTATTAAATAATCAGTGGAATGAATGTATTGTGAATAAATTTTTTAATGATATTCTGAGTAAAATTACCAAAATAAAAAACTTATCATTGTATGTGAACTTATCATTAATTCATTCCATAATACACAAATTTTTCATTGACATATTTTTGTTATAATCAATGTTGGGGCAAAATATCTTACTCATGGATCGTGGCTGGAAAGTGGAATCCAGGATGCGCATTTCGTCCTGTTTGGGACTCATCAGCTGCACAGCAGTCCGCTCTGTTCTACTGTATGGCTGTGAAACATGGCCATTGAAAGTGGAGGATACAAAAAGGCTTCAGGTGCTTGACCACCGTTGCCTTCGTAATATAGGACGTATTCCGTGGTGTCACTATGTGAGTAATGCAGAAGTTAGGTGTAGAGTTTTGGGGAGAAGAGGTAAGTCAGTCGACGAGGTTGTGAACCTTCATCGACTGAGATAGCTGGTTGGGACACGTACTACGTATGTCTAGTCACCGATTGCCTCGTCACACAATGTTGGCTGAGGTGGGTTCAGGCTGGAAAAAGGCCCGAGGTGGCCAGACTAAAACATGGCACCAATGTTTCAAGTCTCTGACTGTTGGTTTAGGCCATGTAGGACGATGCAGACTAGGTGGTTGGGGTCCACGGGACAAGAGGAACCAGTGGTTGGAGACCCTAGGTGATATGGCTCAGAACCGGTGTCAGTGGCGCAGATGTATGCACACATTATCCTCATCCTAACAACGCTATACCGAATCTCACCATTTTGTCACTCCTCTTTCCTTTCTTCTCGTACTTTATATTTCTTTTGACTGCATTCACTTATCTTCATCCTTCGCCTCACTACCTTTTTACTTGATATGCTGATATGAGGTGTGGCAACTCGGACCGTTACGCAGTAATGGCTGGTCCTATGTTGATAATGATGATGATGATGACCTGCCGACTCCCAGTGAGTGATGTTATTCCCACCAAGATTCGGACTCGGGAGCGATCGCTTTAAATGCCACAGCGTTATCGACTACACCACAGAGCCACGATAGCCACTTCTTGTGCGACGGGTATAGTTTTTAGTATAACTGTTCTTATCCCGGTGGGAACAATATCACTCACTGGGAAGCAGGTACATCCAGCTGGCGAGTACGAAATAGGACGAAATGCGCATCGTGGATTCCACTGCTAGCCACGATCCATCATTAACATAATTAGAACACTGGCAATATCGAGGCATCCGCACAAGAGCACATATGCCGATGGAGACCGATCAATTCGGTCCAATCAACGATGGTATCACATAAAAACAATTATACTAAAATATCTTACTGCTTGAACAAAGCTGAAGTCGACATTCAAATCGAAATGCACTCAACAACTCTGAGCACATTCATGCAGTAGGCAATGAGCTACATCATCTATTGTATTAAGGCTAGTGATACTACCACCTAGCTGTCCAAACCATGGTACGTGGATCGGGGTTGGACTTATGACCAACACGTTGAAACTCAACTTCCTAAACCGAAGACCTACAGCTCCATAGTGGGAAGTCAAAAAGAAATCACTGTCAGGCGTCAAGAATTGCAGCAAATTTCAATTTCCTAGAGTAGCCAACCTTGTGTCGATATCGATGTATCATAATGCAAAAGAAAGCCCATAATTTGCAAATGTGAAGGATTGTATCACTTCAGACTGAAGTCAGATATACCTCTGATATATGTGAAACAGTTTTGAAATAGCATCTTTACCTGACAAGCTTCATAGAGCAATCGATGAACCACAACCATTGTATCAAGGATGATAGCACTACCTGGACGTCAAAACATTGGTAGGCCAAATAGGGTTAGGATATGTGATCTACTTCTTGAAAACTAACTGCCTAGTCAATCATTGAGCCAAAGCAGATTGTACTACAGTATGTTCGTGTCAGCTTATTGAGAATGTTTGATGATAATCTGCGTAAATACGAGAAAGCATTAATGATCTTTTTTCAATTGATATAAGCTTCAGTTTGTAGCTCAAAGCGATTACAGCTAACTGGAAGTTCCAGAGATCTCTTTATTGATTTCAGGTTGGTATTCATCATGGACTGACATAAGTTGGAGAAGCAGTGGAAACCTGGGAGCACTGTAAAGCTATTTCGTCCCAGTATGAGACTCCTCAGCATAGCGTACCCATGATCCCGCACTCTCAGGAATCGAACTCGGCACCTTCAGGTTCTACGGTCAACAGGTTACCATTGATCCACTGGGTCGGGATCCAATGGTTCATATTTCCTGCTCCTGTCAGTTCACAATACAGCGTGATCTCTATCTAATGTCATCGTTGAATGACTATCCTCACGTCCAACTTGTTGGCCTCACCGGTCACGACCTCCCATTAAAACTTCGGAAGTTGACTTCAGGTTGACTAGTGAGAACAGTTACTCAACGTCAGCACTGGATGGAGGTCGCGCTATATAGTGAACTGACAAAAGTAGGAAATATGAAGCATCGGATTACGACCCAGTGACTCAACCTAAAGGTCCTAGGTTCAATTCTTGGGAAACGGGGTCATGGCAGAGCACTACTGAAGAGTCTCATACTAGGACGTAACAGAGGGCCAGTCCTCTCAGGTTTCCAATGCTTCTCCAGCTGATAGCCAGTCCATGACGCATACCAACCTGATTACAGCTAAATGGATTTCCTGAGTGATAATGGTAAAAGAAATAAAGGGGGGAAGGTAACCCCTGTATATGGATTCAAAAAGTGCGTGATAAACCCTTTTTTCTATTTCAGCGCTAACGATAACACGTCTACATCCAAACTCCACAAATCATGTTAAATGGGAATCTGTTCATTATATCCAGATATTATGAAAAACTACTTTTCAAAGTACTTTGGAATTTTCATTTTACAGCAACATTCGGTTATCAACGATGGCATATCAAACCAAATCATCTTACTTTACCTCAGTATAGAGAGGAAAAATCAACAGAGACGAAGGCTAAGAACTCAAAATGATATCACTAGTCACAAAGAAACTAGGTGATGCACAGGAAACAATAGGAAATAGACCAACAAAGAATAACATTATCATGATGAAAGTGAGAAGTAAGCATATTTTGTGCCTTTGCTATTAATCCTGCACGCCTCCAGTGATCTCAGAGAACAGAGGTCACTGGAGGCGTGCTACTGAAGCCCTATGTTCCACTAGGAACCCAAGGGACTAATAATAATAATAATAATATCCACTTATCGTTTTCACGCCATACTTGATCTTAAGTAGGCGACTGAATATCTTATCAGTAAGTTGTTAAAAGTCAGTCGACCCTTTCGACGACCGGTATACGTACGTCCTCAGGGTTGATGTTAATTCACACAGAAGTGAAGTGGTCGACAAGTTCAAACATTTTGTTCCCGACTAATCCAAAAGCAACAATTTGTATTTCGAAAAGTCAAAATGCATTTTAAACATTTGTAAATCGTTTCAAAACTAAGGTATGCTTTTGGTCATGGTGCATCATTTGACAAGTAAAATTGTATTAAACCAGCGACTGTGGATGGAATATATTTGACATATGCTATCCTAGTGTCTTGATAACCCCCCCCCTCCCCCCGCACACACACACACACACTGCTTACTGGCTCTAAAACTGGTTGGAAGAACTGAAACGGTCTTTGATGTCAACAATAAATTCCTACTATGTCGACAGCCGGGAAGTACCGATCACAAACATGCTTCCAGAAACACAAAACTCACATAACTGTAACCCACTTTTTCTCACCCTTATCTCTTCTCTCGACTTTACTACTTGCTACAGTTACTAATAATAGGCCTCTAACAATTCTTTCTTCAGCTTCACACTCTCCAATAATTTCTAATAATACAAACCAAGAAAAATAACACTCCTAGTCTCTACATGCTACAATCTCGTTTCTCATAATGTCAATGGCAAAAACTTCATGTCCAACAGCTGTATGTGACAGGAAATGATAATGTTTTAAATCTCCAGTGAAAAAACCATACAATTTCCTTTCAGTACCTTAAATCCTCAAGTATGAATATGAATAGGATAAAGTTAATTGTGTGTGATATTGAAAAATCGAAATCTACTCAGTAACCACGTAGCACTTGTTGTGTGAAGGCTAACGATACTACCTACATTTGGCTGCTCAAACCATTGACCGACAACTTTAGCAGCATCTAGAAAGGTTAAACCTATGCTCAACTAATAAATAAAACTACTCATTTAGCAAACAAAACTTACCACAGTAAATACGTCTGGAAGAAGATAAGCGAATAAACGACGATTATCATCCGACAGTAGCTGAAATTCACAACGTTGAAGTTTTTGAAAATTCAGTTCCATGTATCCGAATTATAATAATAATAATAATAATAATAATAATAATAATAATAATAATAATAATAATAATAATAATAATGAATAGGATATATCGTAAAAAATTATCTGCAAATTTGAGAAACAGTTTTGAGCTAAAGAAAACGTGAGAAACTAGATAGATGATAAACAAATGACCTAGGAATAGTATAGTTAAGTGCCTACAACCTTTCAAACGTAAGCAAGGGATAGATAATACTGTTTTATGAAAGAAGACCAAGTAAATTTCAGAGAAGAGTCTATTTTCAGCGATTTCATTTTCAAAGCTTTACAATAGCAAATTTATACATTTTTTTTTTGATAGTTAAAAACGGTTTGGCAACACAAATAGTATCAATAAATGAGCTGTCATTAAAATTATATCTCTTGCTATTCTCATTAGACGAATCTGTTAGTTCCGATGTGTTAAGAAGAGAAAATTTCTGTTCTAAAGAACATCCTGATTGAAAACAGATTCTCATCACGCTTTATAGACAAACACATCAAGTCTACACCTCCCAAAGAGAGCCTTACCACCTTGTCAAAAAAGACACTCTAAATGAATGTAAACTTCAAAGGTGACACCCTAAAAAGAAGGATATCAAACGCTGTAAGCAGAACATTTTTTGCATCAACGCATCATCCAACGATTTCTAACAACTCAGAGGAGAAACAATCACATCTGACCGTTTCTATGTGCATATATATATCAATTCACCTGCTCCTGTAGAACCAGGCATATAGGTTGTTCGATGCAACTGTTATCTAAAAGGGTTCAAGAACACTATCCAGCGTGGTTACAAAGAGGTAACAATGGAGCGATAAGAAGTGCTATAACTGAACATATCTCAAGAACCTCCTCGTTCAAAGTCATCTATAAAGTGATAAGAAACCTTCTAAAGGCTGTATGTCTTCGTATTCTCTGCATCACCATCGAAAAAGAGAAACCTAAACTGTGTACGCGAAAGAAGGTTGTTCATGGTCTTAGTTTTCAGTCTTTGAAGTCTTCTCTACACCCCCCCCCCGTTTTCTGTTTTGACACTACTCACTTCTTAAGTAATTTGTTACTCATTCTTGTTGCTATGCTCTGCCTGATCATAATTCAACTTCCAATTGTGTCGTCATGTTACGAAATTTCTTGTCCAAATTTACTTAGATTAATATTCACTACTCATCAGTTTGTGATTTTTTGATTTTAATAATAGCTCACATGATTGACACTATTTCTGTTGCCATGCTTGACAAACCATTCTTAATTAATTTGCGATTGTACAGCTTTAAAAATGAAATCCCCGAAAAGGGACTCTTCGTTGAAATATACTTAGTCTTCTTAGATATTCTGATGGGTATATATCACACACTGAAATACTGTCTTAGCCAACAACTTTGAGCCTTTTTTTCACTCCCAAATAACTCATAATCCAAATGAAGTCATAAACATTGACATCTGGTAGATACAGGCATACTTAGACATACTGTACACATAATGTTACAGCTAAACTTATTCAATTGCAATACACTCATTAACGACTGCCTATGGTGGCTCGTTACTGAAGATCAGACGAAATGGCCAGAATAATAAGAATAAGCAAAAAGGAACTCTGGCTGGCATTGAACCAACCAAGAACCTATCACCCAACAAATTTGCAGAAGGCAGTGGAGATGGATTGGGCATACACTGAGAAGACCATTCGAGGACATCACGCGTCAGGCCCCCGGGTGGGACCTAGATGGGAAACGACGAGTTGGGCGTCCGAGGCAAAGGTAACATGAAGGAGATAGTGTGAGGAAGGAATGAGAGCTTCTGGGCAGTCGTGGAGACAGGTTCAAAGGACCGCAGAGAACAGAGTGGAATGAAGACGTGCTACTGAAGCCCTATGTTCCACTAGAAACCCAAGGAACAAATAATAATAATTTTAACAGAATGGTGATAACACTATTGGTGTATACAGTAGATCACCTCTACTAATGATGGCTTGATATGTTCAAGTGAGTAAAATAACTCCCGAAGCCATTTCAACAATACACAGATAAAATTGATTCACTTCTATAGATACTTGAAGTGTTAAGTAATTGTAGATTTGGATTACTTCCAGAAGATTGAAAGCTATCTACTAAGCAGTATGATTAACAGGTTTGAAAAGTGTTACAAGTAGTAAGAAAAATCATGACTATTCGATCCATAGAAAAGATGACAAGAAATGAATCCATACAAAATCTGAATATTGTAAGAGTTAAAGAATGATGTTGGATTTCTCTTCATATGAAATGCTTACCTATTACGATTCAGCGAAAACATCAAACAAAAAAAACTTTTGCATAAAAAATGACACAAACGACGAAATGATTGAAGAGAATAGAAACAAAACAGAAATCAAGATAAACTAAAGTGATGAAAGTAGAGGAGAAAAAAGAACTGAACAAATACAAAGGAATCTAGAAAAAGAAAGTCAAGAATGTGAAGCATTGTATAACCGACCACTGAGTCAAGGTTTTTATAACTTTCAGGAGTTTAAGAAATAATCAGTAAAAGCAGGATAATTATCAAGAAGAAAAGAAGAAGGATATCAGACAACGAATTGACCTGTGAAGATGAAGAGTGAATACATTCAACATACTGTAATCTATTCGAAATTTTATCATCTAAGGTCTCAAACCATTTATATGCTCGAAAAAAATAGGCTTCCTTCCATGGAAATTATTGTTAAGCACAATATTTTAAAATATTCGCCTGAAATGAGAGCATACAAACAATTTCATATGTGTTTCAACCACTCTCAGCGAATCTGGATATAATTTCTATATTCTATGATTATCTAAAAAGGTGTGAACTATAATGTCTCCTGATACAGAAGTCAAATGTGAACACACACACACACATACAGTAAACCGATAAGAATGAAGTGATATTTACACAACCATATATGTTGATATGATGAATAAAGTTTTTCAATCTTTGAATGTATTCATATATCATTGATTCAAAACAGCAATAAATCAGTATGAATGAAACAAATATCTCTATTTCATAGGGAAAGTGATGAAAATTACAAGTTTTAATCATTTTCAACTTACTTGCATATCTTTAAATAAAGAATCGCGTAGATTAGGATTTTCTTGACTTGCACAAAAATTACGATAAATTGACATTTTCTCATCATTTAATTTACTGAAAAACAAATAAACAAATATAAAACTAAGAAGGATAATAGTAATGACAGGCAGTGGCTAACAGTGGAATCCAGGATGCGCATTTCGTCCTATTTGGGACTCATCAGCTGCATGTACCTGCCGACTCCCAGTGAGTGATGTTATTCCCACCGGGACTCGGGCTCGAGAGCGATCGCTTCAAACGTCAGAGCGTTATCCACTACAGCACCGAGCCACGATAGCTACTTCTTGTGCGACGGGTATAGGTTTAGTGTTATTGTTTGTATTACACCATCGTTGATTGGATAAGCAATAACACTAAGAAGGATAATATCTGAATAAAATTATATAAAGTGTATTAATATCACTGTGGAATTGAATGAATGATCAAAACACACTCATGGATATCATTGATAGACTTTTATAATTCTTCTTAAAAAACCAATTGCTTCAGTGTGAACATATTCTCTTCATCAACCGACTTGGAGGGAAGAAGTGGTGGAGAATGCCTAACAATTGTCCAGATCCGACCAACACACTTCACCGATATGTGGTTTTCAACCACTGGTAAAACAACAATCCTTTTCAAGTTGGTATTCACCATGGACTGACATCACTTGGACAAAAACATTGCAAACCTGCAGGCATCGAACAGCTGTCCGCCTCAGCAGTGCGGACCCATGACCTCGTCCCGCCAGGGACCGAAACCAGGACCTTCAAGCCCCGTGGCCAGCACGTTACCATTGAGCCTCTGGGTCGAAATCCAATGGCTCACATTTCCAAGCTCCTGGGTCTGATCCCTGGTGGGGAGGGGGTCACGGGTGTGTACTGCTGAGTCTCATATTAGTAGGAAACAGCTCTCCAGTACTTCCAAGTTTCCTGTGTTCCTCTAACTGATGTAAGCCTATGATGAACACTAACTTGGAAAACCACTAAATCCCCACAAACACCCCCAAATTCAAAAAATTAATCATTCTTCACAGCTGTTTGAACATAACCACCTTGATTTCAGTCAGTCGCCACAAACTTCCAAATTGAACTACTCTCTAATTCTCATTAGTGGAATCCAATAAAATGAATTTCCTAAAGTTTTAATGAGAAACTGTGATCTGTGAGGTGAACCAAGTTGGATGTGAGGACAAATGCTCGTTTCAATTGCAGTGAATGATAGTCATGCTGAACTGTAAATCAGCAGAGATAGGAGAATGTAGGTCATTGGATTCCAGTCTAGTGGCTGAAAGACAGATAACGTTCTCACAAAGAAATCTGATAGTCCTGGGTGGGTATGCATTGTAGAGAAGTTGCATATACAGGAATAAAACAATTTTCCAATGCTCCCAGGTTTTGCGATAGTTCTGCAACTGATTTTAGCTCGTAATGAATAGTACGCTGAAAGTAACCAATCGTCATAAACCTCTCAACTGAATTCTTTGACTACTCACTAATCCTTAGTAATTTGTAAACAAATTTAAAATCTTTATATACAGGTGTATCCTGAAATTCGTGGAAGCAAAAGTCATACACAAATTGAAGCTACCCTTGTGTGTGCTAAACAACAATTTAACATTTTACTAACCTGATTTTCAGGAAAAATAGCAAATGGTAACCAAGACGTGGTTGTCGAGTTTGCATTTCTGTCAATAATAGCAAGAGTAATTCACGTTTAGGATCACCGGGATTCATTTGTAAAAGATGTCGAAAAGGAACAAATATAGGGAATGCTAAACAGTCCTCCAGATGTCTTGTAAAATAAATAAAAATAAAGTCACATTCAAGTTAAAACTGTTCAGTAAACAGAAATCTAATTGAATTGCAAAAGGTACTATTATAATAAGCTACAAAAGTCCATTTCAAGTGAAATCATAAGCTTTTTTTTAATTAGTCACAATGTGGAAATACTTCACAGTTAATCATAAACTAACCGAATATACGAATAAAAATGTGTAAAAAAAATGGACTTACTCTTCAGACCATTCAACTCCAACAGGCATAAGACGTTGAGCAAACAAACAAAACAACAGTTCACACACTACAGCTGCAGTTCGACCAGCAATTTCTAAATCATCAAAGCCTTCTTCAACAAGTACTGCCTGAATTAATGCCTCCATTGATTCACATAGATCATTAAGGACAGACGCAGAACGCAGAAATACTGTGATAGGTAATTATGAACAACAAGATACACATTAGGGCATAACAGTTACATAAACAAAAATTAATATTAGTCGAACACAGTCTAAGTGATAAGATCTCTAAGATAAAGTGTAATCAAAGGCCTAATAAGTATCCTACTAATAAGACTGTCATCAGTTCTTTTGAGCCAAAAATGACAGAAGATAAAAAGCAGACGGTTGTAGACCAGTCACTAGTTCGATAACAACTACAATTGAAATTTAAGGCAAAAACAGAACTAATTCATAATAGGCACTCTTTACTGTTATTCCTCTAAACAACTGACTATAGGGTTCTGTTTACTAAAAACATCCCTTCAGCATAAAAACACTTAAATATCCGTCATAAATAGACTTAATTCAGACGTAACACAGACGTAAGATTCAATTTTATGTAAACATCAACCAGTTAGACTGTACTGTTCAGAATATATGACGACTACGGAAGTCATCCTAAAGTTGACTTCACTAACTAGGATAATGCCGGACAAGTAAACCTACCAGTTTAAAACTGGAACTTGAAGAAGTAAGCATTTATTGTAACCCAAGTGAGATGACACAGAAAAAACCACTAAAAAAAACAACAGTTCGGAGGACATTCATATGTTGGGATTAGTAATCATCAGACTCACTATGGATGATCACGATGAATATATAATTTATAGTTTACAAAAGTAGCTACTTTAAGAAGTGTTGAACCGATTCGAGAAAAACCCAGTGACGACACTGAATGATATCTCTGTGGAGGTGTGACATTTTGCTTTAAGCACTTGACTTTCAACCAGTGGGTCAAGGGTTCGAATCGCGCCCAGCCTACCGAATTCTTGGCAGCTAGGTAGTCTTACTAGTCCTTATACAATAAATGTGGCTCGTTGTCTACTGCATGAACGTAAGCATGTTCACTGACTGCATCGCTAGAGTACCAACAGCCAGTACAGCATCAGCATATCCGATCCAGATGGCAGGTTCGTTTTCGAGTTACTGCACTATGCAAGGTAACGAAATCCTGTTTTCAGTCATTTCCGGCTAAATACCTGGTTCAATCTCTAGCTCTTAATGTGGTGCCGTTTAATGAACCTGAAAGAAAACGCCGTCTGACAAATGCTGAAATCCTTCCGAGAGATTTCCGTCGCTGGTACAATATAGTATTTCTCAAACCCGATTTACAATATTGCTGAAATCATACCTTTTCACCCAAAAAGCCTATTCACTATATATATCACTGCCAAGAGTAGAAGCAGAACTCTTGATTCCGAAACAACACAACATCCTGACACTCGTTTTCCAGTTTGCATAGGTACTGATAAAGGTCAGTAAGCTTAGTGGTAATTTTAGGGTTTGTGTTGACATTTAACTGAATTTAATGCATCAGTTGAGCGAAATCACTGTTGTGGCTCGCACTTGATGACACTATCATCACTATCGTCAATAGAAGAACGTATTTCGCGAAAACTGACCTAGTGGACACCTTCATAGGGAAGTTACAATTAAGTTCTTATGATTGTGTTCACTACCAATACACACCGCAGGCTATTTCAGTACACTCAATCACTTGCAGAACTACTAATTTTTCCAGTA
Source organism: Heterobilharzia americana (assembly GCA_944470555.2). Taxonomy (NCBI): domain Eukaryota; kingdom Metazoa; phylum Platyhelminthes; class Trematoda; order Strigeidida; family Schistosomatidae; genus Heterobilharzia; species Heterobilharzia americana. The sequence goes on along the minus strand of OX104130.1, from coordinate 74,939,781 downwards.
AATAAAAAGTACCATCCTATTTTGTAGTTCAGTAGTCAATACATACCATCATCATGTTCGTTTTTCCTCTCCATAAACAATAAAAAATTGTAATGAGCATACATTACAATGTATAATAAGAATCTGAATGAACTGAAACAGTTGAAGTATACGTTGTGCAATCTTCTCAAACAGTAAGAGCAGCATATAAAAATCACAGAAACAACTCAAAAATTAAGTGAGCGTTCACGTAGAACCAAAAGTCTTTTAGTTTAGTTACTCAAACCGAAAGAAATCGACCTTTCCAGATACTAAATTAAGTAATATATGTTCAATTACTTTTTATCTTGCTGAAAAACCAACAATATTATCAGTATTTAGTATCTTACATCTATTGTCTTTTCTTTTATACCCATGTTTACTAATGAACTAAATTCCTATCGATTTTCTTCAGTGTGATATGTTGCATAGTAACACTGTATAGTAAGCCAAATGTCCACAAATGTAAGAACATATTGCAGTAATAAAGTTCGTGCTACCAGAAGTTATATAGATGTTGAAATGGTTAATGATGACAAATTTGCCTGAAACACTGACACCAAATGTGGCCAGTATGATATAAATGATATAAACAACACGAGGTTATATCCATCTTGGTGATTAGCAGTGGACTTCAGGGTGCATGATTCGTTTTCTTTAGGACTCGTCAGCTGGATGCACCTGCATCCCAGTAAGTGATGTTGTTTCTACTGAGGCTTAAACCCAGCACCCATCGTTTCAAACGGTAAAGCGTTATCCCCTAGATCACTGGGGCAAGAGAGCCACCACTTTTAAAATGGGTATCATATGTTCTTGTTATGATGCTTGTAATTTCCTGTTGCTATATACATGATCGAATTGCTCGACCTCTGTTGGCAGATGGACTCCTATGCAGCATCGAGGTATAAGCATACAAACACATCTGCTGACAGAGGTCAGGCAATTCGACCCTATATAGCAACGGGAAATTACAAGTATTAAATAAAAACAGTGTGAATCGTTAATTTTCTTTGTAAAACTTCCTTACCTGGAGTTATCAAGATAGAAAAGAATTCAAATGATGAACAATTGTGGCTAATTCATCAATAATGCTATTCATAACCTTAACAAATCATTTTGATGGGCATTTCTAATCTACCAATGAAACTGAAAAAGGATCAATTTATTTTCACTCGTTTCTCGTCCCTAACCATAGAAAACTCCAATGATTCGACAAAAAGCATTAGGTTTGCAGTTTAGAAAAAGCACAACGTACTTTACACATACGAACATTTTAAAAAAATGAGCACTGGAGAATGAATAATGTGCAATAAGTAGATTCATAACAAACTTCGATGCAATACAACAGACATGTAGCGGTCAGTCGGTGCTGGTACACCTTGATGTATAAAGCAATCTACCACGCCTAGTGTATGAGCCTGCGTGGGCACCTACCTCATGCACATTCGTGCAGCAAGCAATGGTCTACACTTATTGTGTGAAGGCTAGTGATACTACCTAGCTGCAAAAACCTCGGTAGGTGGAGAAGGGCTCGAACCAATGACCGTTGGTAGTCATCTCCATAAACCACTGAGCCACAGCTCCATATGAGCCCACATGATACTACCTGGTTGGTATAACCCAGAAACGCTTCGACTGCGCAATCTACTGGGTGAAAGTGTGTTAAACACTATATTTCTTACCAGAAGAATTTTGTTCTTGATCGCATGAACCATTATCCAAGTCATCCAAAGTTTGTGAAGCGCATAGACCGGTTGAAGAACTACGTATTAAACCAACATGTTTAGCCACATCACGAAACTGTTCTAATGCTGTACGTATTGGTCCATCAAGCTGTTTAATTAGAGAATTAACGTCTACAGACTCGACGAAATAGTGAAATCTAAGCTGATAATCTTGAAAACGACGTCGAAGACTATCTGTAAAAAGAGTAAAAGCATGATTGATTTTAAAAAAGATTAGTCATAGCTGACACTGAATGAACTTGTTTAGAAAATAGAAGCAATGTGATAGAGTTGATCTCTACAGGGATGACTTTTATGAAATTTTATTTTTTAAAATAAGTCAATCTTGGAATGAAGAACCGTCGTATTGTGCTGAAATGAACAAACAAACAGACACACAACTGAGTGTATGAGAAATCGCATCAATCCGTACAAATAAAGACTTCGTGGACTGGTGCCACATATTGGTTTGATCACCTTTAACCTTTTTTCAACCCAATCCTACTTCAGTAAACACTGGACATAGAGAAGGACAGTGGTTCGGCGTGCAGGAATGTCAAAACCATCTTATTCAGTGAAGGTTCACTACCTCATAGCTTGACTTACATTCTTAGTTTAATAGCTCTATTCTTAACCTCGGCATTGCTCAGATGATTCCTCCATACCTTTGGTGAGAAGTCTGTAGCCACTTAGTATCTTCAACTTCTAGTAGCCATATCTCACAGAACTCTAGTAGGACAAAGTGGACTGTTTTACGGTATTATTATTTGTCCCTGGGTTCCTAGTGGAACATAGGGCTTCAGTCTTTTGAACCTGGTTCTACATCTGCCCAGAAGCTACCATTTGTTCCTAACGCGATTTCCTCCATGTCACCCTTGGACGCCGAACTCGTCACCCCCACCCCTTTGGGTCCCACTTGTTTTACAGTATACTTATCCTTTAATAGGTAATACGATAACTTACTGACTCCAGAGATGCAGTAATTTGGTAAATGCCAAGCTGAGGTTTTATCAGCAACCAACCTATTTGGGCTGATGCAACTCCTTAATCCAAATGGTCAACGCACTCCCATTACTTCACTCTTTATCCTTAAACCAGGAGTCTGCGCAGACCACTTTTAAAAGATCCCGCATGAAAACCGTACTCACATTTCTGCTCAATAATCGATGCAATGACATTAACAAACGACCAAACTGAATGCCTCTGTAAAACGTAAAAGATGAATAATCGTTGTCATAGGACAAAAAGGAATGAACAATCTCTACAAAATAGTTTACTACTGTCTCGACCTTTTAATTTGCTTCCTATAACAACAGGAGTTTGTTTTGAACTCGATTAGCGAAAGTGACATATAGGGGATAAAAGATATGAATTGCAAATAAGTTCGTGTACTAGACCACAAGTGAGGACTAACGGCTGCTCAAAACTCCATAACAACCAGATTTAGAATCCATCATCAACTGGTTGAAAGAAGAGTTTTCTCACGAAAAAATTTACATCATCTCATGCTATCGAAAATTCGAATGCATGCGACTTCTTATAGGATAGATTGAGTATCATTGTGAATATGCTTCATCATCACAGACATATCAAAGTGGAACCTGGTACACAGTTGCAGCAGTTTAAGTTAATATAAGTGTAAAACTCGTGTACTGTGAATGTAATTCCACATTAGATCTGTTTATTTGATTTATAACACACAAAGTGGTACAGTATTATTTCCTTGATGTTTCGAACATAAATTATCAATACTCATAATCATATCAATGTAATCACACTACTTTCAACATCTAACTTTCACAGTCCCATCACTTCATGTTCTTTGTTCCTGTTTAGTGTAGTAAAGTTTTCCATATCTCTGGTATAGATGCTACATCATTCCTATAACACGTGTTGGGTGTTGATTTGATGAATAAAGATTCAGTAATCAGTGACCTCTGTCTCCACCTAATTATATTGGACTTACTTAAGTACAGTGGTTCTATCCCATCCACCCTATTGTGTGGTTGTGTGTTAATGGGTGCATTGGAATAGCCGAGTTTATTCTTGATTACTGACAGGTCTTGTTGGGGTCTGTCATTCCATATTTAGCTAAGTTCCTATGTTCCGGTATTCCAACTGACCCTGACCAGCTAGTTTGACATATGTACTTGACCTCGCAGTCATGACATGGAATTCGATGGTTTAGATTATTTCGCTTAATTGGTTCCGTCGGATCCTTAAGCAAGCCAACAAAGCTTATCTCTGAGTGAGTTTGCAGGTTTAAATGTCACCCTAATTCCAGCTTTGTTGAGAAAATCCTACGTAAAGTTCCTGATGTTCACTCCTTATAGGGCAACACAATGGAGGGTGTGAACTACTTTCTACTTGTGTTCTTGTTATTATCCATACTCATGTTACTGTTAACATTTCGTTACTTATGTGTTCGTACGAATTTCCTAATAAACTGCAGAGGATAATTATTAACTATTAGAGTTTCTTTTACGTGCTTCAATTCCTTGTTTAGGTGCTTCGATTGACTAGTCAGTTTTCCAGCTCTATCACTTAGATATTTAACTAAACCCGCCTTAACTGGCATTGGATGAGATGACTTGAAGTTTCATTACCTGTTAGGATTTTGTAGACGGTAGTATCCAAACCACCGTCTGTCCTTCGTTTTATCCTGCAGTCAGACATAGGTAATTCTCTTTGTTCATTTCCTACCTCGTAAGTAAATTGGAATGCACCCACTACTAAGTTTATATGTTCGAGTAATTTGTCGATACGTTCGGATTTTGAACGCAGTGAATGTGTCATCCACACATATGGCCACCAAGTCTTAGGTGGAGGATTAAACATTTGTAACGCCATGTTTTCCTAGCTATTCGTAAATGACTGCGAGGTCAAGTGCATATGTCAAACTAGCTGGTCAGGGTCAGTTGGAATACCGGAACATAGGAACTTAGCTAAATATGGAATGACAGACCCCAACAAGACCTGTCAGTAATCAAGAATAAACTCGGCTATTCCAATGCACCCATTAACACACAACCACACAATAGGGTGGATGGGATAGAACCACTGTACTTAAGTAAGTCCAATATAATTAGGTGGAGACAGAGGTCACTGATTACTGAATCTTTATTCATCAAATCAACACCCAACACGTGTTATAGGAATGATGTAGCATCTATACCAGAGATATGGAAAACTTTACTACACTAAACAGGAACAAAGAACATGAAGTGATGGGACTGTGAAAGTTAGATGTTGAAAGTAGTGTGATTACATTGATATGATTATGAGTATTGATAATTTATGTTCGAAACATCAAGGAAATAATACTGTACCACTTTGTGTGTTATAAATCAAATAAACAGATCTAATGTGGAATTGGTTTGTCACACTTTATAGTAGCATAAACTATGTTGTATTCCGCTGAAGATTCGAACGAAACAATAGGGCGAAAACCAATCTCAACGAGAAAAACTGATCAACCATTCACTTGACCCTACATATCTGATATAACATCATTGTTTGAAACCAAGCTATAGCTTGGTTTCAAACTAATGGATGAATACACTCACCAATTTTAAACTCCAGAGAATCTGGGGTATCTGGTTCATGATCAGTAGATTGTTTGATTACATGTCGACTTTCAACTGGAGGAGGACTCCAGGTAGCAGTTCTTGAGGCTGCTGGTTTACATTCTAAAATATTTACTTCCATTATATCCAAATCATCTGTTATTTGTACTTCCGTTAATTGTTGAGAACTGCGTGGTAAGGATGGTAATAAGGGTAACGTGTTACGAAGAGGAATAACTGGTGCTTTGATATCATCTTGTTGTGTGGTAAATGGTATTGGGCTTTGTTGCAGTGTGACTGGTGTGTTTGTCTGAAGCACTGGAAGTGTTTCAGAGACTGTCGAAACAGGTTTCGATACAGTTTCAGTTGGTGTCGAATTCAAATTTGATAGAACAGCTCCAGCAAGAATAGCAGCATGACCTCGTGTCAAGCGGGGATCTGTCGGTGGTCCACTATCTGTCAGCAATGCAGCTAACAGGATACAAGACAGAAAACCAACGACAAACAAAAAAAATGATGCATAAATGTCTCACTTTAATGGCAATGATGGTCATAAAAATAATTTTTGGAAAATTGTTGATATGCAGTGATTATAGATACGAACTACAGACAAAATGTATTCCTCGCCAAACTGTAACATTTGCATATTCTAGGGTAGTATTTTTTACGGACTGACATCGTTTGGGAGCACTGGGCAGCTGTTTCGTTCTAGTATGGAACTCACCAGTAGTGCGCACTCACGACTCCACCAGGGATCAAACTCAGGACCCTCAAGTCTTGCACGTTTATCATTCAGCCACTGAGTCGAAGTTCAATGGCCCACAGTGTTCTACCTCTGCCAGTCAATTTGCGATATAGCGCGACTATCCTCCAAGGTCTTCAATCGGCAACCGTTTCACTTCTGGTTGATTGACCCCACAGGTTACAATTCTTCATGAGAACTTCGGGATATCCATCTCGAAGCATGTCACTGATGAGTATAACACAGAAATTTAGTTTCAAGTTTTATGGGGATTTGATTTCAAGGTAGTATTCATCACGCAATGACATCAGTTGGGGAGCTAATTAAAGCCTTGGAACAGCCTTTAAATGGGAGATGAAAACAATGTTGCTAACCAATCATTTGGCAAATGAATATTCTCTTCAATTTACTAAATCCCAGAATAATTCGCTCAAACTTCAGGGTGATTAGTTCTCCGAGCTAAAGGTTTAGCTGGCAAACATTTCCATGACATGCTGGATATCGTCATCAGTGCACCAAAGCTTCACAATTCACTCAATCCTGAGAAAAGTCTACGCTTTTATTTTATGTAAACAAATTACAGCAGTTTGAGCACCCTTTCTATCTCTTTCACCAGCAACTACAGTGACCAACGGAATTATACTGACAACACTGGTTGAAGAGACTATTCAAGTGTCAACGGTGATGAGTAAAGTAGAAAAATGAGGAGACTGATAAACATCAGTAAAGTGATCAGTAACTCGTCGTTTGTTACACTGACATTAATTGAAAAGACATTAGAAAACTAGGAGTACTGGGAAGCTGTTTCGTCCTAGAATGGGACTCCTAAAGAGTGACCACCCATGATCCCGTACTCCCAGGAATCGAACCCAGGACCCACAGGCTCTACCGTCAGTAGGTTACCATTGAGCCACTGGATTGAAACCCAGTGGTCGATATTTTCCAACTTTTGTCCAATGCCGTCGTTGAGTAACTGTCCTCACGTTCGACGTATTTGGGTCTAGGTCACGACTTCTCATTAGAAATTCGTGAATCACCTCTCGAACGATGGGTACGAGTCTCAGTGGGAACGTCACTCACTAGAGTGCAGGTACATTCAGCTGACGAGTCCCAAATAGGATGAAACGCGCATCTTGGATTCCACTTTTAGCCACAATCATTACAATGGATATCGAGGCAATATGAAGCCATCCACATAGGAGAGAGAGGTTGGTCAATTCTATCCAGTATAACAACGGAAAATCACGAGTATATCAACAAATAACAATTCACTATCGTACTTCACTCAATCTAGTTTTGATAATTATCTTAAAAACTATGTGAAAAAAGCATTGGGAAATATAATGCATAGCGTATTGTAAGTCAGTCACTATTTTGACTTTCAACGTTAAACTCGGTAAAATTAATGAGCAACAAAAATAAAACGGTTACAATTACGAGTCACTGTTACAGAAGAAACAGAATAAATCTACTGGATATCTCTACATCACATTATGATGAGAGAAAAAAGAGGAATACTAAATTTTACCTGGTGATAAAGGTCTTGACACCGATAAAGGTGTGGTAGTTTGATTTCGAGGCACAAGTGTACTATTATTGACAGAGCTTGAATTTGTACTAACCACTGATGTTTCACTGGATCCAGTCCATTTCTCAGGAACTAAACGACTAGGATTTTCTCCAGGTGAGACAAGTGTACTCGGCAAGGCACTAAGAGGATCAAGACCCAACAATCCACGAAGCGAACGCAGCAGGTCCATAGATGAAGAACGGTGTAAAAACTCAAAAAGTGGGGAAATGGTTCTGTAAATAAACAAAACAGATCGAGTTTGAATACTAGTCAATGGATAACACAAGCAGAATATGCAATCAATGATATGATAGCTGATAATTCCCCATATTTGATTGGAGTGAATGTCTTAATACAGCCATTATTTTTACTGTGATATTATTAATGAATAGTGTCCGGTAGAAGGGAATCCAGTATCCGCGTTTCTTCCTATCTGAGACTCATCAGCTCTCTGTACCTGCCTTCCAGTAAGTCAATGTAGGTAAAATGCTTCTATTTCAAAAGCTTTAGCTGCAATTCCAAAAAATCAACACTAACTGCACCATCTTATGAGCAAGTGAGTGAATAGTTGAAGAATCAAATCACATTAGAAGTAAGAACATCACAACTACTACTCATATACACATTAAAGTGAATCGTCATCAACACAGTCTAACTTTTATTCTTATCATTTGACTGTCTGAGATAGCCGCAGTTTGGCAGGCTAGTATTTATACTGTGTGATGATTGAAGATGTCAGCAAAATCTGGGCCGCGGTTGGATTCAGACCAGCGACTACCGGCCGCGGTCCAGATTTTCATCACACCTTTAATCATCACACAGTATTTTATCTTCAAGTAAGTTTACCATCTTTATGTTATTAAGTTAAGTAAATTCAATGACTGGAACCAAAGTTGATCAGAAGTGTGATTCTCTTTTTCAGACGACGAATGCAATGTAAATTATGCATATCATAAAGTTGACACAACTAATACAGCTTATAGATTGCCAAAAAACTTCCCAAATTTTACACCTAATCCTATACGAAGAAATAAAGTGATACTTGACAACTGAATTGAATGAAACAGACAGGAAGTATAGCTCAATAGCTAGGGTTAGACTCAAGCACTAAATTGATTTGCTATTGTATTGAAACCCAGTTAAATAAGGTGTAATGTGGTGAAGTGCATTTAACACTTCACTTACCTGGGAAGTCGGATCAGCCACGGTAGGTCAGTGACCGACGAAATGCCTACAAGGATACGAAAGATTTGACTGGCTTTTGCCAGCTTATGCCATTTATGATATCGCCGCAATATCACTCTGTTCTACTATACAATTGTGAAACATGACCATCTAAAGTAGAGGAAATGAGAAACCTTGAGGTGTTCAACCACATTTGCCTTCGGGGTGTAGACGGTATGTCGTGGTCTCATAATATCAGTAATGCAGAAGTCTGGTGTAGAGTTTTAGGGAGAGGAGGAAAGCCAGCTGACGTGCTGGTGAACCTTTAACGACTCGGACAGTTGGGATGTGTTACGCATGCGTAGTCACCACCTACCTTGTAGCATAATGTTAGTTGGGGCGGCCACACTAAAACATAACATCATTGCATAATCTGATCTGTGTAGAAAAATACTGACTTCTCGGTTGGGATTCGCGTGAAAACAGAAACTACTTGTTGGGGACTGTAGGTGACACACCTCGAGATCGATCTTCACACATTATCTTCATCTGAATCGTCAAACTGAACTCTGTATTCTCTTATTCCTACTTCCTTTAATTTACAGCTTTTCATCGATTTTTCTCCATTTCTTTATTTCATCTTGGTACTTTCTCGCTGATATGAGCTGATATGAGGTGTGACAACTTGGACTGTTATGCAGTTATGTCTGGTCCTATGTAGATTTTGATGATGACGAGTAAAATGTTGAATATTCAACAACAAAGGTAGATAGGGTATATTTAGACAGTAGTGATTGCATAGCTATTTCATAGGATAAACCTGTATTCAGTTTTAAAAAACTGTATACATATTTCTTGTATGCTACACCCCAGTCTACATCTAACTTTTGCAGGCTTGTTACGCTAATTTTTGGCTGTAACCTTCATAGATGAAGCATATTTCGAATCTCTGCGAAAGACACTAGTTACACATAGTTCATACTGTAGTTGTAACATTGCCAGTTTCGTAGACGTATACTAGATGATTCTTTGAGACAAACTTTTATATCAGCTTATATATATATATATATATATATATATATATATATGATGGGATATACATAGACCCTTACTTGACAACACCTAAACGGACCATTTCTTCTAAACCGGAACGAACTCCCAAAATGATTCTTTCAGTCATTGGTGGATGATACATTCCAACAATCTAAAGCGCAATATATTAAAGAGATAACATCAAAAGAACGAATTACATATAGGATGATATGCATGAATCTGATAAATATTCACAGATCAGTAGTTGATTAAATTCATACTATTAGTAAAATGATAAACTAAATGATCGATCAATCACTGTTTATGGTTATCCAAAACTGAACGATGGTTAATATCCGATTTTCAATAATTAACCCCTGATACTTTCCACAATAAAGTTTCAGTCGACACAATCTATTCGAAATTGCAAATTAGGAGTTACTTCATACTATGTTGAGAAAATCTTATAGAAGCAACTAAGCTGTTACGCACGACCAATAATCTTTACTACTAAAAATCTGTTTATTTTTCATTGCCTTCCAGCTTTTAAAAGAGTTTGTTTATTTTTTTAAGCACAACCTAGCATGCTAACAACAAAACAATCAATTCCTCTACAGACCACTTCATTAATACTCAACTCTATGCCACTGAGAAAAAATTGTGATAAGTAAGAAATACAATCTAAAATTTATGAAACTATGCGTACAAGTTAAAAGGTAATCATATAAATACGATGTACAATACAGTTGAAAACTTATCCAGCGCCCGCATGTTTTTTTGAGTGGTGCACATTGCGTTTGTAAGGTATTATTTACCGGATGTTTTCTTTCATCGAAGGAATGAGCTTCGCAGTCAACTATCTACATACAGTAAACCTTCTACTAAGATGATATTCAACCTGCGTAAAGGTCAATTCATTTCCTGTATTCTGTGAATCCTCGAAGATGACGTGAATACTTCATCCTCCCTCCAAAATTCTGCTATTTGAACACGTCTAGTGATGCCCATACTTGCGCTACATGAATCTTCTGCTTTTGATTACCTATTGGTTCTACTATCATATGTAACTCAACACAAACAATTCAATCAACCCAGTTGTACGGTTGTCTTTAACGATATTGTCTAATCATCTAGTAGATATTTCAGAAATGGATTTCGAAGGACAGCGGGTAGCATAATTTCCAAGTTAACCTTTACTCCAGTCTATATTTCTAACAGGTTGCAATCTGGCTCTATTGTTACTTCCGAAAACGATTAGTTTATCTTAAGATCTTTTAAGAGTTATGGGGCTTGGCACCAGAACTCAACAGCCTTAACGCTAAGATACATTCTCCAAGATATAAATTTATCCTACGCGGCTGCTTCCTTTCTAAGCATTCTATTACCTCTTATCTTCTTTCCTATTTGTACTTTCATTATGCTGTCTTATCATTAAGTCTAGAGCATGCTTTAGTAAGCAGGTTGTATCAAGTTTATGTTGAAAACTGCTTTAAAAATATTAATAGATACAAATAAATGCAAGCGAAACACAACACAGGAAAAACCACATAATCTGTACCCGTTACTCGAGTATTATCATAACAAGAATACAGACCATGTAAACCTACTGAATTTTCATTCCTCACCTTAATTAAAAAGTCTACCAATGAAAATGCGATCAACTGAGACCTTGGGTTTAGATGATTCATGATAGCCAATAAAGCAGGTTCTAAAGAAAACGAAATTGACAAAAAAAACAATGAATTATGCTGAAATAGAGTGTGGACTCTAATTTTTTTGAAAGTCGATAGAATAATATAAGAGTAAAATTTAAGCACTGCGATATAATGTAACTCCATTTTACTTCATTTACCACATAGATAGATATGCTGGAGTAAAAGCTAAATTTCAACCGATCGTAATAACCTGACCAAATTCATAAAAATGTTGCTTAGGGTGCTTGAAACTTCTTTGAAGGCTTGCATAGATCCAAATCAATTTGCCCATAAACCTAGGAGTACTTTAAATGCTGAAGTTGTTTTGCATCATAACATCATTGCGTTAAGTATGTTACGTCTGCCTTCTTGGATCATAACTTCTGCTTTTGACTCTGCCCCTAGACCCCTTATGTTAAATAAGCTTGTCGGAACTCGCATTGAGTCCTCAATTTCAAACTGCCTTGACTTTTATCTTTCTGGAAGAAGACACCACACTCTATACAGAAAGAAACACTCTACTTTGTTACTTAGTAAACCCAGTGTGCCTCAAGGTCTTGTTCTTTCTCCTTTTCTTTTTGCATGACTTACCAACCTCAACTTAAGCTTTGTTAAGTACGCAAATAACCCAACAGCATCCAAGCCAATCATCTCCTCTTGAGATTGTTCTCAGTTTAACAACTTCTTCATGGAAATTGGTCATTGGTTTTTGTTAAATGGCCTCACAGTTAATTACTCCAAATATCAGATGGTTAGTTTTGGCTTAAAACGTAAACAAGATCCTTGTAAATTGCTTCAGTCCCATGACTACTGTCTTATACATGGCTCTGTTGTGGAGGATGTAACAAGTGTGTGTGGCTGATGCTTTTCTTCTGATCTTTTCTGGTCCTCTAATATCAAACTGATTTCCATAAAATCCCTTCCCTTGACCTTTGTTACGTAAGGAAACTCAGACTGTTTGGTATAACTCAGTCTCTACTCTTATGTTTTATTAATTCCTGTTTTGTGCCTATAATTACTTATTGTTTCCCCCTGTACTCTGGAAAAAAGACTACGCAATGTTGCGAAGTTTTTTGAAGGCTATTGGTAGAGTGAGTGATACATCACTAACCATGGTGATAAATGAGGTTGTGGATAGATAGCTGAACTCTTGTAGACTTCTGGTTAAAAAACATGTCATTTAAAGACAAGCATCGACTGCATCTGCATCTCTATGCTGTCCTCAGGGAAGACAAGAAGTAAATATATTAAACTCTATGCACGTACAACGATATATAAAAATTCAATAAAACCTCATTTAGCTTGTGTATTGTGTAAAGAAAATCATGTTGGAGACAGTCTTATCAATCAACTATACAACAGCGAAAAGTTATCATGTCCCGAAAGTCATTAAACATTTCGGCAATCATATTCTTTGTTATATATTCTTAAACACCAACACTGAAAAATATTGTAAGACGAGTAAACTGATGCAATATCACATGCTGAGATTTTTGTACCGTAAACATACTTATGGTTCGGAATGAAGCAAATATACTATTATTACTATAGAAAATATGAAACCGCCTCATCCTGGAAAGACTAAAAGATGCTCTACGTTCAAAATTACGACCGGAAAAGGCGGATCAAATTGCAACGCTAAGCATCATCATAGAACAGAGTATAGAATGGCAGTCAACTGGGTCTCTACCTCAACTTCATCGACTTTTAAAAGGCCTTCGATCGAGACGTCGACCGAGAAATAATTTGGCAAGTAGCTGCTTCAACACTATGGGTTTAGTGCTTCAAACCTTTATTAACCTCATTCAACAGCTATATGATGATGATGATGATGACGATGCTACATGCCAAGTGGTTGACAATGGAAAGCTCAGTGACGCCTTCGAAGTGAAATGAAGACAGAAGTAAGACAAGGTTGCCACCTACTATCACCTATGATTTTCCTCATTATTGTCGACTCGACTGGACTGGACTGCACCATGCAACAAACTGTGAGAAGGGAGGAGAGGGGCATACGCTGGCTGGACTGATGAAAAGATCCTAGAAGATTTGGATTTCGCCAGTGATGATGATTTATGTCTAATCTCTTGTGGCACAAACTCGAAGATCTATAGGTGAAAACTAACAAGTTGGCAGAAGAGACGAGGCGAGGCGAGGCAGCGAAGGAAAGCGGGACTTCCTTCAGGTGAATGTAGGGAAGACAGAGGTGATGAAGATACCCAACCAATAATAACAAAAAGCACCAATTACCATAAACAGGAGAAATCTAAAGCAAGTTGTCTCTTTCACCTACCTACCTAGACAGCATCGTTTCAACTGCAGGCGGCACAGGCACAGATGAGGATTCTAAAGCCAGCATCGGAAAGACAGCAAGACAGGCCTTCACTAACTTGAAATCAGCGTGGAGATCTACTCCACCACACTGTACTGGACTCAGCATAAAGCGTGAACAATATTCGGATTTTCAACACTAATATCGGTCAAGTCATTGCTTCTATATGGTTCAGAAACTTGGCGCGTTATGAAAAGCATTTCCAACAAACTACAGATATACATCAACAGCTGCCGCCTACGCTCGCTCACTCGATGCTGAAGATCAGATATGATGGCCAGAATAATAATAATAATAAGCAAGAAGGAACCCCGGCCTAGCAACGAAATAACCAACAACCTATCGCTCAACAAATATGCAGAAGAAAGTGGAGATGGATTAGATCGGCCATACACTGAGAAGACCGATTGGGAACACCACGAGTCAGACCAACCCTCGATTGGAACTCAAATGGGGAACGAGGAGTTGGGCGTCCGAGCTGAAGGTGACATGGAGGAGAACGCGTGAGGAAGAAATGAAGGCTTATGGGCAGTCGTGGAGCCAGATTAAAAGGACTGCAGAGAAGAGAGTGAAATAACGAAGTTCTACGGAAGCCCTATGTTCAACGAGGAACCCAAAGGATAGAAAATAAAATAAATTGTTACTATTGATATATATTAATACATAATTGTGGACAATAAAATTGTGTGCGAAACGTAATTCAGTGAATAATACTGGATCATTGGATTCTGACCCAATGGCTCAATGGTAACGTGCTGGTCATGAAACCTGAAGGTATTGGTTTCGATCCCTTCGGATGCGGAGTCACGGGTGCACACTGCTGGGGAGTCCCATACTAGGACGCAACAGTTTTTCAGTGCCCCCAGGTTTTTAATGTTTCTTTAACCGATGTCAGTCCATGGTAAATACCAACTTGAAGAATAAAGTCTTTTTAGTTAAAAGTTTTTTGAATCCTAGGAGTCATTTGTAATACATCCACATTTACACGAATAACTGGAATATTAGGAAGTTTGTCAAACTTCGGGAGAGACAAATCTTTGTATCACATCAAATCTCTTATTATCAAAAAAGGGGAGAGATTAGCTATGGCTCACTTGCTTAGGCAGTTAACTTTTAACCAATGGGTCACGGGTTCAAGCCCCACTAATCAAGCTACCTAGGTCTGGATAGCCATTGAATAGCATTAGCCCTCATACAATAGGTGCGGCTTACTGTTTACTCTGCACGAGCGTGTACTTGGTTGCTGAGTGCACTTCAATTCAAACCAGCTTAAATAATCAACTACATATCATGGTAAAAACGTTACTACACTCCTAACTTCATGATAAAATACAGAGAAAACACAATTGACCATTGCAAGTTTTTTTTTTAAAACATTATAGTGCTGAATTTAGTTACGCTGAGTGTTACAAAGATACTTGATAATATTATTTACCCTGGTTAGTAAGTGAAATTAACAAATAAACGTACCCAGATTCATAATGCAATCATTTGGTTTAAAGAATAGCCAATCATAAAAAAGAGCCAGTTTTGCATTAACAGTAGCCACTGGACACTGAAGCATAAAAAAAAGAATATTAAAGTGACAATATATCGGTGAGATCAAGAGCAGCATTAGATAAGATTGAATAAGAAGGAATGCAATTCATACATATTCGTATAATGAAAAAAAGTACTGAATAGTCCCAATACTGATTATATCACAACTTAATGATAAACAAAAGTATACCTTGTGAAAAAACTTACACGTTACACAGTAGTTTATTTAGGTTGGGGAAAGGAGACAGACAGACAGAACACATACGGTAACTAGTACTAGAGAAAAAAGGAAGACAGACTAGTACAACAAGTAATCACGGACAGGCGACGACAAGTATAGGGGGGGATTAACTGAATGCTTCTCCTGTACATGCACCACTTTTTCCCTACAAATGATGATAACTGTCAAAAGGCCAGAACTCTGATCAGTACAATCGTGGGGTAAGCAGTTATCTAAGCAACCACTGATAGAACAAAATATGAATAAAGACTGAGTAGTAGTAGTAGTAGTAGTAGTAGTAGTAGTAGTAGTAGTAGTAGTAGTAGTAGTAGTAGTAGTAGTAGTACTGCAGGCATGAGCAATTACTGAAATTCCATTACACACTAGATAGATTTACTAGTGTTAAAGTGATGTTGTTGATGCTCATATCAGCGAAACAAGCTAAGTTGTACAAGCCGAAGATGAAGTTACAGCCTGAAGTTGGAATAAGAGGATACTAATCAATTTAGATAAATGCGACCTAACTGCTATTAGGCATCTTGATGTTAGAGAAACCTTTTTCACGAAACTGAAAAAGTTAATAAACCTTGATAACCGGAAATTTCACTGATAGACGAAAAACATAACTATCGACTGTCGGAATAAGAAAACAAACCTATGTTAACGGACTGTTATGTAAACTGGTTCCTCTGTCTTTTTCTTGTCGTATGAATCCGAAGTCAATCGTGTATGATCCATATTGAAACACTATATAAAACACCAAACACAGTTCTCGCATTATGCGTACAAAAGTCTCATTACTACCATGATGGGAATGAAGAATGACGCGTTTAAATTGTCTGAAGACTGTGTGCAGAAATCTGGTCTTCTCAAGGCACTACTTCATACTTAGAACATAGCTGAGTACCAAGCCAAGAGCGATTGATATATCTACTTAAACAATAAAATAGTATAGCGAAAAAAGAAATGCTATACATTACTAGTTAAAAATTGGATTTAAATTTAATGGAGTCATGACTGAAGTTTAAAGGAAATCTGTGCGGACGTAGGGTTCGGACTTGTAGCGACCAAATTACCGATCAGCTGCTACACTGAATGATTTCAAAATGAAGCTTGATTTTATTTCACTCTTGAAACATGATACTGTTAAATAAAATTATATGAGGAATACGAAACCAAGAAGGGAAAAAGTAACGCAATTCCATGACCCTGCGTAGGTTAATGTGCTAGACTATAAATTGAAAATAATTTGAAGGTTGATAACACTACACAGTTTCCCAAACTCCATTAGGGTTATGGTGGATTTCCAACTAGCAACCTACTGGTTCAAACTCGACAGCCTAGATCAATGCAGTCATGATCCCATATAATGTTTCCCCGAGTGTGAACTTTACAACCTTAAATCGTCAAAAAAAATATTCTAGTTGCCTATTATTTACTTGACGACTAGCCAAGATTTGAGAAGAAAGTCTATTCTGTTTCAAACGAGGTACCAATACTAAAAGTATTTATATAAATGTATAAAAGTATTGTGTATAGTGAGTGAAAGCATTATCGAATAGATCCTTTTAATATAAATGCAACTCTAGAAAGACGTAACTGTTTATATCACTAAGCGTCACGTATTGTAACACTAAGAGAACTAATATGGAGAAGAATAGTGTTTAAAAGCAAACACAAAAGTTTACTTCAAACGTAAGAAGTTATTAAAGAGTAAGAACTTCGTGACAGAGTGTGAAATACATCGACAAAAACATAAGAATAACATAACTCTAGGCTATTGCAGTGAGAAGAGTGACTTTGAGAGGCATATTCATGATACACATTTTAGTCAGATAGACTTGGTAAATAGAAACTAATGATGACGGCGTTTAAGTCCCTTTAGTTAGGATGCATGGTTATGGCAAAGTAATCAATCGGAACTAAAAGCTTTATTATCTACTCCACACCCAACTTTTAAGACACCTTATGTGCCAATAGGAACAGTTATGTACTCAGTAGGGGATTCAAATGTGAATACGGAAGTCAATACGATAAATAAATAAAATTTATCAGTGTACTGCCTTCTGATCCTCTCGGTCGAAATTAGTACTGCATTGATACTAATTTTAACGGCACATCGCTTTCCATTTTAAGTGAAATTGTGTCAAACTTCATAGAAGGCACTTTCTACCTCCTACCAGTCACCAGTGATGTTGACACCATATGATTTGATGCATGAACGAACATTACTATGTAATCAGTGTGGGGAAAAAAATTGCATATATGGCACAGTATGATTCTAGACAAAATACAAAATATACGAGTGATTATCAGTTTGACCATCTTAAATAGGCATGGTTTGACAGACTATTATTGATACTGGGTGAGTGATTGAAGGTGCTGGTGCTGCAACAATTGAGCTACAAGGCGCAGCTGTAGACTACACCTTAATTTCACTTTAATCACTAAGGGTTTTGCCCAACTGCCATGTGAATCCGGGAGGCCTAACTACCAGTTCATCGTATTCACACTAGTTTTCAAGCCAGGACTTCTCACCTAAATACAAATCGAACTGAATTACAGAGGGTAGATATCATATTGACTATCTGAGATAGTTGTGATTTGGTAGAATTGCATTATCAACGAATGATGTCTACATTTCTGACATATTTTAAGCAACAGATAGTGATAATGTTCCCGGAACCAAATGAATGACAGAAACAAAATTGATACTTCCTAAATTAACTTAGCACAACAAAATAGTGCATTTATATTTCGTCAAAAGGAGCACAGATAACCTAGAAACACTCAGCGCTGTTTACAATCCGGCTAGTGATGACAGTTTACTATGTAGAATAGAAAAGTATAGAAAACCTTTCATCCAATATCTTATTCAATATCAACTTACCAAAATGTTTCAGCGTTCAGCACTTGGGTAATGTAGAGAGATGTACAAGTGAGTTAACCCGAACTCACTGCATACAGCTGAATAGCTTGAAACAAATCAAAGGAGTAGCCTTAGCACTGCCAATTCATAACCAACACCAGTTTCAGATACTATGTGCTAATTGGTGACCAGCTTCGAGAGGTATTCCCGAAGTTCCAATGAGAAGTCATGACCTGTGGGGGCAAAGCCTGATGATCGTGAGGACAGTTACTCAATGATCACATTGGGTGGCGGTTGCGCTATATCGTGAGCTAACACAAGTTGGAAATATGAACCACTGAATTTTGACCCAGTGGCTCAATGGTAACGTGCTGGCCACGGAACCTGAAGGTTACGGGGTTCGATCCCTGGTGGGGTTGTGGGTGCGCACTGCTGAGAAGTCCCACGCCAGGATAAAACGGGTGTCCAGTGCTCCCAGGTTCCCTTTGTTCCTCCAACTGATGTCAGTCTACGATGAATAACAACTTGAAATATTTCCAAATCCCCCCAACTCCTTCAAAATACAAAATATGAGAGCTTCTCAGACCCTGCTTGTTAACTCATATAATGCTTGCATGGCTTTTTTAAAACTCCAGCTGTTACTTTCTCAATTAACACAACTTGTAACTGATAGTAGACATTTGAGTCAGCATTACGTTTGTTTATGAAGAATCATTCTTCATCCGAAAAAAGTGATATTAAGTACCAAGTTTTTACAGGTAACAATTATATCAGTCGAAAAGTGGGAAACGTGAGTCTCACATAATTGTCATTGGTTGTGTTACTTCATTTCTTTTAAAAGTAATTTTACTGATGACTTGGTCGGTAACGCTATTGTATAGCTCGATTCAAGAGCTTTCGATTGATCCTTAATTCGGAAAAAATTGTACGTTGGGTGAAATCGATCTATTATTGGTTGTTTGGTTGTTTCATCTTTATAAATTATGGTGCGTTGTGGTCAGGTAACTTAGTTGCATATACAGATGAATCAGATAACAAGCACCAGATATTGTGTTCTGCTGTACCCCGTGGGGAAAGCCGAACTGCATGACCCATTGTGTGAGTGGATTGAATGTACGACACTGGACACACATATTTCAGACCAATCACGTGCAAGGTCAGCTTTAAGACTGATTCGACAGGATCACATGCTTAAGAAAATTACAACCAGACGAAGTTATAACAACAATAAGTTATTGGTTTCTTCTAATGCATCTGACTGGTACACGAGAGTAACTTAATAACTGTTATCCTCGTTTACCAGTAAACATAAAGGTTAATCTTAACGTAAAGGCAATGCACACCCTTTTGAATTGTCTGGGAATCTATTAGAAAGCATAATGGAAAGGTAAAAAATCACCACTTACCGTAGATTGAGATAAGATCCAAGAAACTACATTCCATCGAGGTATCAATGTAGAAGCCAGCATTTCGTTATCCGGATAAAAATAAGTCACTACATAACGTAAAAGACATACACGAAGGCTTTGGCTTTCTGGAGTTGCAAAAAATTTCCGCTGAAAGAATCAAAAGAAAAAAAGAAAACCTTACAATCGTATTTACCACTAACGTATCATAGCTTCGAATAGTGTTGCTAAAGCATCCTTGAAATATTACATTTAAAACACCAATATGTAGATTATGAACTTACTTGGAAAAAGTCCTGATAACGATGGACGGGCACTCTTGGCACACAATGAACATTTTTCATCATCCAACGAACCCACTGTTCCATTTCATGTGGAATCAGAGTTTGGGTAAAACACTGAGGTGTTGTGATTTCCAAGATTTCAGAAAGATCTAAAACATCGTAACGTAAAGACATCTAAAGTAACAAAACTTCTGCCATGCAAACAATTCAGGCTTAGTGAAACATAACTAATTGTAAAATAGTTAGAAATTCATGGAAAACAGAATTTCAAACGAATGTAGAAAAAATCATACTTGTCGAAAAAAGTATACTTTATCAATGAAAATGCCACACAAATTATGCAATTTATATTACTTGAAAAATAAGAAGATAGAGATGAAATATTCTGCAGCATGTCATCCCATAGACGCTTCATAGGATCTAATCGTGCAACACCATGCAGAAGACGAATAAAATCACGGCCGATCTGGGCGCAGCGGTCAAACTGAAGGAGTAAAAGGATAAGCATCGACTTCTGTTACTCGTAAACAAGGAAACAAATTTTTATGCAGCTGTTATAAAAATTCAATTACAAGGCAAAACTCAGAATAAAAAATAAATAAACGTAAAAAACAGCCTTTTTCTAGGATAATTAGCTACTAGATGAGGATTAGTTTACAGAAAATCGCGCGGATTCTTCCAACTTAAACACCTATTCCAAAATACAGAGGAAATATTGCAAAATTCAAGAAAACCTGGACACCCTGAAAGCTGAATTACGAAGACTCCAAAGGGGCTACAAGGATTATTGTTGGGTTATTATGCTTACGACGTCCTTTTGTATTTCGTGTCATTTTTTGCCTCGTGCAACTGCCAGTAACGATTACAGCATCCTTAACACAACCACATACCTATCATCAACACTTGCTTTTTTGATACACTGAGTGCTAACCAAAAAGTCACAAAACATCATTATGCTCCGGGAACGACTGCGTTATAGCAGCTAAAAGTTCGATGTTTCACCTAATTTCAATCGCATCAACCTTCTATGTGCCAAACACGGTTATGCTATATACAGATTGAGTAAACAGCAATATTGTTATCTTTCTCCTGGTTTTCGTCTTACAGTATTTCAAGGTTTCACCACTGCAAACGATTTTGATGATAAACATAACTAGTGAACCCAACGAACAATAATTAGATACCATACTTTACACAACTATAGTTTCAGCGTCTCAATCTGAGATTTTCCACAATTAAACAGTGAGGAAATTACTCGCAAAAAGGTTTCTGAGAAACTTCATGACTACTGCATGAACAGTCTTGCGAATTTCAATTGATGCCCGTCAGAAACTGAGAGTAGAGAGTCGACTTGGAAAAAGGTATCATATTAGCAGTCTGGAAAGGTGGTAAGGTGGTCGACACATTCCACCACTTCACCCCCTATCATTAAACTTGGAGTTGTTGGAGACCAGTCCTAAGGCGTCATCTTACGTTTGACAGGTGCCAGCGAAATGCATGGCTAACATATTCAGATTTCTGCTTAATGCTTTCACTAAATCCTGGATTTTGTCAGCTTTTTCAGCCAACAAGACGATATCATCTGCATACTCCAAGTCATCCAGATGATCTCCAGGGAATAGGTCAATCCCGGTGAAGTCAGTCGTACATTGGGCGATGTC
The DNA here is from genome assembly GCA_944470555.2 of Heterobilharzia americana. Lineage (NCBI taxonomy): Eukaryota > Metazoa > Platyhelminthes > Trematoda > Strigeidida > Schistosomatidae > Heterobilharzia > Heterobilharzia americana. Next base: position 74,917,960 of record OX104130.1, on the reverse strand, counting down.
CATTAGTAAGTCTGTGACGAAATTAAATAGGAACGTTGACCGCTTGCATCCCTACCGGATATCACTAGTTGTCGTCAATTCAGATGACAACTCCTCTTCACAACCCCTTATATGGCTGTGATTTCTAGAAGAGATCTTTGATTAGCGTTATATACTTAGTCGTTACTCCCTTCACATCCAGACACTGCCACAACACGTTACGGTCGACAGAGTCAAATCCTGCCTTCAGGTCAAAAAGGCGTCGACCACTAGCCAGCAGGTATGTCTATATTGCAGAACCTGTCGAAGGGTGAAGATTTGACCGAAATACCCTGGTTCAGATCTGAAACTTGCCTGGATTTCTCTAATTTACTCTTCAGTTAAGCGTCGGATGACTATGGGCCCCAGGGTCTTGGACACAATATTAGTCAAACTAGTTTTTCTATGGTTGTCACCGGAAGATTTCTCCTCCTTATACACTGGGATGATCAGTGAGGTAGACCAGTAGACCAGTCTGACGGTACCATCTCTGATTCCTATACACTACCTAGTACCTCCATCACCTTTATTAGCGATTTCCTACACCCTTCCTTGAAAACTTTGGGTGACAAACTATCAGGTCCTGCTTATTTGCATCGTTTCAGATTCGATACAGCTTTCTTAACTTCAAGGAGATTTGGAGAACCGATATTCACATCCCATTCAGGTCCAGGCTGGATGCTAGGCAACTGAAGCGTTACAGAAGGTCAGTTGAACTATGCTTCAGAAAGTTCTGCTCAACATTCTAGCTGCCTATCCTGGGAGGTCATCAGAGTTCCATCCTTTTTGGTGATGGTTTCAACAAACATTGTCTTCTTCTTACAGGTACCCTTAATAACCCTCAATAGTTGGCGAGTGTTACCCAACGCTGATGCCTTTTCCATCTTGCTCTCACCACCCACCACTGCTCGCGATCGACGCTGAGACTCTTGGTCAACTTACGTTTAAGTCTTTTTCGCTCTTCATCATGGTTAGAGCCATCTAGAATCAGTCTTCTTGCATTAATCAGTTCAGATGACGTCACGGAAATCCAATAACGTCTGCTAACCTTTGGAAACAGGTTACCAACTGTCTTTGCTTTTGTTTCTACAGCAGACTTAATATAGCGCCAGGTTTCCTTAGGATGAGCATTGCTGTCACGTTCAGATAAATGCCTGGCTAACTCCTCTTTAAAAGCGTACTTGGCTTTTTCACCTACCAGTCGAGTACAGATAGGCATCAGAGCCTCCTGTTTCTTGCAGCCAGTAAAGCGCAGACATAAACGACCTCGTACTACCGTGTGATCCGAGTCAAAACTGGTACTTGAGAAAGAGAGGCAATCCGCCAGCAATCCTTTCTAACAATGGCTCACAGCAGTGTGATCTATCTGTCCACCGTTGATTTGTAGTAGAAGATAGAGGTGAGACAGTGTCTCTCATGTCTAAAGTTAATGCTGGCCAAAAACAAGTTCCCCGCGTGTAGACAGAACAGTATAGTGGTGTAGCCACAAAATCCTGCCGCTCTTGAAATGATAAATAAGAGACTGCACTGTCTGCTGTTATTCTGGTTTGCCCAAAGTTCAGAAATTACGAAGAATCTGCCCAAACCCAAGCGTGAGAAATGTTTTCTTTCACTAGCTCCAGGTATAACCACACACTTATCATGGCTAATAAATTATTAGCATTTAATCCAAGACCAAGGTCGAGTTGGGTGTAAGGTTTAACTGTTTAGCTTTAAGGGTATATGAGTTTGAAATCTGCTCATAACAGAAAACAATTAGTCAGAGGTCGTTTTCTTCCGAACTGGCAATAGTAGCATGACCCCCAGGTCGGTATTTCGTCGTTTTGTAAGATAACAAGGTATGTTATTTTCTTCCTAGTTACGTGTTACAGATAAGGCAATAGTAATCACGGGTGACGCGATTTTATGGTGCGCACACTAATAAATCATGATAATGAATAATGAAATGATGTTATGATCTAGTGTGAGCTGTTTATTTTGGATTTAACCCACTTCGAAACAGTGTGAACACTTGAAGATACACAGTCGGTGTGGCGTGAAATGATGACATATGACGAAATTTCCGTTAATTATATCGGATATTTCAATAAAAAATAAGAGCAAATTTTCTATTGGCTTGGAAACACTACCAATGGATCAAGGTCAGATGAGTGGAAAAATGATGACGAAACTTAGTAATTCCATCAGGAAGTCCTTGATTTTGTGTATCGTAAATGGGTGATCCTATGAGATATGAAATAAGCTTTGTGATAAAGAGATGCTACTAAGAATACATAAAGACACCCCAGTTGATACTTTTACAAGTTAATAAAAGACGGTTTTCCTAGTTAGTGCAGCATCAACGTGTTTTGAAGCAAGAACGAAACCTATTTGCGTTCTTTACACACACCTATCAGTTTCGGCATCTGCTGACTGTTGAAACTACCGTGGTTGCAAAACCTTTTAGTGCTTCATGTGTCCACTCTCAGTTGTTTATTTCATGATGAAACTAAATTAAAATGTATCAATGAAAAATTTATGCACAATGATAAGCTTTTAGTCTAATATTACTAAATAATCCCAATTGTTCGTGGGATCGCGTGTAGTAATTTTGTGCGGATTCTCACCAAATTGAAAACTTATCACTGTGTAAACTTTTAGTGGAGCTGTGGCTCAGTGGTTTGAGATAACTATCAACTAATGGGTTACGGGTTGGAGCTTCGCTCCACCCACCGAGGTTTGGACAGCCAAGTAGTATCACTAGCCCTCACACGATAGGTGTGGCTAATTGCCTACTGCACGGGTGTGAACAGGGTGACTGAATGAGTTGTGTTGCGTTCCGTGTAAACTTCCCATTAAAATAACTACTTACAAAATTAAAATGGTATGGCTACTGGTAGAAACACATAGAATTCTGTATGGTTCACTAACAGATTGAGACCAGATATTCACATCTGGTCTAAGTAGCGGTAGATGAGTTCACTCGAGAAATGTCATTGTAAGCTCCTAACACAACCGGTTTTTAAAAGATTATTTAGGCAACTGAAAGGTGGCGAATATAAGCAGTGAGTTAGCGAGATTCAATCAAAAAACAAAAAGTAATTATATACTGAATAACTTACATTCTTTCGAATAAGTTCGTCAACAAGAGCTAACTCTTTTTGTCGCAGTTTACATAACTGGACAGTTGAACTAGCAGAAGAGACACCAGAAGACTGCTGAGGCAAATAGTGATCTGGAATGAGCCTGAGCAGGGTATATACAGTTAGGGGAAGCAAAAACGGCTGTCGCTCTAGGCTGCTTAGCCACTCTCTAGTGAATATTATTCAGGAGTCAAACCAAGTTACTTGTTTTTTTCCAGAAGGTCTACCATGGTGTCTATGAGCCACAAGTTTTGTGGGCTGATATCTCCAGCTACAAAAAATTCAGAGGGAGAAGAGGAATTTACTTGTCATCCTCCGATACACATGTAGCATCAAGACTTCGACACTAGCCGTTTTCGTCGATATCAATTCACCCAGCAGACAAATAAGGTTTGACCGAACAGACTGAACCATTTTTGGCCATGTCTCTGCAACTAGACGAGTCATTTCAGACAAGACATAGGTTAAATTGTCCCGAGACGTTAAAACAATATCTGTGCAAAACGAGTGTCTGGGGTCAGGTTCAGTAAGTGCCAGGTACAACAACCCAGCCTGCAATGCTCTGTGTTCCTCCTCAGAACCGGAACGATTGGCCTAAACACTTGTTTACGAATTACTTTAATGTACCTGAGAGTCAACGACATTTGCATCGATCTCTCTTAGCTTTTTAACGAACTTCCCAGCAGACTGTAAGGTCTGAAATCGAGAAGTGTTAACTAATTAATGTTTAGTTACTAGTAAAAACTTAGGAGGAGTATCTAACTGTGTTAACTTTAACAATGGTTGTATCTGAGGCTCCATCTGACAAAATCTGACTTGTGCAACCTCAAGGCCAAACGTTTGCTTCGCTAAACAGAGAAACAAAACTTAACACGCAGATCTTTATGATGAGGAATTCTCAAGTGCATATTTCCTGAGTCCTGCTTCCACATCATTCAGAAAAACATATTTATTGAGAACGGTCACAGTTCCTCTTCACGTCCTGAAAACCCGGATGGATAAAGACTACGCTTATTATTAAATGGTTTTCTCCTAATATTGTTGCTACCCATAACTGAAGAGTGTACAGAAAATCCCTAGAATGCCATCCATCTGTACCGCAAGACTGCAACTCGGTATTCAACATCCTTTTGAAAGCATTAGGCCAAATGGCCGTAATATGCAGCTTTCAGTCTCAGCTTTGAGAAATAGGCGTAACATGTCAAATTGCTGCAGACGGTTGCAATATTCAGTATCTGTCTAACGGGCCTGTACAAACTAGTTGACTTCCTCTCGCTCCCTTCTTGGTCTTACGTGATGGTTCCAGGTCTCTGGCGGATTCCGATGCAGTAGATCCAGCCACTCATCTGCCATAGCTCTCGTGTACAGAACAGGTGGTTAGGTGCTGGTCGGCTGATAGCGAAGTAGACTGAGCTTTTGCTTGGTTGAATTCCAGCTTCAAAAGCAGTCTGTCACAAGCTCTTTTTGTTACAAACCCATGTTTCACAAAAAGATGGTGTTTATAACAGTGATTAAGCTTCTACCTGCATTTGTAGTGTGTGTCAGTTTGACTCTTACAGGAATCAAATGAAGTAGCCTTCTGAGGAAAGATTGTTCAAAGGCTTAACTCTATGGGAGTAGACGTTGTGCCTGATTTAAAACCCTCACGTTCTTGACTTTCTGAGTTTGTCCTCTAAAACTGACACTATTACTAAGGTTAAGCGACAGAGTTATTGCTCATGGGTGTTTCAGGTATCATGGAACATCATTGAATCCTCTATCGGACTTCAACACTTCAGATATAGGCCAGGCACTACTTGTCGTTCCTTACATGTTCTAAGCCCGAATCACTGACCAGAACTGACCGACGACCACTGGATGCACACTGGGCTTTATTTTCCTCTCCATAGAAAGCACGAGAGGAAATGGTTCCGAAATGCAGATAATATCGTGTGAACCTTTTTAAAATTTGATGGAAGTATGTACAATCAAATTTTCTCAAACTTCGTTTGAGAGCTACTAGCGCCACGTTTTCACAAAATGTCCTGCCACTGTCGGTGTACGACTTCAAGTCATGTGGCACCAAAATGTATGAACTTCCTCTAGCTGTGATATTCCCAGTTCTACACCACTGTGACCATGGACATGACATACACCATGTTCTGAGCTTCCAACTTTGCAGCTTTTAGGGTGAAACGCAAGGTCATTTTTCATTGCCTAGTTCTGAAGTTGAGTTAAATCTTCCTCTAAAGGAATGCTATTTTCCTTGTTTCTGATTTCTCCTGGCAGTCACATGTAGTCAGTGAAAAGAGTGATTTCAAATGCAGCCAACAGAAGCAACTCGTTTCTTTGTGTCAGAAATATAAGTGGCCTTGTTAATGAACCCTGGTGAACTGTACTTAAACATTCCCTATCTTCAAAGGTGGGAAAGGTTACTCGAACTCAGAATAGACAGCCACTCACTCAAGTTGGCAATCAGGTGGTTTGGCTTCTACTATCTTTAGCCTATCAGTGAAGCGACCGTGATTAGCTCAACCAAACACCATCCAGAAGTCTAACTAAGTAATATGAACTCTGCCTAGACGATTGATGAGCAAGTTAGTAACGTAAGAATACTCCTATCTGATTCCTAATTGTCGGGGAGTAAACAATTTGTTCGTCATAGGGTGATCCCTCCGTTCAAGAAAAACTAGCGACCCTGTTACTTCGGAATGCGTGGATAAGAGTGATCTGCCTTTGCTCACCTTGGTCTTTGAGGATTGCCGTTAGATAACCCGGCTTCCAGAAACTGGGCCATTTCCCTTGACACAGAGAATTCCTGAGTGAATTGCTCAATGGTTCGGCCAAGACCGGTGCTGCTTCCGGTAAAACTACTGGATAGAAAGGTATCTTTTGCTTCCGGTGGCAGTTTACTTCCAAGCTGACAGCCGAGAGACATGCTTATTAGGTGGTCCATGATGTAAAGATTTGCAAATTCTGACCAGATAGGAGTTCAGTCGCTAATGTCTCTACTAGTCAGCCTATCGTGCTGCATCAGTTGAGCAACTCTCTCCTACCTGTTGGGACGATACAGAATGACAAGATAGACATTTGGGGCTAGAAACAAATGCGTTTTTAAGCTTAAATTGATGCCAGTTGCCGGTGGTTCTCATTGCCTTCGTGTAAGCTTAAATTGCCTGTTTAAATATTCTGTCTGTTCGTTACCATTCAACTTGCTTTCGACCCACTAGTGCCAATTTTACCCGAGTAGTTCGCAATCAGAGTTACTACCTGAAGTGGCTTGTGGCTCCTCGCAGCTGACAGCTGAACAGGCTTGCTAATGACATAGATTTTGTCAGGTACGGTTCTCCAATACATGCTCACATGCCATCTTAAACGGTCAGCTTCCCCATCTTTTTCCTAGTTCGATTCGAAGAGCTGGTATGCTCAATCACCTGATGTTCTAACAACATTTGCTGGAGAGCCAGGTTAGTTCTTCTAAAGACTGTTGGAGGCCAGTAGCAACATGATTCAAAGGAGGAAGGACTGCGAGACAACCTATGAAGAATTTTTCGTTCGCTAAGATGCAGTCTGTGCGAGATGGCGTTTCAGTGACCCTCCAACGCACTACTGATATCACATTTTTCATTAGTTCCATTTCCTCAAGGACTTTGAGGAAGCCGTCTTCAGTGGATCAATTACTTTCGCTTAACCCATGATCTAAAAAGTAGACCAGAGGTGGGTTCGGATATCCTGGGACCTAGAAATACTCGTTTGTCTCAGTTTGAGAGGACATCTGATTGCTTGTAACGCATGGTTGCTGAGGTCAGAAGATGGCTCCTAGTAAATGACCCCCACCAGGCACCTAGCAGTCTTGGACAGCTCCATGGAGTGACAAATAGATTCCTCAAGGTAGTTCAATTTACGAATGTAGATTCCGTTATATGAGGCCGGGAACTAATACAGAATGTCACCCTACTCCTCTCGCTAACTCTCCTGCCGTTGTGAAGCACTGATGCTGATAGCAGCTAATTCATGATTTGGAATTTTAGCAGAGGCTCATGTCTCAGTAAGATCTCTAACATGACTGTTAATGTTTTTCTTAGTTCCCACAAGTCCTCTAGCTAACTAGACAAGCTTTCTGCTTTTGCGTGGATGCAGTTTGTGCATTCCACCTTGAACGTAACTACCGAAAATTTTCTTATTTCCGAATTGTTGACAGGTTTGAAACCTGCCCAAGTGCGGTCTACCAGAGCTCCCAACACCTTGCCAGCTTCTTGAGTCCTTACAGCTTGTCAAAGAAACAGCCAGCTTCAGTCTTTCTTGTTGCCGTCGTTCTCAGAAGCTTGGCGACCCATCAGGTAACATCCGAATTCCAGGCAGTAAACGACACCTGTCTACCCAGAACGCCCCCAATATGAATGCTCTTGTTTGAGAGGATAGAATGAAATTTGATCTTCTTTGGCCAAGAGTAGCCTCTCCTTTAAGGTGCCTGTAAGCTTCATGATATGGTAATAACAAATATTTTATTCGCATATCGGCAGTTTATTATGGGAGAAGCCAGCCTACAGACATCACCACACTGATGTATGTTGAAAAGTCTACAAGATTATACGGGTCCTGAACGGTACGGAAGGAAGGTCATTAAATTCTATCAAAAACATCAGGATATTCCACCAGCCATGAAGTAAGCGAGAAGATACCACTTTTCGGCATATACTGAGTGTTGGAGTTTAGATAGTTTTCAATCATGCTCTTTTCGCCATTGGTGACACCAAGGTCACGCAAAATTCCAATTTTCCTCTACAGCCAGTCGACATGTTTGATTCGTCTTCATAGTCCCCCGTTACTCTAGATGAACGCCTATTTTACCATAAATTCCTACTCTTTTAGCTTCAGAGACCAAGAGAACCCACACTGACGATTTCACGAATCCGTGAGTTTCCATATAACCATGCAATCCAAGTGGGTATTTATTCAAGTGTTACCGTCGACAGCAATATAGATCTTCTTATGGAAGTTCTATTCATGATAGCCATGGTAGGCGTCCTCGTTACCCATGTTTTCAGCACTCCTTTTATGATCAGACTCTTAACTTTGAAGCGTGCCTCGACTGTCACCTTGTGGTCGATCTGCAATCATTCTGCCACCATGTGGGTGGTCTAGCGGTGTTCTTACACTTTCTCTGGCCTTTGGAATGCAGGATACTAGCAGCATGTCCTCAGCACCGTCCGAGTTAGAGAATTTCAACTTTGAAACTCATGACCATCCCTTGATTACTGGATCAGGAAGGTATGAAAGCCTGGTTGCGGCTGCTGGCCTGATACAGTTTGGATCGAGTTGGTCGCGCACACCTTCTCAAAAACCCTATCTTTTTACGCTGAAGGCAATGTGTCCGATCGGAACAATCCATCAGATTCATGATAATCACTGAAACTTTTTGAGCAGCCATATTTTTTACTGGCTAGCGATTATCTGGTGTGCTGCGTGCATCCTCAAGTTTTAATGTGCTTTGGCTCCAGATGTAATCAACTCGATCACTTGTTTGACAAGCGCGTTGGTGACTCACGTGCCTTCAGCAGATCCGATCTCGCTGAAGCCTGAGTCTTGGTCCCCGCCTTTTCCGAATTATCATGTTTAGGATCATTCTCAGTGATTCCCATCTTCACATACAGGACGGATTTACTTGGACTAGAAAACCGACTGCTTTTGTCGACTAAAACAGGTGTTCATACTTCGCCCTCGACTTATTTAACCGATGTAACTTTCGAATTTTCCGTCCCATCAGTTGACGAATAGACCTAAACAAAGGGGTCTGGGAGTGTTGACGCTATTTCACTACTGAGGTGAACTATACCTTTAGTCATACTAGCCCTCAAAACAGGCTATTACTCCAATGATAAGGTTTCGGTATTTAAATGGTACATCTGCAGTATTAAAATCGGAGCATACCGATAGGTTCTTGAGGCATATGCATTTAGTAGTGAACTCAATCCAAATCACCTGAGTTATAAAGTGGTGATAGAATGCTGGGCAGCAAAATTGCGCGAAAGTGTGTCCAGAGACTAGTGTCTATCGGAAACCTTTTTTGAGTCCTTACTCAAACCCCAAATAATCTCAGAGCTGGCTTCACTGAGTACCTTAGGCAATGAGGGTGAAATAGATTACCAGTGGGCAAGAGGATCTGAGACGAGAAGGTAGGCACACCAAGAATGCCCTACATTTTGATGATTGTCCACCTGAATTTGTCGACAAGTTCATGCGAGGTCAAGAAAAGAACGTAGTCAGTGGTAGCGACACTGTGGTAGTAACAACGGTGAAAGAGTGGAAAGAGGATTCAAAGCTACTGCTGTGCTATCATGAGAAGAAAACACCTCGGAAACATCACAAAGAATCCTCAGGAAGGCCGGACCATAGTGGCATGTAAACCAACAGACATCTTTTCATCCGATCAGGAGAAATAACCAAGATTCGCAAACCCCTCTAAATGATTGCGAGGTCAAATACACAGGTCGCAGCAGTCAACCATGCTAAGTTAGAATACACAAAAATCAACTAGATCAAGATTGCTGATACGAATAAGACGGGGGACTTACAGTAAATCCCGAAAACACCTACGCATGCGACTGCACACAAAAGCACAGTGGGCCGATAAAGGGTGACGGTATGATTAAATGATCCAGTTGGATGTAGATAAAGTGATAACCGAATCCCAGTTTATCAACTCAATGCTAAATACACACAGTACAAATGATCCTGTACCTGTACCACATACTTCCAGGATTCTGCCACTCGTATCACAAAGAAGGGGAATGAAGTAAAACCACGTAGACCAGTTTTGGAGTTGACTTACATGACTATGAACAATAAATTACGCTCCAATCGTTACCTTGTGAATAGCGCCACCCCACTGTGTGACATATCTAAGGCATAGGATGAAACGGAAGTAGGCCTTACGCCTCCCCGTCTTCTGTGACTCCATTTGTGATAGATCTGCTCGGAGCTGTTTGTTTGTCATTTTTCCTGTGTTGTTCCCGCCATATCTTGACATCACCCGGTAAAATTAAGATGTTGGAGTCGGTGCTCGCGGGCAAATCTTTTATGGCGAAGCAAAGTACAAAGCTAGCCGAGTATCTCTCACTGTAAAACTGCATATGTGGAAGCAATGCGGGCAGGCTGGATTCTGTTGGCACTGCTGCAGACTTCCTTACCCCTAAGTACTCCCGGAACTAACCGGCCAAAAGTTCTTTTATTCCCACTTCAGAAAACTCTGGGGGTAAAGTGTTGTGTTAAACGTTTTCAAACGCCTCTACTACGTCATGGAAGACGATCTGGGCTGCTCACGCGTTGTCACAGCTATCTGGGCAATCATCCTAAGCGACCACTAAGTTCAGTAACACAAGAACTTTCTTTTCCGGGGCCACTTTAAGCGCGGTGAGTGGTCAGCCCAGCTGAGAAATTCAGAAATGGTATAAGACGTCAAAATTTCAAGTACTTTGAAGTGAAAAGAAAATGCAGCCACATCTGCGCATCTGGTTGCATTTATTCCGCTAGCTTCTTTAAATATTGGACGCGAGATATCTCACTTTCAATCTTTTGGTGCTTGGTTCTTGCCTGTTGAGTTCTTGAGCAGGTCGTAAAGGGGTAGACTCAGTTCCTCAGCACACGTGTTACGATAACTGGTTTTAATTCATCAAAACTGTATTTTCTGGGCTTCGGTTCCGACAGTTTTAGTAAACTCTACTCAGCTGACCGTAGTGAAATAAGCCTGTGCTTCCTGGGTGCGCACACCTTAGTCCTCAACCCAGCTATTGCTTCCGCTTGAAGAAGTGGCTTTTTACCAATGGCTGCATAAGATCCTGAAATGGCGTAAAAGGAGCCATGTAGGTTAAACCCATGCTGGCTGTGGATTGTTGTGCCCCTGTATAACGTACTCCAGTAACGTAGAACTCCGCTTATAGTTTTGCCTTTTTGTACCATGACCCGGGTGAATTAGGCTAAAGTCTCAATGGACAGCAAGTCATTGAGGTCACTGTTAGGCAGTTAGGGTACTTTAAACGGCCTACGCGTAAATGTCAAACACATCTGCGTGGCGGCTTCTCCAGGAGTCACTGATGTTGCCGGGAGATAATTATGCCAAAGTTGCCGTTGTAACTGAAAAATGATCTGAAAATCCCTCCCGATCACCCTATTTGATAGTATTGATATTCATTTTGATATTTTTACCATCTTTGTGGATGGTGTGACTTTGACCTTAGTCGGCGTAACGTTACTTGGTTGTTTGACTGTCCTCTTTTACTTTGTGCTCAGTATTTGCTTTTGTATGATTGAGACTTGTCATGAATGTTTCACTGTCCCATTATGTGACCCTGGACTGTTGACAAGGTGATGTTTTACTGCGCCCGACATTTTTGTCTTGGTTCAACTTACGGTCGTGCTGTGATTTGACTGTTTGTCTTTTGACTGTCTACTGGAAACGTTTATTCGTTGATTTGATTCTGGTAGACAGAGTTTTGATCCCTTTTGTCGAGAATGTTCTTATTGACTGTCAGGTATTTAACAGTTGTATTTGTTTGACCAGTTTTACCGTATAGTACGTAGTCGCACCCGAGAACGTTTGGACTGTACAGTTACCCAGCGGCACTGTTGAGGTATTTTTGTAATTTTGATATAACTTATTGTTGCTTTGGTAGTACTACAGGTTTTGTTACAAATCTACCACCGGTTTACCACAAATCGTGTCCTGATATTTTGATCCAACCTTTGACTGTGCGTCACTCGCGGAAGTTTGGAAGCTATACAGCAGAATGCGGGAACAAGCCAGATTCACGTCAGTTGGCACCGCCTAGTTATTTCCCGCGTTCAGGCCGTTATTGGATTTTAGGTGTTACGCTACGTTCTGAAGTTTTTTATGCTGCTGCAGATGCGAAGGCTATAACTGGATTGTTGATGGGCTTCCTAGTAGCACATTTTTTATACCACTTACTGTGGCAGTAATCTGTTATCATCATACTCCGAGCCCGTAGCTTGGGTTCAATGCGACAGGAGCACCATCGGTCTGCCATGGCTTAGCTAAAAATATCCAAGAGATGTAGGAGAGCGAGGCTTCCAGAGTACCTACATCCCCTATCTTTACGGTTCCCTTGTTGCGCACGCAGGTTGTGAGGTGTGTTAACCTCACGATGCTTGTAAGTGCCTGAGATAGAATTCTCCGAGCCATCAAGAATAAAGTAAGTGAAATTAAGAAAAGGAATGCAAATAATGATTGAAAGCAATTAAAAGGTTGGCCTAACTTCAGACACTGCACTCATCCCTTTCCCTTGACCAGGAGCTTTAACCGAAAGTTTCAAGTGGGTTTGTATAAATCACGAGAGATATAGCCTGGGAAGTGATTGCCGAGGGGAGCCGAAGGCTAAAACAGTTGAACAGTCTGGAGAAAAATGAACCATCGACAGGCAGCACTCGAAGATAGATTATAATAGTCGTCTTTGAAGTGAGCAGCACTTTCTCGAAGCTTGGCTAGAAAATCATTGACCCTCAAGCTGTTGAAATCCCGTTGGATAGCTTTCAATGTAGGATTTTCCGAATGGATCTGATAGGACACAGAACATGTGGTCGTTCAAGGATGGTAAAAAGTAGAAATACTTCGAGCTCACAGATACAAATCTTGTACCAATGAGTGAGACATTGTTCGCTTCAAAACAAGCAGGTAATTTTGATGCCAATGTAAACCCCTCCAACTTGCTTCACGTACTACTAAGGGCCAAGCAGTAATTGGGCGTTTTCAAATGTTACGAACATGAGGATGCCGTAAACTGGTATCTCTCACTGTTTGTTCATCATGCGAGAGTGGTAGTATTCAATCCTTTAATAGGAGAAAAATCATCGTGGTAGGAATCTCGTCTTTGCCGTGTTTCAGCAAAGTAAACGGTAAGTAAGTGAATCAGCGTCCGTCAATGGCTCCGTGGCCAATGTGTTAGCACTCCTTATCAGCCAACCGGCACTGGAAACCAGCAAGAACTAGTAGTAAGGTGACCTCTGAGAACATCCCCTTGTTGGTAACAATACCCAGAAAGCCTGCCGGATGGCTTAAACGAGGCGCCGCTAGCCTCGTGAAGTCAAGAGGAAATCGCGGCATAAGTAACCGGTAAATGAATATTTTATTTGCATATTGATAGTTTATTATGGGAGAAGCCAGCCTACAGACATCACCACACTGATGTATGTTGAAAAGTCTACAAGATTATACGGGTCCTGAACGGTACGGAAGGAAGGTCATTAAATTCTATCAAAAACATCAGGATATTCCACCAGCCATGAAGTAAGCGAGAAGATACCACTTTTCGGCATATACTGAGTGTTGGAGTTTAGATAGTTTTCAATCATGCTCTTTTCGCCATTGGTGACACCAAGGTCACGCAAAATTCCAATTTTCCGCTACAGTCAGTTGACGTATTTAACTTGTCTTCGTAATACCTTGTTACGCCAGCTAGACGTCTGAAGACTGTCCAAAGAGAAGACGGTTTACGACGCATATACGACTCTACAAAGTCGATGCAATTGCAAAGAGAGTGGAGACAAGAAGCCTTTCCGGTTCAAACTCGTCAAGAAGCCTAAGGTGCACCACAGAAACCAACACCGACTCACAGCGGAGAGCAAACCTACAAGCCAAGAAGCGCGTCGTCAAAGGTTTAGACGAAGGAAACCTGTATGGACAGGAGATAGCCGAAATGTTAGCCACCACCCTTGACACCCTGCTCAACACCTCAACAGGTAAGCACGCGCTCCCACAGCCTGAACGGGCCTCAGTGTTGCCCGACAGGGCAGAGTTACACGAACAACAGGTAGCTCGCGCCGTTGGTCATGGTAACTATCAAAGCCAAGTGAGAAAATATCTCCATGGTGCGATGATATACGCTTATTTGTGTTGAAACGATGTGCTTGCATCCTAAGTGGCTCACCGTGCAGCCTTTTCAAACTTTCCATAGATAACAAAGGCCCCCACGAGGATGGGTAAGCGCTACCTCTCTCCTGCCCTCAAAGGAGAAGTCAGGAAGAACCCCAACTATTAACGACCCATGGCACGCTAACTGGTATTATCAAAAGTTGAGGAAAACGTGATAGATGACCACACTGGGGAATACCTGACACAAAGCAGGCACCCGGTGATGCTCTACTTGGCTTCCGAAGGGTCAAGTCTTATTCTCCCAACCCATGACCATTAAACAACATGCTGCAACCTCAGGGTCCCGATTCACGCAATTTTTCAGGGTTTCCCCGAGGCCTTTGACACGGTCTCACGCAACAGTCTTATGCACAAGACCCTTAGGTTGAGTATCCGTGGCCACGTGCTATCGCAGCTGCTGAACTACGTAGAGAGCTAAGGGTTCTGGGGGAAAGTTAACGGGTCCATTCAACTTGGAGAACATCATCGTCCGGTGTATCACAAGAAGAAATTCTGGGTCCGTTTTGTCCCTACTCATTGTGAACGGCCTCCCGCCACATATCAGCACTCTGATTTTCCTATACGCCGATGACGTCGATTTGTGGAGAGTAGCGACGTGCAAAACGAAGTCGAATGCACCACAAAATGACCTTGGAACACCCGAGGAGTGGGCGAAAAATAACGAATTAGCATTTAACTTGGGTAAATGCCAGCCTATGTCTTTCCGCACTTCCGACCCAAAGAAGGCATTCTGTTCCCCCTGATTCTCAGTTTCCTCGCACCACCTCAGAGAAAGACTGGTTTGACGGTAGTGGGGAAACTGGACACTGGTTCCAGTCACCCAAGAGATATCTCAAAATCATGCGCCATACCACACTCTGTGCATGTACTACTAGGTACTCTCACCCTAAAGCTATTTCTGAAACTGTACAAGATCTAAATACGACCCCACTTGGAGAGAAGCACGAAAAGCCACACGGGGATATACTAGCGGACTCAGGCCTGTACTCCGTCAGCTACCGAAAGTTACGAGGCGATTTGGTAATGACTCACAAAATACTGAATAACCCAAGCCACTCAAAGAGAGGAATGCTGCTGAGTGGCCACTAGGGAGAACCTTATGGAAACCCAGAGAGACTAGCCAACTACAGGTCAAAGGCCCGTGTGCGTCCACACGTCTCCTTCCAAGTCTGCGGGTAATGCAACGTATTGCCGGAAGAAGTGGCCTCTGCTCTAACTGCCGGTGGTTTTATAGAAAGGCCAGACAGTCACTCAGTGACCCGCGGCCTACGCGCGTCTTTCTGGAATACGAACTAGACCAAAGAAGTCAGCTGCTGCCACGCCATTCCAATGTTGGTGCCTCTTCACCAGTTCACTTCACACTCAAACCACTTAATTCTTTTCAGTCTGTCCCACTGACTATGGTTTGACACCACCCACCTAAATTCCGAGTATATTTGCACACGTCTCGTCTTACTTGGTTGCAGGTAGATTACCCCATCATTTCACTTTTCTTTTTCCCCTACTCATGCACATTTATCTTTCCGGGTTATCTCTTCGCCAACCCCAACTTTCTCTTACAATCAGTCTGAACAACTGTCTGGCAATGATCAAACCTGTAAACTGGTTTGTATTCATGTAACCTATGTTGTATGAAACATATATTATCATTATAACCTGGCTGTTGTAAGGCCACAGTTTTTTTGTAAAACATCATTGCTGATCTGAACATTTTTAACTTGTCATTCTCACACAGTTTTTGCAAGATGACTGGTAATTTATTTTCTGTCCCCGTTGTAATGTAATTCGTTCGCTGGTTAATCCCTACTTTTACTATGTCAGCGTCTCAAGTTGTGGACAGGGTCAAATTTCACGTGCAAACGTATTTACGTATTATCGGCTTGATCGACCGATTCTTGGGGAATAAACTCTCCCATTTAGCTTCAGTCTTCCTCTCTATTCACCCCGGGTCAGTCAGTAGCTTTGCATCTAAAGTTACCTGTCATTTTAGCGTGCTTATCTTATCCGTTTGGAGTATGTTAAAGTTGGCGACGAAGTTGTTAAAAATGGATCTGCAGTGACCAGAAAAATGGAAGGCGCAGGGACTGAAGATGGAACTGCTTACTGGTCTGCGCGTCACTCCATCTACGTCCACTCCATCTTTTTTGGATGATAAAACTGGTTACAGTATTTTGGAGTCTATATGCGATCCAGATGCCAACATAACTTTTGACACATTGTTTTGTCGATACGAAGACCTCTTCAGAGTTGATTTCGCAAATCAAGACGACGCGTGGAAATTTAGACTCCCAGTCCGAAAGCTTGGCCTAGATGAATTGGATGGATATCGCGGCCTTACCCTTCTGCAGAACCCACGCCATAGGACGTTTGAAGAAACAGTAGAGGCATTACGGCGGAAGTTTGGAGAACATCCCTCACTCTTCAATGCCAGCCACTAGTCCATGAGGCTGGCACTCAAAGAGGCTGGTGACATCCATACCCAGCTTGGGATTGTGAATAAAGCACGTGAACGGTTCAAGTTGAAGTTTCTAGAGCATGATCAACCCAGAGTTCTCATATTTGTTTGTGCTTTGCACTTCCCAAAAAGCACAGATACATGCGCCCGCCTGCTAAATAGTCTGAAACTAGACCCAGAAATGAAAACGAAAGATATTGGTGGGGAATATTAGCGATTAGCAAGTGCACGTCAAGAAGCCCTTCTAATACAGATTGGCCGCCAGAACGTGGCAGAATTGCTCGCTATACAACACCCAGTATCCACACCTAGATCTACATCGGGTAATGCAGCCCGTCGCTCTTCAAATGGTACTCAGTAAAGACACCATCCTCATGTTGGTATCGTAGGGCTTGGCACTATGTAAAATAGTGCCCTTTCAGACAACATAAGTGCCGCTATTGTCACACGGTGGGGCATGAATATGGGTTTACCCACCAGCCAACTTCAGATAACGGAAAAAGAGGTTTATCTCAACGTCTATCTGCACCAAGTTCCTTCAGAACCACGGCAGCATCTAGAGCCAGTAGCTCAGTACAGCAGAAGTAAATAACGCTGAAGACAAATGGTCATTCTGCATGTCTACAAGTGAATGCGGCGTCCGTTATCAGGGTGGTTTCCGGGGAATTATGGTCCCGTCTTGGTCGGCCAGAAAGCTTAACAACAGGAGAAGCAGCTCTGACCGCGCATGGCAGTAGGCTTCAACTGGTGGGTCGGTTACACTGTTGTGTTTCATTTAGAAATACTACTGTTGATGGAGTTCGTTATATTACGCATGCTCGTCTGAACCTACCATGATATGCGACAAAGTGGAGGCACCAGCAGACGTACCGACGAACGCTGACGATATTGAATGTTCAGGTATATTCCGATCTGGTCTCGGTCTTTGTACCACAACCTAAGCCTTCCTAGGCCTGAAACCAAGTTCGTCACCTGCCCTCCCCCCTGGAGGGCCCAGCCCGCATGCATCGCTGCCTTCCGTCGAGGCAGAGCTGAAACGACTTCAGGAACAGGATGTCATCACTCCAGTATCCCATTCTTCTCGGGCTGCTCCAGACGTCATCACAAAGAAAGTTAATGGCTCCAGCTGACTGTGTTCTGGCTTTTCGACAGCTTTAAGTGCTGGTTTGGAGCAACACCATCACCCTCACCTCTTCCACATGATTTATTTACCATTCTAAAGGGAGGAAAATACTTCGCGAAAATCCATCTGGTGGACGCCTACCTGAAGAGTAGGAGTCTCTACAGAATATCGTGGACCACTAACTATCAACATCCATCGAGGTTTCATCTTTGATGCATCTGGGAGACGTCGTGATCTTCAAAACGTCGGCGATATGCAGCAGATGCCAACTAAAGCCGATGTCGCGTCTCTCCTATCACTCACCGGTTTCACCTGTTACTATTCGGCGCTGCTGCTTTCTCTGCATGTAAAAAGGGGATCTTTGAATAGCTTCCTGCGACAGGATACCGCATGGTTCTGGTCAAGAGAGTGTGAAACCGCTATACAACGACTGGTTCACTTTCAGGTGCTACCTCGTACTAACACATGAAGACCCCGGCTACCAGATGTTGTTGCCGCAGATGCCTCTGCCGCTGGTGTTGGGGCTGTCCTATTGCCCCAACATCCGGGTGGTTCACAAAATTTTGTCATGCGTGCATCTCGGTCACTCACGTCATCAGAAAAACGCTACTCGCAGGTTGGGATGGATAACCTTTAAATCTTTGGGTCCGAAAGCGGTGTTTCAGCCCGTTCCGCCAACAGAATTCAACGGTGGACGGTGACATTTCGACGTTAAATGTCATCGAAAAGATGACTTTGAACATGCAGACGCACTTTCGAAGCTTAAATAAACAAGTAAAAAATTTTTATTCGCACATCAGCAACTTAACATAGGAGAGACCAGTCTACAGGCATCATCACATTGATATGTGTCGAAAATCTACAAAGATTTTACGGGTCCTGAGTAGTACATAGCGGAGGTCGCCACTCTATGAAAAACGTAAGAAGATCGCGGTTATGAGACAGAGAAGAAAACGCCACTTAACAATATATGCAAGACGTCAGTGTGGAGACAATAAAAATTGTTATTATCATATAACGGACTTAACATGAGAGATGCCAGTTTGCAAGCACCGTCAAACCCATAATTCCTGAAAGTATGCAAAATAGCATTTGGCATTACATAATCCACACGTCAAGTTATTGATATGCACAACCTCATTAAAACTTGCCGCAAATCATGAGGTGGGAATTGACTTTCATCTGCCAGACAGGTTCCACCGTAGATAGCAACAGCGCGCAGTTTTCGAAGTTTACGTGATAACCAGCTGACGTTGCTAGTCCGTCTGTATAGTGTTATTTAGTAATATAACTGTCCATTCATGAGAAAGTTATTCAATTTTTAGCCCTGCCTACCACAAAGGACCAATTTATACTATCAGAAGTATCAGCAAGTATCCATGGTAATATGAACAAGGCGAGTGTCTGAATCGATGTATTTTCGAATCTCCAGGTTATTTTTAAAAACAATACAGACTAATTCCACTGGGAACACCTGCAGTAGTAGATGGAAGCAGACGCTGAAACGGTTAACAGTCCAAATGTCAGCAGCTGTATGTTGTATGAAACATATTATTATTAGTTATGCATAGACTTCGGGCATTTTTCATATTAGCGTAAGCAGCAACATTCGAGAAGAGTAGTTGGCGCATGGTAACTTTCGCTTGAAAATATCACTTAATACAGAGCACTAGAGAACATGCAGTTTAGAACAACTGCCGGTAAGTCATGTTCCGAGCCACTAGGTGAGTTGGTCTCTCATTTAATCGTTTGTTCAGACTATTCGTGCCACTATGACTGTTGGGAAAGTTTGGACGTTTCATCTCTTTAAGAATCATGACCAGTAGATGAGTTAATTGAGATGCCTCAGCATTCGCTAAAGATTGGGAGCAGTCCAGTAATTCTTGGATTCAAACAGTAGGCGTTGCTTCCACTAAGTAGATGTGTTCAGGCTGAAACTCTGCATCAAACGCCGTCATCAGATTGTTGCTGTGAATGAAAAAGAAAGAAGTAAGAGCAGATATGGAAAAAGGAATTACCACGCAGTCCAGTTTGGAAAAGAGAGAAGTTACTATACTTTTAGACCTAATCCAACTTTATGCACACTTTTGCGCATGTAGGACTAACTATAAAGTTTTTCCACCAAAAGGTTTTCAAAAATTTTTTATACCTAGGTTGTATCGTAGTAGCTTTGAGGGGAAACCAGTGCGCATTAAGTTCGTTATAGTGAGGAGGGGAACCTGTGCTCACATCCTTATAAACAACCGTAAACCCATCAGCGTGAGAGAAATCCGAGGACTATAATAGCTCTGTTTCATACATTTAGAGGTCCAAGTATATCTTCATTAGGCCGGGCTGCTTAGATGGTGGCTAATTGAGCCATAGACTCATCATTTATTAGTAGCCAGTTAAGTGAAGAGTGGAAAAGTGTCAACGAGCTTGCCGTGTGAGCTGCTCCTAGAAGCCTGTTCCAAATGTAAGAGAATTTGTTGAGGAAGAAACCATCTCGCAGGCTCGTCGTACACCACTCAGTTTCAATCAATACCTTATGGTTGCGCATATCGTACGTGGGCGTTACAATTAGCTTGAATAGCGGACCATGAGAGTGCAAGTGCTGATGAAGTAACTTGTAATAAAATGTGAGGTCCAGTTTAAGTCTCCTCTTCCAGGGTGGTTCTAACTCAAACATGTTACATCTAGGTGTACAGTCTAGACTGGAGTCAGCTCCGAATGTTTAGAAGGTGAAGTAACGTTGTATCCCTTCGAATTTCAGTTTATCGCTCCCAAGAGAGCCACTGAGAATTACCGGGAATATTCTTAAAATAGGCGAAGGCACACTTTATAGAGTAAAACCCGTGATTCAGTGCTATAGAAGTTACGGACGATAAATTCCAAGACTTTGCGCAACTTGGACCTGATATACGCTGTTTGTTGCGAGGGTCTCAAGTCTCTGGAATACCTGATGCCAAGATCTAGCATGGAAGAGCGTCTAGGTAGCTGTTTTCCGTATATCTCGAGCGCCGGGTCATGGCTGTCTTTGCCTATGGTAAGCCGACCACATCTGTCACTATTGAATTCCAGGTGGGACTCAGTACAGCATGATGCAAGTTCACCTAGTTCCTGTCAGGCAGTATCCAGGGTATTACTTAGTTAATGAGACTGACGGGCGTAGACAGCCTTCAAGTCATCGCTGCATAGAAATGCCTTACCTCCACTGGGGCAGTCACACACGCTGTTGGTCCACTTTGTGAACAAAAAAGGCGCAAGGACACCACCCTGTACAACTCCGCTAGTTATATGTTTATGTTCAGACTGCACGGAGTTTACCCTCACGATTCGGGCACGATCGCTAGGAAACGTTTCTTTCAACTAAGTAGAGGTGGCGAATACCAATTGATTGTAGCTTATTGGAGAGTATATTATGAGACACCTTACCAAATGGCTTTGATATATCAAAGTGTGGAACGATGACGATTTTACGTGCCCCTCGGTTACTAGTGATGAAGTTGACGAAATCAAGGTGGCAAGTGGCTCAGGACCTATCCTCTACGAAACCATGCTGAGGGCTTGTGATTAGGTTCCCTGTTAATAGGTAATCACAGACGCTGCTATCAACTTTTTCTGCGGAGAGGACAGCTGTTAGGGTTAGGGTGGATCTGTAATTATCGACGTCCGATTTGTCCCCGGACTTGTGTTGAGACGTTATGTCGCTGGCTTTCTATTCAATGCGGTATAAGTTACTTTTCATTGATAGGGTGAATATCTTAAGAAGACCAGGGCATACCGTCATCGCCGTCTCTGATGACAACTGAATGTAGGTCGTTTATTCCCATACCCGTTGGTGGTTGCAAGTTCATGATGGTCTCTGCGATACTTTGACAGTAAAATCCGCTTTGGTGCATGAACCCGTAGTAAGCAGCGTAAAAGTGGTGGGGTTAAAGGTGCTGGGACTGAACTTTGCGAACGATTCGCTAAATGGTTAACAAATTTTGAGGGGGTCGCTGCAGACCATCCCGTTGTGTAACAAATAAGCTGCGCCTCTTGATGCCTGCAAATGTTTATCCAAAAGGAAGGTCAAACTAGGTATCCTAGAACCACTTACGAGGACATTTGGCTTTTCGTTTATCGAGTCTCTTGCGCATAGTCTTGACTGCTCGATAAGTATGGTGATTGAGTGCAACACCAGAAAGTCTTTGGAGGTATGATATAGCACAGATAGTTTCCGTAATTTGTCGCGAGGTATTCGAGGGACGTGTTGGCCCTCATTCATCTTCGCCTTAACCGCTCTCGTAGGAGCAGTGATATCTCGACACAGCATTATATGTGTGTAGAAAAACGAAAGCGACTCCGCCAATGGAGTTGTTATAATAAAAATGACAATAATAATAATAATATGTTTCATACAACATAAGTTACATGAAAACAAACCAGTTTACAGGTCTGATCATTTTGGTAATGTGAACTGACTGTTATGTATAAAATGAAGCTACACAATGGACACTGTTCTTTCCGGTACTTAGAAGATGCGTCTAGAGGAAGAACATTAATGCTTAGCAGACAGCAAAGAATGAAACAGATAAACACCAGCATATGAATTGCTCATTCCACGGGCTGCACCTGAGGAGCTCGATGAATACTTCTCATCCCATACTTTTGTAGCGACGATACAAAATATTCCTCATAGGTCCTTTGTTCTCCTCAAGAAGAAGGAAGATCGGTAGGCAGCAGAAAACCATTCTGTGGTTACTGTTAGCGAATTCACTACCAACGTACTTGGTGACTGGGACGATGCCACAGAAGAACACTAGATCCTGCGCAATGTTCCCGCTTGTAGGTGAATGGACATATTGTTTCCATCCATGGAAATCTGAGACGTTTAGCATTTGAAATAATGGAGAATATCTGTAGCCCAGGTTCATGGTCGTGGTTGCATTGTGTTCTCTGAGCTCAGAGAACACAATACAATTGAGGCGTTTAGTATTTCGTCGTAGCGTCTTGGACCACAGCTGGTTTCCCAGTTGACTCCAGGTAGGTTAAAGTCTCCTGCAATCAGCTTGAAGTCGACACTGATGGATGCAGCGTTTAAAATGATTGGGCAATAAGCTCATCGGTTTCTCTTGGTGAACATGGTGTTCTGTAAACACAGCCTACGAGGATTTTATGGTTTGTACTGTTTATACTAACCCATGGTGAATCAGATAGAGCATTTAACTTGCCATCTTAAATCTAATTAGCAGCGTCAAGACTACATATATGAGTCAGGGAATCTCGTCCACGCTTGTGATCCCGGTTAGTAAGATAAGAGGTATAACAACCTGTGCACAGGTCCACGTCAGGGACCGAGGTAGGGCTCCATGATTCAGTTACTAATATCGCCACAGGTTTGGTTCGCAAGACTTTCGCTCTCAAGTCGGAACTTTTCTCTGGCAGCGGGCATGCATTTATGAGCAGAAGTGTGAAAAGGTTACTATGACTTGTGAAATGTTTTACAATATATTGTGCTTCTGGTTGGCCAGAGAAGTTTCCTAAGCTTAATTCATTAGATGATGGGCTACTTGAGTTGCAGACATTGAGTCTCAGTGGCGGTGAACGGTATACGACCAGCAAAGTTTTATTGCCCGACGATTCAAGATCACCCACTTTTGGGGGCACTTATGCGTAGTTGGTGCGCTGTTTGTTCTTGCTGGTGACGTACAGTGCGGTTTGTGACCGGCGTAGGTCAAGGATGGTAGCTTCAAGCTTGTGTTTCTGGGGAGCGAAATGATCTTATGGACCATGGGTAGTACTTATCATGCGGGATCCCAAAAAAATTTGGCGGGGCTCAGAAGTAGGGACAGTATTTGGGGGGTAATCATATACATTTCCATAGCACGGGCTAGGGTCATCCGGGTGCAGATGTAGGTTTGGGCAAGGTATACGTGACATGCACGACATGGATGTGTTTGGCATGCCACGTGGCATCCTGTTGGGGACCTGATGGCCGGGTAAACGTGGTCTAGGGTACTGTCTTATGCCAGATGCCTCCAACTGATTGTGGTGCCTCTTTCTAAGGGTTGAAGTTAGGTGTGAAACATGCCCTTTAGGCTGGATTTTCTTTCCAAGATGCCCTACTTCCCATGGATCCAGTATCGGTCCTGCCTATAGCAATTATCTTAGCTGCGGAATATCACTCGCCGTCGTTGGACGGAATGCGTTTAAAATGGCCTTCTTCGAGAGCTTCGTTGGTTCAAAGTGCATGGTTTTACCCGCCGGTCTGTGTCCAGTGACATAACTGTCAACTAAAGGGTTTTTATCTACGGCCACCTTAGGAAGGCTAGTGCCGATAGTTGGGGTTTCATGAGAAATTAAAGAACCCGGTCTGCTTTCGTCCAGCCGACTTGGGAATGCTTTATTTCCAGAGTGACTGGCGTAATATTGTTACTGGTCATAGCAGCACTATTTGATTGCTTCTCAGTGCATGCAGTGCCTTCAGAGTTTGCATGTGTTGAGGTGGTGGGGCATTTTCTCCCTTGTTTTCCACGCTGATATGGGGTTTGTCGTGTTCAATCGTAATAGTTTTAAGATTGGCACTTGGTCTTATGTGCTCCTGATGGCTAATAAACCTCTTAGCATCATATAAGGTGATGAACTTGAAAAGGGTGGGGCATCTTAACTATGCATCCCTCTAGCGGAGGCACCTGCAATCACAATGCATAGCCTCCATGCCATATGAGTTTAATACCCTTTTCTCGACGGCATCCAAAGATATGGTATCTGGAACATTATATACTGTGGCCTGATGAGATGCCAGCCTCTTCATTACCACAGTTGCCAAGTAGTCTATTGGGGTTTCACCTTCTTCGATATGGTTTGGGACTAGGCTGTTGTGTGTCCCATGAAGATATGCTAAGAGATGGAGGTTCTCAAATACCCCCTTGATTCCGTCCATCATGGACTTAATACTGTCAATTTCTTTTTTATTTTCCCTGATGTTATTGTTCATGACCGACATAATGTCTTCAGCCCTGACAGAAGGTATAAGACACGTAAGTTCGTCAGGATCTGGACTGTGTGACGTGATAGGGTTTTGGTCACAACCCGAACTATTAGCGGAACCAACTTTGTATTCTTATAGACGGAACTTCTATCTTTGAGCACTTTGCTTTCTACCGTCGCATTCTCGAAGTAGGTTTTGAGCGAGATATGCGACTGACGGTAATGGTATGTAGTCCAAAGGGATGGGAATAAACCGTCTATAGACTACGGTGTAGCCCCATAATTTGCAGACAGAATACATCGTTACATTCCTATGAATATACGGCAACGATGAGCTAAGCGCAACAGTAAATAGACGAAAAGTGATCAAGAACCACCTGTAAAAGTAGCATGTGATCTCAAGGTTACCGCGTCTTAAAAGCCAGTATTGCATTGGTATCCACAAAAGATTATGGAGTTCATCTACTGCATTGTGCAGTCTGTGCGTTTCCCATCATGTTAGCTCAGGTGAAAAATGAATCCTGCAGGGACTATATCATACAGAAAGTCATGCGTTGTGTCCAGATGAAATGACGACAGAAGTCATCTACTGGTGACCTGAAACAACTGTTCTACAGAAGAGAATCCCCTTGTGTCGTCAGCAACTACTTCAAGTTTGGAGAACGCATTGTGATTCCGCAGTCTTTTTGTGCAGAAGTCCTAAAGCAGTGACCACTGGTCACCCGGGGAATAGAACCAATGAAAGCCACCCCCAGAAGCTATGCCTGTTGGCCCAATATGGATTCCAATATAGCTGAATTTGTCAGTTGTCGCGCGTCATGTCACGAGGAAGCTAAGTATCCTCCAAATCTTCCACCAAAGAGCTGGCCATTGCCGGACCCACCTTGGTTAGTAATCCATGTCGATTTATCACATCCATTGCATGTAACCTACCACCTGATTGCAGCTGATTCTTATTCAGGGCGGTCAGAGATCGTTGCAGTATCGCCCACGTCATCACATCGGTCAGTTGCAGACCTTTAAAATATTTTCGTCCGCCATGGGTTGCCCGAGGCCACTGTTTCAGATAATGGGTCACAATTCACCCCTCGCGAGTCTGTTGAGTTTTGCACTGTGAGTGCAATTTGTCATATTCGTACACTGATGCACCATCCGCAATCCAATGGCCAGGTATAAAGGTTTGTTGAGACCTTCAAGCGAGTTCCCCTTAGAAAAGAAAAAGGAGGTGGAGACACAGATGCCTTACAACAACTTTTATTCATTTATCGCTCAACGCCAAATGATGCTGTATCAAATCGCGAATCTCCGGCAGACGTTTTAATGGGAAGGAGGCTGCGTGCGCCACACCATGTCGTACACATACACCGCAAGCAGTCGGATCACACTCCAGCAAGGGAGACTCCGTCTACGTTTGATATCACAGACCAGAAACATGGGATGTGGACGGAAGGAGTTGACACGGGAGGACGTGGTAGTGTGATGTGCGACATAAAGGTGGTTCAGGGGAAATGGGCGGGACGCAATAATCAGATGCGTCACAGAAAAGCCAGCCAATCGGGGAATCCAACTATATCACTCGATATTCAGCTGGATATGTTTCCTTTACCAACAACGATGAAAAAACTCGAAACCAATACCAGATGTAATCGGAAGTGGTCTCAAACAGTGCTTTTCCAAACGGCATTAGTTTTTTTAAAGAAGAGAAGCGTTTGAAGGCCCCAGATTCGCGTAAAACATTGTTATTGATCTGAACATTTTTTACATGTCATTTTCACGCCATTTTTACAGCATGACTAGTAGTTTATTTTCTGCCTCCATTGCAATGTAATTCGCTTATTAGTTAATACTTACTCTTACCATGTCAGTGTCTCAGATTGCAGACAGCGTGCGTATTATATCCGTTAGGAACATATAATCCTGACATATGAGGAACCCAACTGCATCGTAGTCCCAGGAAAACTGGGCAACGCTCAGTCACCTGTTTGGTATGCCAGAGCCATAGCGAACGAGTGGTTGGATCTACTGCATCGGAATCTGCCAAAGACTTGAAGCCCTTCGTCAAGACCTGGGAGCGAGGAGGAAGAAGTCGACAGGTTTACGCAAGCTAGTAAAACAGTTATTGGATATTAAAAGTTGTTCAGCAGTAGTGTCTTTCATCTAGGGGAGGTCGGACAGCTTGGTCCAGGGGATTCGGTTTGAAATGTAAATGATGCAGTTGGCCGCACTCGCGCCATATCCCCCAGAATGCAGAAGGCTAAGAGGGGATTTGGTGATGACTTACAATATACTAGGCATTCCTAGACATCTGTTTCATCATTTACTCAGTCTTAATTTTGACAGAAGTCAGGCATCGAGCACAGCAAGTTAAATATCAGATATGGCTTCTACTCTCCGACGGGTTGTTAGGTTTTGAAACACTCCTTCTGCAGGGATAGTTTCTGATTCCTTTTCATAACCCTCTAAACGCTCACTTGACGACCACTCAAGATGTGGAAGTGAATGCCATCACAACTAACCCCAGCCATTTATTTTGAACCGTCACTTTTTCGCTCGTGTCTCCTTGCACTTACTCTTCCTTTATTTCTCTGGACATTTTTCCTACTTTCTTTTTATGACCAGCTCCATTAACTGTCTGGTGGCATGACACTTGAGGAACCGACCATCGTCACAGTCCTTGGGGAAATCACACAATCCCTACGAATTTAATCATTACCCAACAGCCTGTCGGGGCAGCCAGAGCTACAACAGGCAAGTGGGTAGGCATGATGCAGCGGAACCCACCAAAGACCTAGAACCGTTCCATGAGACGTAGAATCGATCGCAAAGAAATTAGTTGGTTTACACTGGCTAGTAAATAGGTACCGGATATTAGATTTCGGCTACACTGGTTAATAGTCAGAAGAACTTGTGGCCCACTCCTTCCGGAAAAGCTGCTAGTTAAATGAAAGTTCATATTCCATTATCGGCCATATGACCTAACTTGATGTTGAATACACCACCATAGTAACAGGTTGAATTCTATGACCTTGGGGCTATCTATACCCTATTTGGTGAGCAGTGCATTTAACGTTTAAGTAGGGTGAGTCGTTCGTATCACGTTCAGAGATAGACTATACTTATTTGTCCTCTTGTTTGAACTAGGTAGAATTGGCACTGTGAGTTCATCAGATCTTTTCTATGCTTTGTAGAGATCTCTAACTAATCAAATCGCCAATGAAAAGGCGTATGCATCATCCTGCAAGCCCACTGTTACATCGGTTCACTACGTGACAATCTGCGGAGAAATCCTCGAATGTACCTGTAGGGTTTTCAAATCACACATACTATGCCGAAGGTAACAGCTGTTTCAAGTTGCTTAGATTTTTGTATTCCACAACCTTCAGTCTTTAATAGTAAGAGTAGTAGCAGGCGAGATGGCCAGTGGTAATCCCTACATTAGGTTTCCCCATAAAGAGCCAGTTCCACGTCCAATGCATTTAACGGAGCTGATATATATATATATATATATATATATATATATATATATATATATATATATATACTTGTTCGGACAGATCTACTCGAACGACTAAAATTCGAGTTCCAGTCGTTGACCACCCTGTATGAGAAGCGTAAACTCACGCACTTAGACACTCAAGTCTTTGATTTCTTTGTCACTAGGTACTGGTTCCCCATCTATCAGATACTGATGACAGCTGCTATGATCAATAAGCGTGACTACATATTTGCTAAGATTGATTTCTAGACACCAGTGCTTGGACCACTTGACTAGTGTATTTTGGTAGACATCTGTCGTCATCGTTATGGGTGGCCTTCAATATTTTCACAAATACTGTTACGCTACATGCAGATTGAGTAAACAGCAATATTATCTTTCTCCTGGTTTTCGTCTTACAGTATTTCAAGGTTTCACCACTGCAAACGATTTTGATGATAAACATAACTAGTGAACCCAACGAACAATAATTAGATACCATACTTTACACAACTATAGTTTCAGCGTCTCAATCTGAGATTTTCCACAATTAAACAGTGAGGAAATTACTCGCAAAAAGGTTTCTGAGAAACTTCATGACTACTGCATGAACAGTCTTGCGAATTTCAATTGATGCCCGTCAGAAACTGAGAGTAGAGAGTCGACTTGGAAAAAGGTATCATATTAGCAGTCTGGAAAGAGTTAGTACATCCAGTCGCAAACAAACTGACTAATTAATATCGACAATTTAGGCAACTAAATAGTATGAATATTAACGCACTCAGTGGGCAGTCGCCTAATTGTCAGTGTGGATTATCGAAACCCTGAGAACACTATATCCAACTGTTTTTGAAAATACGTTGAGATGTGCTGTCAAATAATGATGTTACTTGAACCTTCGAAGGCGTTGATAAAGGTAATATTTTGACATCACAACCTATATAAAGTTTACTTCGGTTAATAAACTGTATCACCAATTAGGTGTCTATCATTCAAATTATTGTCGTAATAACCACGAACTAAATTTTGATTGGTCCACTTACGTACTAGTTTCTCGATCCACGTTTGTTGATATGCCCTAGCAACTTAACCGAAAACGTTAAAAAACTGTTTACATCTGTCTGAAGTATCCGTCAAGTTACTTTCATCTGTTTAATCTCATCAGATCTTTAAATCATCAATGAAGGGAATCATGATTTCGTAATTCTCGATGGTTCATTTATGACTGACTGACAAAACAAGGGTAGAACCTTGTATCAGAGACACAGCATTCATCTATAGCTGGAGATTTCAGAGTTTTGGTGAGCTATGGTTGTTGTCTGATTTGGCATGTAGTTCGGCCGTTGAGAGCTGCTATATGAAAGCGATGATGGGGTCTTAGAGACTAGGAGTGGGATTTTGATGGCTTTGATCGTTGGCAATGGTCGCAAAATAAGAGGTTGGGTAAGGCCTTAAAGGCTCAATGTGAGTATCAGAAGGTAAAGGCAGAGGAGGAGACAGCTTAGGAGGACAAGCTGTGTTTGATTGGGTCTTTTGGACTACTGGAATTGTGCGGGCGTTTGATACCTTCAGGCTGAGCACACCTTGAAAAGCTATTTATTCTTAAGGTACCTGAAAGCGTAAAAGATTTGTGACTGTAGGGCTCTTGGGACATGTCATATACGGCCTTTTGTGGGTTGTTGTTTTAAGGTTTGTTTGTCCTGACCCCCTATAGACCAGAAACTTATACCGCCGGCACCAGGAGACTGTTGTTGTGTGCGTGGTGGAGTGAGTTAATTTTGAGTCTGATCTTTCCTGACCTCCCGCTTCACATTGGGAAGGTAGCATCAGCGTCCCAATCGAAACACCTTACTGCTGTCACACCCTATCCAGTTAGTGGCAGTACGACTTTGTTCTCAGACACCCATCGTAGTATAGTAGTTTACGCTACGGTGGTAACTACTTCTCGTCTTACCAACAGACCTTCTTGGCATGAGAGAGCGTCGAGGGAATAAGCGTTCCACCGGCATAGCTCGTTGGGTTATTTTGATATGCGAGCCCAACCATTTCGTCAAGATAGCTATTGGCTCGGGGTGGTTCATTTATGTAAATAAAAAATAGCAAGGGACGTGAATCTATGCTATGCAGCACTTTCCTCTGCACCGTTTTCTAGGTGCAGTTTTGGAAATTTATGCTTACTATTTATCTCCTATCTATGAAAAATTTCTGAGAAATGCATGTTGCGAACTTGACAGCAAAGTTTGCTTTCTAGATGAGCCGTAGTGGCTTTCGTGATTATTGTCTGAGGTGAAAATTTGGAGGTATAAACTTCTTTCGGCACAGTTAGTTGAATTATGTTGGAAGACAGTTCAGGGCAACCAGACCAAGACGTAGCACCAGTTGATAAAGTCTCTTAATGTTGGTCCGAGCCATGTAGGAGGATGTAAACAGCCTGGTTGAGGTCTCTGAGGTTACAGAAATCAGTGGTTGACGAATCTTAGATGTATTCACTCTTTGGTGTCTTACAAAGCTTGAATGTTTTGACTCACCTTAATTTCTAAATTGTTTCTCCCCCCTTCCACGTTTGCCTTCTTTGCTATCACCCTTTTTGTATTTAGCTGTTCTTTGTGTCTACTGTGAAGTCTAATAACTTAAACTGATGAACTTGCGTGTGAGGTCCTACGTTTATTTAGTCTTTCTATCTATCTACTCCTCTAAATGAGTTGTTTCTGGGCCGCAAGATGGTGTTTTCGTTTAGCCGCCTAAGAATCTAGCCCGTTTAAAAAGGCTTTTTTGTATTAAACCTTAATCGATTTAAGTTTGAGGTTTAACTCATTTTTATTTAGCATGGCTTTCTCTAATGTAAGCTATAGTATAGTATTCACTAATTATCGATAACATAAATAGTTATGATAAATGATATTCGTCATAACTTGAGATACCAGTTTATTGACGCCGTCTAGATTTCACAGCTGTACCAATCATAAAAAATTATTCTGGCCTTCATGAGCAGATTAGGTGAATTAGTACATTGGACTAAATTTTTATCCCTGCTCGAAGTTGGTGGGAATGATCGATCTAATCAACTCTTTCTTAGCACTTAAAAAATCCTGCATAACCGTGAGAAAATATCATTTCTGTCAAAGATACTTAGCTGCTTCAATGAACTATCAAATACTGAATAGGGAAGTTTATATACAACAGCTGTATGCATTTGAGTTGCTGAATTGTTGACAACCTACTAAAGCTTTCATCTGTTGTGTTTTTGAAATATGGTATGACGCACTTCTAATAACTGTAACTTTGTTTTTCGATCACTGTGAACTGTATAATCCAAATCGGTTTTACTCAGTGGCTTTTTTCTTGTCAATTGGGCCTGTATGAAATTTTTGATACTGTCATTTACACTGCTTTATCGAGTAGTTATGATTCATTTGGTTACTCCTGAGTACGTACATACGATGTCTGCTTATTCGTATCATTCAGTTATTTGATATCATTATGAGCCTGGGATCACCGGTTAACAGGCATATTTGTCACAACTCATACAGATAAGTCAAAGTTACGAAATAAATCAGTTGAATCTAAGGGAAATGCATAAGTTGTTGAAAGGCTACGACAAGACAACTAAGTATATCAACGGAGTGTTCGTTTGACGGAATGGAGATTATTTTAAACAGCAATGAAGCAACGTCAGATGCAGTAATTTCTTGCGCTTTTACTTTTTCAGAGGTATTCTCACCATGTGATGTCGTTGAATAGGACTTCGATGGTATTGGCTATGAACGTGTACTAGGTATTTGGAGGCCACCGATCTCTCTGCTGGCGTTCAGACGCTTGAGGGGAGTGTATTTGTGAAAAGTTTAGCGTAAATCTGAATTCTTGACATTTCAAAGTACCGGGATGAATACCAACAATAGGCATTTTTAACAGTTATTTAGCCTCCCTTTGAAACTGTTTAGAAGACTGGTAATACCTAAATAAATGTGTTGATCAGACCCAGGTAAAATTGGTCTAGCTTATGTTTGTTTATTTCTTATTGATCTCAATGGTTCCATACCCAATTTTTCGTTTGTTTTTGATCAATTTGCATCGGTTGACTTTCAGAGTTCTCAACTATGCGTCCCTGGTTTCGCCGGACATCCGTGGCTTTCAGGTAAGTGCTTTTCAACGAGTACTTATGTTTTATTGTAAGGGTTGTCTGTCAGCTGCTTCTATGTGCTGAAATGTTTCACTACAAGTTTGAAAAATTTAGGTGACTGTATATCCGAGGACTTTTTTTTACATTACATATTATGTACTTTGGTACCATACCTTATAATAAAGCTTCCTAATTTTATAAAAGAATCAAACCAGTGCACACTAATCATTGCCGTCCATTATGTTGTTATATCCTACATACCTTTACTGCTATTCTTCTTCTTCTACTTATTATTATTATTATTATTATTATGAAAGCAGTGTAATACTTCTTTTTTCGATATTGATTCTGCTGAAAACTCGGTAACAATTTCCCGGACAGTGATCAGCCGTTTTCTCGTTGCTTACTCTCACTAAAAACCTAAGGTTAGTGTTTAGACTTTGATTTTTCTTGGTCTTAGGATGCTTGTTGTACCCTAGTTAAAGTGCGAAAACTACCACTAGGAGATCTTTGTAAACGCAGTTTAAGGAAGAAAATGGAAAGCGTGTATTTTATGTGGAATCGCCCAGAAAGTTAGGAGTGGTCTTTTAAATCATATCCAGCCTGTTCTATCTAGCGAAAAAAGTGCAAACAACAATATAAGGTTTCTAAACAACTGAACTTGACTGACTTCGAACATGTCTAAGAGCGAAAGCTTATAAAATAGAAGCTAAACAATTCTACGCCATAATTTTAAGCTATGAAGAGTGAAAATCAAGAGATAAAAGAACTAGTGATAGGTTATGTACAACAATTATTTAAACTTTTTAATGAATAGCGGTTCAAAAAAAAGCGTCTAGAGTGTCATGCAGAGAAAGATACATTGTTGATACCCTTCCAACGGAAGAGAATGTGGTGGTGGTCATCTCAACAATGCAAAATATTACTTTGCAAATGAATTGCACTTGTCTTTTTCTTGACGACAGCAGGTTAACTGATTAGTTGCTTTAATCATTTGAATTACCTTAGGAGTTGCATCGGCCTAGTTGATGTAGTTCTCGACGAAATCATAATATGGATACAAGTCTGTTTTGTCGTTTTCTAATTTACACCATCTGAGACTCGACTAAGATATACTAGTGTCCATTAAGGATTCATTGTACTACGCAGAAGTTCATTCTTTTCTTAGTGAAATATGGTCGTCAAAGGTTAGAGGTTTGCTGTGGTTCTACACATTTTACTACTGATGTTTTGATCAACCTTTATCACGGAATCACAGAGCGAGTGATTCTGATTGTACAATATGTAAGTGTATATCACTTGATGAACTTGTAAATCTTCGTTAAATCGAGCTAGCAATATATATGTAAAGCTGCCTTCTCTGTTTCATTGAACTATGTTACTTGGAGTAGGAACTGAACCGCAGAAGCCCTTGAGTAGTTAGTGCAAACATGTCATCTATTAATAAGTTTTCTCACTAGATTCGATCCTCCAGTCAACACTGAAGTTGTGAAGGCTGTTTCAAATCTGAAGCGATGGAAAGTGGAGGTGCTGAATGGTTTGCTACCAAAATTTTAGAGGGATGGAGGTAAAAGACCACCGAATATAGTTACTGAAGTATTAGGTAGTATGTGGGCATGTAAGGTTATTACGTCTGAATGTTCCGGACTACTGATCATTTCAATTTATGAGAACGATAGCCACAGAATGTTCACTATCTTCATTCATTCATAACTAGATTGTATACTTTATGGACGATATAACCCTGTGCATCTTTAGCTTTCTAAGGATTAACTTACTCTCTGAAAGGGATCCGGATGCCAAACTAAACTCTCTACTCCAACTCATGCAACCATAAAAAGACTTATAGAGAGTTGTCGTCTGCAGCGATGACAGCCAGTGTCCGCTGTCGCCGTTCCTCTATATTTGCGTTATAGATGAATTAATGAACAAAACTTTAGGTACGTCTGATTACACAGCAATTGACCCACTTACTGAAGAACAACCAGTTGACTTGGAGTACACAAACAACATTGTCCTGTCAGGTGATGACACTGACAAAATTCAGTTTCCTGATAGACTTCTGCAGAAGTCTGAGTGTGCTTGAGATATGATTTGCACTTATAAGCTTTAAAACGATGCTTCAGAACTGATCCACAGCAACTGCTTAAATGTAAGGAGTGAAGTGGTAGAATGTATTAACTTCTTCAGTTACTCCGGAAGTTGTACCAGCCTGAATGAGACGAATGCTAGCGAAGTCTCAGTCCGCATACATTGGGTTCGTTCGGGATTTGCTTGCTTACACTGATTAATACACCAGCGAAGTATTCAACTGCGTATTAAAGCAAAAGAATATTGCTAAACATTCCGATATTTCTTTTTGTACAACTAAAGTATTTGACCGTTAAAAGTAAAAGACCTAAGGTTGCTGCAAATTTTTAATCATCATTGACCAGAGCAAGATGTAACTGCAGTCTATGAAGTCTCTGACTAGTGACATGAACCACGTAGGGTATGAAGCTGGCTAACTGAGTTTTTTGAGACGATAGCAATGACTGTTTGGAGATTTGTTCTTACTTGTTCTCTCACTGTTCATACATTTTTTCTACTTGAATATCATTCTTTTTTCTATTTGCTAGTTCTTTGCATATTGCTGTGAATTGTGGCAACTTGAACTGGTGCACTTTTGTCTCAAGTTTTAAGCTTAACTATCTGTCAGTGTGCATTGGCCTAGTTTTATCCCCGTCTTATATTCACTTACTCTTGGGTGAAAAGTCAGTTACGAAAGAAATGTATTTTGAGGCTATGTGCATCATTATTTTGCAAGTAATTAGTTGTGATTTCATTCCTGCGTTGTTTATGGATCTAGAAAAGACTCATAAAGTTATACTGAAAGTGTAGCAAGCTCTTTTATGTGTACTGTCTGTATAGGTTATATGGTTTTTCAAACAACTCATCCTCTTTATGGTCATTTACTTGGCCGTGCTTAGCAGAAGGATCCAGGATGCGTGTTTCGTCCTACTTGGGACTCGTCAGCTGAGTGTACCTGGGCCCCAGTGAGTTATGCTCTTCTCATTGAGACTCGAGCCTCATACCTATCGCTTCAAACGCCAATGCGTTATCCACTAGGCCACTATGGCAAACTAGCCACCTTTTGAACTACGCTTTGGGGTTTGGAGCGATGGGTAGAAGGTTCGAGTGTCACTGGGAACAGCATCATCCACTGGGGTGCAGGTACATCCAGGTGGCGAGTCCGAAATAGGAGGAAACGTGCGTTTTGGATTCCTCTGCTAGCCACAACCAAGTGAAGTATCATAATAAATAATCAAGCAATATCGAGGCGTCCACGTAGGAGCTCACATGCCAACCAAGGTCGAGCTATTCAATTCACTATAACAACGGAGAATTACAAACATATCAACAAATGGTAATAATTCATTTTTGTTGTTGAGTAAATTTATACCTGCCTGCATGGACACAAAAGGTTCTCATGACTATAGCCAACTTTCGTTATCTATGGTTCCCACAAAATACCCGATTACTCACTGCAAACTGAGTAGTCCGCTGTGTTCCATGTGACTGTGAGACATGGCTATTAAAGGGAGAGGGCACGAGAAGCCTACAGGTTTTCAGCCACCACTGCCTTCGTAGTGTTGACTGTTTTTCATGGAATCTTGGGATAAGTAGTGTAGATGTTAGGCACAGAGTCTTAGGCAAGAAAGGTAAGTCAGTCAATGAGGTTGTTAACGTTCAAAGACTCAGGTAACTGAGGACATGCTTTACCTGTGCCTATTCGTCGTCCACCTTAACACGCAATGTTAATTAAATTGGGTTTAGAGTGGAATAGTATTGAAGGCATTTAGACTGAAACATGACATCAGTTCGTGTCGTCTCTGACTGTTGGTCTGAGCTGCATAGGTAAATGTGGGCTTTCAACCTACTGTCAAAGTAACAACCAAAATCGATGGTTGTGGACTGGATTCAATATGTATTTAGTATCATTGACACAAATGCATCCACACATTATCATCATAATTATTCTGTCATACTTTTTATTATTCTACCACTTCTTTCTTTTATGACTTCCAATAACTTCTGACTACACTTTACCCTCCTGGTTCTCTACCTTGCATCTTGGTGCCTTGAACGTTGATATGCTGATGTGAGAAATGTCAACTTGAACAGGAATACATGATCCCATATTAATACTGATTGATTCACTGTGATATATTTGATATGACACTCGATTTCCAGCAATATGCAAAACTAGCTTCTCATATTGAAATTTCAACATGTAAGTAGTATCACAACCTTCCAAAATATGAGTGTGGGTCACATGTTAGCACAGTTGTGCATATTGTTGAAGTGTATGAATAGTTATTGTTGTGAATAAATTCACGATAAGCAGCATAAATGAGTAATTCAATTTGTATAAATAAGTACGTGCATTTACAAGAAATAAGTATGACTGGAGTATGCAGCAAGTTTGCTGAAACACGTGATACAAATCGGTGGAGTTATCTACTATTTGAAATATCTGAAGAGTTCATACTTTTTTGTTAATGTAAAGTTGATTCTTAACATTTCGATTCCATGGTCGTTGAAAAGAGACTGAGTAACTTTTACATTGGGTTACTTAAAGATCTTTGTCTCACTAATGTAGTCTTCAACCGTGAATGAGAAATTCGCTAAATATATTCTTCAATCTAAATTGCATTACAATGGACATAAACTAACACGACTGACCTTTGTGTGAATAGAACCATCTTGGAGAAGAAACCTGTCATTAGTAAGCGTCTTATCATTCTTTTTGGTTGAACTTTGTCAGGAAAGTAGAATTCTTGAACTGAACCACAAAGCGTGATTTTCGATTGGTTATATAACATATCATCTTTCAGACTTCCATCTCTTCGTCTTCTTACTTTCGGTCGTGAGCATAGTAACCCCTTGAAAATAGATTTGGTACAAGATTAAATTAAAACACTAAATGGATGTCTTAATTTAAAATTTAGGTATCTGTTTAAATTTGTCTGCCTAAAGTAAACTAATAAACTTAATATTCCTTTTACATGCATACATATCGCATATTTACTCGCATATGCCTTCATTAAATATACGCATTTTTAAATCATATGTTGAACTGACTGATAGAAAATTTTATATGGGAAATGTGATGCTTAGTGTTTACTTATCTATTTCCTGAAGAACACGATTTCTGCCAAGTTCAGAAATGTCAAAACTCTACGGTTCTACTTTATTGTTTATTTTCTGAAATTCTGCCTACTATACGTGGTTTGCATCCTTGTTTTCAACGATCTGCACCCCGCCGTTCATTTCTCCCCGTAGTTAACGTTAAATGTTGCAGCTGAAACCGATGCTCACTTCTTGTAGTGTCATGTTGTTGTTTTTGTTGTCAGATAAACTATCTGAAACATAATATAGGTGTAAAACTTGAACACTGTAGTAGAATGTAATTCTGTATTAGAGATTTGTTTATTTGATGAAACTGTTTGAACATGTTCAATATTATCTTTGACTGATGCTGAAACAGTAGTAGTAATGAGATTTCTCATCTAAA
This sequence comes from Heterobilharzia americana, assembly GCA_944470555.2. Classification (NCBI taxonomy): domain Eukaryota; kingdom Metazoa; phylum Platyhelminthes; class Trematoda; order Strigeidida; family Schistosomatidae; genus Heterobilharzia; species Heterobilharzia americana. The sequence continues at coordinate 74,880,212 of OX104130.1, read as the reverse complement.
TTCATTTTTCACATGACTACTGCAATAGATACTGAAGATTTAGGTGCTGAGATTCGGTTTTGGCATATAGCTACTGCAAGTTGTAATAGTTAAAACTGAGCATGTGTGTGACTGACATTTATTATTATTATTTGTCCCTTGGGTTCCTAGTGGAACATAAGGCTTCAGTAGGACGTCTACATTTCACTCTCTTCTCTGCAGTCTTTTGAACCTGGCTCCATGACAGTCCAGAAGCTCTCATTTCGTCCTCACATGATCTCCTCTATGTCATCCTCACCTCGGACGCCTAACTCGTCGTTTCCCATCTGGGTTCCACTCGAGTGGCTGGCGCGTGATTTCCCTGAATGGTCTTCTCAGTGCATGCCCAATCCATCTCCACTTCCATCTGCATATTTGTTGGGTGATAGGTTGTTGGTTGGTTCGACGCCAGCCAGAGTTCCTCCTTGCTTATTGTTTTTGGCCATCTGATCTTCAGTAACGAGCGAGCGTAGGCGGCAGTTGTTGATGAATGTCTATAGTTTGTTGGAAATGCCTTTGGTAACGCGCCAAGTCTGTGAACCATATGGAAGCAGTGACTTGACTGAGATTGTTGTTGAAAATCCGGATGTTGTTCACACTTTATGCTGAGTGCAGTGCAGGAGATTTTCACACTGGTTTCAAGCTAATGAACGCTTGTCTTGCTTTTTGGATCGTGGCTACCTTGACGTCCTGGTGTGTGCCTGTGTCACCTGTAGTTGAAACAGTGCTGTCTAGGAAGGTGGGTGAAAGAGGCGACTTCCTTTAAGTTTCTCCTGTTGATGGTGATTGGAGCTTGTTGTTGTTGTTGGTTGGGTATCTTCATCACCTCTGTCTTCTCTACGTTCACCTGAAGAAATTCCGGTCTTCGCTGCCTCATCTGTCAACTTGTTAGTTTTCTCCTGTAGATCTTCAAGTTTGTGTGATATTAGACATAACTCATCGGCGAAATCTAGATCTTCTAGGGTCTTTTCTCTGGTCCAGCCAGCGTATCCCTCTCTTCTCGCTCCTCACTGTTTGTTGCATGATCCAGTCGACCACAATCAGGAATATCATGGGTGATAGTAGGTAACCTTGTTTTACTCCTGTCTTCACTTCAAAGGCATCACTGAGCTTCCCATTGTGAATTACTTGGCATGTGGCGTCTTCATATAGTTATCGAATGAGATTGATGAAGGTTTTGGGTATTCCGTAGTGTTGAAACAGTTTCCAAATTACTTGTCAGTCGGCGCTGTCGAAGGCCTTTTCAAAGTCGACATTAGTAACTCCCTTAGTTGATTTTCTAATCCAACTTGAAACTGCTGTGTAAGATGACGACACGGAAGTTATAGTGTAGGAAATGACAAGATTGAGACTCAGGAAGGAATCTTTATTATTGACATTTTGTACGGTAGTCATCAAATATTGTACACTTTCCACTAAAACAGTTGCACAGTTGCACAAATGTGTTTCATTTCCTCTTCTGTTTCTATCTTGATTTGCTCTTAATACGTCCACATTGTCTTTTGCGTTTCCCTAGGTAGAATCTTAACCCATTGCTGGTAATTGCCTATGATTTCTGCTGCCCTCTCCATTCTTATCAGCAACGCCCACTACAGTAGTTTTTGAAGAAAAAGGAGGTCATTTATTTCCTTACTTTCCCATCCAGACAACACATAGTCGACTGAAATGTATGGGACATATATAAAAAGCTTATTAAAGATATTTTTGGTGTACTTTTTAGTAAAATCTCTGACTACACAAAGTTTAGGGATGAAGTAGCAATTGCTGATTTCAACCATTGTCATCATCGTCAGGTTTGTAGGTATTGTATACCGAGTCACACACTTAAGCAAGTATATAAAGATTCATACTTCACTATCTTTACAATGAATTTATCTATTGCAATTTTCCCCTAGTTACAGCATTTACAGTTAATTGTGGCTTACAACTAAACCGACAGTTAACCAATCAAATTTCTATTTTTTTTGGTTGAACACCTACCATCACGAACTCATCTGATCTGTTTGCTATACATTCTCCTCCACTTTTTGTTTGATAAATGACTTAAATAGCGTCTTCTGTATTGCTCATATCAATATTTTTCGTTATATTTTCTACCTTAGCTAGATCTCTGTTAATTCTTATCTGATTATTATGCTAAAAATGTTTGCAACTGGTAGAGTTCCCACTTAATTCCCTTGTGTTTTGATTACAGCTAGGCTATGTGTGGTCACTATTACAATTAATAGGATTACGATATTTGTAGGGAAAAGGAATATGGTCTACCTACAATGATTGTAAAATCCTAATCAATATAGGTTTGAATGCTTTATGCTACCGTTCAAACTTGAAAAGTTTGTAAACAGATGGGGATTGAAAGTTTCCTCTTCCAGTTATTGCTACTTAACACTATCGTGACATTAGTGGTCTATGGATTAGAAGATTAAATGAAAAAAACCCTAATGGAACCCTCACTACTTGTATTCAACTGAAGCTGTGGTTTTCACAGCGAAATGTTCACGAGAGTTTGATTTCGATTTTATAGGATCAGATCACTGTATTGTGAAGAAAAGTTTTTGTGACAGTGCGTATGTCCCCAGTTATTCAATTTAGGGGTTTATGGTGACTTTATTGATCCCACATTATCGGTATTCATTCCGGACTCAAATCAGTTGGAGAGCCGTTGGAAACCTAGGAGTACCAGGGAACTGTTTCATACTAGTATGGGGCTTTTTAGCAGTACTGGACCATGACCTTCAAGTTACACGACCAGCATGTTACCATTCAGCCAATTATTTGTTTGTCGATGTTCATGTCATGTTTATGATAAGTTCTTGTGGAATATGCTATATTTTTCAATGCTTTTTAAATTCATAGATGCCAGTAAACGTTTTCTAGAAATTGCTCGAAGATGTACTATACTGGATAAAGACCCCGATGAAATACCATGTAAGTAACCATTCTCGTGTACTTTTTTATGGATTGCTATGCGTATATAATGGGTGAGTGTAAGGTCTAAATAGTCTTACGGACCTACTAACACATTGTTTTCTGATCACACAAATGTATATTGACCAAGAGTAATTGCCTAAAACTACTAGATATTGCTTTTCCATCATCTGTGGAGTTATGGCTCATGGGTTTCGGGAGTTGACTTTCAGCCAGTAGGTCATGGGCTCAAACAATGCTCCACCTACCGAGGTTTAGGCAGCCATGTAGTATCATTATACCTCACACAGTGAGCATGGCTCATTGCCTGCTGCAAGAATGTGCACAAGGTTGCTAAATGCATTTTGATTCCATCATCTACTTCAGCCATTAGGAAGACATATTACTCAGCTAATTATATTATTATGGAAAAACAAAACAGACACTACACCACAAACGTAAACGCTGCATCGATGATTGCGTCACATCCCATTGTGTTTGCCAATTTGCATGTGTGTGGTCACATATACGTAGGGAGGAGTAATCTAGCCATACAGTTGAGGGTGGGAGAACGTGTACCTGAATAGCTCTAAAAACTGTCAGATTGTGAAACTCTGATGAATGCAGGGTGGAGACAACCCTCTTCATCTATAGCTAAACAGATTTTGGAAAATTCACGTATTAATATTCAGCAACGTTTAAAGTTTTATGTAGAAACAGTCAGGAAAGTGTACTGAGATTTGTGGGGGCGATAGCCACACACAAATTGAAACCACCTTTATGTGTACAAAAACAATTTGTTCTTACAAACTACACCTGCCTTGGTAAACTTTGTTTTCTGACCAAAATTGGAATCAAGTATGTCACACTTCCGTTTTGTTCTCATCTCTCTTAATTTTAATCCCCTACCATCTTAATTGTTGCATTTGTCCTCCCACTTGACTTGATAGGTAAGTGTAGGGGTGGGGATCAGATTGTTCGAAACGTATTGCACAAATACATCACACATTAAATCTATGACAGAGTAGATAAATGAACAAGGGATGAAGGAAATACGTGTATAAGTTGCCTAATATAAGATGAATCTATGACAGTCAGGGCTTTATGATGACCATGGCAAAGATAAAGGTTGGACGTACCTTTTTTAGACGCATAACGCTGGTTCGAACTCCTGGATCGCTAGTGCTTCAGCTATAGACAAATCCCTTGATCCTACTCCCTTCGAGTGGTTTGATCAAACCTTGTAGAGAATTTTTAACGAACTCTCATAAGGAGCTAAGTGGTATGAGTTCACAAGGTGTTCTGTTATTGAACTCCCTTTGCCAACCAGGCTGGGTAGTTTGCGGGTATGTTTTACGAGCAGATGCATGGTACGACCCATGTACTCAGCTCCACAAGAGCAAGTAAACTGATATACACATACTGATCTGGCTCAATGCGTCGGCTTGTCTTTCACATATTGACTAGGAGAAAATAATCCGAAGGTTGGCAACGAAGTATGTTCTATTAAAGTATTTTGACAGTCGTTTCTTGAAGATCTCTGCAGCAATATCATTTTTGAATTCAAGATTCAACAAGAAAATCTTTTTCGGAGCTAAATGTGCTCGTTCAGTTAGGTTTCTCTGGCCTAATGTTTTGTCTATGAATCTATAAATCATACATTGTTCAAAGGAACTTCGTCTTCTAATATGGATTCATAAAAGGGACTAATTGTTTCAAATATTCCATTTCGTTTATTGTAAAGGAAATTCGTGTTGAATGTTCACTTTTCGTTAATTTATTTTTAAATTATCTGTAATTAGGTGACTCGGTATAACCAGTTAATCAGTAGTCACATTTACCTTACAGAGTCCAGTCCAGTCCAGTAAAGTGGACATCATGGCTTTTGTGCTGGTTAAGCTAGTTTAAGTTTTCAGGTTGATATCCATCATGGAGTGACATCAGTTGGAGAAACATTGGAAACCTTAAAGCACTGGACAGCTGTTTCGTCCTAGTGTGAGACTCCTCAGCAATGTGCATCCATTCTCCTGGACCACAGGGGGTCGAACCCAGGGCCTCCAAGTTCCTTGGTCAGCATGTCACTATTGAGCCACTGCGTCAGAATCCTGTGGTCCATATTTCCAACTTCTGTCAGTTCACGATATAGAGTGACCATCACCAAATATTATCGTTGAGTATTTGCCCTCGCGATCACCAAGTTCGCCCCGCCAGTCATGACTTCTCATTAAAACTTTGTGAACCACCTCTCAAAGCTAGTCACCAATTATTATTATTATTATTATTATTATTATTATTATTATTATTATTATTATTAATCCTTTGGGTTCTTATTAGAAAATAGGGCTTCAATAGCACGTCGCCATTTCACTCTCTTCTCTGTATTTTTTTGAAACCTGGCTCCACGACAGCCTAGAAGCTTTCATTTCTTCCTCACACGATCTCCTCTATGTCACTCTTGGCTCAGACGCCCAACTCGTCGTTTCCCCTTTGGGTTCCATTCGACACCCTGACGCCCGATGTCCCTGAATGGACTTCTCAGTGTATGGCCGATCCATCTCCACCTTCTTCTGCATATTTGTTGGGGGAAAGGTCCTTGGTTGATTCGTTGCCAGAGTTCGTTGTTGCCAATAGAAACTAGATCAATCGAATGAGGAGGTTTGTGGGGATTTAGTGATTTTTCAAGTTGGTATTAATTATCATAGACTGACATCAGTTGGAGGAACATTGGAAACCTCGGAGCACTGGACAGCTATTTCATCCTGGTATTGGGACTCCTCACCCATGACCCCGCACTCAGTGAGGTTAAACCCAGGACCTTCAAGTTCTTTGGCCACCACGTTACCATTGAGCCACTGGGTGGGAGTCCAAATTCACCAACCGCCAAATTCAAATCAAGTTATTATGCTTTGTTTGCTACATTAAGAATACTTACTGATCTATCTTAACGTGGTGAGAAGTAGTAAAACTGCTGTTAAATCTTGTATAGGATTTTATCAGTTTTAATTGCTACAACTCTTGACAACGCTAAGGAAAAGAGAACCGAAAAGCTGAGTAGGCTAAAAATAAAATGTAACAGCGAAGGAGATTTTCTTTTCGATTTCATTTACTAAAGCTATGCAAATTTTACTTACAATCAATGGAAACAAATAAAAAAGTCTATTGTTAATCAATAAAGACATGTGATGACTGTAGTAATTTTCAAGAGTAGAATAAAAAGGTTTCTAAAAACAAGGAAAAAATTTGCTACTTATGAGTATGGTAAGTTAACTGTCTGAGTGTAATAAGACACTGCTATCATAACGATACTGAACGTGATAAAATACTTGGTCTGAACACGATAAGGAATGTTCAGTGACCACCGAGTCATGCAAATAAAAGAAGACAAAGAATTGGTTCGATTGACGAGGTTGTGAACGTTAGTCGACTAAGATGGTTTGGATATGTACTGTGCATACCCAGCCACCGCCTACCTCGATGTGCCATGCTGATAGAAGCTGGATTCGGTTGGAAAAGGGTTCATGGTGGGGCAGATCAAGTCCTGACACAAGTCGATGAAGTCCCTGACTATTGACTTGAGCCGTGTGAGATATAGACTGCCTGGTTGGAGTCCCTGTGACGAAAGAAATCAGTGGTTGAGGACACTTGGTGACGCGGTTGGGAAACGGTCACAGTGGTACAGATATATTCACTAATCTTTAGCTTCACGTTGTTTATTCTCTCACACTATTTTATCTACTTTGTCATTACTCCTTTTCTGTCCACTTGTTCTTTATGTAATACTGTGAAGTGTGGCAGCTTGAGCCGATATGCCTGTGTGCAAGGTTCTATGTAGATTTTGTCAGTCAGTCAAAGACTTGACCATGGCTGCAAAAATGACTTTATGTATATAGTTTAGGTATAGTATTGGTCACAATTTGAAGCTCAAAAATTTTTATCCCATCAACCGGTGACTTCAAATACTGATTTCCATCTTAACCATTTTCTATCACTAAGGCAAATGAGTACGAATAATGATCTTGAATACACATATGAAGTTTAAGATTGTGAATTTCCATGGATTCAGGTGTATATACATGATGAAATCGAAGGTATTTCGGATTGAAGCGAAGCACTCTATAAATTACTTCTGAAGAACTACTACAAGGCGTTAAATATACAGAAATAATAAGATAATCAAGAACAAAGTGATTGATATCTTTTCTCTCTCCTCCGGATAACCATAATGTAGAATGTTGCGAAACTCCAACCCCCCCCCCCCTCCCTCCACCCCCTACCTGATTACACTCTGAATTCATCTACTACTATGTTTCATGCTTTTTAGCTTTTGTATTAACATCACTCTTCACATTATCCAAATTAAATTCAGTGAAAGTGTTGAATTAAAAATCGAAAAAGAATGTTGAGATGTTTCTTGATCAATCTAAATTCTGATCACAGAAAGTTGTTTATCAATTGAAAGTGAGCTTTTTTAGAGGAAAAAAACACTCACATTGTTTTCACTAATCATGATTAAGATGATTCGGTAAAAAATCTGTGATTAAGAGTTCACACTACAAGCAGACAATATCAACATAGAACCTGGAAGTTGTTCAATTTAAACTGATTTATAATAGTCTGATCAGTCTTTTCAAGGAATGCAGTATGCATAAATATATGTACATAAATAGTGATAAGTTCTGAGAATATATGCAAAAAAAAACTGAAGTGAAATATTCTTTCCTTAGTAAAAGTTATTGGCTTCAAAATTGAATATATTTTCTTTTAACCTCTGTCTCGACTTTTTTATATCTTTATAGTGACTTGGTAGAGCGTGAATTATATTTGTTTACGAATGCTTGTACAATATTTTCAGATTTCCACCTTTAAATGGTTACATAGTTTCTTCGTAAATAAAAATAAGCGGTAATATGAACAGAAGGTGTATTTACAACGTTAACGGCGACGTCAAACAATGTATACAAATTAAAGGGTTTATATACATGTATTACTGTAGCCTTGGTTATTTCCAAGCCTTTCTAGATATATAAATCCCATTGATTTTCCATCTATTCAACCATTTTGATTCACATGTTTTTCATTTTTGAGATGAATGGGGATTTTTTAATTTAGAAGTAGTATTCATCATGAACTGACATCAGTTGGGGAACCATTAAAAGCTTAGGAGCACTGGACAGCTGTTTTGTCCTAGTATGGGACTCCTCAGCAGTACGCACCCACTACCCGGCTAGGGACCGGACTCAGGACGTTCCGGTCTCACGGCGAACACGTTAACCATTCAGCCACTGAGTCGGTTTCCAGTGGTTCACAATTTCCAACTTCTGTCACATATTTTTCTCTGAAGCAAACCGATTGGTTGAAAAAGGCTTTAAGGGTTGTACGGCTACTTATGAAGATTTTCGTAATCTTATTTCACACTATAATATATTTTACCAACTTAATGCTCTTAATTGATTGCTTACATGTTTTATGAAAAATTGAACCATTTGGATTGAGTTAACTTGTGTGTTTACCATTTTATCAAATGTTTTTCACCTGTAGTCAGTAAAGAAGAATGTTCTGTATACTAACTTTATCAACATTTTAATCACCTTGTATGATTATGAATGCGTCACAGTTGAATGAATGTAACCCGAAAGTAGAAAATAATATAGAGCTATCTTTCAAAGAGTTATATGGATAGTTCTAGATTAAGAATTTACCTTCCTAGTGTTAAAATGATGGGTATTATAGAAGACGTTTAAATCTACAAATTATAGACTGTTAACTTCTTGTCATGCTGTATAAAAAGTGATAATGTAATCGATAACAATAGTCTTTTTTCATAATATATTGTTTACTTTTCATTCTTTTGTCTTTCTATTCATCCTACTGTATTATTATTAGGTGTAGTCGAAAGCGTTGAACAGACGAGTGAAAAAGATCGTACATTGCATAAGGAGGTGAGTTATTATCCTACACTATCCAACGGTCATTATTCATTCTAGCTTAGATTACTGTAGACATCTAGCAGTCAAAGTGAAATTTCATATACTAAGATGTAATAGTATCCACTGTCTTCTGGATTATTTTGCAAGAAAGACATCTTCTTAATCTGTTAATAGATTATATTAAAATTGTTGATGGCTAGTTGAATGCTATTCCTGTAAAAGTGTCAATTGTGAAACTAGGAAATGTTTTCTATGTTTTATCTTATATTTAGAAGGATTTACAGTTACATTTTCCTCTTGTAGGTTATTCATCAAATGTTGAATGGTTTTTTCAACGATCTTTTATTGAATCCCAAATGTCAACCTAACTGGTCCAATGAATCTATTAATATGGATTGTATCGATTTCACTGAGGTTTGTTGTGGATATTACCATTATTATTATTATTAGCAGTATTTGTCCCTTGGGTTCCTAGTGGAACATAAGGCTTCAGTAGCACGTCTACATTTCACTCTCTTCTCTGTATTCTTTTGAAACCTGGCTCCACGACAGCCCAGAAGCTCTTATTTCTCCGTCACACGATCTCCTCTATGTCATCCTCACCTCAGACGCCTAACTCATCGCTTCCCATCTGGGTTCTACTCAAGTGCCTGGCGCGTGATGTCCCTGAATGGTCTTCTCAGTGCATGCCCAATCCATCTCCACTTCCTTCTGCATATTTGTTGGGTGATACGTTCTTGGTTGGTTCGACGCCAGCCAGAGTTCCTCCTTGCTTATTATTTCTGGCCATCTGATCTTCAGTAACGAGCGAGCGTAGGTGGCAGTTGTTGATGAATGTCTATAGTTTGTTGGAAATGCCTTTGGTAACGCGCCAAGTCTGTGAACCATATAGAAGCAGTGACTTGACTGAGATTGTTGTTGAAAATCCGGATGTTGTTCACGCTTTATGCTGAGTGCAGTGCAGAAGATTTTCACACTGGTTTCAAGCTAATGAACGCTTGTCTTGCTTTTTGGATCGTGGCTACCTTGACGTCCTGGTGTGTGCCTGTGCCACCTGTAGTTGAAACAGTGCTGCGTAGGAAGGTGGGTGAAAGAGGCGACTTCCTTTAAGTTTCTCCTGTTAGCAAGGTCTATCTACAACTTCGATTATTTACGACCAGTTTTTTTGTTTGTTCGCTTTGTAATACATGGTAATTAGAGGTTAAACTAAACCTATCACTAACGTCACATATTTATGTTGAATACTCTTATGCAATGAATATAATATCGGATTACGTAGGGAGTAGATATTTCATTTAAAAAAACTGTTTATCATTTTGATGATCTAAGATAGCCGCGATTTGTTAGACTAGTATTCATACTAAGTGGTGACTGAAGGTGAAAGGAAAATTTGAACCGCTACCAGATTCCATTTTCATTTTACCTTCAATCATTATCCAGTATCAGTACTAGTCTACCGAACCATGGGTATCTCACATAGTCAAATGATAATCAATATGACACCTCCTCCCCCACTCTGATTCACTTACATTTCTATTGAGATGAGAAATCCTGACTAGGTGTCCAGTGTGAGTAGGATCAAGCGGTAGTAATGCGTCACAAATTCACATGATAGTTGAGCAAAACCCTTGGTGATTGAAGTGAAATAAAACTCTGGTCAACAGTCGGACGTCATATCTCAGTTGGTAGAGCACCGGGCCGGTAGCCCGATGGTCGCTGGTTCGCATCCGGTCGCGGTCCAGATTTTTATCTCACCTTCAATCATCACTCAGAATAAAAAACTGTTTGAAGATTTTGTCTTTTATGATCAGTAAACTAGTTCTGTATCCATTTGGTTTCTAAATCTTAAAACTCAGAGTAACTTTTAGTATTGAGAATTACAGTCATCATTCGCATTGTGCAATACATTTTGGTAGAGCTGTAAATCTATAGGTTAAACAAAGCAGGAAGATGAACAAGGTTTTCAACTGCCTTCAAGGTCTGCAGTTACTTGTCTGTTAAAAAACCTGTGTGTACTATCTATTAACCTCACGGTAGAGAATTCTACGGTGGTCTCGAATTTTAGGTGATTTTACTTCACTATATCGGACTTTTTTACGTAACTGCACGCCAGCTGATATTATCGCTTATTTACTTTATTTCTTTATGAGAGTAGTAGATGCACAACATCCTCTTACTGCATCAATGTAACGTTAGTAATTCGATTGTTCTTAATGTATCAATATTAACAATGTGTAGTCTACGTGTTTTTGATTGCGTCATGTGATAGTAGGGAACAAATCTACTTAACCTCAATGATCACTTCATTTATCTTGGAAGTCATATCAGCTCTGACGGTCTAGTGGCTTATAAGATCTCTTCTCGACTGACTTCTACCAACTTAATTTATCTGTGAAGTCTGCAGAATATGTGATTGTTTGTCTAAAGCTGAGTGTATTGCCCAGGAGTAATTTCTGTCGTTTTCTATGATTGTGAAACTTGTGAATAATTGGAGGAAACTTCAGTTAATTCTGTCACCGTTACGTTCATAACATCACCCATATGTTATTTAGTCATCGTGTATAGATTTAGCATACAGAATTACTTAGGGCAAGGAATGTGGCTGATAAAATCGTAGGCCTTTATCGATTGAAGTGACTAGAACATATCGTAGGTATGCAGAGTTACCATCAATCCCGGTGCACTATGTTATCTAAAATGGGATCATGTTTATAAAGCGTTACCAGACTAAGTTATGATATCAATGCATGAAACCGATTAATAATTAGGGTGTAATCAGCAGTTTTGTCGTTTAAACGTGTATCTGTTGCATAGATGTTCATTATTATTATCTTTTTTCCCCTGAGTATTTTTAAAATTACGTTTATCTTTTTAAATTAGTATCAATTAGAACTGATGAAGCATTTTCATTGTACAAATGAATCAATCTTGTTTAACATAATGGAAAGTCTACAGAAAATTTTACAGTCAATTCAACACACTTCTACTGCTCAACAAAGTTCATCTCTACTATATTTATTCCTATTTGCATTTTTCGTCTCTTATGTAAGTTTGGGCTTTTTCCTTTATCTGCATATCTAACTAGACATTATGTTGTCTACATATCTTGTTTTTTCTTACTTTGGCAACGAGAACGTTAAAACTTGTTACTAGGCAATTTTGATTGAGTCAAACTTCTTGTTTCAAATAGTAATTAGTATCCAATATGGTCAGGGAAAGGGCATGGGAACATGGTTTAAGCCTTATTGTCCTGGATGTATTCATATGTAAAACTTTCGAAGATTCATTTTATTCTTCGTATTCAGCATAAAAAATGTCTATGAATAGTATTACGAAGCCGTTTATTCATGTTCACCGTTTCAAGTAACAGGGTTAATGAGCAAAGTTCATATGAAAAAACTGTTAGAATTTTTAAAAGATTGAATCAAGCACATAAATCAGCGGCAATATAATCAAAGTATGTTCCTAGTGAAAATAATGACTGACTGATTGATAAAATCAACGTAGAACCCCGCACACAGTTGCATCAGCTCAATTTCCCAAACTTTACAGTAGTACAAGAAGAACATGCGGATAAAAAAAAGAGTGAAATCAAACTCGACGAAGTTGGGTTAGAAAAACAAGCTAAAGATAAAGTTTAGTGCAATTGTTCAAGCTTTAGAAGATGTCGAGGAATGAATAAATCTATGCCATTGTGACTGGTTTTCTTTCGTTTCGGGGACTTCAGCCAGGTTGTCTACATCTCCTCATATGGCTCAGACCAACCGTAAGAAACTTCACCGACTTGCGCAGTTACATGTTCAAGCCATCTCAGCCAATGAAGGTTCGCAACTTCACCAGTCGACTTTCTCATCTTGCCTTGTACCTTTCACCTGACCTCAGCATTGCTCAAATCCTGATTCCACCAAACAGTAAGACTTCATCAATCACAAACCACACGTAGAACCGTACCTATGTCCACAACCTTTCCTTGTATTTTTAGACATTGATTATCATTATGCACTATAGCTTCTAGTAGCTAATTAAAAGATGCAGCAACCCGGGAACCGGTGTTTTTTCTATCGCTTTGTAAATTCAGTGATTTTTCTGTTACTATAAAACAACACTTTGAAGAAAAGAAATCCAAAGGTTGTATCATAGGCTTTTTTTGTTACAAGTAAAAACTATTCAGATAATCTTAGTATAATTGTTTTTATATGATACCGTCGTTGCTTGAACCGAATTGATCGGTCTCTATTGACATATGGGCTCCTGTGCGGATGCGTCGATATTGCCTACGTTCTAATTGTAATAATGATGGATCGTGGCTAGCAGTGGGACGCAGGCAATATCGAGGCATCCGCACAAGAGCCCATATGCCAATAGAGACCGATCAATTCGGTCCAAGCAACGACGGTATCATATAAAAACAATTATACTGAAACTATACCCGTCGCACAAAAAGTGGCTATCGTGGCTCGGTGGTGTCGTGGATAACGCCCTGGCGTTTGGAGCGACTGCCCCCGAGTCCGAATCCCAGTGGGAACAACATCACTCACTGGAAGCAAGTACATCCAGCTGATGAGTCCCAAATAGGACGAAATGCCCATCCTGAATTCCGCTGCTAGTCACGATCCATCATTAATATCTAGATAATCTTTTCTAATAAATTTTTAAAATATCAAAATATCCTGGTACATTTTTCTAGGTTAGTTATATTTCCTCATTTTTTTTTCAACTTTTCTCTACTAGTCTTCCTGTTTTGTCTGAAATGGTAGTATTTATAAATATTTTAATGAAAAACCTTTCAGCACTTTAAAGTATACGATATTTGCACTGGTTTGACATTCGTTGTCATCCTTTTTAATGGAACGTCAGGAGAGATTTTTTACATTGTAAAAAGACTAAATCAGGTCGTGTTTTAAAGGAAAGGCTAATTATGAGGCATACATTTTCGAGTTGTAGTATGAATAAATATCTTTTCGAAAGACTGAAATCCGAGGAATGAGCCTGAATTCAATAGTATGTCGTATATCAAGCTAGTTACGTTGTAGCATAGTTGTTTTTCTTCCATACAGAATGTGGTTAGCTTTTCTTACGTATCAAAAAACGTCTTTTTATCCGATGGTTTAAGTCTTCCTTAGCAATAGTTTTCAGTGGATCGATAAAGAAATGCTATAAATAAACACACTATGAACACGAATCATCCTATCTCAAGAATCTCCGCATTGAAAGTCACTTAGAAAGTGAAAAGAAATCTTCCATATTCTTTGCATCGCCAAACCTATTGTTGTCATGCATATAGAGAAGCCTGGAAGTTGTACTCAAAAGAAAATTGTTCAACCTCTTCTCCTTTCATTGTCTTAATTTTCTGTTTTTGAAATCACCTCTTCCTACATTGTTCACTTCTTACCGTTCATTCTTATTTTCCATGATCTTTCTGATGACATTTTAGTTTCCCACTGATATATCTTGTTAATAAACTAGTTATCTGTTATAGAGTATATATATATCACTATTCAAGCATAGTAATCTTTTTGGATAATCTTCAACATTCATTGTAGTTTTTGATTTAAGTGACAGCTCATGTATTGAAACCGTTTTTGTTTTCATCTTTGATAAACTATTTTTAACTATTAAACAGTAACACAAAATTTTTCCTAGCTGAAATCCTGAGGTAGTTCGCACTCATCCGAGAGTTATAATCTGCATTACCATGAATTTATTAGAACAATAACTGACATGGCTTAAGATTGAATCAAGTGAATAATGGGTTAGGGAAGAACGGTGGACGTTATATGGTTCGATTCTCATTTCCAATCATACCTTCTTGGACGCATTATGCTAGGGAAAGTTAGATCACGGCTGCCAGATCGAGACGTGGGACCAGTCGATGAAGTGTCTTACTACTGGCCATAAATCTGCTATGAATGTGATGTATCTGGGTGATGATTGAAGGTGAGATGAAACTCTGGACAGCGGCCGGTTTGGAACCAGCAACCACCGGGCAGCCGGCCCGGTGCTCTACCAACTGAGATATGAGGTCCGACTGTTGACCAGAATTTTATTTCACTTCAATCACCAAGATCCTCGCCTGGTTAACTAGCTCACTAGTTACTAGCCGGTCCTAAGCTCGGGTAAAGAGGGAAGGTCGGGTATTCTGCTAGCAGCCCTGACCCGTAAAACAAATCTAACCGCTAAAGAAACTTCAAAGCGCAAACGATATATAAAAAATAAAAACAAAATTATTCCTCGCTGGAATCGGAGAGGCGAAATGACGCCAGTTGGTGAAAGCCTTCGGGAAACCAATTGGCTGATGTGTCTTCTCTCTCTCGATGAAAGCGAAAGTAAACGTGGGGACATGGAATGTCCGCACTATATTTGAACCTAGCTGGCAAGGCAGCTCAGATTGCAAAGGAGATGAGGAGGTATCAAATTGAAGCGTTGGAATTTGCTAAAGCAGATGGAATGGGAGTGGACTCTTCAAACTGTCAACTGGAGAATCAATAATTTACCCCGATATTTTCACCCAGACGACAACCACGAGCACACTGAGTTTTGGAGTGGCTATCATGATGTCCCCAAGAGCATCGAAGGCTCTCATGCAGTGGGAACCAATCTCCTGAAGGATCATGACAGCAAGGTTCAACTCAAAAAGAAGGAAAGTCACAATCATACAATGCTACACTATGCACCTACAAATAATGCAGGGCAAGAGAAAAAGGAGGAATTCTACAGACAACTGCAATCAACACTGGACAAGACCTCAGTTGGCGATATCGAAATTCTAATGAGTGTGTGACATGAATGCCAAACTGGGAGCGGACAACACAGGAAGAGAACTAACTATGAGCCGAGAAGCGGTAAGTGAAATGAATGAGAATGGAGAATTGTTTGCAGAATTCTGCGCATTCAACGATTTAGTGATTGGAGGCAGTGTGTTCAAGCACAAGGATATCCACAAAGTGACATGCATTTCACTAGACACCAGGACACACTAAAAATCAGATCGACTTTATCTCAATCTCAAGAAAATGGAGACGCAGTCTACTTGACACAAGAGCAAGAAGAGGAACAGATGTAGGTTCACACCTCTCACTACCTAGTGCATAGAACCTTCCAAATCGAGTTGAAAGCCTTCAAGGAAGCTGGTGATAGACCTCAGTTCAAGTACAACACTCGGAAACTGAAGGATGAAACTACAAAGGAAATCTTCACGTCAGCCAGCCATCAACACAAAATGGGAGATATCGAGGAACATCCCTGAAGAAACCTGTGTGGAAGAACACTGGAAGTCTTTGAAAGCTATGTGGAAAGAAACCTGCACAACCGTATTAGGAAGGAAGAAGAAAGAAGATAAGGAATGGATCTCGATGGATACCTGAAAGCTGATAGAGCAGGGAGAGGAGGATGGTGAAGCAGAATATGAACCAGTGCAAGGATGCTCAACGACAAGAGGAACTGAGTACAATATATAAAACACTACACTGGACAAAGAAGTGAAGAAGAGTGCACGGAAAGATAAAAGACACTTGTACGAAACACTGGCAAGTGAAGCAGAACAGGCTGCAGGTAAGAGAGACCTGACGACATTGTATCAAATAACCAGGTTGCTATCTGGGAGGGAAGAGATCAACAGAGATGAAACCAATAAAAGGTGATGACGGGAATTTAATTGCCAAAGAAGAGAAGGAGAAGAAACAACGGGCCAACCACTTCAAGGAGCTCTTGGACCGACCACCACCTGCACTTCGTCCAGAAATACCACCGGCAGCCCAGCCACAGAACTACAAGTGAACACAAATCCTCAAACAAAAGTGGAAGTCCTGAGAGCCATAAAGCTACTGAAGTGTGGGAAAGCAGCAGGACCAGACGGGACACCTCCAGAAGCACTGAGAACAGACGCAGAGACAACAGCGGACGTTCTCACACCACTATTGCAGAAGGTGTGGAAGGAAGAGAAGGTACCTGGCGAATGGAAGAAGGGGTTACCTTGTCAAACTGCCGAAGAAGGGAGACCTCAGTGTTTGCAAGAACTGGCGCGGAATCACTCTCCTGTCCACCACAGCAATCAAAATATTAAGTCTCATCATCCCGGAGAGGCTAAAGGATGCACTGGATTCAAAACTGCGACCGGAAGAGGCAGGCTTCAGGAAGCATAAATCATGTGTGGACCAAATTGCAACGCTTCGCATCATCATAGAAGAGAGTACAGAATGGCAGTCAACTCTCTACCTCAACTTTATCGACTTTGAGAAGGCCTTCGACAGCGTCGACCGGGAGGTAATTTGGAAACTGCTTCAATACTACGGAATACCACAAACCTTTATCAATCTCATTCGATAACTATATGAAGACGCCACATGCCAAGTAATTCACAATGGGAAGCTCAGTGATGCCTTTGAAGTGAAGACAGGAGTAAAACAAGGTTACCTACTATCACCCATGATATTCCTGATTGTGGTCGACTGGATCATGCAACAAACAGTGGGGAGCGAGAAGAGAGGGATACGCTGGCTGGACCGGGGAAAAGAGCCTAGAAGATCTAGATTTCGCCGATGACTTATGTCTAATATCACACAAACTTGAAGATCTACAGGCGAAAACTAACAAGTTGACAGATGAGGCAGCGAAGACCGGAATTTCTTCAGGTGAACGTAGAGAAGACAGAGGTGATGAAGATACCCAACCAACAACAACAACAAGCTCCAATCACCATCAACAGGAGAAACTTAAAGGAAGTCGCCTCTTTCACCCACCTTCCTACGCAGCACTGTTTCAACTACAGGTGACACAGGCACACACCAGGACGTCAAGGCAGCCACGATCCAAAAAGCAAGACAAGCGTTCATTAGCCTGGAACCAGTGTGGAGATCTGCACTCAGCACATGGAACAAGATGCGGATTTTCAACACCAGTTCAATCAAGTCACTGCTTCTATATGGTTCACAGACTTGGCGCGTTACCAAAGGCATTTCCAACAAACTACAGACATTCATCAACAACTGCCGCCTACGCTCGCTCGCTACTGAAGATCAGATGAGATGGCCAGAATAATGAGAATAGGCAACAAGGAACTCTGGCAACGAACCAACCAAGAACCCATCGCTTAACAGATATGCAGAAGGAAGTGGAGATGGATTGAGCATACACTGAGATTGCCGACTGGGGACATCAGGCGCCAGGCCAGGCACTCGAGTGTAACCCAGATGGGAAGCGACGAGTTGGGTGTTGGAGGCGAGGGTGACATGGAGGAGTTCGTGCGAGGAGGAAATGAGAGGTTGTGGGCTGTCATGGAGCCAGGTTCAAAAGATTTCATTGAACAGAGCGCATTGAAGACGTGCTACTGAAGCTGTATGTTTTATTAGGAACCCAAGGGACAAATAATAATAATGAATCACCTAGGGTTTTGCTTGACTATCATGTGAATTTGTGACGCATTACTACCGCTTGATCCTACTCACATTGGACGCCTAGTCAGAACTTCTTATCCCAATCGAAATGTAAGTGAATCAGAGTGGGGGAAGAGGTGTCATATTGATTATCATTTGACTATCTGAGATACTCATGGTTTGGCAGACTAGTATTGATACTGGATGGTGAATAAAGATGATGTGAAAACCTGGACCGCGGCCGGAGTTGTTCAGCAGTGGGACCTTGTAGCTCAGTTGATAGAGCACCTGGCCGGTAACGCGTCGGTCGCTGGTTCGAATCTGGTCGCGGTCCACATTTTCATCTCACCTTCAATCATCATACTAGTCTGCCAAACTACGGGTATCCCAGATAGTCAAATGATAATGAATAAGATTATTGTTTTTCTTGCCTTCGATTTCCCTCTTTTTTTTTGATCAGATTGCTCAAAATGTATTATGCAAGTAGATCATATCAATCAAATAGAATTTAGGTCTTCTAATTACACTATCCAATATTAACTATTATCTTCTTTTTCGAATCTAGGTAAAATATTATCAAAAGATACCGGCTAAGAGCTTTGTATCGTCTATTTTCGAACTATGTAAAGATCCAGTAACTGATCATATTTTCTACGATTCATTAATTCCAGCAGTTCTTGAGATTCCCAGTAAGTCTGTCATTCATATGGGTTAACCATTTTAAGTATGTTGTTAACATCTCAACATATTTGGTATTCTTCAGCTTCCATTTCTATCATTTTTGCTTTTCTTTAGTGTGTGTGTTTTTTGTGATAGTTCTGATGAATTAGTGATGATTAGTGTGATGGTTAGTTAACCATAGTGTAAAAGATGTCTTTGAATTTATTTCTAAGCTAGATAATGTGAATGTAAACGAAAAACACATGATACCACTTGATATCTTATCACTACTCACTAATGTGCCATTACCGGAGACGGTAGAGTTTGTATGTCAACAAATATTGGAAAGACAAATCATCGTGATTCCTGTACACATCCTCAATGAGCTGCTTCTTAAATGTACTATGAATGTACATTTTGTCTTCAATAACTCTCATTATAGACAGATTAATGGGATAGCTATGGGTTCACCACTTGACCCTATTTTAGGTGATATATTTCTTGCCAAGAATAGAGCATTGAAAGAGGTCATTAATGAGATGATTATGTATCACCGTTATATTGATGACCCATTCATTATCCTGGATCAGAATGTAGATACAAAAGAAGTATTAAGAAAATTTAATGAAGTGCACCCTTCACTCACTTCCACTTGTGAGGAAGAAAATGCGAGTAAACTATACTTCTCGGATGTCTTGCTAACCAGAAGAGAAGATGGTTCACTCAGTAAATATGTTTACAGGAAGACTACATCTATAAGTCAGTCAGTACACACCTTTTCTTAGTCATATACCCATTCGGTACAAAGCAAACCTGGTTAAATGCCTCACTAACAGAGCGAGAAGAACATGTTGAAATGAATTACGCTAACAGTTTCATCAAAAGACACATAGACAAAGCCAGGGGAAACAAACCTGGAATTATTACCATACAAAAGAAACCGTTGTTCATGAAATTGCAATTTAATGAGGATGTAGGCGGAGAAGTTTTATATCAGAGAGACTCTTTACAGTCACTAAGAGGAACTTGTACACCCCACAACTCTGTCTATCATTTTCTAGTGTTGTTGTTCAGACAAAAGATAAGGTATCTAGTTTTGCCATTTCTATGTGTATTTACAAGTTTAGCTGCTCCTGTGGGGAAAGCTGTATAAGGTGTACTACTAGACAACTTAACAAACGTGTTGCTGAGCATTTATCCTCATGGTTTGGAAAGGGACAGATAAAATCTATCAGAAGCTCAGTTTAATCTCGCCTTGTTGATAGTGGTCACTTGGTAGATAAGAACAATGCTTTCACGATGATTCAGCGCATACCACCTCATCTTTCGAACAGTATTTAAACTCGTCTTTTATACATAGCAGAAGCTGTGGGAATTTGAGTTAATAATCTTAGTCTTTGCATTCAGTAGAGATTTGTACATCCCTTATCTCTTCCTTGGCTAGGGAATACTTAGTTAATAACTTTATCATTGAGTTATTTTCCTATCCCTTCCCTATTCTTCACCCCTTTCATATACTTACTGTATTTATTTAGACTTTGTTTATCCACTTACCTCGTCCTTCAGTATTACAGTAGCTTTTATTTTCTCAAGCATTTGACCCACTTTGATTATCGGAGTGTCAACATTTTCATGTCACTTTGTTGGCTATTATCATCATTATCACCTATATTGCATGTACTTCAGTCAACACTATCACTTTTATCATTATTATTATCATTGTCATTATTATTATTATTATCTGTATTATTATCACCATCGTTATTTTTGAAACATTTATAATATCAATCGAGAAATCTACATAATTGGTTTAATTTTATATATACTAAACTATTTGTATTTGAGTAAAGCCTGAAGAGGATCTAATGGAAAACGATATTGTTCGCTTAGATGTGATGAAGTCTAGTCTTTTTTAAGTATTGATTTCTGTAAGCAGTGTTGAATGATTCTGATTTTCCTCACTATTTTGTGAAACCATAGAGAAAAAACTGAGCCAAGCCTATATGTACAGCTGTAGATAAGGAAAGTAAATTGAATGTATGAGCTGTCCACGTTTTGATTATAATTTCTGGAATATTTTTCTTCATGTTTTTTGAAACACCATTTTCATACAAGTAAAAAACTAGCTAAAAAAAGTCGTATGAATCTGTGATTGGCTGTCAGTCACAGTTGTGTTGCCAAATAGTGGTTTCCTTGATGATTACAGTTGAGTAGATGTATTCATTATCTCTTAACCCCCCATTAAAATCCTGGTGTTGTTTTACGCTTTGCCCATCTTTTTGATGTGTTCACCTTCGTTTGCAGATCAAATTGCAACGCTACGCATCATCGTAGAACAGAGACTTTGAAAATGCCTTCGATCGAGGCGTCGACCGAGAAGTAATTTGGCAGGCAGCTGCTTCAACACTACGGTTTTAGTGTCAAAACCCTTTATCAACTTCATTCGATAGCTATATGATGATGATGATGATGCTACATGCCATGCTCAGTGACTCTTCTGAAGTGAAGACAGGAGTAAGACAAGGTTGCCACCTACTATCACCGATGATCTTCCTGATTGTGGTCGACTCGACTAGACTGGATCATGCAACAAACTGTGAGAAGCAAGAAGAAGGGAATACGCTGGCTGGACCGATGAAAAGATCCTAGAAGATTTGGATTTTGCCAGGGATGATGATTTATGTCTAATCTCTTGTGGCAAAAACTCGAAGATCCACAGGTGAAAACCAACAAGTTGACAGGAGAGACGAGGCGGGGCAGCGAAGGAAGACGGGACTTCCTTTAGGTGAATGTAGGGAAGACAGAGGTGATTGAGATACCCAACCAACAATAACAGCAAGGATCAATCACCATGAACGGGAGAAATCTAAAGCAAGTTGTCTCTTTCACCTACCTAGGCAAGGCAGCATCTTTTCAACTGCAGGCGGCACAGGCACAGATGAGGATGCTAAAGCCAGCATCGGAAAGACAGCAAGACAGGCCTTCATTAACTTGAAATCAGTGTGGAGATCTACTCCACTACACTGTACTGGACTCAGCATAAAGCGTGAACTATATCCGGATTTTCAACACTAATATCGGTCAAGTCATTGCTTCTATATGGTTCAGAAACTTAGCGCGTTATGAAAAGCATTTCCAACAAACTACAGATATACATCAACAGCTGCCGCCTACGCTCGCTCACTCGATACTGAAGATCAGATGGCCAGAAAGAATAAGCAAGGGCGAACTCGGGCTGGTAACGAACCAGGGAAACAAGAACCTCTCTTTCAAAAAAATATGCAGAAGAAAGTGGAGATGGATTGGATTGGGCATACACTGAGAAGATCGATTGGGGACGTCACACGCTAGCCTAGGTCCACGAGTGTAATCCAAAGAGGAAACGATGAGTTGGGTGTCCCAGCTGAAGGTGACATGGCGTAGATCATGTGAGGAAGAAACGAAAGCTTCTAGGCAGTGGTGGAGCCTGGTTCAAAAAACTTCAGAGAAGAGAGTGAAATGACGACGTGCTACTCAAGCCCTGTTTTCCACTAGGAACCCAGGGGACAAATAATATAATACTCTGGTTTACGTCAGTGTGTTTCTAGGTTTTGTACTGTTGCAAATTTCAGCAACGGTTGCACTTGTATGTGAGTATATTTATGTACGGCCCTGCACTATTGTATCCACTTGAACGTAGGTACAGCGATGAAATTTACTCTATAACTGAACTTGCACATGGTACACATGGAACTGCGGCTCAGTGGTTTAGGGATATAAATATCGACCATTGGGTCACTGGTTCGAAGCCTACTCCATTTGCTGATATTTGGGCAGCCAGGTAGAGTTATTAGACCCCATACATAGGTGTTTCTCGTTGCCTACTGCAAAAATCTGTGTGGTTGTTGAATGCATTTCGATTTTTTCGAAAAAGCTTAATATCTCGGAAATCCTTACAACCAATTAGCATACTCTCAAGTTTCGAGAAAGGATATGTGATCATGTATGTAAATATCAGAGTAATTGAAGTGACAGAATCAATAAAAAAAGTACCCTACTAAATATTTAATTTGAATACATAGAATTCGTTGTATTTTCTGTATGGTTTGACGGTGCAATACACTTTCTGTTGCGATCGAACGAAACGAAACGCACTCGGTCACCTTGTACACATCCGTACAATGAGCTACACCTTTTCTATTTCCCGGGTGTCTTATTGAGCATCAAGCTTGTTGTTCAAATGTCCACAGACATATTCTTCACTCTTTCAACCCCAATACACGTTTCTACACATTCATAGTATCTTCTCCACGAATTAGTCTGGTCAGGAATCAACTAGGAAATTGTTGAACGTTGGTGACTGACACTTGATATCCGTACATCGTTAGCTACCATAGCAGTTTCCAAAACATAATAGTGATGATGATGGAATATTTGGAAATGGATTTATCGAAGTTGGACAAATTTCTCTAACAACAAATGACGATTATTGGGATACTTACGCAATCCAAAATTTCTGGTACCGAATCATCCCTCACTATGCTAGTTTTAATAGCTCCTTCAGTTAATGGCATCGCCAATAGCCCCCCATTGCTGGCATTGTGGTGCCTGGCATTTTATCTAATCTTGTCCACCTAAACAACCTCGGTGCCAGGACTGTAATGCTGGGGCCATAAGGACGGTTTATGCTCCCAACACACACAACGACGTGTACAAAGATCATCCTTCAGATACTGCCGCAGATCCCATTCTCGATCTGTACGTGAGTCTGTTGGCGTGATAGCTGGTTTTCATGCTGATGCACCTGCCCACCGAAAGAATATCGAGAAGACTACTGATCCCCCAGTAAACACGGAGAAACTCCGTGTGCGTCTGTCAGATGGATGCAAGATAAAGACAGTTCAGCCCTGTCTGACCCCAAATAACATTCTTTCGAAGGGGGAGGTGATATGGGGATAGAGAGAAATGACCAGTCTGGAGAGCAACCAATCAAAATGTATTTTATGTTATCACGTCTACAGTTAAACACGGTAGATCAGCCAATCAATAGAATTATTTTAAACAGAGAACTATCTATATATAAGGTGTATTTTCCTTTGTTTTGGACCTTCGCTCTTTTGACCCCAATACACGCTTCTACACGTCCATCGGGTCTTCTCCCCACTAATTAGTCGGATCGGAAATCAACTAGGAATTTGTTGAACGTTGATGGCTGACATTCGACATCCGTGAGTCGTTAGTGTTCATAGTACATAGCCATTTCCAAAATCATAACATTACACGGCTTTTGTTTTAATGCATAGAAATGGATACTCAATATTCAGTAGACAAATTCTCTGAGTGTCTAGTATTTGCGAAGGAAATTATAATTACCTATCTTTTTCTTCATAGAATGTATTAAAATATAACATTATTAAAACGTAATATATATATATATATATACATAGAATAAAAGTTTCGAGTTATTATGAAAGGAGACAATAACGTGTTTTACACTCTAAAAATAATGAATAAAAATAAGTTTTCTTTGTAAAAATTACTCGAAACCTCTGGCAATATGGTCATATAACGTATGATTCGCGAGTAGTTGTGGTGTGAATACTTTTCACTCATTGATATGTGATACTCCTAGACGTTATTTTAAGAACCATTAGTTAATGTAAAGATGATTTAGACGAATAGCTTAAAGAGAATATCTTTAAAGTAAAACATACAGAAACTTGAGTTTCAGAAAATATTTGATTCCAGATGAAAGAAATAACTTTATACCTTATTTAACGCAACTAAATTCTCATCATACACCAAAGGTGATAGTATCTATAAGGTTGTCATCAAGCTATGAAACACAAAAATCCACAATAAAAGCTCATAAATAAAGATCATTCATCTATCATCATTTATAATATTCAGCATAACCCATTTCTCCTTTTTTTAAAATGAGTCGTAATAATTCATTAATCTGTCAAAATGATACTTCTGATACAGTTTGAAGATTGAGGGTGAAGTGAAAGTATAGGCCGTTGCAGGATTCGAACCAATGGTCTCTCAGTTATGGAGCCATCTGAACTACGAAACATGAGTGTTAACCGGGTTTTAACTTTACTTCAATCACTGAAGGTTTTGGCCCATCTGTCTACTTACCGAATCGCTATTCATTCTCATTTACCTTTTTAACCTATGAGTGATTTCATGTTGAAATTCATCATGTAATGAATGGCATCAGTTAGAGGAACGTTGGAATCCCGAAAGCACCGGACAACTGTTTCATCCTAGTATGGGACCGCTCAACAGTGCGTACTCCCGCGAATCGAACCCAGCAATTTACCACTGGGTCGGAATTCGATGGTCCATGTTTCCTACATCTGTCAGTTTACAAGATAGTATGACCTCGGTCCAGTGCCGTTGTTGAATAATTGTCCTCATGTTCTACTTGGTTGACTCCACTGATTACGATTTCTCTTTAGAACACTTCAGGAATCACCTCTCGAAGGTAATCTCCAATGAGCACTGGAATAATTCAATTTAATGGTTTGTGGGAATTTATTGATTGATTTCAGGTTGGTTATTCATTATGAACTATATCAGTTAGAGAAACATTGGGAACCTGAAAGCACTGAACATCTGTTTCACCAATGAGGAATGCCAACCTGAAATCAGTCAATCAATTCTCAAAAACCTCCAAATTGAATTACATCATTCCGTTTTGAATGGTGTATACTTTTGAGTGTCTGTAAAAGTACTGTTAAATTTGATCAGCTTATGTTAATGTAAGACAGTTTTCAAACCAATAATCTTTATTTTTTTCAACCGATTAATTTTTTTCTTTTTTTGCATCATTACACGTATTGTTGTTTGTGTTTTCAGCGTTCTCCCCCCCCCCTTCATAAATGAGCTGTTCAAATCCTTTTTTGTTATTGAATCTTGTTCTTTGTATCTATGCTGTATACTTCACTGTTTGCTACTACCACTGTCGTCTTGTCTTTGTTTTTTTTTTACCCATCTGGTAGATCATCATCAGAGTGAATATATATTGAATTTTTTAAAGAATTCTAGCCTACCATCGGATTGCTATATCCTTCTATGGTAAGTTCCGATAGTATGATTACTATACCTATGTTTATTGAAAAAGTTATCATAGTTCATTTTAAGTTGTTATTCATCGTAGACTGACATCAGTTGGAGGAACAAAGAAAACCTGGGAGTACTCACTGGACAGCTGTTTCGTCCTAGTATGGGACTTCTCAGCAGTGCGCACCCACGACCCCGCCAGGGATCGAACCTGCGACCTTTAGGTTCCACTGCCAGCGCGTTACTATTCAGTCACTAGGTCAGAATCCAATCTTCCATATTTCCAACTTCTGTTAGCTCACGAAATATTTGAAATATTTCCAAATCTCTACAACTCCCTCAAAATTCAATAGTTCATTTTAGTCTGTTTATTAGCTGTGTAACTCAATGAAACAGTATCATTTACTCGATAACGTTTTTGACATGGTATATTGTCCATATTCGTATCAGGTAACCAACGCGACAACTTTAAAACACAGTTTATATAGTCCTAATTTTCTCTCCTTCTCTGTAATGACAAGTGTAGTAGAAATTTTCCATATGTCTGAGACAGGTGCAGGATCATTTCTGTGACTGCATTTATTTAGTGTTGATTCGATAAACAAGGATTTCGTTATCAATCTCTCCCTCCATGCAACCAAGAAAATTAAGAAGTCAGCGGCTACTATTATGAGTAAGGTTAAGAAATCCACGGGGAATCTGATACTCCGAACGAAGCCGTTTCTAGGTTAGTTTAATTTAATGTCGAAAACTAATAATCCCAGTATGGTACTATTAAGATTCATAAACCAGGTTATCCCATAAGACCTATAGTAGATTTTAGAAACAGTCCAATCTACTAGTTGTCTAAATATTTAGCAATGGTGTTCGGCCCAATATGGAATCACTCAAAATCCCGACTTACTAACTCTTATAACTTATAACACGCATTAGATGATATACATTTCGATGACAATAAAAAAATGGTTAGTTTTAACATAACCGGCCTTTATACGAGTATATCGATTAATATGGCTCTAGATGTAGTTAGAAATGGACTTAAAGATGACAAAGAACTTACACATAGAACTAAGGTGCCAATCAGGAGAACTATGCTGGGAGTACGATTGTGCCAGACACCTAAAGTTTTTAAGTTTCAAAATAAAATATGTAAACAAGCTTAAGGGAGTGTCATGGGATTATTAATATCCCCTATTGTCGCAGATATACTTATGGATAGTTGGAAACGGATGGCTCTTTAAATATTTCCTCCTACTCCAAAGACATAGTTCTCATATGCACATGATACATTTACAGTACTGAAATCGGAACACATCAATAGGTTCTTGGCACATATAAATTCAGTAGTGAATGCAATCCAATTTACTTACAAAGTGAAGAAGGTGAGCTAGCGATCTTGGATTGCAAGATTAAACGAACATAAAACGGAAGTTTGCAGATCAGTATCTATAGAAAACCTTCCTATTTGAATCGCTGCTCAGACTTCAAATAATCTAACCCCATCTCAGTTGAAGTAAGCTTAGTTAAATGCCTGAGTGATAGGGCTAAAAAGCTTACTGGTAGACCAGAAAATCTACTGCAAAAAATTTGTCACAAAGAAAATCTTGCAACCCAACAAATACCTACATAAACTTATCAGTAAATTCATAAGAAATCGAAAGAAAAATGCGAGCAGTAATAGTTGTAGTAGCACAGTTGTCATTAATAATAATTCTACTAATAACTATAATAGTGGTGACAGAGTTGAGAGAGAATTCAGACTCCTCTGTGTTACAATAAAGTTATAGTACACAAAGAATGCACCTCAGATGGGTCACCAAGAATTCTGAATAAGGCTGGGGTTGAAGTGCCATTCAAACCAAAACACTGGCATTGAGACAAGCTTTGTAGGTGAAACGATCTTATTGATGCAGTTAGGCATAAGAGTGTGGTATACGAAATCCGTTGCAATGAATTACGAAGTCAAATACATAGGGCAATCAAAGTATTCAAGTGGCCAGAGTCGATTAGAATAAGAGAGCAAAAAAACTTAGTTAAATCAAGCTTACTATATCATGATAAGACGTGAAGTTTAGAGAAATGCTTGAGTATAGCTTTGTACACAATCAGGCAGTAGGTTGGACTAGAGCGATAGCGTTACAAACTAACAGTTGGGTTCAGAGACAGATTGATAACCGGGTCCTTGTTTATTGAGATGACACTGAATGCATGCAGTCATAGAAATGATCCTGTACCTGTCTCAGACATGGAAAATTTGTACTACACTTGTCATTACAGAGAAGGAGAGAAAATTAGGACTATATAAACTGTGTTTTAAAGTTGTCGAGTTAGTTACCTGATATGAATATGGACAATAAATGGTGTTCGAAAGGTTATTGATGCTGTTTCATTGAGTGACACATCTAATGAACAGACTGAAATAGAACTACAAACTACCACGCTGCCGAGGTTTTACTCCTATATTGACGGAATAATATCAGCTGACCAATATTACTGAGTTGTATGATATTCTGTATTTCTTTAATTACTGAGACAGGCATATATTATGGAAAAGATTGTTTGTGGAAAGATTAATTATACAAAGAAGCGAAGTGTAGTGTTTTGTTTATGATGATGAGGAGTAAAGTTTTATCTGTAAGAGGTTTGAAAGGTTCACTGATTATTTTGATGATAATGGCTGACCTGACTAAAAGATGACATCATTCCATATAGTCTCATTCGTGTGGGATATTGTGGATAGAGGAAATAGATTGTTGGAGGTCGTGGGTGATTGAACCAGTGGGTCGTAATCCATTGTGTTCCATATTTCCAACTTCTGTCAGTTGACTACAGAAGGTGATCATCCCCGAGTATCGTCGTCGAGTATTTGTCCTGATGACGATGGAACCTTAAGGTGTTTGGTTCGATTGCTGGGGTGTCATGGGTTCGTAGTGGTGAGTAACTCGATACTAGGAGGAAACATCTGTCCAATGCTGCTAGGTTTCCAGTGTTCATCCAAATAATTATGGGATGCCATTTATCTGAGTGTTTGGAATGCTCAAAAGGCTATACGTGTTAGGTAGCATATTCGTTCATTTTCATTTGAAATAATTATGACACCTAACTTTTGTATAAAATGTTTCCTCAATAAAAATCCATGAGAAAATGGAATGAAGTTAGTTGTGAATTGAAAATTATTTCCCAGCAATCTTATTGAATGATTTAGATTCTTAACTAATAAAGAATATCTTGATGAATTTGGGTGCTAATATACTTCAGGCTAAACTTTCCTCAACATTGTGACCTTCAAAATCGATTCAATTAAAAAGAGTTGATTGAAGTTAGACTGCAATTGTTGATTGTGTGACGTTTATTCGTAACTATTAGTAAGCTTCTGGAGATTTCAATATTTTCACATTCATTGAAATTGTCCTATTAGATAATCGCAGAAAGAAGACAATTCAGCGAAGAAACTTTTCTTCTCGACAAATCACTTTCAATAACTGTACATTTTGATCAAAGCTACAATAAAACATACATCCATGAATAATGAATGGGTCAGTATAAAGTGATGATGGCTGGAACGTCGAATGAAGATCAAATCGCCTATAGGATTATAGTGAATAAACACAGAAATGGATAAACTGTCTTAGGGAGGGTTACTGTCTATGCAAAGCTAGAGATTGAATGTATCGCTTTGAAAGACAAAAATGAAGCTTGTACCACTGAATTGCCAGAGCCAAGGCTTTGTTGAGATGATGAATATGCACTCGCTTCGAAATGTTTGACTTCAGTTGATAAATGACTTTGAAAGAAGACTCTTGTAGAGCATAATAACGGGAGGAAGCCAAATGCTCGAAAATTGACCTGTTGATGGCTTTACACTGACGTTTAGATAGCCAAAAATACTACCTTATGAAATGGAGTGGATAATAAGAGCTACTGGCTTAAATGAAACCATGTCAGAGTACTCACAGTCTTCTGAAACTCTGGATCAAACCGACCATAAGTTGTTGAACACATGCATTTTACTACTCGGAAAGGATATTTATGAGTTACCCCTCACTCAAGGTGTATATTGAATGTAGTCTGGTTTAAGTTATCACGTGCTTACCCGACCGATAGCTACTACCTTTATGTAGTCGGTGGGCTTGCATACCACAATGACCCAACGAGGTATGCTGGTGGAACACTTGTTCCCTCGAGGTCCTAGCATACCAGAGAGGTCTGTTGGATATTGGTTAGTCGAAAAGCAGTTACCATCGAACCTCAAGATTGCAAAAGTTCAAAATGATGAGACACAAAATGTTGTTTGTGACAGGTGTGAAGCAGATGTCTGATGGGTTCTGCGGTCACACAAATCTGTGTCAGGTACCTTAAGAAGAAATAGTTTTCCACGGTGTGAGCAGCTGGGAAGTGTCAACCGCCTTCACAACTCTATCAGCACTCAAGTTTCTGATACAAACGGTTTGTGGAAAAGATTATTAACTCTTGAGCGGCAAATTCAACAAACCGAAATCAACTGCCTCTAGAAAATCTAAGAATATTCAGATGAAAATGTTCAACAAGCTAATGGACGAAAAGTATGCAGTAGAGAAGAATGAGATTCTGAGTTGCACATCCCCAGTCATTGATGAAACAAAACGGTGTCGTTAATCTTTCAGCTACCGTTTTAACCTCAGCAGAATTAAAGTTGCTGAAGAAGTGAATTAACTTCGCTGTAGCAGTTAAATAATTGAAATGTGAAACTGTTATTCCAAAAGTTGAAAAAGTACTAAATTCAGTAGATAAGGCAGTGACAGATGAGGTGAGAGCACAATACATGTAAGCCAGTCATACAGGAGGTCAATCGCGGCCCGAATAGCTCTGGAAAGTGGCTGACTACAACACTGGGTGATGCGGCTTCGAGTCTCAGGCGGGACATCAGTTCCATCGAGGTTGCAGATGCGCCTTGCTGACGAGTGCCAAAAAGCACGAAACCTAGGTCAAGCAGGGCTTCCTGCCGATTGCCTCCAACCAACTAACAGAGCACAATACTCTCTAACACTTAAGCGACAGAAGAAAACAAAACAGAATTTTCATTTTCACTATCTGAGACAACCGGGAAACTAGTATTTATACTGGATGGTTGAATGTGAAATGAAGATTTGGACCGCAGTTGGATTTGAATCAGCGACCACTGGATTTCCTGCCCGATGCTTCAACAACTGAGCTGTCATGTGCAGCCTCGGTTCAAATTTTCATTTCACTTTCAATCATCACCCAGTATAAAGAGATAGAACTTACCAAAAGCAGAAATCTAGTAAATAATATTGTTCCACTGTGTGATACATCTGAAAAATCAACTTAAGTAGAAAGTGGTTATTATTATTATTATTGTTAATTTTTATGATTTCTGTGTTTACAAGTGTAAAGGTGTTGTTATTAAGCGTAATACTATGGAATTTGACCACTTTTTTTTTACTGAATACCTTTGTGATTATGAGTAGAAGAAGAAGATGAAGAAATGGAATTGGTTTCTCTAACCAGTATGATCTCATCTACTTGATAGTGGTCACATCCATTAAAACTAATCAGTAATCCTCCTTACCGACATTATGATAACTGAAAAATGCCATAGATTATTGTACTTTCCAAATATCAAGTACATTAGAGGTAAAGCTGATTTAGATTAGAGGTTTGCTCACAATTAGTCCACGTGATGAAGTTGAATAACGCTAAGAGAACAATATTTAAAGAATGAGATGATATCACTTTACTTCGCAAGATTTGTACTGGATGCGAACAGTTGCAGATACAGCTTACTGGCAAGTGCCAACAAGCTTGAAACTTAGATTCAGGACTTCCTGCTGACTGCTTCCAACCAACTGACATCTACCAATGTGCATGGCGATGCTGAGCCTCCTAGCTTGGTGGCCACATTGCAAATATGATCGATAGAATTCGGTCCGTACTCACGATTAGACAGCATGAAATTGGTTGCTGTTCCATGACCAGTTAATGTAAGTGTATGATCAGTTAATGAATGCAAACATCCATGTAAGATTTGTGATATTAAGTCAAACACTGAACAGACAGGTGGCGGCAATGTAATCTTTGTTACATGTTGGAAGCTGTGCCATGATTGTGTTTCATCCTTGTTGGCGCGTGTGCAATATCGACGGAACTGATGTCCCTCCATACATTCAAACACACATCACTCAATGCTGAAGTCAGAGAGGTTAAAACGGATTACTTTGCGATTACTTTTTGGGATTACTTTCCTAAAGTCGTGGATCAGGTACTTTGATTGGTCCTGAATACTGATTACATTCTGTCAATCATTCTCTAGCTATCTAACATCAGTCAAAATGTAACACGGTGGCGAGTCTCCCAGCTTCATGACTATGTTGCGAAATAACTTGTTTGATGGCTACGACTTTAGTAAACCGTAGCATGTTTGAAGTCTCCTATTTGTTGACGACTTAAAAAAGACTTCTGCTTCCTGTGTCTATCATATGCCGGTTTATTCCGTTTTCTAAACTTATGTATAACAGACATTTATTATATTGTGCTTCATTCAACCTCATCAATGTTTGAACTAACATGTATATTCACATTTACATGTTGATAACACATTGACTTTGTTTGTGAGTGGCTGATGAGGGTCCTACAAGACAAAACAAGGTCATTAACTTCTGTAAGTGGTGTTCCAATTGAATCATTCAACGTAGAAAGCTAAATCGTTCTAATCACTTCAATTATTGATATCGATCACTTAGGGGCGAACTGGTAGGTAGCAGACATAGAATTCAGGTGAAAATTTTGAAGGGTTTATAGTTAACGATGAGAATGTGAGGAAGACTGATAAAGATCAGTTACTGGATTCAATCGCAATTTCTTGTGTAAACCGAAATATTCACCTAAAAAAAATTGTGTTTGATTTTTCTGAATACTACTCATAGCGTCGAAAATGTCAACAGCAGGTAAATGGTTATTCGCCATTCGCTGTGATTGAATACAACTTCTTGGAAACTTTGAACGTTTGTTCATGAATCAACTGAATGCAAACGTTAGTGAACCAGTTTCTGTTAAAAAGTAAACGAAAATAGTGTTTACATCATGGAATAATGGTTGCTTATGTGCTGTAAACCACTTATACACTCGACTTTAATACTCACAGTAGTGGAATCAACAGTTGAAGTCATATACGCTGCTCCCTCTGGTGAAACTCTTTTCTCACTAAAATGCAAACACAACAAGAAAAAAAACAAAGAAGTAGAAATGATGAACATATGAGAAAGATTCCTACCAACTGTTGTATGATGTTGACCAAATATTTCTAAGAAGTGTAATTTCATTATTGGCAACCAGCAGTGAAATCTACAACACTCGTTTCCTCCTATCTGACACTCATGAGTTGGATATACCTTCATCCTAATTAGTAATGGTGGACCAGATGAGAACTTGAAGTCAACACCCATCGATTCAAATCACAGAGTATTGCCCACTAGGAGATTCACACTTTGTACAGAGGGAATCAGTTACTTTTATCGATACTTTCATTTCGGTTGGTTGTTATGTTTAAGTGTCCTGAATTCCACTGCTATCTACTAACAATTGACTTAAATCATAATTAATCTTGAGGTATTGTCCAGGCATCTGCGCCGGAGCCTTGTACCTTGAGAAATCATTCAGCTCAGTCCAACATACCAATCACTGGTTAAGTTCGAGGATTTATCAATGACGTATTAAGACGTTATTAGTATTTTATACAACTACATTACTGACAGTGTCCAGATTGACTTGTTCTCTTAGTCATTTTCGGTTGACAAACATTTCAGTGATAGAATAGTAATAATAATAATGATGATGATAATAATAATAATCGTAATAATTCACTTTATTTCAAACAATTTGTGGTGCAATTTGGAATTCTCAGCATGATACATTATAACAACAACAATATATGTGAATGTATATACTCCCTTACAACATTTCAAATTGTCTTTTCAAGACTGTCTATACAAAAATTATTATTGTTAGTTGTCAGCAGTAGAATTTTCAACAGTCGCTTTTTCTTATTCGGAACTGGTCAGCTAAGTCTCCATACATTCCCATTGTCTTGGTGTTCTAACTTAGACCTCAAGCCAGAACGCGCCTATTCAAACACCAAGGGAATTATCTATTGGGCTGAAGATTAACAACTAATCAGAGATATTCGACTGAAGTTAAGAATTATAGGAGATGAGTAGGACGTCACTAAAAACTGTGAAGCAAAGAGCTGAAGGTTACAGAACCTTAACAAAAGCATTTTTATTCGGATCTTAAGAAAAAAATACTTCATGATTATTTTTTGTGTCATCCACTTTTAAAAAGAATGACAGGTTAAAGGCGATATAAGAGAATACTTCGCAAACTAAGTGAATAGATGCAAAAAGATGAATAATAATGTAGAGTCATAACTGCACCATTTTCTATATTTATCCATGAGGAGGAGAAACAGTGGCGTGATCAAGAGAGAGAGAGAGAGAGGTATCGACTGTAGAGTATTTAAATCACAATAACTTCTGCGGATTGATCTACAAACGGAGACTAGTGAAATCGCTATTTGACAGGGTGAAATTGATTCCATAGTGATAAAGCGAAGGATTATAAAGAGCTTGGTTTCAGTCCGCTAGCCTTCAAGGAAGACGATGTGTAAGGGAAAACGAATGCGCAATTAAGAATCAGTTCTGCCAAAACACATCCAATTGCAAAATTGATTCTACTTTTAGCAATCCTTGTGCTTCTTCATATAAAATGATGGAATTTGATCCGCTTTTCTGAATGTATTCTGTGAAGTTCTTGACTACGAGGTGTACAAACCTTCGAAAGCACTATCTGACATCTAATTAATCATAGGAGAATGCATATACACTCATTAGTAAGTAAAGAAAGCAAAGGTTATTCCATGGGGTTCAGTTAGTTGTGATCAAACCATTTCAATGTAACCGCTGTCGTTAGTCTGACCTTTCCACGGGTAACAATATACTGACATAATATGATGACCCATTCATTGTGTTTGATCTAAACCTAATCGTATTATCTTCCACCTCTTGACATATCATAAACAGAGTTAGTTGGTCAACATTTGAAAAGGAGCTTTGAATTGAAGTGAGCTCATTACATCATGCACGTTTGCTTCTTTTTACATTGATGTGAAGAATAATCACTTTCATGAATCAATTGGCGACTATCTAACCATTATGCATGTTACCTGTTTCGTCACAACAGTTTATACAGTCTTGTTCTGCGAACACAAATTCCATTCCCACAAATGCTAACTCAATAACAATAATGTCTCCTAATTACACCTGTCCAAAAGATAAAATGTTGCTTTAAAAAAGTAGACCTGATAATTTCAAAGACAAATGCCTCATCACTGTTAAGACTCAAGTCAATGTTAAGGATAGTGGTCGAAAACGTTTATGTTAATATTTTAAGTAGATAATTCTATGAACATGTATTCTATAATTGAGAGCATTCACAAATGGAGATTCTACCACTAACTCCTATAAATAGCATCATATCGATCCTTTATTGATCTTTATCAGTGCGTACAAACTCGCCACGTTCATAGATCATAATCTCATAAGACCGATAATTACTTACTGTTCTCCCCCCACCAGTGGCCAGATGAAGGCATAGTACAAGTGTACGAAGTCTCTCACTACTGGTGTGAGCCGTTTATGGAGATGTCAGTTGCCCAGAGAATAGAAATCAGTAACTAGAGGCCCTTGATGACGTAGCTTAATATCAATCACAGTGGTACAGATTTACACACCGTTTATCACCTTTGAAGTCTTCATTGTTTTCATGAGACTTCATCTATTTTTTCATTTCTTCTTATACATTGCTGTCTATTTCAATCTCATTTGTTTTCCACCCACCTTCTTTCTGCATGCTGCTATGAAGTTTGGCAACTTGAAATCAGGCACTTTAGTGCCAGGTTCCAAGTTTACATGTCTTTCTACCACTTTCTGTATTCCTTTTTAATATGAAAGCTATGTGTCATTCCATCTATTTGACGCTAATCTATCTAAAGCATCTCACTGGAAGGGAGAGATCATTCTTGAATTAACTGGGACTTTCGTGTAACTTGCTTGGTTATGGCTAACAGTGAAATCTAGGATACGCATTTTGTTCTCCTTCATACTCATGAGATGGATGTAACTTCACTTGAGTGAGGCGTGGTGTTCCCACTGAGGCTCTAATCTAGCACTTGCCTTTTCAAACACCAAAGCGTTATCTGTTAGGCTACCCAGCCATGACAGCCATTGGTTATTGACTAGCACCAGTTGTCTCCTGTCGATTGTTATATTGTACTAAAATAGTCGACTACCGTACCAATCATGACAAAAATTAAGATTTTGTTGATAACTACAAGAGAAATCTTTCCTTTATTAAAGAATTGCATGATTCTTGTCGTTTTGTTGCACCGAAATTCAAGCGATAATAATGATAATAATAATAATAGTAATATATTTTGAGGTTAATGAACATTTTGATTTTAAAGTAGTATGCATCAGACACTGACATCAACGGGAGAACCACCCGAAACCTCAGAGCACTGGACATCTGTTTCGCCGTAATGGGACTCCTCAGCAGTACGCACTCATAACCATGCTGGGACCAAACTCAAGACCATCGAATTTTACGGCGGATGTGGTAACCATTCAGCTACTGGGTCGGGGTTCCCTCCCTTTGAATGGTTGACTCCACACGTCATGGCTTCTCACTAGAACTTGAGGATATCCATCTCGAAGCTGTCCGATGCTCCCAGGTTTTCAATAGTTCTTCAAATGATGTCAGTTCGTGATGAATACTACCTTAAAATAGTAATAGTAATAAAAATAATGTTTGATAAACTCACTATGGCGTGAAGCATACTTCAGCTGATTCATTTGCAAATGATCGTGGTTTCTGGGATAACTTTCTACCATGTGAAGTATGCACACCACCAGGATCTGTAAGTAAGGCATTCATTAGTCACTTAAAATGAAAAGAAAAAGCTACAGTCTACATACATTGTTGGAAAACATCTTCATATTCTTCTGCTTCATTGATATCTTCAAGATGATCGCCTTCATGAGTATTTCCATCGTTAAATCTGAAGTAACATACACATTAAATTGAGTTATGCATACTAAAAAAGCAACAATAAACGACGAACGTTGTCTTGTAAATTTCACTTATACATCCATCTAATGTAATTTTGTATCACTTCAATGTGTCTCACAATATCTAAGTTAGTAACTCGTTTTACTACTTATTGATATACTTGTGATTCTCCGTTGTTTCATTGGATCGAGTTGTTGGACCTTTATTGGCATATGGGCTCCTATGTGGATGTCTTGATATTGCCTGAATGTCAATTATGATAATTTAGTTGGCCGACAAGTTGTTTGACTAGTCCAAGATAGGACGAAACCTGCATCCTGGATTCCTCTGCTAGCAACATCCCACTAAATTACCATTAATAAATCGTTTCATTGAAAATTAGCGGTTAAGCTCATAGTATTAATGATTGAAGCGAGTTACCCTGCTCCTTCCTCACAAGGAATACTGTCTACAGTGATGATGTATAACCTGACATCGAAACATCTGGTAGTTGACACTTTGGCTGAAGCAGCAACGCATCATGATTAGTTATATGTCACCGCCACGAGCATTTCATGTTCAAGCAATGGGTTGAAACATGGAAATAGATTTTTTTTTGACATAAGAATGGATGAATTATTCTATCACTAAACGTTTAGATTGTACTTCCTCTTTTTTCAGTGATTATTCATAGACTGTATAAATAAATAGTCGCATTTGTTCATAAGTCAATGGGTGTTTCTGTGTTGAAAAAGCCATCAACCTGATAAACTGGAGTTTAGTGAAGACTGAGTGAATGTAAAGCAAATAAACGAGGTTACTATACACATCTGTCGTTGAAACAAACCTTTTATCAGTGATTTACTAGTTAGTTGGATTATATACTGAACAAATTTTATGGGATGCCACTTATCTGAGTGTTTGGAATGCTCAAAAGCCTATACGTGTTATGTAGCATATTCGTTCATCTTTCACTTGGTCTTGCTTGAGATATTTATCTATAAAAATCTCACAAAGTGATAAATAGCTGTATGAAATGTAATCTTTCATGATGTATCAATGGTGTTTCATTCGAAAAATTGAAACCTAAGTTGTTTTCAGAAGCATACAGTCATCCATCTTGCACTACCTTTGCTATACACTTTTAAAAAGTAGAAGCTTATATTGTATCCGCTTTCAGTTATACACTGATTAAATTTGTATTCGTATATATTTCGCTATATGGAATTGGATATCATGCTTCTAAAGAAATCTGTTTAATGTTGAACTTTTTCCTTTGAAATAATTATGACACCTAACTTTTGTATAAAATGTTTCCTCAATAAAAATCCATGAGAAAATGGAATGAAGTTAGTTGTGAATTGAAAATTATTTCCCAGCAATCTTATTGAATGATTTAGATTCTTAACTAATAAAGAATATCTTGATGAATTTGGGTGCTAATATACTTCAGGCTAAACTTTCCTCAACATTGTGACCTTCAAAATCGATTCAATTAAAAAGAGTTGATTGAAGTTAGACTGCAATTGTTGATTGTGTGACGTTTATTCGTAACTATTAGTAAGCTTCTGGAGATTTCAATATTTTCACATTCATTGAAATTGTTCTATTAGATAATCGCAGAAAGAAGACAATTCAGCGAAGAAACTTTTCTTCTCGACAAATCACTTTCAATAACTGTACATTTTGATCAAAGCTACAATAAAACATACATACATGAATAATGAATGGGTCAGTATAAAGTGATGACGGCTAGAACGTCGAATGAAGATCAAATCGCCTATAGGATTATAGTGAATAAACACAGAAATGGATAAACTGTCTTAGGGAGGGTTACTGTCTATGCAAAGCTAGAGATTGAATGTATCGCTTTGAAAGACAAAAATGAAGCTTGTACCACTGAATTGCCAGAGCCAAGGCTTTGTTGAGATGATGAATATGCACTCGCTTCGAAATGTTTGACTTCAGTTGATAAATGACTTTGAAAGAAGACTCTTGTAGAGCATAATAACGGGAGGAAGCCAAATGCTCGAAAATTGACCTGTTGATGGCTTTACACTGACGTTTAGATAGCCAAAAATACTACCTTATGAAATGGAGTGGATAATAAGAGCTACTGGCTTAAATGAAACCATGTCAGAGTACTCACAGTCTTCTGAAACTCTGGATCAAACCGACCATAAGTTGTTGAACACACGCATTTTACTACTCGGAAAGGATATTTATGAGTTACCCCTCACTCAAGGTGTATATTGAATGTAGTCTGGTTTAAGTTATCACGTGCTTACCCGACCGATAGCTACTACCTTTATGTAGTCGGTGGGCTTGCATACCACAATGACCCAACGAGGTATGCTGGTGGAACACTTGTTCCCTCGAGGTCCTAGCATACCAGAGAGGTCTGTTGGATATTGGTTAGTCGAAAAGCAGTTACCATCGAACCTCAAGATTGCAAAAGTTCAAAATGATGAGACACAAAATGTTGTTTGTGACAGGTGTCAAGCAGATGTCTGATGGGTTCTGTGGTCACACAAATCTGTGTCAGGTACCTTAAGAAGGAATAGTTTT
The DNA here is from genome assembly GCA_944470555.2 of Heterobilharzia americana. Classification (NCBI taxonomy): domain Eukaryota; kingdom Metazoa; phylum Platyhelminthes; class Trematoda; order Strigeidida; family Schistosomatidae; genus Heterobilharzia; species Heterobilharzia americana. The sequence continues at coordinate 74,840,614 of OX104130.1, read as the reverse complement.
CCAAGGTGTGAGCAGCTGGGAAGTGTCAACCGCCTTCACAACTCTATCAGCACTCAAGTTTCTGATACAAACGGTTTGTGGAAAAGATTATTAACTCTTGAGCGGCAATTTCAACAAACCGAAATCAACTGCCTCTAGAAAATCTAAGAATATTCAGATGAAAATGTTCAACTAGCTAATGGAAGAAAAGTATGCAGTAGAGAAGAATGAGATTCTGAGTTGCACATCCCCAGTCATTGATAAAACAAAACGGTGTTGTTAATCTTTCAGCTACCGTTTTAACCTCAGCAGAATTAAAGTTGCTGAAGAAGTGAATTAATTTCAGTGTAGCAGTTAAATAATTGAAATGTGAAACTGTAATTCCAAAGGTTGAAAAAGTACTAAATTCAGTAGATAAGGCAGTGACAGGTGAGGTGAGAGCACAATACATGTAAGCCAGTCATACAGGAGGTCAATCGCGGCCGGAATAGCTCTGGAAAGTCGCTGACTACAACACTGGGTGATGCGGCTTCGAGTCTCAGGCCGGACATCAGTTCCATCGAGGTTGCAGATGCGCCTTGCTGACGAGTGCCAAAAAGCACGAAACCTTGGTCAAGCAGGGCTTCCTGCCGATTGCCTCCAACCAACTAACAGAGCACAATACTCTCTAACACTTAAGCGACAGAAGAAAACAAAACAGAATTTTCATTTTCACTATCTGAGACAACCGGGAAACTAGTATTTATACTGGATGGTTGAATGTGAAATGAAGATTTGGACCGCAGTTGGATTTGAATCAGCGACCACTGGATTTCCTGCCCGATGCTTCAACAACTGAGCTGTCATGTGCAGCCTCGGTTCAAATTTTCATTTCACTTTCAATCATCACCCAGTATAAAGAGATAGAACTTACCAAAAGCAGAAATCTAGTAAATAATATTGTTCCACTGTGTGATACATCTGAAAAATCAACTTAAGTAGAAAGTGGTTATTATTATTATTATTGTTAATTTTTATGATTTCTGTGTTTACAAGTGTAAAGGTGTTGTTATTAAGCGTAATACTATGGAATTTGACCACTTTTTTTTACTGAATACCTTTGTGATTATGAGTAGAAGAAGAAGATGAAGAAATGGAATTGGTTTCTCTAACCAGTATGATCTCATCTACTTGATAGTGGTCACATCCATTAAAACTAATCAGTAATCCTCCTTACCGACATTATGATAACTGAAAAATGCCATAGATTATTGTACTTTCCAAATATCAAGTACATTAGAGGTAAAGCTGATTTAGATTAGAGGTTTGCTCACAATTAGTCCACGTGATGAAGTTGAATAACGCTAAGAGAACAATATTTAAAGAATGAGATGATATCACTTTACTTCGCAAGATTTGTACTGGATGCGAACAGTTGCAGATACAGCTTACTGGCAAGTGCCAACAAGCTTGAAACTTAGATTCAGGACTTCCTGCTGACTGCCTCCAACCAACTGACATCTACCAATGTGCATAGCGATGCTGAGCCTCCTAGCTTGGTGGCCACATTGCAAATATGATCGATAGAATTCGGTCCGTACTCACGATTAGACAGTATGAAATTGGTTGCTGTTCCATGACCAGTTAATGTAAGTGTATGATCAGTTAATGAATGCAAACATCCATGTAAGATTTGTGATATTAAGTCAAACACTGAACAGACAGGTGGCGGTGGTGGTGGTGTAGACATGGGATTAAGCACTAAGGCAGAAGATTCACTTCTGGACTGGATCCCAGTTGATAGTTGCCTGTGCACTATCCGACTGAATGGCACGGTGAGAACTAAAAGGAATAGGGAGACTCGCTGTTGTCTCTGCTTACGCACCCGCTGACTGTGGTTTGGGTGAAGTGAAGGACGAGTTCTACTGTAAACTGTCTAGCCTCCTCTCCAAAGCCAAACGTCTCGGACGTGGTTGTTGTTGCAAGAGACTTCAACGCTTAGGTTTGTAGATTGAGTGAGGCAGAAAGGCACTTAGGTGGCACTTTCGGAGTCCCGGCTGAAGGTGCAGATAACGGTGTTCGGTTACTACAACTGTGCTCAGATAACCGCCCATTTTTAGCGAACACAAATTTCAAACATAAAGAAAGACACTGTCTGACATGGCGTCCACCGAGCTCAACTCAGCGATCGATACAGATAGACCACATTGCTATCGGTCATCGCTGTAGAGGATCTGTGGAAGACTGCCACTCCTTTCTCGAGTACGTCTTTGGATACCGACCACGTGTGTATGTTTGCTTCTCAATGGACGTAAGAAAAATTTGGTAACAAAACCACTACGAGTGTTGCTGGATAGCGAAAACACCAAAGCCGTGTACAGTGAGAAGTTGGCTAGGCAGTTATCGGAACAGAAGACTCACTCATCCAGAAGAAGCTTAGTGCTATTCCCAGTCTGTTGTAGAAGCAGCGTTGAAGACTGTAGCAGACTCCGAAATAGTGGCTAAAAAGAGCCAGTGGATGTCAGCAGCTTCTTCCGAACTAATGGATGCACGTGAACGCATCCCAGTAGGCTCTGTGTACAATGAAGAGCGAGCGCAACTTAAAAGTAGACTGAGAAAAAGTTAACGCAACGACCGCGAACAGTGGTGGGCAGCGAATGCTAAAGAGATGGAAAAGGCAGCGGCGATCGGTAATAGTAGACAGTTATTAAGACTTATTAAGGAGACTGGGGGGGGAGGGAAAAGGTTAACTGCGGTTAGTGAGGCTATAGCGGAGAAGGACGGATGTGTGATTTAGTCGCAGGGGAGACGTCTGGAATGATGGACCGAACACTTTGAGGAGCAGTTTAACTGGTCTCCAGCCACCATTGTGTTGCCCGCTATCCAGTAGGATGGAACATTGAGACAGGCCCCTCAACACTAGCAGAAGTCAAGAAAGCGGTAGGCAACCTGAAACGAGGACCAGACGGACTACCTGCTGAGGTATAGAAGGATGGTGGTGGAGTGCTCTTAATCAGGTCAATGTAAGTGTAAGCTGGTTAAGTCACTGATTATCCCAGTCTTCAAGAAAGGCAAGAAGTCCTCTTGTGATAACCACAGAGGAATCAGCCTGACGAACATAGTGTCTAAGATCTTAGGTCCTATAATTTCTCGACACCTGAGTGGAGCTCGGGAACAGCAAGCCCGAGAAAACCAGGCAGGCTTTAGACCCGACCGCGGATGTACCGACCAAATATTCAGACCGCTCCAGGTTTTGGAACACAGACACGTTTACCGACGCCCGACACTGGCTGTATTTCTCGACCTGAAGGCGGCATTTGACTCCGTTAATCGAGAAGTCTTATGGCAATGTCTGTCACTGAAATGCGTGCCGAGTAAGTACATCACCTTATTGAAAGCTCTCTACTCGAACACTTGTGGGCGTGTTACAGCCTATGGTGAGATGTCCAGGGAGCTATGCTCATCGAGTGGTGTCCATCAGGGGTGCCCACTCTACATTCTTATTAAATTTTATCATCGATATTCTCATGGAGGTTTCACTCTGGTCACCTGATTACACAAACGTTTCCCAAATCGCAGGAGAATTTTCGTTAGACCTAGAATACGCAGATGACATAGTCCTGTAAGGTGAAGACGCTAAGAGTAGAGGTTAGTCAGTTGACGAGATTATGGACCTTGATCGATTGAGATGGTTGGGACACGTGTTACGTGTGCCTAGTCGCCGATTGCCTCATCATACAATGTTGGCCGAGGTAGGTTCAGACTGGAAAAAGGCCCGAGGTGGCCAGACTAAAACATGGCATCAGTGTGTGAAGTGTTTGACTTTTGGTTTTAGGCATGTAAGGCGATGTAGACTAGTCGGTTGGGGTCTGGGGGGACAAGAGGAACCAGCGGTTGGAGACTCTAGGGGATATGGCTGAGGCTGTGAGTGGCGCAGATATATACATACACTATCCTCATCTTAATGATGCTATACCGAATCTCACTATTTTTCATTCTTCCTTTCCCTTTTTTGTACTTTGTATTTCTTTTGACTGGGTTTTTTTTCATCTTGCACTTCACTGCCTTTTACTTGATGTAGTGATATGGGGTGTATCAACTCGGACCGTTATACAGTAATGCCTGGTCCTATGTTGGTGATGATGATCACACACTTAAATATTCGAAAAAATTGTTCGTACAGTGGAAGATACTAGTAATGTTGCAGATAGTTGGAATCTATGTCCACGAAGACGTGGACCTAGGTTTCTGGCTTGTTGACACTCATCTTGCCGATTGTATCCAACCATCTGACATCAGTCAAAGTGCACCGTGCAGCTGAGTCTCCTAGCCAGGTAATGCATTGCAAACTGGTTAATAGAATGCAATCGCTACCTAAGGCTCAACAACATGAGATCCGTTACTCTCTATTGACCAATCAAGATACCGATAACGTTTGAATACGAAAGTTCTCAAGAGTAAACTCCTCTGAAATATTAATGGATGTTATCTGAGTTCAACGAGTCATATTATTTCGGAAGCTGCACCTGAAAAACATGCAATTCATGTCACTTTCTCAATCGATAGCAAAAATCTTTGTGTTTTACTGTTATATTTTCGTTCGACCACTATCTTTTCATAATCGTTATATGTCTGTTTCACTCATCTTTCCCTTAAGCATATGAAAATCACAGTTACTTAGTATCTGTGACTCATTCATTCAAGCATTCCAAATATTGGACATTTATTCATCAGCGTTAACCCTGCTTTATGTATTCCATTGGTAGCTTATAGGTATCCTAAGCCTTTATACAATAACTCCTACCTACACTAGAATGCATAAAACTCCTATTTCGCATTTTTCCAGATCATTCTCAATGAGTATTTTCCAGCTCAAATGAGTTTCTAACTTGTAAGGATGAATACTTGACCTTTATTTTATATAGATCATAGATAAAAACTATTGTCTATTGTTTTTCCATTAGTATTGCTGCTACCCGACGGAAGACACTGATCACTTTCGTAGCTGAAATTTGTTAGGCTCATAGTTTACCATATTCTCCACTATCCTATGAATTGATGTAAAAATTCATTTGAGATATTTTGTCAAAATTATTGATGAGAAACATGAAAGATCATTTAGACTGGATTTACTATAGTTTGTAAACGAATAAGGTGTGTACTTTGAACTTCTGGTACCATTACTTTGTGATAGATTCGTGTTTCTTCAGTATTGATGAGTATAAATGTAAAGTATATAAGCTTACATAAAGGGTTAGAAAACTTGACTGACACTGTGGCATCTGTTAGTTGCACATATCTTGGTTATTATGTAGTATAAACGATGAATTGTTGTTTTTCGGTTCTTGTTTTGCTGATTATCCGAGATCACTTTTCCAACTTAACCTGTCACCTTTGTGTAGTTTTTTCCACCTCTTATGAAAATAGTTTCTGTTATAGGGAAACTTGGATATCCAGTAGTCACTGTACGGCATTTGAAGTTATTTAGCTTAGAGTTACACTCTAGATTTCAATTTTTTTAATATTAAAGTATTTGTCAAGTAAAGACTATCGAACCACAGCATTATTATTATTATTATTACTAGCATTATTATTAGAACACAAACGATACACCAAGGGCACCAAAAATTGCTCCACACAAAATAATATCGCAACATTATGGAGATATAAAACTAAAAGAAGTGGATAAATAAGAAAGAAAAGCACAATAAGAAAGGAATGATAAGAAGGGGTGTCCCATTAGATAGACTTGATACAAAATATCCATTGCCTTTCAGCAGGAAAAGATAGAAGGAAGCTGCAGTATGACCGCCATTGGTTTCCATTTTGAGCCATATCTGATAACGTCTCCAGCTACTGAGTTGCGTGATCTCTCGGACCCCACCCAGTGAATCGTGATGCACTAACAGATGATGACCCAATACAACTATACTTCATCCTATGGCGCCATGTCATACACTGGCCACCCCTTCGCTTCTTCCATCCATTCCCATGGTTAGCAAACAATGAACGGCGTGAAAGCCGTTGGGACGACATTCGTAACACATGTCCAAGTCACCGAACCCGGTATTTCCAGATGACTTCACTTATTGAATGACGTTCTGCATCATACCCAAACACACGCTATCGTACTTCGGAATTACTTACGTGGTATTGCCACCGTATACGAGCCATTATACGGAGACAAGAATGATCGAACAAAAAGAGTTGTCGTACATCCTCAGGTTTCATAGGCGTCGATTAGAACTGCTCGCGCTGAAATGTTGTATTCCTGATCTTTTATAGTAAGACCAACGTCGTGACGGCACGAAAGTTGGCCTAGATTGATGTACGCTGCTCTTTCTTTCGATATGCGGTTGGGAATGTCATCACTCACACCTCCACTAGCATTTGGACAACTACCCAGATACATGAACGTTTCGACTACTTCCAACGGCTCACAACTGAGGCTGAGAGCAGGCATAGGCTCCTGCCAAGCTTGCATAAGTACTTTGCATTTCGATGGTTCAAAGCACATCATACTTATGGAAAACCACTAGCTGTTATCTTTTCTGTTTATATATTTTGAACAGTAAGGACTATCTTGCAGCGTTGGAGTCATGGGTGTGTACTTTTGAGTAGTCCCATACTAGGGCTAAATAGTTTTCCAACCGATGTCACTGCATGATGAATTGTACCATGAAATGAATGAAATCCCCATGAACCCTAAACTAAATAACTGTCTAGTGCTCATTATTGTCATGCCTTTGAGATGGATATGCCGAAGTCTTAATGCGACACCGTGACCTGTGAGGTCAGCGAAGTCGGATTCTAACTGATGACCTTGGTTTGTAGTCGCGCTATGTCGTGAACTGACAGAAGTAGGATACTGTGGGCGATTAAACCCCAATCCAGTGACTGAGTGGTTAACGCGCTTGTCGCGAGACGTGAAGGTCATGAGCTCGATCCCTAGCGGAGTCTTGATTGCGTACTGCTGAGAAGTTGTGTAGCAAGACAAGATGACTGTCCAGTACTCCACGGTTTTCAATGATCCTTTAACTAATATCAGTCTGTGGTGAATCCCACCTCTAATTAAATATATCGCCACAGACTTCAAACTAAACCCTCATTCTGTTTCTATTGTTTGTATGAGCTGTTTCAAATACTACAGTTGTATAGTCGCATGATTCATGAAAATGCCGAAAGGATAAATTGATATAATGAAAAGCTACTTTTTAAGTCTTCTTTGATGTTTATTCTTGTGACATTCTGAAAGCGAAACAAAAGAATTAATCACATGAATAAACTTGCTGAAACAACTGTGACAAAATTGATTTTCTGTCAGATATAACAGTGACCATAATTGAAAATGCTGAATAACCAACTTAATTCCACGCAGTTTTTAAAAAAACTCATAAAGAGTTATAATCTCGACTATGGATAACCATATGTGATAGTGGTTTTGGATGTTCTCTAAACTTTGGTATTTTGCTATAGACCTTTCGTCACCAGGCGTGTTTTACACCTTTAGCACTAACTTCATAAAGGGAAGTCTTTGAGCTGCAAGTCGTTGTCATCATTTCAACAAACATGTATTTTTTCAAGTGATATCTAGCATATTATCCATTTCTGAATTCTCTTAGTATCAGACTCATTGACTCTTCCAGTTTTTACAGATAGTATAATTGGATTATTTGGTAATATTAACAATACTCAAGTTTTTCAGCATATCTCTTGCAGTAACAGAATTTTCGAGGCGTGTTTACACCTTTCAAGCATAGAACGATGCCTCAAAAACAGTATCCATCGTGATATATTTTCACGATAGCTGCTTATTTTCATCATTGCAGAATCTCTTATTTGAATTAGTCCTAATGAACTGTTCTCTTTGTTGCCGATAGCTGCTGCGTTAACGTGGTGGTCGCGATTATACATCGCAATGACCTAGAGATCCCCACTGGTTGGAGCACTTGGTCCCTCGAGGACCTACCATACCAGAAAGGTCCGTTGGGTAGTGGTAAGACGAAAAGCAGTTACCGTTGTAACGTAAATTATTACACTATGATGAGGGAAGAATTTGTACTGCTGCAAGCTGGATGGGGTGTAATTACGGCAAGGTGTTTCCTTTGGATGAACAACGGTGTGACGCTGATGCTGCTCTCCCAATGTGAAGATGGAGGTCAGAAAAGGTCGACCCCAGAAATAACACACTCCACCATCTCCCACGGTCTCTCAGTGCCGGCAGTATAGGTTTTTGGTCTGTATGGCGTTAGAACAATCATACCTCAAAATAACAACCCACAAAACGCCGCATATAACAAGTCTCAAGCAGATGTCCCATGGTCCCTGCAGTCAAACAAATCTTTTTCGCTTTCAGGTACCTTACGAATAAATAGCCTTCCAAGGTGTGCTCAGCCGGTAAGTGTCAAATGCCCGTACGCTTCGCGTAGTACACAAGACCCAATAGAATACTTTTTTTTCCCCTCCTTGAATCAATCTTTAGTTGACGAATTATAAATTCATTTGTGGTTGAAAATTTTTTCTTGTCTTTTGAGGTCTTTTATAAAAAGAAAAAATCTGTTTCTACCTATATTCCTGTCTAATTTTAGCATTTTCCTGGTTTTATAGTGATAACTATTTTCTGTCTACGATTCATTGGTATATTTGTATGGTTTCTTGTAAAAGATAGTTTATAATTGGTTTCGATATACGTCTTTTCACTTTCATTGCGTTTTTTTTTGTGTCCGACAGTAAACTATGTTCACCGGACTGTAATTGGCCCACGGATTCATATCCTGTTTTAGAGCATCTTTTCCATTCAGTAAGTAATTCTTAACTTCAATTCAGACATATGCAGTTATCTTTGTTGCTATTTTAGTTGATTTCAGTATGATGAACTAAAAACACACACTTTGGTTCAACCAATGACATATCCTATGTATATATAGGTATTCATCATCGACTGAAATCCGTTGAAGAAACGCTAAAAACTTGAAAGCACTGGACAGCTGTTTCGTCCTGACATGGAACTCTCCAGCAGTATGCACCCATGACCCCACACCCCCAGGAATAAAACTCAAGGTATTCATGGTCTGCAACCACCACGTTCCATTTTGCCACTGGATGAGTAAGCATTGCTAAAGCCAGAATTTCTCAAATTTTTGCCAGTGTGTGACTGATCATCAGCTACCACTTTAGTCATTCTTCATTGTGACAACAAGAAAATTACCTACCTAAATTTATAAATAAATTCATAAGAAATCGAAAGAAAAATGCGAGCAGTAATAGTTGTAGTAGCACAGTTGTCATTAATAATAATTCTACTAATAACTATAATAGTGGTGACAGAGTTGAGAGAGAATTCAGACTCCTCTGTGTTACAATAAAGTTATAGTACACAAAGAATGCACCTCAGATGGGTCACCAAGAATTCTGAATAAGGCTGGGGTTGAAGTGCCATTCAAACCAAAACACTGGCATTGAGACAAGCTTTGTAGGTGAAACGATCTTATTGATGCAGTTAGGCATAAGAGTGTGGTATACGAAATCCGTTGCAATGAATTACGAAGTCAAATACATAGGGCAATCAAAGTATTCAACTGGTCAGAGTCGATTAGAATAAGAGAGCAAAAAAACTTAGTTAAATCAAGCTTACTATATCATAATAAGATGTGAAAATTGGAGAAATGCTTGAGTATAGCTCTGTACACAATCAGGCAGTAGGTTGGACTAGAGCGATAGCGTTACAAACTAACAGTTGGGTTCAGAGACAGATTGATAACCGGGTCCTTTTTTATTGAGATGACACCGATTGTATACAGTCATAGAAATGATCCTGTACCTGTCTCAGACATATGGAAAATTCTACTACCGTTTTTATCCCATTGAAGTGGAGAAAATTAGGACTATATAAACTGTGTTTTAAAGTTGTCGAGTTAGTTACCTGCTATGAATATGGACGATAAATGATGTTCGAAAGGTTATTGATGCTGTTTCATTGAGTGACACATCTAATGAACAGACTGAAATAGAACTACAAACTACCACGCTGCCGAGGTTTTACTCCTATATTGACGGAATAATATCAGCTGACCAATATTACTGAGTTGTATGATATTCTGTATTTCTTTAATTACTGAGACAGGCATATATTATGAAAAAGATTGTTTATGGAAAGATTAATTATACAAAGAAGCGAAGTGTAGTGTTTTGTTTATGATGATGAGGAGTAAAGTTTTATCTGTAAGAGGTTTGAAAGGTTCACTGATTATTTTGATGATAATGGCTGACCTGACTAAAGGATGACATCATTCCATATAGTCTCATTCGTGTGGGATAATGTGGATAGAGGAAATTGATTGTTGGAGGTCGTAGATGATTTTGCTAGAAAGAAGTCAGTCTGTGGTACGCAGATACTTCTTGGCATTATTATCATTTAATCGTCTTATCACACTTTGTAATTGTTTTACGCCTTCTTCCTCTTTGATTATGACTTGGACTACACGTTTTTGCGTACTATTTTTGTATGTTGCATCTTGGTTCCTTGGATGTTGATGTGATGATGAGGGGCATGGCATGGCAACATGGAATGTTACGCAATAATGTCAGGTCTCATTTTGTTGTTGTGAGAGTCAATGATTCTGAATGGTGTTTTTAGCTTGTCCAATTTAGATATTGATATGACTACGATTGTATTGTCTGCAGAAAAGAACTTTATCGCTTTGATACAGTGAGTAACCTCTGAATTTGTTTTTGTCTATCAACACTCTTCCATGCTATAGAATTATGGTGTTAGTTGTTAGAAATCAATGTGGGGGGGGGGGATGTTGGCTTTGGTTTTTTCCTTGCATATATGTCATCATAATTACCGGAGAGAGTTAGGTGTCGATGAAAGCTAACTAATATTTATTATTTTTGAGTTAGTAAAGATGAAGGCTGCAGTTCGTTTCTAACGGGAATTTTATTTGTAATTAATGTGCAAAGCTCTCTGATTCTCCACTTATAAATGGTAAAGGGGGATGGTATAGTTGATTTATGACTTATTTAATATAATTTGGAGGTTTGTGGTGATTTATTGATTTCAGGTTGGTATTGATCATGAAGTGAAATGAGTTAGAGGAACATTGGAAAGTTGGAAGCAGTGAACAGTTGTTTGTTTGTTGTATAAGACTCCTCAGGAGTACGCCTCCATGCCCGCACATCTCCAAGGATTGAACCCAGGACACTTAGGTTCGATGACCATCATGTTACCATTGAGCCAGTGGGTCGTAATCCACTGTGTTCCATATTTCCAACTTCTGTCATTTGACTACATAAGGTGATCATCCCTGAGTATCGTCGTTGAGTATTTGTCCTGACGACGATGGAACCTTAAGGTGTTTGGTCCGATTGCTGGGGTTTCATGGGTTTGTAGTGGTGAGTAGCTCGATACTAGGAGGGAACATCTGTCTAATACTGCTAGGTTTCCAGTGTTCATCCAAATAATTATGGGATACCACTTAGGTGAATGTTTGGAATGCTCAACAGGGTAAACATGTTAAGTAGGATATTGGTTCACCTTTTAGTTGGTCCTGCTTGAGATATTTCAAATTCACTGTTATTTACCAAGTGCTACTGGTCTTATTGCTCAAGTTACGGAAGGTGTCATGTATTCCTACGGTCACGTAATCTGTACTGTTCACGCCTGATTCTTTTGAGCACTCGAAACTGTTTTGAGCTGTAAATCACTGATGAAATATAGTGGATGCATCCTATTTTGCTGATAGCCTTATTCTCACCCAGTTTAAATTTTGTTAAGAGAAAGACCGTTCATGTTGATTTTGACTGGCTAACTGACTAAAGCATAAGAATTTAGATGGAATTTTCCACATAACTGATTTAATTTATTTTCAAAGGAATTAATTACTATTTATTATTATTTATTTGTTTATTCATTTATAAATTCTTATTCGAATTTCTCAGGTTTTTATGCATTCACTGTCGTCGTCGTCGTCTGATTTATCTACTTCGAAACTTTTTGTGAAAATTTCGAACAAATTTTACTCAGAATTTCAAAAGGATATAAACCTGAGAAAATCAGCAAAATTTACTAACATGATCATCAAATTTTTACGCAGCTTTGTAAATTATCATGTACGATTTTTTGATTCTTTATTTACTAAAATTATAATTGTTTTGCTTTTTCCTACTTTATAAGTTTCTATATATCTCCTTATCTTCTGTGTATTATGTTTATCTCTCAAGATATTTTCTATCACACGTTAACGTTATTCAAACATCAATTGTAAATCGGTTGTTTTTAGCAATCTATTTGATTGTATTTTAAGAAACTGAACAACCCTAAACTACTAGGTAATGAGGTATTCCATAAGTCTGACGATCAATGATACTATCTTGCTTCTTGAACCGATGTAGATTAAGTAGTCTTGAACTCGTAACCCTAATGGTTAGTAACTGGTGACTGCTTTTATCACGGAAACCCATCTTCCGGTTGTAGCGTAGGATTAGTCCGTAATTGGCCCACATGACTGAACCACTGGTATAAAAAAAGTAGTGAAACTGAGTAACTTACAACCAAACGTTAGTCAACGTTATTCCAGCTGAGTAGTACTCATTGCGGTGTGTTTCAGCTACAAAGAAAAGAGTGGTATTATCCTGCCTAAAATGTGATCAAGAGTCTTTCCAATCATCAATCATAAAAAGCGCAAGAGAGACGAGGGTATTAACATTCAGTAACAAGTTGGTCCAGGAAATCAGCGAAGCCTAATAATGCATTTTTTTGATAAATGACTTTCTCTCCGATAGTTACTACCTTGAAGTAGTGGTCAGACTTACATATCACAATGACCCAAGAAGCTATGCTGGTGAAACGCTTGTTCCCTCTGGGTCCTATCATACCAGGAAGGTTTATTGGATAGTGACTAGACGAAAAGAATATATCGCTATGATTGAGGGTGTATGGCCGAAGTAAGGTGTTTCCTTTGAATTACCAGCAGTGCTACTCTGACACTACCTTCCCTATTCGAATGGAGGTGAGAAAAAGTTGGCCTTAAAAACAGCACATTCCATTCCGTCGTGCAATATATGGTTACCGGCGATTCAGTTTCATAATGGAATTCATAAAAACAAACTAAGATATCAAACTTCCGAAACGGCCATATATGACTGGTCTCAAAAAGATGTCTCTTGAGCTATGTGGTCACGTACTAACCCTTCTTCTTCAAATTTCTCAAGAGGAACTAACTTTTCATGATGTGGGCAGTTGAGAAGTGTGAACCACCCACATAACTTTTTCAGCACTCAAGTCTTATCTGATCATTATCAACCTTCTACATCTTTGCTTCTTAATCTTCCTTCACGTCTCTCGGTCGATATTCATACACCATCTTCAGTTTCTTCTAACTTTGCTTTTGAAATGTTAATGATTGTTGATCGTGTTAGTTGAAAAACTGAATTTTAGCTCTGTTGCAATGACTGTAGTGAAATGAACATAACCGATACAGTCTACAAAATTCAAGGATTCCTAGTAAATCAACATACATGTAAGCTGTTTACTTTCCGTTAGTACAACTTGTGATCGGTTTTATGGTTTCAGAAATAGATGTTTTAAAAGAATTCACACATCTTGTATCGGATATATATGGAATCAGTCGGTTCATTACGGTACTGTGATTACTTTGACTAAACTAAAGTTATAGTGTACATGTATAAGATTATATATTCAGTGCGATTTTCACTGAGTGTAACATTTGTTCAGAAGTTCTTGTTCGAAATCAATTTATTGCGTAACTAGTTTGTAGAGATTAATTTTAGTAATGGGGTTGACTAGTGTAGAATACGCAAACGCTATCGGTTTTTAATTTTACCTTGATTTTAAACTTATTCTCAAAATCTATTTACTATTCAATAAAAAGGAACAGTCAGTTATAAAGAAGCAAACTCAACGTTACTGTATACAAACAAAAGAAGTCAACCAATAACATAGATGCACACTTTTTAAAAGAAAACTAGAGGTTAACTGTCAACCAATCTAGTTCAATATGCACCGACACACTGACCAACCGAACAATAAGGTTAAGTCTAGGCAAAGTAGCACTTTATAAACATCTGCGTAAAATATAATGATGATGATGATATTGAGACGGTTGCAAGATAACATCTCGTTTTGAACGTCTACATAATGAACTACAAATATTCTCCACCATATCGTTCAACCTTATTAATAAGAGTTACAGTTGTGCAACTTTAAACAGTCTAGGTCTTGTCACTTTATTCAATGTTGTTTTCTACCTTGACTGGTTAGTGATGAAGGTTTTCACAGGGATATTTGAGTTATTTCTCACGACAGGAATGTATACATCATTATTTTTATTGCTAATCTATATATTCATTGTGTGAGGTGTACTTGTGTAATCTTGCCGTAATAATATATTAGAACAGATGACAAAATAAACTACTGTCTTGTATTATTCTAAGCAATCCATGAGGTGGCTATCTTGACTCAGTGGTCTAGTAGATAATGCTCTGGCGTTTGAAGCGATCGGTCCTGAGTTCGAGTCCTAGCGGGGATAGGTGCATCTAGCTGACTAGTCCTAAACAGGAGGGAACGCACCTCCTGGATTCCACTGCTGGCCACTACCCATCATTAATATACAATACAATTCATTATTGGTTAGGGAACGTTGAAATCTTTATAATTGCTAACATTAGTTATTGACTGGTAAGCTGATTGTATTTTATTATTACGTTTTACTCCATAATCTGTAAATATATTACTTTATTTTTTGTTTTAGCCATCGTTACCGTTTCCTGAGGAGTCCAAGTCTATATTGAAACAGTTGGCAAATGAAAACTGCAGTTTTCTTCGTAACACATTGATTAATTTAGTTTGCTAAAAACAAAATGTGCAGATTAGATCTTATTATTTTGTGTGTATATATTTTATATTTCGTAAATCCTTTAATAAACTACAATAATCAACTAGATTTTGTTGTTCTCATATTCCTATTGAAATTGTTTTTCTACATTCATTTATTTATATATTTTGTATTATTCTTATTATTATATAGAATAATGAATATTGGTGACAAATTTATTTCTAAACTGTTGGATACACAATTGGAAAGTGGTGGTGTATTCAGGTTAGTGTAATACTAAATGTTTAGTCATTCATCTAAATTTATCTCTTCTTCAGCAACTTGTTAGAATTACTTATGCTGTCATTCTATATTTCAATATACCATTCACTATAGAACCTTTGATAAGTTATATACCCAAGATCTGTGTGTTAGTTGTGATTAAAACAAGATATATAAACGAATAATATTGTTTTTAATTAGATCTGCTCAGGCTTCAATCTAATATATTTTACTTTCAATGAAGATATTAAGGAGTGAATACATCTCGAACTATTATGACCAATTTTAAGCCATGTAACATATAGTCCTTATCCACTAATTCCTTTCATCTCGGAGACTCCAACTGGGAAGAATCAACGGTCGAGGACTCTTGGTAACATGGCTGTAAAATCAGTCATAATAATTAAGATGTATTCACTCGGTAACATCTAAAGTTTGAATATTCGCGTTAACCTTTATCTTCAAAATGCTTATTCTCTCACACTACTTTATCCTCTTTAATATCACTACTTTTCTATCCACTTATTCTTTATGTATTATTCTGAAGTATGGAAACTTGAGCCGACCCATCTGTGTATAAGGTTTTGTTAGTAACATTTATATAGTTTGAAACATATTAGTTATTTTTACTGGGTGATAATTAAAGGTGAAGTGAAAATTTGAACCGCGACCGGATTCAAACCAGTGACCATCAAGTGCTCTACTAACTGAGTTACGAGGTCCAACTGCTGAGTAAATTTTTATTTCACTTCAGTCACCAACAGTTTTTACCTGACTACCATGTGAATTGAAGTGAAATAAAAATCTAAACAGCAGTCGGATCTTGTAGCTCAGTTGATAGAGCACCGATGGTCTCTGGCTCGAATCCGGCAACGGTTCAAATATTCATTTTACTTTCAATCAACACACACCATAAATACTAGTCTTCCAAACCTCGGGTATCTCAGATAGTCGAATGATAGTCAATATTAATTATTATTTATTTAATGACTCAATTTACATAGTATACTACGTATATTTTTGTCCATAATGCTGTTGAGAAGTTCAGATGTTATTTCATCCATCTCTAACAAACCTAAAGATTTTCCATCATTGCAGCACCTTAAAACTTTCACTTCTTGAGAGCAGTTTGTCTCTGTTTACTTCTACTTCTATAGGGTAATTCTCTTGGTCTGTTATTGTTGCACATGTTTTTGAACAATGACATTCAGTAAATCAATATACTTGTTAAATTCATTGTAGTCCAATGGCTAGTTTCTGCAGAATAAATTGATACCAAGATACCTTTCTATTGAAAGGGTGAGAGCTCTGAAAAGCTGTTTCGTCCTATCTGGGAATTTCTTAACAATACACGCCTACCACTCTATATAAGATATTGAGTTAATGGCTGTTAGATCCCGTGGTTACTATACAATCATTGGATTGAAATCCAACGGTCTACATTTATCTTCCTCTATTATTTCATAGCATAGCGTTATCATGTAAAATGAAAGGATAGAAGTAGGTGTTTTTCATAGTCCTAAATTTGAACCACAATAACTAAGGGAATTAAACAGACATATTTCATGCTTAAGACGGCTAGACACTGGCGCCAGTTGATGAAGTCCCTGACTGTTGGCTTAAACTGTATAGGGGAGATATAGACTGCGTGATTGGAGTCCCGGAGACGAAAAGAATCAGTGGTTAAAGACTTTTGGTGACATGGCTGACAATAGGTAACAATGGCGTAGATATATTCACTCCTTGACATCTTCTAAAGCTTGGATATTTACACTAACCTTTACCTTCAAATTGTGTTTATTCTCGTCTACTATGATATCACTCTTAGTCTATCCACCCGTTTCTTGTGTACTTATGTAAAGTGTGGCAACTTGACCTGATGCACCTGTGTGCAAGGTTCTATGTTGATTCTGTCTATCTGTCTATACTTTTCTGATTATACTGCTAACTGATTTCTCACTAGATGATATCAACTAAACTGTTCAAACCACAGCACACATAATTACTTTTGGAGTAATGGAACCGTGCAGCTGAAGTTGAAGGGAACATGTACTTAAATTACTTTAAAAACAGCTGAAATATGAAACTTTGATAGGCACAAGTAGGAGACAACCCTCTTCATCTGTAATCAAGCATATTATAAAAACGCATCATAGAATTAATGTTCAGACATCTTTTCAAACTTGATATGGAAGTGGTCAACACCGCATATCAGGACTTGTGAAAGCGATAACCATACAGCAATTGAAGTCATCGTTATGTTTACAAAAAGTGACTTGTTCTCACCACTACATCTACTTTGATGATCTTTATTTGTTCTAATCGCGAAAAACAGGAAGGATCTAAATATATTCTTCATTTATTATCTTTCATGCTTTAAATCTGCTATGAATGTGATGTATGCTGGGTGATGATTGAAGGTGAGATGAAACTCTGGACGGCGGCCACTTTGGAACCAGCGACCACCGGGCTACCGGCCCGGTGCTCTACCAACTGAGATACGACGTCCGACTGCTGACCAGAATTTTATTTCACTACAATCACCAAGGGTTTTGCTCAACCATCATGTGAATTTGTGACGCATTACTACCGCTTGATTCTACTCACATTGGACACCTAGTCAGGATTTCTCATCCCAATAGAAATGTAAGTGAATCAGAGTGGGGAAGGAGGTGTCATATTGATTATCATTTGACTACCTGAGATACCCATGGTTTGGCAGACTAGTATCTATACTGGATGATGAATGAAGATGAGATGAAAATCTGGACCGCAGCCGGATTTGGTCAGCAGTGGGACCTTGTAGCTCAGTTGGTAGAGCACCTAGCCGGTAACCCGGTGGTCGCTGGTTCGAATCCGGTCTCGGTCCACATTTTCATCTCACCTTCAATCACCACCCAGTATAAATACTAGCCTACCTCGACGTCTTCTAAAGCTTGAATATTTGCAATTACCGTTTTCTTAAAATTGCTTATTCTCTAACGGAACTTAGTCTACTTTGATACTAATCACTTTCTATCCACCTATTCTTCGTGTACTACTGTGAAATGTGGGAACTTTCAGTGTCAGTTATTCAGTTTAAGGTGATTTTCTCCATATGATGAAAGTTATATTAACCGAATCATTATTCGACTACAACTTGCCTATTGCCTACCGTATCAAGCTAAGCTAGATATATCTGACTAGCTGAGGTTTATTTCTGTAGTAATTACGAAACAAAATAAATTTATGCTATTATTAGGAAGAGTACTTGCAATGGATCGTTGTATTTTTCTAAGAAAGAGAAGTTATCCTTTTTCAAAGGAATCACCTTACATTTATAAATGTAAATAATATATTTATATGGTTACAAAAATGTCTTCAAACTTTGTATAAATAGACGGAATCATTTTCAATCTATAGGAAGTCAAAATCCAGAGGTTCAAACCAAAATAACCCACCATACTAAGCATACCATACTCATTTTGCTAAAATGCTTCATTTTCAACTGTTATATGTTCTTTGTTTGTCAATTTTGATGTCTTTCTTATGCATATATACATACCACTTTTTTTTGTCATGTTTTAGAGGTGAAAGAGTGTTCTCACCTAACCCACGAACTATTTATGGTGGTGAGCTTATGGCCCAAGCTTTGATGGCTGCTAGTAAAACTGTACCAGACGGTTATAGGCCGAACAGTTTACACTGTTACTTTCATGATCGATGTGAGTTCAAGTATAATCTATCTCATAAAATATTATTCTATTATGGTATTAAGGAGATCAATTGAAACTGACTCGGCTAATTAAATAATCAAGGTAAATTGCATTTTAAATGATTAGGAAAATCTGTGGGTTATTTATCATTTCGCCGATGACTTTTGTCTGTCACACAAACTTGAAGATCTACAGGCGAAAACTAATGAGTTGACAGAGGAGGCAGGGCAGCGACGACGGGACTTCAAGTGGACGTAGAGAAGACAGAGGTGATGAAGATGCTCAACCAACACCACCAATAACAACAAACTCCAGTCACCATCAACGAGAGGAACTTAAAGGAAGTAGCCTCTTTCACCTATCTAGGCAGCACTGTTTCAACTACAGGCGGCATAGGCACAGACGAGGATGTCAAAGTCAGAATCGGAAAAGCGAAACAGGCTTTCATTAGTCTGAAATCAGTGTGGAGATCTCCTGCACTCAGCATAAAGCGTGAACAAGATCCGGATTTTCGACACTAACGTCAAGTTAGTGCTGCTATGTGATGGTTCAGAAACGTGGCGCGTCACAAAAAGTGTTTCCAACAAACTACAGACATACATCAACAGCTGCCACCTACGCTCGCTCACTCGATACTGAAGATCAGATGGCCAGAAAGAATAAGGAAGGAGGAACTCTGGCTGGCTGGCAAAGAACCAACGAAGCAAAAAGCCATCGTCCAAGAAATATGCAGAAGAAAGCGGAGATGGATTGGGCATAATCTGAGAAGACCGATTGGGGACATCACACGCCAGGCCAGGCCCTCGAGTGGAACCCAAAGTGGAAACGATGAGTTAGGCGTGTGAGAGTGACATGGAGGAGATGGTGTGAGGAAGAAATGAAAGCTTATGGCCAGTCGTGGAATCATGTTCTAGACTTCAGAGGAGAGAGTGAAATGGCGACGTGCTACTGAAGCTGTATGTTCCACCAGGAACCCAAGGGACAAATAATAGTAATAATGGGTTGTTTATCATTTTACCAACATCTATAGAATAATGGAGTTTCTTTGCAAAACCTAGGAAGGATTGGATATCTGTTTCCGTCTAATTCCAAACTGTTCAATAGCTTGAGACATGGTATCTGTGTTGCAGTGATCTAATATGTAAGAAGTTGGACTGTCACGTAGTTATGACAGGCTCCATGTTGATACTGACTGACTGCATTGAACTAACAGCATCATAGTTTGGTGGTATGGCATTGAGCCAATTTTTTTTCATCAAAATCCTAAGTCATCCATCTCAGACAAACTACGTTTTCACGTCACTTACTTCTTCGGTTCGTTCATAACACTGACCGTATGTAACAGAATTGCGTATTCAGGAATAGTAAATTTATTCGTTAATTATTAGACGGAAGAATAAAGTCAATGAATGGATTTTTGAAAATCACATCGAAGGAGATTTAAATAAGACAACGTGTTGAACAAAGATTCAGTAATCAGTCTCTCACTTCACCTTTATTGGATTTGAATACAGTAGTTTTATCCTACCCTATTGTGTGTTCATGCATGCACTACAACAGCTGAGTTTTTTTCCAGATTATTGATCTTATTTGAGTCAGTCGTTCTGTATCTAGCTAAATTCCTATGTTCCGCTATACTAACTGACACTGGTCGGCTAGTTTGACCTATGTATGTGACCTTGACCTCACAGTCATTACATGGAATCTGATGGCTTAGATTATTTTGCTTAATTGGTTCTGTCGGATCCTTAAGCAAGCCGAGTGGGTCTATAGGCTTAAATGTCACCCTGATTCTAGCTTTGTTGAGGACCGTACGTAAAGTTTCTAATGTAACAATGGAGGCTTTGAACTTACTTCTACTCGTGTTGTCGTTATTATTCATTCTCATTTTACTGTTATCATTTCGTACGAATTTCTTAATAAACTGCGGAAAATGGTTATTAACTATTAGCGTTTCTTTTATGTGCTTCAATTCCTTGTTTACGTCGTTGCACTAACTAATCAGTTTTCTAGCTCCACCACTTAGACATTTGACTAAATCTGCGTTAACTGACATTGGATGAGATGACTTGAAGTTCCTATACCTGTTAAAATTTTGTAGACGGTAGTATCCAAACCATGCTCTGTCCTTCGTTTTATCCTGCAGTCCAACATAGGTAATTCTCCTTGTTCATTTTCTACTTCTTAAGTGAATTGGATTGCGCCTAATACGAAGTTTATGTGTGGGTAAATCGTCGACATATTCCGATTTCAACACAGTGAATGTGTCATCCACATATAGCCACCAAGTCTTAGGTGGAGGACTAAACGTTTGTAACCCCATGGTTTCTCAACCAACCATTAGCGTACATCTGCTACGATTGGGGATATTGGCAATCCCATTGCTACTTTTTCTGTTTGCCTGTATGTTTTGTCCCGAAACTTGAAGACTGTGGAGATCAGGGACACCTGTATGCCTAATATGATCTCATCAGTCGAATGACTATTTAGTTGACTTCTGACTGCTTTCAGTGCCATATTGATTGGTATTTTAGTACAGACTTGTTACATCGAAGCTAACCATTTCTTCATCCTCTTCGATATGTAGGTCATGGAGCTATAGAGTTCTAACTCGTAAGAGTTTACTAGTCTGGTATTTGAGCGGTTCCTAATAGGACACAATATCGATGCTCAGTACTTTCCTAGTTCTTATGTTGGGTGTATTTCTTAAGTCAACTATGTGTCTGATGGAATAACCTGGTTGGTGAACCTTAACAGTGCCATAAATCCTGCCAGGATTATTAATTTTAGGCATTAAATTAAACCATTTAGACTTACGTAGAGATGGCTTCAGTCGGCGTATCAGATCGGCTGTAGATTTCTTAATTTTATTCATGACCGTGTCTAAAGGTTTCTTGACCTCTTCATATGGTCCTATTTGGAAATGTTCGTCAGTTTTGTTGAAGTAATCCAGTTTGTCCATAACTGCTGTTGAATTGCCTTTATCCGATTTAACAATTACTATATTATTGTCATTCCGTAGACTATTCAGAGCTGAATTTTCGAGTTTTGTTAAGTCTTATTGTCTCTTCTTTTGTTTTTTCAGTGTTAATGCACACTGTATTCTAACCTGTTCAGCAGTTGCTGCATCCACTGAGCTTATTAACGCTAATTCTGTGCTAGGTATGACATCTTCCGGTTTTAGATAATCAATTGTCACGTTAAAGTTGAGTCCCTTTTCGAAACAGAAGATAATGTTGCGCATACCATATCTAATGCATGAATGCTAATGCTAGAAGTCCCCCTAGAAATTAAAAAAAATAAAATAAAATGAATTTTCAACTTCGCACCTATTCGACGAAAATCTTGGACAATAGTGTACAGCTTTACATCGAATAAATTATTTGAACCTTATGTCAGTCACTGTAACTATTTACTACTCATATATATATATATATATATATATATATATATATATATATATATATATATATATATATATATATTGTAGACTGGAGCGGGATGAGAACCTTGCATAAAGACTGAATTAAACTATAAAGTCCAGCCATGATCATTAACTTAGATATAGAATTGTATTTGTGTAAATCATAGCTGGTTTGAAATCACATAATTCCAACGTTTTGCACAGTAGTCTGGCCCGAGCTTCTTCAGGGAAATAATCGAAATTAAAATATCAAGGATATATAAATGAATTCAAAAAACGTATATTTAATCTCCTTGTCCAATCATCTTCGTATAGTCATTGTCTTCCTAAATTATGATAACTAATCATACAGTGTGAACTTGTATGTCTTTTGTTGCATGACGTATGTATGTACTCCAATTCATATTCTCCTTGATTGTAAACATGAGACAAAAAGGACATTGGTGATAGTCATTTGGTAATTTATATATATATATATATATATATATATATATATATATATATATATATATATATATATATATACAAATTGAAAAGGAGGCGTATACAATTTCAGTTGAAGTAAAGTGGTGAATAGTGTTAACGAATTCTCTCCGCATTGATTTACCGATATAGAGTGTAAATGAGTGGTAGTTATGATAGTGGTGATGATGATGGTAATAATAATAATAAATCTGATCAGTGCGGGTTGTGTTGTTGTTGATGCAGAAATAATGGAGTTGAGACCAGTGTTTTGGGTCACTCGTTCTGTTTACTAATTAGTAATTGCCAAGAGGCAGCTAACTGCACTCCATCTCGTCTGTTCAAACTGTCTGGATTCGCCCATATATGTAGGGCCTCAGCTGTCAGTCTTTCTTGGTATGACCCAAAACCCTTTTGTACAACCTTAGTTTCTTCAAAGTCGATTGTGTCTCATTTCTATGGAATGTAACACGATTGCAGATTTGTTTTCTAGTTTCTTAACCCCTGCTGAGGTTTTTGGGATCTACTTTAAGTATAGTTTATGCTCACTGACTCTCACACTTACCTATCTGGCTGTTTCCCCTACATATACTACAGTACTATCTCCTCATTTGATTTCATAGACGCAGTTCTACATCCTTAACTTTCATTAAGTTAGAATGTAGGGTATTTGTTGCACGAAAGTAAACTCTTATGTTGTGTTTGTTGAGAATCCTTTACACAAATACAATTCTATGTCTAATGTCAACCTTTTACTCAGCGCCTAATATTTGCCATACTATACGATCAAATCTTGATCATAGTTTATATAAATGATCATTAACTGTTAATTTTAGTCATATATTAAAGTATTTTCTTTGTAGATGAAATTTACAATGATATATGAATTCGATAATTGAGAACTCCAGAGGATACTGTTCAAAATCGATTATAACGCCACATATAGATCTAATTTTTTTTCTAATGAATTTTGTATAGGGATTTATTCCATGAATTAAGAGGAGTGTTCAAAGCATTCTATGTTTGCTTCTTAAAAATCTTTTCATCTATTTTTCAAGCCAGCGTTGTAGAACCAAACAATTATCATGTCACCAAACTCCGTGATGGTCGTTCATTTTGTCATAGATTGGTTGAAGCTTTCCCGGTGAATAAAACTGATGTGATCACTCCATATTTTCGTATGGATTGTTCATTTAAAACACCTGAAAAAGATCCTGCATCCTTCTTATCTACTATGCCTAGCGTTCCATCTGTTGAAGAAACTCAGGATTTCAATACTTATTTAAAATCACTTGACCTGTAAGTTGTGTGTGTGTGTGTGTGTGTGTGTGTGTGTGTAGTGTAAATCATCTCAGCATAAACTGTATCTAATGTTGTTGCTTGTATTATCTCGTTGTTGATTGGACCGTATTGATCGGTCTTCATTGGCTTATGGGCTCCTTTGCGGAGGCCTCGATATTGCCTGTGTTTAAATTATATATTAATGATGGATAGTTGCTAGTAGTGGAATCCAGCTTGATGCCCATTTCGTCCTATTTGGAACAACAACATTAAAACTATGCCCATCGCACAAGTAACAGCTTGTTGGTCTAGTGGATAACGGTCTGGCGTTTGAAGCAATCGATGCCGAGTTCTGCTCCCAGTGGGAGTCAGATGCATCCAGTTGACGAGTCCTAAGTGGGACGAAACGCACCTCCTGGATTTCACTGCTCGTTACTATTCATCATTAATGTATAAACTATATCTGTTTGGATGATTTTTGATGTCGGCTAAACATCTCACAATGTTTTCTCTTCATTAAACTTCAATTTGTATATCAAATCTCTATTAGTTAATTTTTAAGGCAATATATTTGGAATGCACAATGTTATTGGATTAATAACGTATAGCTTTGTGATGATCAGCAGAGAAACCTCAATTGTGGTCTTCAATTCTTCAAGCTAGTATTCCACTCTACTACTAAACCTGTTCTTAACTAGATTTCAATTCTTTTTTACTCATCTAGTAAATGTATCCCTCTAAAATGTCATTAAAACCACCAAAGTAAACATGTTCCCTTTTTTTCACACTACTAATGTAAGTAGATCATTTTCCTGTAATCCTGAATTATATGGAGTTAAAGGATAAAATATTTTGTTACTCAGGATGCATATGATGACTTTCCACAGATTTCTCGATTATTTTTACTGGATGGACAACTGAATTCGGATAAATACTAAGGTTATCGGCACTTTCAACTTTGTGGATTGTTTGAACTACCACTTCAGCGGTAGATCATTTGTGTAGAAGGATAGTCATAATAATTGCAAAGGAAATACGGATAAGGAAGTACAATCATGAAGATGATAGTTTAACTATTCAGTTTTCAATTTAGAAATTCGGTACAGTTTGATTAATATTGTGTCCAAGATTTTATACTCCTTAGTTATCTGAGAACAGAAATGTCGAGAAAACCAGGCAGGTTTCAGACCTGGACGAGGGTGCATCGATCGTATTGTCAGCATACGACAGGTTCTGGAATACAGGCATACCTACCGGCCAGTGGCTGACACTTGTCATATTTCTTGACCTGAAGGCGGCATTTGACTAAGTCGACTATGAGGTGTTGTGACAGTGTTTGACTGTGAAGAGAGTGCCGAGCAAAGACATAACGCCAAAGAAAGCTCTGTACTTGAAGTCACGCAGTCATGTTAAGGCTTATGGGGAGTTGTCATGTGAATTGATGACAACTGGTGGTATCCACCAGGGATGCCCGCTGACACCGTTCCCACTTGACTTCGCCTTGAGTATATCTGACTTCACTGGGATTGATCTACTCCCTGGAGGTCATTTGTTGATGAACAGTATACCTTAGCATTTCCACCTTAAATTTTCTTCTAACGTAATCCTGCTTAGGCTGACATGGAGAGATGTTGGTGGTAGTTCAGCATACCTAGCTAATGTGCAAGTTAGATTATTTACTGAAGGTTCGCAACCTTATTAACTGGCTTGCTTTTTTGGCTAGTACTCTGAGCCTAACCTTAACACTGCTAGCTGGCATAATGGTTTAATTACATGCGAACAATACTACACAAATACCCATGATTTGAACTTTTAGCCTTTTTATGTCTTCTCAACAACCATATGTAACAATCATATAATAGTAAACCGTGGACTGTTGCCCAGTATACTTGTCTTTTGGTATGTGAGTAAATACCTCGTCAGAGATATGCTACAATTCTAGCAAAGCCAAAGGGACCCTTTCATACAAGTTGAGATTCCGTCGGAAACCAACCTTTTTGGCCTGAGGCAACTCGGTGTGTAAATGAAGTGGTCAGCGCATTCTGTCGCTTGACTCCGTACCCTAACAGTAAAAGTACTAGACTTATACCAAACGAATACTGATTTCTACTCAAAGCGCTCAGAAAACATTGTTTTGTTAGCATCTTCACCTAAGATGACTGGTTGTCTTCTGCGGGTGATGCCTTCTGGGTGACAAGTTTATCTGTGAGGACTCATAGGTGCATAGGGCTACTTTCACCAGCATATTTGTGCCAAATATATATAAGAATGTTGACTGATGATCACCGATGTATGTTGTAACCTCAGAAGATAATTATTCATAAGGTCTTACATAGGTGCTTGAGTTCGAATAGATAGCCGCTATTAGCTTCAGCATATTTTTCTAAACTTGGTGACATTTCACACCTGTTTAACATTTTTAAGCACCTTTATATTCATTTACACTACAGATGATGATTTTTTTAAACTTCACTCATGAATACTAGCATGTTAATCAGTTAACTTCGAAAATAGTTAACTTTTTGTACTTAAACAGCGTAATGAGAAGACGAAGATTATCTGAAACATGTCGTGATGTATTAGCGCTATACATTTCGAACAGTCTGATCACTTGTCGAACTATTTATGTGAAAATTTACGAAAATGGTCAATAAAGTTAATAGGAATAGGAAGGGAGAGAAAAAGAGAAAAAAAAACCTTACTCCTGGTATGAAAATTAAAATCAATACTACCAAGGTAGGTTCAACGTGAGTACAAATTGCTTTTGTACACATAAAGGGGGGTTGAATTTACGCATGGCAAGAGCTTTGATAAATTTAAGCACTCTGCTCTGACCACTTTTATTTAGTACTTTAAAGGCTGTTTTCATGTCTATCCTATAGTTAGTTTCTAGTATATGTTTAGCCATAGAAGAAGATGGATATTTGTCACCTTCACTTATCGGATCTGCTGAAATGTATAGCCCTAATATATACATCACATATTTCAGATAATTTTCGTCTTCTCATTACGCTGTTTAAATTTATCAAAGGGATCAGTGTTGCTTTAAATTTTCTGTATACTTAATTATCTATTGGTTATTTTTAGCGAAAATTTATCACCTGTATCACAAAGTCGAATAAAACAATTTCGAAACTTTGATGCTAATTCACCTATTGAGACTAGATTCTGTGAACCAGAATATGTTCTCGGTCTCAAATCAAATGTTGGTGGTCGATTACACTCTTGGATGCGTTTAAAAGAAGCTCCATGTAAGTGATTATAATTGTTTAATTTGAAATTTATTGTTTTTACTGATCTCGAACAGCAATAAACATAAAGTGTGTATAATCTTATTATTGTCCCTTGATCAACTGATTCTACTGACAAGTACAAAAGAAATTTTCCTTGATTATTTCAAATTTCATTAAGTTTTTGGTTGCATTATATTGTTCTCTTTCTCCATCTCTCGAGCATTGGGTAGGTACTTGGAAAATTGATAATCTTTTGTAATCCTTCTACTTTCGGACAGAATTTATTGTCCATAAAGATATCAAGATAATTATGGACAATAAATTGTGTCTGGAATGTAATCCAGTACATAATACTGTCTCACTGTGTGATATTATATCTAATAATCCAACTAAAATGGAATTACATTCTACCATAGTGCTGCCCAAGTTTCAGTAATCCTGTCAGTCAGTCTATAAAGCACATTATCTTATATTTCAAATGGACGTGAAAGTGAATTACCATTGTTGGATTTTAGTTTTAATTAAGTGGGGGATACGCTGGACCGAGGAAAAGATTCTAGAAGATTTGGATTTCGTCGATGTCTTGTGTCTAATGTCGCACAAACTTAAAGATCTACAGGCAAAAACTAACAAGTTTGACAGAAGAGGCAGCGAAGACGGGACTTCAGATGAACGTAGAGAAGACAGAGGTGATGAAGATACCCAACCAACACCATCAACAACAAGCTCCAATCACCATCAACGAGAGAAACTTAAAGGAAGTAGCCTCTTTCACCTATCTAGGCAGCACCGTTTCATATACAGGCGGCATGGATGAGGACGTCAAAGCCAAGATCGAGAGCAACGCAGATGGGAAACGGCGAGTTGGGCGTCCGAGGGTGACATGGAGGAGATCGTATGAGGAAGAAATAAGCGCTTTTGGGCAGTCGTCGAGCCAGGTTCAAAAGATTGAACCCAAGGGACAAAAAATAAATAATTATAATAAGTGGTCATCACTAGAACCATTTTCATTATGTTACCAACGTGTTCATCTAGTTGTGACTGTTCTTGTCATGAAGTCTCCTTTATTTCCACTCTCTTCTACTTTATTGACACAATGTTGAACATTCAGTAGAGTTAGCATTTCATCTTTCCTCAGTACAAATTTGAAAATTCAACTACTGTCTTATAAAAAAGAAAACAAAAGAACTTGTCTCAAAAGTAACTGCTTTATTTCAAAGTTCAAGTAAATCTATAATGAGATAACATGAATCATGCGTTAAACTTGGTCGACACCTTCGACCAAACTCATGCAAATATTTTACAATGGAATACGAAAATCAGGATAGATCCACTTTTTTTTAATCTAAATATAAGACGAACCTCGCCTATATTACTAACCAATCCTATACCCGCATAAATAGGGAAGGTTGGGCATAGGGCTAGCAACCCTACCCCGCAAAACCAATCCAATCGCTAGAAAAACTACAAAGCACAAAGAAATTATAAACAACAAAAATAAACTTATTCTTCGCTGGCGAGTCGGGGATACTAAATGATGCCAGTTGGTGAAAGCCTTCGGGAAGCCAACTAGCCGATATGTCTTCTCTCTCTCTCTCTCTCTCTCGATCAAAGCGAAAGTAAGAATGTGGACATGCAATGCCCACATAATGTTTGAAGCTCCCTGAAAAGGCTACCCGGATCGCGAATGAAATAAGAAGACATAGCATAGAAGTGCTACGAATCTGGGAGGAATCTGCAGATGGAATGGATGCGGACTCTCCAAACTGTCAACTCGAGAGTCAATAAACTACTCCGGTCACCCAGACAGAAACCCCGAGCACACTGAGTTTTCGAGTGGCTATCATGATGTCCCCCTCCCACGAGCACCGAAGGCTGTCTCTCATACAGTGGGAACCAATCTCCTCCTGCAGGATCAGCATCATGACAGCAAGATGGATTCAAATCAAAGGGAAGGAAAGTTACAATCGTACAGTGCTACGCTACACACCTACAAATAATGTAGATGAAGATAAGAAGGAGGAATTCTGAAGACAGCTGCAATCAGTAATGGACAAGACCCCACCCCAGATGGTGACGTCAAAATCCTAATGGGTGACATGTTTTAATGCCAAACTAGGAGCGGGCAACACGGAAAGAGAACTGATCATGTGTCGAGAGGCACTCAGTGAAGTGATGAATGAGAATGGAGAACTGTTAGCAGACTTCTGTGCATTTAATGATTTGGTGATTGGAGGCATTGTGTACAAACACAAAGATATTCACAAGGCAGCGACATGGATTTGACCACTCACCAGATGGACACACTACTAAAAATCAGATTAACTTCATCTCAATGTGAAGAAAGTGGATACGCAGCCTACTTGACACAAGATGAAGAAGAGGAGTAGGTGAGGGGTTCACACCACTCAGACATGGAAGGAAACCTGAATAACCGTGTTAGGAGGGAAGAAGTCAAAGACAAGACAAGACAAGGAATGGATCTCGACAGACACATGGAAGCTGATAGAGGAAGG
The DNA here is from genome assembly GCA_944470555.2 of Heterobilharzia americana. NCBI lineage: Eukaryota > Metazoa > Platyhelminthes > Trematoda > Strigeidida > Schistosomatidae > Heterobilharzia > Heterobilharzia americana. The sequence goes on along the minus strand of OX104130.1, from coordinate 74,810,929 downwards.
AGAGGAAGATGGTGGAGCAGAAGCTGAAGCAGTGCAGTGCACGGATGAACAACGAAAAGAGGAAGTGAATACAACCTATGAAACACTACACTGGACAAAGAAGTGAAGAGGAGTGCGCGGAAAGACGAAATACACTCGTACGACACACTGGAAAGTGAACCAGAAGAGGCTGCAGGTAGTAGAGACAGAGACCTGACAACATTATATCAACTGACCAGGTTACTATCTCGGAGGGAATAGATAAACACAGATGAAATCAATGAGATAGTCAAGGAGACTTAGTTGCCACGAAACGAAGAGGAGAAACAAAGGAAACGATGGACTGACCACTTCGAAAAACTGTCGAATCGACCACCACCACCATCTGCAACTCGTCCAGAAATACCACCCGCCACCTCAGAACTACCAGTGAACACAAGCCCTCCAACAGAAGCAGAACTCAAGTCCTGAACTCCATAAAGTTGCTGAAATCCGGGAAAGCAGCAGGACCAGATAGAATTACTCCAGAGACAACAGCGGACATGCTCACACCACTATTGCAGAAGGTTTGGAAGGTAGGAGAGGTACCTGCTGATTGACTGGAAGAAGGGCTGTCAAACTGCCAAAGAAGGGGGACGTGGACTGCGTCTTTGCAAGGACTGGCGCGGGATCATGCTGCTGTCCACCGAAGGAGGCAAGATATTACGCCACATGATACTGGAGAGACTAAAATGTGCTCTGGATTCGAAATTACGACTGAAGCTGTCTGAACAAAAGGTGAATCATTGCTTCCAGATATGTGATAACTTTCCAAGCTACATTGAATTGTAGTAAAATGCAATAATTTCAATTGAAGGTAGTCTGCAAGAAGATTAGAATACAGCTAGATTGTATTTTTCTCTCTTTCTAACATCATCTACTTCAATGAAGTAAATATCACCTCTTGTATTGTTGAATCAGTAGAGAAATTTGTCATGTGTGTTAATTGAACTGTCTCATACATTTAGAAATTCATTAAAAAACATGACACTACTTTTTATTTGTCTCATCTGAAAGGCTGTTCAACAAATGAGTTTTCATAATGTTTTTTTGAAACAGATATGATCATGCTGTGACTAACCAACACTCATTGAATGAATAGGAGGAATAAATTGTTTCATAAACATCGAATATATATTACAGACTACGCACATGTATACGACACCACATAAGTGACACATTTGGGAAAACTAGATGTCTTGGGAAGCGTTTGAGTAACCATTGAATCAAAATGTTGAGCATATTCACCAATTTAGAGAATTTTGAATTTTTTACTCTCTGCATTACCCTGAACAAAGTTAAAATCATGAGTTTGGTATAGTCGGATTATTGATTCATCACATCCTGTTGCTCTCTCCCTCTTTTTCCATTTAGTAATAAACTGGGTTGAAGGCTAAAGCTCTAGAAAAGGACTAATTCTTGGCTTTATTCACACCTCTTTCTTTCCAGACGAAATAAGGAAACCTAATTGGTTATTTCAATCGTTGTTAGGATAATCTTTTCAAAGTCATTTGGAAAGACACAGTCTGTTGAAATGTTGGGGATGAGTGCTTGTGGGAATTAAGAAGTCTTAAATTTCTAAATTGGAATGCAGCATGATGGTGTTTTTCAAATAATTGAAAAACAACGAAGGATATACGAGTAAGAAGAAGAAAATCACTAACTTGTGATTAGCTCTACATGACGAAGTAGATTTCAACTTGGCTCTATAAATTGCTTATCCTAAAGTATCTTTCAACATCTACGCCATGCTAGTGTAGCTTCATGTGCCTTTCTACGTCGTTTAACTAGTCGTCATGACATGCATATTCATACTTTCCAGTGCAATTGTCTTGTAGGGTTTACACATGGGGTGATAAACACAACTGAAGGAAGAGGTAGCCTCCAGTGAAGGTTGTTAGTGCAGTAATAGCAGTGTGTGATAGAAGTGTGCAATGAATGATTCGCTGCTAATATGTCCATACGGTTTTGGATTTCTGTTGTAGTTAAGGGTTTCTTTAGGCAAATAAACAAAAGCTCTTGAATCAACCACCACCACCATCTGCAACTCGTCCAGAAATACCACCCGCCACCTCAGAACTACCAGTGAACACAAGCCCTCCGACAGAAGCAGAACTGAAGTCCTGAACTCCATAAAGTTGCTGAAATCCGGGAAAGCAGCAGGACCAGATAGAATTACTCCAGAGACAACAGCGGACATGCTCACACCACTATTGCAGAAGGTTTGGAAGGTAGGAAAGGTGCCTGCTGATTGACTGGAAGAAGGGCTGTCAAACTGCCAAAGAAGGGGACGTGGACTGCATCTTTGCAAGGACTGGCGCGGAATCATGCTGCTGTCCACCGAAGGAGGCAAGATATTACGCCACATGATACTGGAGAGACTAAAATGTGCTCTGTATTCGAAATTACGACTGGAGCTGGCTGACTGGTTGGATTTAGGAAGAACAAATCATGTGACGATCGAATGGCAGCGTTAGGCTACGCATCATCATAGAACAGAGCATAGAATTGGAGTCAACCTCAGCGTCATCGATTTTGAAAGGGCCTTCGATCGAGAAATAACTACTTCAACACTACGGTTTTAGTGTCAGAAACCCTAATCAACTTCATTCAACAGCTGTATGCTATATGATGCTACTTGCTGAGTGATTCACAATGAAGAGCTCAGTGACGCCTTTGAAGTGAATTGAAAACAGGAGTAAGACAAGGTTGTCACCTACTATCACCGATGATCTTCCTGATTGTGGTCGACTCGACTGGACTGGATCATGCAACAAACTGTGAGAAGCAAGAAGAGGGGCATACGCTGGGTGGACCGATGAAAAGATGCTAGAAGATTTGGATTTCGCCAGTGATGATGATTTATGTTTAATGTCTTGTGGCGTAAACTCGAAGATCTACGGGCAAAAACCAACAAGTTGACAAGAGGCAGCGAAGGAAGATGGGACTTCCTTTAGGTGAATGTAGGGAAGAGAGAGGTGATTGAGATACCCAACTAACAACAACAGCAACAACAAGCACCAATCACCATGAACGGGAGAAATCCAAAGCATGTTGTCTCTTTTACCTACCCACCTAGATAGCATCGTTTCAACTGTAGGTGGTGGCACAGATGAGGATGTCAAAGCGAGTATCGGAAAAGCAAAACAGGCTTTCATTAATCTGAAATCAGTGTGTAAATCTACTGCACTCAGCATAAAGCGTGAACAATATCCGAATTTTCAACACTAATGTCAGTCAAGTCAGTGCTTCTATGTGATGGCTGAGAGACTTGGCGCGTTACGAAAAGCATTTCCAACAAATTACAGACATTCATGAACGGCTGCCTACGCTCGATACTGATGAGATGGCCAGAAAGAATAAGCAACAGGGAACTCTGGCCTGGCAACGAACCGAGAAGCCGTCGTCCAACAAATATGCGAAAAGAAGTGGAGATAGCTTGGATCAGGCGTACACTGAGAAGACCGGTTGGTGACATCACGCGCCAGGCCAGGCTCTCGAGTGGAATGCAAAGGGGGAAACGACGAGTTGGGCGTTTTGGCCGGGGGTGACATGGAGGAGATCGTGTGAAGAAAAAATGAAAGCTTCTGGGCAGTCGTGGAGCGAGATTCAAAAAACTGCAGAAGAGGGAGTGAAATGGCGACGTGCTACTGAAGCCGCATGTTTCACTAGGAACCCAAGGGACAAATAATAATCAGACGAAAATGTGATGGTACAGTTGCGTAAGCTATCCACAGGAAAGATATATGGATTGGTCAGTACCTTCACCGCAATAGTTTCTGTCTTGTTGGGTATAAGCGTGGTTCAGTCAGGACGCTATTCACCCGTAGAAAAACGATGTGCTCAAGAGACAAACTAGAAGAGATCTGAAAGAATAGACAAGAATAAAAGCTGCACTAAGAAGGAGCTTCTTTGCTGCCGAACTGAGCTCACTTCACAGTACAGTATGCTCAGTAATACAGTCAAAATTAAACAAATAACCAGTTCACATCACCCTCAACCGTGCATATCAATTCACCTATGCTTGTGGAATTAAGTACCTATGTAGGACCAAAGGAAGGGTGACTACACGGTTTTATCAGCATACTCCGAGAAATCTGTGTCTTAATGGTAGCAAGGTCTTTAAGAGAGGAAGCACGAGGCCCCTGGTGGAAAGAGGACAGCAAATAGATGTTTCTCAATCCTTCAGGATCAACAAGCAAAGAACGCTACATTTATTGCAGTTTGGGGAAGCTCTCGCCATCAAACATTTTCAACCTTATCTATATACTCAGAAAGAGACTTCAATTAAACTTTGTTTACCTTGGTAACTGTAAATGATTTTCCGCATATGGTTTTCCTTTTTCTTTTTTTTGATTGCATCATCTCTTCATTGATGACTCTTAATCACGCAATCTAACGTTTTTCAAGTTTTTCCATGTAATTACGTGACCTACCAGCTTGTTGACAACCTCCTTTGTTTACACTTCTGCCTGTTTAATGTCCTCTCCTTTCCACAGCTCGAGAATTTTCTATCTTATCAGATATAAATAAATTCCTATTGGTTTTGACTAAGAATTGTGATTATTAATCCTGTGTTTCTTTGATTCACTCACTCACTATCTAATTCCTGGGTTTCAAATCTCCAAATATCTCTGCATATTTGAACCATGTTATGCCATAATTGCTACTAATACTTCATTTCATTTGTAGGCTGTTTGCAGCTGATGAAAGGCAGTGAAATAAAATGAGCTCATTTTATTCTACAAATGTCTTTGTTTTTGTATTGTTCAAACTAACAATATGATTAGAACATTTATCAAGCATAATGTGTACATTAAAGTTGTTCATCGTAGGCCACCAGTATATAATCTTCCCTTTCCTATGACATCGTTTGTACAAACCACCCAGAAATTTCCACAAACTTGAAGATACAATTGTTTGATTCTGAGCGTAAACAGTAGTTAAACTAGATAGACTTGTATACAATTCATTGATAGACTTTTAAAAATTGTTTATGAGATGGTTTTCTCCCAGCCTATAATACTATAAGTTTCTAATACTTCACGTAAATACTTTTATGTCTATTGAACTAGGTCGGAACGTTTTACATAAGAACAGTGTGTCACCAATGTAATAAAATATTGTCATTTCAGTTAGGATTTCCGGAATTAAGCATGTTGAGAGAAGTTTTCTGTTCAAACTTATTTGCTAATCTAAAAAATGGTATCAACCTTCCACAGTCAGTCCTCACACAATACGTTTGCGTCCATAATATTACTGATAGTATTCCTATCCAGGATGTGTTCCACTTCTTTATGACTATTATTTAAGTGTCTAGCGTTTTCCACCAACACATCTGTCAAATCTTGTCTGTCTGCCATTATGTCCGTCTTCGTGCCCCAATAAGCTGTATTTGTAATACTACCCATTGTTTCTGTTCGATTGACGCCTCTGTATACCTTATGGGTCTTAATCACTACCTATTCCTGTTTGTCCCCTTGAATCTTAACCTTGATTCTGATTGTCCGTATTCACCTTTCTGACTTCCTGTGTGGACTGGTCTTAGTCATTTGGTTAGTCTGCTTGTTGGTGTAGTGAGCTCCCAATAATTGATTGTCCACCTTGTTCGTCATCTTTGTAATTATTATTATATTATTATTTTTCCCTTGGGTTCCTAATGGGACATAGGGTCTCAGTAGCACGTCTCCAGTGCATTCCGTCCTCTGCAGTCTTTTGGGCCTGGCTCCACGACAGCCCAGAAGCTCTTATTTCTTCCTCACACGACCTCCTCCATGTCATCCTCGGACCCCCAACTCGTTGTTTCCTATCTGGGTTCCACTCGAGCGCCTGGCCTTACGCGTCATGTTCCTAAATGGTCTTCTTAGTGCATGCCCAATCCATCTCTACTTCCTTCTGCATATGTGTTGAGCGATAGGTTCTTGGTTGGTTCGTTGTCAGGGTGAGGTCTTTCTTGCTTATTATTTATGGCCATCTGATTTTCAGTATCGAGTGAGCGTAGACGGCAGCTGTTGATGAATGTCTGTAGTTTGCTGGAAATGCCTTTCGTAACGCGCCAATTCTCTCAACCATCACGTAGAAGCACTGACTTAGTGTTGAAAATCCGGATCTTGTTCCACATGCTGAGTGCAGAAGCTCTCCACCATGGTTTCAACTTAATGAACGCCTATCTAGCTTTTCCGATCCTGGCTTTGACGCCCTCGTCTGTGCCGCTGCCTGTAGTTGAAACGATGCTGCCTAGATAGGTGGAGGCTACTTCCTTTAAGTTTCTCTCGTTGATGGTGATTGGAACTTGTTGTTGGTGGTGATGGTGTTGGTTGGGCATCTTCATCACCTCTGTCTTCTCTACGTTCATCTGAAGTCCCGTCTTCGCTGTCTCTTCTGTCAGCTTGTTGGATTTTGCCTGTACATCTTCAAGTTTGTGTGACATTAAACACAAGTCATCAGCGAAATCTAAATCTTCTAGGGTCTTCTCATCGGTCCAGCGTATCCCTCTCTTCTCGCTCCTCATAGTTTGTTGCATGATCCAGTCGACCACAATCAGAAAGATCATGGGTGATAGTATACAGCCTTGCTTTACTCCTGTCTTCACTTCAAAGGTATCACTGAGCTTCCCATTGTGAATCACTGGACATGTGGCATCTTCATATAGCTGTTGAATGAGGTTAATAAAACTGTGGTATTCCGCAGTGTTGAAGCATTTGAGGATTTTCCTCCACGAAAGCGCTGTAGTTGAAGGTATTCTTATTATTCTGGTAATAATCCTCACTAACAGAATCACCTTGTTAATAAACCTCAATAATTGTTTTGGAGATTTTCGAGATTCACATATCACTTCAACTGGGGCCTAGGTGTCTCCATTTTAGATTTTACAGTACCAGTAGTCCTCTTAACCAGTCGTCTCTAACCAGTAGTGTCACACGGAAATTGATACTATCTGAAGGAGAACTTCTAGCTGATAAATTGTACAGTATGTATGAATCAAAGTTTTCAGTATTAAAAATTTGGTGAGAATGTGAACATTATTTAAAGACTAACCGCTCAACGAAGAGAGTTTTCAGTCTATAATGAGAGTAATACGTTTCTTTTTTATGTTGGGCCGCAGTGGGATTTGAACCAGTGACCATTTTCAACACCAATGTCAAGTCAGTGCTTCTGTATGGTTCAGAGACTTGGCGCGTTACGAAAGGCATTTCCAATAAACTACAGACATTCATCAACAACTGCCTACGCTGGTTCGTTACTGAAGATCAGATGGCCAGAAAGAATAAGCAACAAGGAACTCTGGCTGGCGTCGAACCAACCAAGAACCCATCGCTCAACAAATATACAGCAGAAAATGAAGATGGATTGGGCATACACTAAGAAGGCCGACTGGGGACATCACGCGTCAGGCCAGTCGCTCAAGTGGAACCCCGACGGAAAGCGACGAGTTGGGCGTCCAAGGATGACATGGAGGAGGTCGTGTGAGGAAGAAATGAGAGCTTGTGGGCTGTCGTGGAGCCAGGTTCAAAAGATTTCAGAGAACAGAGCGTATTGGAGACGTACTGTTGAAGCCCTATGTTCCATTAGGAACCCAAAGGACAAATAAATAATACAATAATAGTATATGAATTTGTGATTTTCAATTCCATCTACCGAATTTTTCTTCATATTTGTTGCCTTAATGAAAGTATAATACAACGTTCAGAGATAGTGATGCCATCATGCGGCTCCAACACTCAAGTAGAGGAAATTGAGCCGATCGTGAAGGTATCCCTAGGGTGTTTAGAGACTCCTATATATACGAATAGATATCAGTGAATATCAACAATAAATTTGCGTTTTTTTTCCTCACCTGCCCTAAATTCCGCCATAACAAGAGACTTTTGTTTTACTTGCTATCCACCAACAATAGGCACAAATAAGTTGTATCAGTATAAAGTCATCGAAGGAGGGTTGAATGGAGAAAACTCATCTCGACTGGTTCTGACTATAGTAAACAGCGAAAATAAACGTATATTTACTCAAAGCCTTCGTAATGACTGCAATCATTGGTGAGTAGGGAAAGAGGATAAGAGATGTGTGTAATATGCGATACATATTTAGGCTTGTCAAGGAAATTAACTCACACAAAAAAGCCTAGTCAATAAGATAAAATATATGCTGTTACCGTGGTATTATTATTCACGGAGAATTCCGATTGCGCATGTTTTTTTTTAAAATACTTTACGGTACTGTTTTCCCAGTATCTAACTATATTTTTCAAAATATTGTGTGACTCAAAATACATCATACTTACAATATGTACTATATTTGCTTATATTTAGCAGCATAGTTAATAAGGGCATCGATAAAAAGAAAACTATCCAGATGGTGGTATATTTGTACTAAGGAAAATGATTCAATATATAATGACGTCAAATGAATAAATATTTCTTTATACAACTTTTTTTTCTCCCAGCTGTTTCGTTGCACTCTTATCGTGATGCTATGCTAGCGTATTTATCGGATGCTCTTTTATTATGGGTTGCCCTTACTGAACCACATCATGTTCAATATTTAGTGACATTAAATCAAAGTATATGGTTTCATAATCCAGAAATATGTCCTGAGCCAAATGAATGGATTCTATTTGAAACACGTGCCAATTATGTTGGTTAGTTGGATATTTTATTTGAATAGTGAATGAATAAATGAATAGACGATTTTTTTAAAATTATTTTAGATGGAATATTATCTATGTTTTTAAAGTTGGTTTCTGTAACAACAATTAAGTATTTTCTTTTCATTTTCTAAACACACTGGGAGTATATTAAAAACTACTCTTATAATAGATAGTAAATACATTAAATAGTTAGTTAACGCCTCTCTCTCTCTCTCTCTCTCTCTGATCACATCTGAAATTCTTTTTCATGTCAGCTTACAAGTATTGAACGGAAAAAAAAACAATCGGAATGGATCCTAATCTGTGCCACCACCTACAGTTGAAACGATGCTATCTAGGTGGATAGGTGAAAGAGACAACTTGCTTTGGATTTCTCCCGTTCATGGTGATTGGTGCTTGTTGTTGTTAGTTGGGTATCTCAATCACCTCTGTCTTCTCTACAGTCACCTAAAGGAAGTCCTGTCTTCCTTCGCTGCTTCGCCTCGCCTCGTCTCTTCTGCCAACTTGTTAGTTTCACCTGTATATCTTCGAGTTTACGCCACAAGACATTAAACATAAATCATCATCACTGGCGAAATCCAAATCTCCTAGAATCTTTTCATCGGTCCAGCCAGCGCATGCCCCTCTTCTTGCTTCTCACAGTTTGTTGCATGATCCAGTCCAGTCGAGTCGACCACAATCAGGAAGATCATCGGTGATAGTAGGTGACAACCTTGTCTTACTCCTATTTTCAATTCACTTCAAAGGCGTCACTGAGCTCTTCATTGTGAGTCACTCGGCATGTAGCATCATCATCGTCATACAGCTGTTGAATGATAAAGGCTTGTGGCATTAACACCGTAGTGTTGAAGCAGCTGCCTGCCAAATTACTTCTCGATCGACGCTGTCGAAGGCCTTTTCAGCGTGAATGAAGTTGAGTAGAGACCCAGCTGATCACCATTCTATGCTCTGTTCTATGATGATGCGTAGCCTAACGCTGCCATTCGATCGTCACATGATTTGTTCTTCCTAAATCCAGCCAGTCAGCCAGCTCCAGTCGTAATTTCGAATACAGAGCACATTTTAGTCTCTCCAGTATCATGTGGCGTAATATCTTGCCTCCTTCGGTGGACAGCAGCATGATTCCGCGCCAGTCCTTGCAAAGATGCAGTCCACGTCCCCCTTCTTTGGCAGTTTGACAGCCCTTCTTCCAGTCAATCAGCAGGCACCTTTCCTACCTTCCAAACCTTCTGCAATAGTGGTGTGAGCATGTCCGCTGTTGTCTCTGGAGTAATTCTATCTGGTCCTGCTGCTTTCCCGGATTTCAGCAACTTTATGGAGTTCAGGACTTCAGTTCTGCTTCTGTCGGAGGGCTTGTGTTCACTGGTAGTTCTGAGGTGGCGGGTGGTATTTCTGGACGAGTTGCAGATGGTGGTGGTGGTTGATTCAAGAGCTTTTTGTTTATTTGCCTAAAGAAACCCTTAACTACAACAGAAATCCAAAACCGTATGGACATATTAGCAGCGAATCATTCATTGCACACTTCTATCACACACTGCTATTACTGCACTAACAACCTTCACTGGAGGCTACCTCTTCCTTCAGTTGTGTTTATCACCCCATGTGTAAACCCTACAAGACAATTGCACTGGAAAGTATGAATATGCATGTCATGACGACTAGTTAAACGACGTAGAAAGGCACATGAAGCTACACTAGCATGGCGTAGATGTTGAAAGATACTTTAGGATAAGCAATTTATAGAGCCAAGTTGAAATCTACTTCGTCATGTAGAGCTAATCACAAGTTAGTGATTTTCTTCTTCTTACTCGTATATCCTTCGTTGTTTTTCAATTATTTGAAAAACACCATCATGCTGCATTCCAATTTAGAAATTTAAGACTTCTTAATTCCCACAAGCACTCATCCCCAACATTTCAACAGACTGTGTCTTTCCAAATGACTTTGAAAAGATTATCCTAACAACGATTGAAATAACCAATTAGGTTTCCTTATTTCGTCTGGAAAGAAAGAGGTGTGAATAAAGCCAAGAATTAGTCCTTTTCTAGAGCTTTAGCCTTCAACCCAGTTTATTACTAAATGGAAAAAGAGGGAGAGAGCAACAGGATGTGATGAATCAATAATCCGACTATACCAAACTCATGATTTTAACTTTGTTCAGGGTAATGCAGAGAGTAAAAAAATTCAAATTTCTTTAAATTGGTGAATATGCTCAACATTTTGATTCAATGGTTACTCAAACGCTTCCCAAGACATCTAGTTTTCCCAAATGTGTCACTTATGTGGTGTCGTATACATGTGCCCGACCGATAGCTGCTACCTTGACGTGGTGGTCGGGCTTGCATATCACAATGACCCAACGAGCTATGCTGGTGGAACGCTTGTTCCCTCGAGGTCCTACCATACCAGAAAGGTCTGTTGGGTAGTGGTTAGACGAAAAGCAGTTACCGTTATAGTGTAAATTGCTACACTATGATGGGGGTCTGAGGGCGAAGTCGTACTGCTGCTAGCTGGATGGGGTGTGACAGCAGTAAGGTGTTTCCCTTGGATGACCAGCAGTGCCAAGCTGATGCTGCCTTCTCAGTGGAAGGGGGGGTTAGAAAAGGTCGGCCCCAAAAATAACACACTCCACCACGCCCCACGGTCTGCCGGGCCGGCGGTGTTGGTTCACTTGTCGTTTCCTTTCGCTCATCCGGCCCCAAAAATACAAAAATTCAAAATAATCATACTCAAAAGGCTGGGTGTGACAGGCCTCAAGCAGATGTCCGATGGGCTCTGCGGTCACACAAATCTCTTTCAGGTACCTTAAGAAGAAATAGCCTTCCACGGTGTGGGCAGCCGGGAAGTGTCAACCGCCCTCACAACTCTGTCAGCACCCAAGTTTCTTCTGACTGCTATCCTCCTCCTCCATCATTACCTTCTAATCTTCCTTCACGTCTCTTAATTAATGATGCTGCATCATCTTCAATTTCTCCTACCTCTGCAGCCTTCGACAACGATCTGAGTCCACAGAACAGCATCCCTGGTCTCCTTAAACCACGCTCCAAATTACATATTGGAGCCTTCAATGTCCGCACCCTCCGTCAAATTGGCCAACAGGCTTCGTTGGCAAAGACTCTAGCAACTCGGGCATGGATGTGTGCTGTGTTTGTGAGACACGCATACAGGACCCAAGTGTGGTTATTCACCTGACCTCTCCTGACCAATCTGGTGAATCTGCAAAATTCACCCTTCGAGTTTCTGGAGATTCGATAGCTAGCTCTCGTGGTCTTGCAGGTGTAGGTATAGCATTAAGCACCAGGGCAGAAAACTCACTACTAGACTGGATCCCAGTTGATAGTCGCCTCTGCGCTATGAGGCTGAACGGCACAGTGAGAACTAAAAGGAATAGTGAGACTCGCCGTTGTCTCTTTGTAATCTCTGCTTACGCACCCACTGACTGTAGTTCGGATGAAGTGAAGGACGAGTTCTACCATAAACTGTCTAACCTCCTCTCGAAAGCCAAACGTTCGGACGTAGTGGTTGTTGCAGGTGACCTCAACGCACAGGTGGGTAGACTGAGTGAGGCAGAAAGGCACTTAGGTGGCACTTTCGGAATCCCAGCTGAACGTACAGATAACGGTGATCGCCTATTACAACTATGCTCAGATAACCGCCTATTTTTAGCCAGCACAAATTTCAGACATAAAGAAAGGCACTGTCTGACCTGGCGTCCACCGAGCTCGACTCAGCGATGGACACAGATAGACCACATTGCTATTAGTCATCGCTGGAGAGGATCGGTGGAAGACTGCCGCTCCTTCTGGAGTACGTGTTTGGACAGCGATCATGCGTTGGTCCGAGCACGTATATGCCTGCGTCTCAATGGACGTAGAAAAAATTTGGCAACAAAACCACTACGAGTTCTGCTGGACAACGAAAACACCAAAGCCGTGTTCAGTGAGAAGTTGGCTAGGCAGTTATCGGAACAAAAGACTGTCACTCATCCAGAAGAAGCTTGGTGCCATCTTCAGTCTACTGTAAAAGCAGCACTGGAGACTGTAGCCGACTCCAAGATAATGGCTAAAAAGAGCCAGTGGATATCAGCAGCTTCTTCCAAACTAATGGATGCACGTGAATGCATCCCTGCAGGCTCTGAGTACAATGAAGAGCGAGCGCAACTTAAAAATAAACTGACGAAAAGTCTGCGCAACGATCGTGAACAGTGGTGGGCAGCAAAGGCTAAAGAGATGGAAAAGGCAGCGGCGATCGGTAACAGTAGACAGTTATTTAGACTTATTAAGGAGACTGGGGGGAAATGGTCAACAACAGTTAGTGAGGTTATAGCGGAGAAGGACGGATCGGCGATTCACTCGCAGGGAAGGCGACTGGGACGATGGGCAGAACACTTTGAGGAACAGTTTAACTGGCCTCCAGCCACCATTGCGCTGCCCGCTATCCAGTCGGACCCTGAATGGGACATAGAGACAGGTCCCCCAACACTAGAAGAAGTTGAGAAAGCGGTAGGTAGCCTGAAACGGGGAAGGGCAGCAGGACCAGACGGACTACCTGCTGAGGTATACAAGAATGGTGGTAGAGTTCTCTTAGTCAGGCTAACGGAAGTGTTAGCCAGTATATGGGAATCAAATACGATCCCCTCCGACTGGTCTAAGTCACTCATCATCCCAGTCTTCAAGAAAGGCGAGAAGTCCTCTTGTGATAACCACAGAGGAATCAGCCTGACAAACATAGTGTCTAAGATCCTAAGTTCTATAATTCTCCGACGCCTGAGTGGAGCTCGGGAACAGCAAGCCCGAGAAAACCAGGCAGGCTTTAGACCTGGCCGTGGATGTATCGACCAAATATTCACACTGCGCCAGGTCCTGGAACATAGGCATGCTTACAGACGCCCGACAATAGCTGTATTTCTCGACCTGAAGGCGGCATTTGACTCCGTTGATCGAGAAGTCTTATGGCAGTGTCTGTCACTGAAAGGCGTGCCTAGTAAGTACATCACCTTATTGAAAGCTCTCTACTCGAACACTTGTGGGCATGTTAGAGCCTATGGTGAGTTGTCCAGGGAGCTATACTCATCAAGTGGTGTCCGTCAAGGATGCCCACTATCCCCATTCTTATTTAATTTTATCATAGATATTCTTATGGAGGTTTCCCTCTCGTCACCTAATTACAAAGACGTTGACCGGATCACAGGTGAATTTTCCTTAGATCTAGAATATGCAGATGACATAGTCCTGTTAGGTGAAGACGCTGACAAGATGCAGAGTCTTCTGAACACTTTGAGTGGGAATTTGAGAATGTTTGGGATGCGATTTTCACCACCCAAATGCAAATTTTTGCTCCAGGACTGGTCTTCAGCGGTACCGCGGTTAACAATAGAGAGTGAAGTGGTTGAGTGTGTTGACCACTTCACTTACCTGGGAAGTAGGATCAACCCTGGTGGGTTAGTTGCCGATGAGATTTCTGCACGGATACAAAAGGCTCGATTGGCTTTTGCCAATTTGCGCCACCTATGGCGCCGCCGTGATATTCGTTTGTCTATTAAGGGTCGCGTGTACTGCACAGCAGTCCGCTCTGTTCTACTGTATGGCTGTGAAACATGGCCATTGAAAGTGGAAGACAAAAAAAGGTTACAGGTGTTTGACCACCGTTGCCTTCGTAGTATAGGACGTATTCCGTGGTGTCACCATGTGAGTAATGCAGAAGTTAGGTGTAGAGTTTTAGGGAGAAGAGGTAAGTCAGTCGACGAGGTTGTGAACCTTCATCGACTGAGATGGTTGGGACACGTACTACGTATGCCTAGTCACCGATTGCCTCGTCACACAATGTTGGCTGAGGTGGGTTCAGGCTGGAAAAAGGCCCGAGGTGGCCAGACTAAAACATGGCACCAATGTATGAAGTCTCTGACTGTTGGTTTAAGCCATGTAGGACGATGCAGACTAGGTGGTTGGGGTCCACGGGACAAGAGGAACCAGTGGTTGGAGACCCTAGGTGATATGGCTCAGAACCGAAGTCAGTGGCGCAGATGTATACACACATTATCCTCATCTTAACAACGCTATACCGAATCTCACTATTTTGTCACTCCTCTTTCCTTTCTTCTCGTACTTTATATTTCTTTTGACTGCATTCACTTATCTTCATTCTTCTCCTCACTACCTTTTTACTTGATGTGCTGATATGAGGTGTGGCAACTCGGACCGTTACGCAGTAATGCCTGGTCCTATGTTGATAATGATGATGATGTATACATGTGCGTAGTCTGAAGGTTTTCAAGCTTTGTAATATATATTCGATGTTTATGAAACAAGTTATTCCTCCTATTCATTCAATGAGTGTTGGTTAGTCACAGCATGATCATATCTGTTTCAAAAAAACATTATGAAAACTCATTTGTTGAACAGCCTTTCAGATGAGACAAATAAAAAGTAGTGTCATGTTTTTTAATGAATTTTCTAAATGTATGAGACAGTTCAATTATCACACATGACAAATTTCTCTACTGATTCAACAATACAAGAGGTGATATTTACTTCATTGAAGTAGATGATGTTAGAAAGAGAGAAAAATACAATCTAGCTGTATTCTAATCTTCTTGCAGACTACCTTCAATTGAAATTATTGCATTTTACTACAATTCAATGTAGCTTGGAAAGTTATCACATATCTGGAAGCAATGATTCACCTTTTGTTACAGTACCTCCGTTAAACTCTAGACAGTGAAACATGTCCATGGGATCGTAGAGAAAAGAAGAGATGATTCACTGAAGAAAATTTTTTTCTCGATGATATCACTTTCTAAAACTGCACCATCATATTTGTATACATTATAAACATATAACAGTAGTCTATTATTAAGTAATAGGATACGATTGCGTCATCAAATGTACTAAAAAGACTGAAATCAAGAATGGAGAGCAATTGCGTAATAATCGTTTAGACAATAGAAATAACGAGGAAGACAAAGAGATTGGTACATGAGAAATGCGAATACTGACTGTCCACTTGACAGCAGATGGATAGATGTAAAGAAGGTGAAGAATGAGACAAGGGTTATAATGAAAGTGGTAATAACAAACTAACTAATTATAATGAAATCGAAAAATGTGGAAGTTTTAAGACCATGGTAAGATAAGTGATTGCATGCAGGTTTGACTCAATAAATGAAACCGAATGAAGCCTCTAGTCCAGTTATATGTCGAGTTGACCAAATGTTCAAGAATTGAACGTATGGTCAACTCTGGACACATATAGCTCGACCAGAGTCCTCCTTCAGTGTCATTTATAGGGTCAGATGGAATAGTTCAAAAGGAGTACGCCTTCGACAGTTGGGCACAGCAGAAGCACTGACAACTCATCAATTCAAACCTGATCTCTGTGCGTAGAAGAAGTATGTTCAATCTCTTGTCTTACCATCGTCCTAACACTTTCACAACTCTGTCGATTTCCTCATAATTAGTTTCTTTATTATTACCACCATCATTATAACTCTTGTCTCATTCTTCACCTTCTTTACATCCATCTATCTGTCAAGTGGACAATGAGTATTCGCATTTCTCATCTACCAACAATTTTCACCTTGCCCAACTCCCTGCCTTCCTCGTTATTTCCATTGTCTAAAAGACTATTACGCAACTACTCTCCATTCTTGATTTCAGTCTTTTAGTACTAGCCTAATCATGCAATTATACCCTATCGTTTAATAATAGACTACTGTCATATGTTTATAATGTATATAAGTATGATGGTGCAGTTTTAGAAAGTGATATTATCGAGAAAGAAAATTTTCTTCGCTGAATTATCTCTTCTTTTCACCAATACCTCCGTTAATACACGCTTTCAGACGATTCCAGCCAGTGCGTATCTCATTCTGTTGTCTATTTGTCACCGGCTTCTTTTATGAAAGCTGACGTGTAAACAATAAAAGAAACCGACCTCATAAAATGTAGTGGATATTTATCCAATCAGTATATTTACATAATTGTTACTACACGAAATAGAGAGTGTATGATGACTTATATTGGCAAGTCTCCTATATAATTTGACACTGTACTGTGATTACAGTGTAAATTATCACTAGTAGACATTGTACACTCTCCTCTATATTTTCTAGTTACCCCATGCCACACAATAACTATGGGAAAGTGTAAGGTGTATCTGTTCTCATTTATTTACATGATAAATGTAAATATCACCAAAGATTTGTAATTTAAAACTGATGTGGGATTGTGCAGCAATTGGTTATCCTAATTTAACAATGAATATCTCTTCATTCATCATTTGAAGTGATAATTGGCTGAGTTTGTTTTTCAATAGAAATATCAGCATAGTAAGGGATGGAAGTATACTCGAATATGGATTTTCAAGATAGAGGAATAAGCATATACCCTGAATTTCACTGTTGCTCATCACTACTAAATATGTTATAGGTTGCTTTATTTATGACAAGTTGAATCTGATTTCATGTTAGTCATTTATTTTATTTTCAGCATCTCAATTGATGTTTATGTATTAAGGTGTAAGTCGAATTTGTGTGACAGCTCATGATACGGCTCAGTTTCACAAGTTGAAATAAATAGAAGATTCTCACATGGCACAATGCTTGTGTGTTTACTACTACTTTACGAATATATAAAGCTTTGACTAATAACTTTTTTTTTTTAAAAAAAATTATCATTCATTACTTTGAAACCGTTTAGATTACTCAGCTTTGTATGTTGTCAATTGCAGTTTTTATTATGTTATTACTTCTTATCATAATATAGGTGGAGCCTTAACACTTTCATATGGAGAAATTTGGAATAAAGACGGTCATTTACTGGCAAGTATGGCTCAACAAGGTCTAATGCGAACTCAACAGTTGAAACCGAATTCATCCTACACATCATTGGATGAATTTGCAAGACAAGTGGGAAAATAATCTAGCATTTATTGTCTGTAGGAAATACACAAGTGTGTAGTATCAGAATCTCATTATTTAACCATTATGTCTATTCAAATTAACATTCCTTTTTCATACTGCATTGCAAACAATTCTCTTCAAATATGTTTTTCCACTATCTTATTTATTGAGGCTGTCATCTTATGTATTATTTATTCTGTGATTCCCTTATCAACATGTCTGAATTATCTTTTTCGTGTATTTGATATTTTAAAAAATACACTAACCAAGTCAATTCCGGTGTTACCTTGATGTGTGTTAGTTGGTGAATATGATATACATCATTTATAATGAAGTAATTAGTAATACTGATCTGGTTTATTTTTGAAATTATAAGCATACTAAATATGAGACATGGTCATTATTATTGACTATAAATTTATAGCAATTACAAATACTAGTAGTTAAATATTACCATATCGACATTGATAACGACAAAAAGGTTATAACCTTTCTTAGGTTTGCTAATAATTCAGAGTGGAGCTGTGGATCATGAGTTCGAACATTGTGCTCTACCTGTTAAGGTTTGGGCAGTCAGGTAGTAGTATTATCGATAGCCTTCACACAAGAGGTTTGGATCATCGCCTATTGTATGAGCATGTGTTGGCTTCGTTCGTTTAAATAAGTCGGACAGTTTTAACTTACAAAAAATCTGATACCTTGTTAACTTTATTTCCAACAAGACTTATGGTACAGTGTGGAATTCTCATCACATAGTAGTTCAATAAATACATTCTCAATACAATATCTTTAAGCGAAATAATCACTACATTTGAATAATGTTAATAATAACAGTAATAAAACCCACAGCAATCGGTGACTAGGCATACGTAGTACGTGTCCCAATCATCGACTGAGATGGTTGGGACACGTACTACGTATGCCTAGTCACAGATTGCCTCGTCACACAATGTTGGCTGAGGTGGGTCCAGCCTGGAAAAAGGCCCGAGGTGGCCAGACTAAAACATGGCACCAATGTATGAAGTCTCTGACTGTTGGTCTAAGCCATGTAGGACGATGCAGACTAGGTGGTTGGGGTCCGCGGGACAAGAGGAACCAGTGGTTGGAGACCCTAGGTGATATGGCTCAGAACCGAAGTCAGTGGCGCAGATGTATACACACATTATCCTCATCTTAACAACGCTATACCGAATCTCACTATTTTGTCACTCCTCTTTCCTTTCTTCTCGTACTTTATATTTCTTTTGACTGCATTCACTTATCTTCATCCTTCACCTCACTACCTTTTACTTGATGTGCTGATATGAGGTGTGGCAACTCGGACCGTTACGCAGTAATGCCTGGTCCTATGTTGATAATGATGATGATGATATCGAGAGTAATTTTGTTGGTGATAGTTTATTCAACCAGTACCAAAGTTATATTTCTTTTCATTTATAAGCCCATCTCTTACCGGTGTATCGTTTATTCTTTGTATAGTTGTTGGCCTAAAAAATGGTGGTTTGAAGCCATCTTAAAAGTGCCCATTAAAGAGATATATTTATAAGATTAAAACAAACTAAAGGGGATGAATTTGATGAAATAAATCCCGTTGAAAATTATCAGTAGCCCAAAGTTTAAGCAGGACGCCAGATCAGTCAGCTGATAGTATAATAACAAATCCCTTATTCTATACCTACTAGTCGCCATTAAAACGATAAGGATGCCAAAAACATATCTTGAATATAAAGAAGTGAATCAAAGTGCTTTATCAATTGACAAGAAGTTTGTAAACTAAATAATAACTGTCTTAGTACAAATCTTGATATGTAATACCTCGGAAAGCAAAAAACAAATGATACTTAGTAACAAGGTTCAATTTCTTTATATGAGTTACGTTTAGCTTGTTAAAAGACGTAACAAATGAATTGGAACACACGCTGTTTCAAATAAGCCTATCGATTTCTTCTTAGTGCATTATTACTAAGGGGAGCAAAAACTACCTATAGATGTTAACTGATACACTCCAGAATAAAAACAAACCGTATCGTTCAATCTGTGAGCAATAATATCGGAGTCAGAAGTACTCTTAATAATACGTCAAACCTATTTATCGAACTAGAAACATTTGTACAAATCAACACAGTTGTTCCTTTAAATAATTCTTATCAACAACAATTACACATTTCATTCATGTTTATTTATTTATTATTTGTCCCTTGGGTTTCTAGTGGAACATAGGGCTTCGGTAGCACGTCACCATTTCACTCTCTTCTATGCAGTCTTTCCAACCTGGCTCCACCGCTGCCCACAAGCTTTAATTTCTTCACACTATCTCCATGTCACCCTCAGCCAAAACGCCCAACTCGTCGTTTCCACTTTAGGTTCCATATGAGGGCCTGGCCTGACGCGTCATGTCCCCAGTCGGTCTTCTCAGTGTATGCCTGACCCATCTCCACTTTCTTTTGCATATTTCCTGGACGATGGCTTCTTGGTTGGTTCCTTGCCAGCCAGCCAGAGTTCCTCATTGCGTATTCTTTCTCGCCATCTCATCTTCAGCATCGAATGAGCGTAGACGGCAGTTATTGATGTATGTCCGTAGTTTGTTGGAAATGCTTTTCGTAACATACCAAGTCCCTCAACCGTCACATAGAAGCACTGACTCAGTGTTGAAAATCCGTATCTTCTTCTCCATGCTGAGTGCAGTAGATCTCCACACTGATTTCAGACTAATGAGAGCTTGTTTTGCTTTTCCGATCCTCGCTTTGACATCCTCATCTGTGCCACCACCTACAGTTGAAACGATGCTATCTAGGTGGGTAGGTGAAAGAGACAACATGCTTTGGATTTCTCCCGTTCATGGTGATTGGTGCTTGTTGTTGCTGTTGGTTGGGTATCTCAATCACCTCTGTCTTCCCTACATTCACCTAAAGGAAGTCCCATCTTCCTTCGCTGCCTCTTGTCAACTTGCTGGTTTTTGCCTGTAGATCTTCGAGTTTACGCCACAAGACATCAAACATAAATCATCATCACTGGCGAAATCCAAATCTCCTAGAATCTTTTCATCGGTCCACCCAGCGTATGCCCCTCTTCTTGCTTCTCACAGTTTGTTGCATGATCCAGTCCAGTCGAGTCGACCACAATCAGGAAGATCATCGGTGATAGTAGGTGACAACCTTGTCTTACTCCTGTTTTCACTTCACTTCAAAGGCGTCACTGAGCTCTCCATTGTGAATCACTCAGCAAGTAGCATCATATAGCATACAGCTGTTGAATGAAGTTGATTAGGGTTTCTGACACTAAAACCGTAGTGTTGAAGTAGCTAATTCTCGATCGAAGGCCTTTGCAAAATCGATGACGCTGAGGTTGACTCCCATTCTATGCTCTGTTCTATGATGGTGCGTAGCCTAACGCTGCCGTTCGATCGTCACATGATTTGTTCTTCCTAAATTCAGCCAGTCAGCCAGCTTCAGTCGTAATTTCGAATCTGGATAACATTTTAGTCTCTCCAGTATCATGTGGCGTAATATCTTGCCTGCTTCGGTGGACAGCAGCATGATTCCGCGACAGTCCTTGCAAAGACGCAGTCCACGTCCCCCTTCTTTGGCAGTTTGACAGCCCTTCTCCCAGTCAATCAGCAGGTACCTTTCCTACCTTCCAAACCTTCTGCAATAGTGGTGTGAGCATGTCCGCTGCTGTCTCTGAGTCTTTTTTCAGTGCTTCTGGAGTAATTCTATCTGGTCCTGCTGCTTTCCCGGATTTCAGCAACTTTATGGAGTTCAGGACTTCAGTTCTGCTTCTGTCGGAGGGCTTGTATTCACTGGTAGTTCTGAGGTGGCGGGTGGTATTTCTGGATGAGTTTCAGGTGGTGGTAGTGGTGGTGATCGATTCGAGAGTTTTTCGAAGTGGTCAGTCCATCGTTTCCTTTGTTTCTCCTCTTCGTTTGGTGGCAACTAAGTTTCCTTGACTATCTCATTGATTTCATCTGTGTTGATCTCTTCCTACCAGATAGTAACCTGGTTAGTTGATATAATGTTGTCAGGTCTCTGTCTCTACTACCTGCAGTCTCTTCCGGTTCACCTTCCAGTGTGTCGTACGAGCGTATTTCGTCTTTCCGCGCACTCCTCTTCACTTCTTTGTCCAGTGTAGTGTTTTATAGGTTGTATTCACTTCCTCTTTTCGTTGTTCATCCGTGCACTGCACTGCTTCAGCTTCTGCTCTACCATCTTCCTCTCTTTCCTCTATCAGCTTCCATGTGTCTGTCGAGATCCATTCCTTGTCTTGTCTTGTCTTTGACTTCTTCCCTCCTAACACGCTTACGCAGGTTTCCTTCCACGTCTGAGTGGTGTGAACTCTCATCTGCTTCTCTTCTTCATCTTGTGTCAAGTAGGCCGCGTATCCACTTTCTTCACATTGAGATGAAGTTAATCTGATTTTTAGTAGTGTGTCCATCTGGTGAGTGGTCAAATCCATGTCGCTGCCTTGTGAATATCTTTGTGTTTGTACACAATGCCTCCAATCACCAAATCATTAAATGCACAGAAGTCTACAAACAGTTCTCCATTCTCATTCATCACTTCATTGAGTGCCTCTCGACACATGATCAGTTCTCTTTCTGTGTTGCCCGCTCCTAGTTTGGCATTAAAACATGTCACCCATTAGAATTTTGACGTCACCATCTGGGGTGGGGTCTTGTCCATTACTGATTGCAGTTGTCTTCAGAATTCCTCCTTCTTCTCTTCATCTGCATTATTTGTAGGTGCGCAGCGTAGCACTGTACGATTGTAACTTTCCTTCCCTTTGATTTGAATCCATCTTGCTGTCATGATGCTGATCCTGCAGGAGGAGATTGGTTCCCACTGTATGAGAGACAGCCTTCGATGCTCGTGGGAGGGGGACATCATGATAGCCACTCGAAAACTCAGTGTGCTCGGGGTTTCTGTCTGGGTGACCGAAGTAGTTTATTGACTCTTGAGTTGACAGTTTGGAGAGTCCACTTCCATTCCATCTGCAGATTCCTCCCAGATTCGTAGCACTTCTATGCTATGTCTTCTTATTTCATTCGCGATCTGGGTAGCCTTTTCAGGGAGCTTCAAACATTATGTGGGCATTGCATGTCCACATTTTTACTTTCGCTTTGATCAAGAGAGAGAGAGAGAGAAGACATATCGGCTAGTTGGCTTCCCGAAGGCTTTCACCAACTGGCATCATTTCGTATCCCCGACTCCCCAGCGAAGAATAAGTTTATTTTTGTTGTTTATAGTTTCTTTGTGCTTTGAAGTTTTTCTAGCGATTGGATTGGTTTTGCGGGGTAGGGTTGCTAGCCCTATGCCCAACCTTCCCTCTTTATGCGGGTATAGGTCCGGCTAGTAACTAGTAAACTAGACGAGGTTACTGATGTCTATGTTGAAAACTAACTCTATTGAACTCAGTAATTGTTGTCATCTGATTTCCTTCACTAAAACTGGTAAACAATGACACATTAACAAAATTGGTTGGAAAGCATATACCGTCTTGACCAGTTAAGTAACTGTAACATGACCAACATATCTGTAGATACCTAGGACTTTAAAGAGATTAACTTATTCCCAGGATGGCGTTTCACTGATTTCGAATATGCAGACGACATTATCTTCTTACTTGATGTTAACAAAACGCAAGGTCCTCTTAACACCTACAACAGAAATCTGAGTGTGTTTTGCATCTATCAAATGTAAGATGATCCTTCAGGACTGGCATACACCGATTCTCACTTTAAGAATGGTGACTGAAGTGGCAGTGTGTTGATCACCTACATACAAAACTGTATTAGCCCAAATGGTTTGATTGTTCACGAAACTCCGGGTAGAATACTAAAGGCCCTTTTGGCATTTGCAAATTATATCTCACACCAGCAAGATCTGACTACCTATCAAAGAAAGAATACAATTTCTCGCAGTCAGCTCTGTCTTACTATG
This sequence comes from Heterobilharzia americana, assembly GCA_944470555.2. Classification (NCBI taxonomy): domain Eukaryota; kingdom Metazoa; phylum Platyhelminthes; class Trematoda; order Strigeidida; family Schistosomatidae; genus Heterobilharzia; species Heterobilharzia americana. The sequence continues at coordinate 74,787,429 of OX104130.1, read as the reverse complement.
TGGCTAAGACAGCCGCGGAAAGTCGAAGATATAATGAAATTATAGGTCTTCTGTCAGTTAGCATCAACTATAAGACCTAGCATTAATACCTAACGGTCCGCAACACCGAACGATATCAGCACATCAAGGTGGGAAGCGAATGGACGGCAGCAAGAAACTGCCTATAGATGTAAATCGATACACCTTAGAATAACAAACCGTATCATGCAATCCGTGAGGAATAATACCACAGTCTGAAGTACCCTTAGTAATGAAATATGCACCAAACCTGTTTATCGGACTCAAAACATTTTTACAAATGAAGAAGATTCTGTTATAATCAACCAACTTGCTATTTTAAATAAGTCTTATCAACAACAATTAGCACTCGAGTGGAACCCAGATGGGAAGCAACGAGTTGCGCGTCCGAGGGCGACATGAAGCAGATTGTGTGAGGAAGAAATGAGAGCTTCCGGGCAGTCGTGGAGTCAAGTTCAAAAGATTGTAGAGAACAGAGTGGAATGGAGACGTGCTACTGAAGCCCTATGTTCCATTAGGAACCCAAGGGACAAATAATAATATACATAATAACAAAAATTACACATTTCATTTATGTTTGTATTGAAAACTAACTGTTAAACTGATTCATCTCATTAAAAATTCTAATCAAGGACAAATTAACAAAATTACTTTAAAAGCATATACTGATTTGAACAGTTTGAAAACTGTAATAGGATACTAAAAGAAATTGTTATCCACAAAAAAAGTGGATGTCACAACAAACATATATCAAAATGCTTGTTACCAGCTTTGCACACTATATCTGTTACTTTATGATAAATTTGTTTCCTTTCAGAAAATATTGATTTCTTCAAATCTAGCTGTACACAGAAGTGAAATTATACGAAAATGTTACACTTACTAAGAGATTGTTTAAAACTTCTTCAGAATATTTTTCTCGGACATTACCATTGAACCATAAGAAGCTAATATGAAATTTAGGATCCTAAGGAGTAATTAGATGATATACTTTATCTCACTTTATAATATTCAGGACCACGAAATGCAGTGACACATGAACTAACAGAATTCAAGAGAGGGACCAAAGTTGTATGAGATTCCTTAGAAGCTACCAAAGTAACAAAAGACCTAAGAAACATAATAAGTAGAGAAAATACATACCGTGTGCCTTCTTCATTTATCAAAATGTCTAAATCGTTAAATGCAATGTAAAACCTACAATTAAATGATTATGAAAGCACAATGCTTACTTTTCGAAAGTGCTTATCGAAGAACGAAGGTTACAAACAAGCTTTTCAATCCAATGAAAGTAAATAGGCCATGTTTTTGACAAACTTAAATGGAGTGAGTCCATGAAGTGAAAATCACTTATGATTAGATTTAACTGGATCATAGAATCGTTAATTACTTCAAGTAGTTGTGAGTGAAAATCAGGACCTAATCAAAATGAACAAAAGCTGAGGCGCTTACATGATATATATATACATGTAGCCCAGTTACCAGTTTCGTGAGGAAATGATCTGATACGGAAGTTATGCCTTGAAGGGTCATCTTCATGGACGAAAAAGCGTAGACGATCAGAATCTAAAGCCTGTATTGCTGAGGGTAGTTCTAGCCTTTCACTCTTTTCTTCATCACTGGATGAATATTCCACCAAATGCGTACCCATACTGTATAGACTAAGTAGTAAACACGAGATGCAGCCTTTAATACGGTCAACTTTCTAGACTACACCAAATCTGTAGAATTTCGCATTTTCTTGAAGCCTAAGAACAGTGAATGACGAAAAAGAAACGATGAGAAAAGCAGATCACGAAGTGTCTTGGTTATTACGAAATTATTTTGCTCAACCACTAATTTTTAATTTCCCACTAACTTATTCTTTTAAGTGTATAATCTCATAAACTTAGTCAACAGATCAACAGAATACTGCTTCATCTCGGTTTCACCACTCAAATTTTTTCATCCTACCTTTACTTCGGTGTATACCGACCCTCACGAACGTAGTTACTAAGTGGGGGGGGAACGTTGCGTCCGCATATTTCATAAAAATACTGATTGCTTTATCATATTCCAACACAAGAACCCACCCAATACAGTAAGAAGAAGTACTGAACAATTGTTTCAATGCTAATCAAAGCTATCCACTGAGACTCATGCAGCCGTGTAGGAGCTGATGGAGAGTTGTCGTCTGAAGTAATGACAATCAGCAGCAAATACTAGAGATGCCCAGTGTTACCGTTCCTGCCAAACTTTGTTCCAAACTTACTCATGAACACAACTGTAGGTACGTAGGACTTTAAAGAGATTAACTTATTCCCAGGATGGCGTTTCACTGATTTCGAGTATGCAGACGACATTATCTTCTTACTTGATGTTAACAAAACGCAAGGTCCTCTTAACACCTACAACAGAAATCTGAGTGTGTTTCATTATCATCGTTATTTGTCCCTTGGGTTCCTAATGGAACATAGGGCTTCAGTAGCACGTCTCCAATGCGCTCTGTTCTCTGGAATCTTTTGAAACTGGCTTCAAGATAGCCCACAAACTCTCATTTCCTCCTCACACGATCTCCTCCATATCACCCTAGCTTCACACGCCCAACTCGTCGCTTAACATCGGGGTTCCACTCGAGCGACTGGCCTGATGCGTGATGTCCCCAGTCGGCCTTCTCAGTGTATGCCCAATCCATCTCCATTTTCCGCTGCATATTTGTTGAGCTATATGTTGAGTGTGTTTTGCATTTATCAAATGTAAGATGATCCTTCGGGACCGACATACACTGATTCTTACTTTAAGAATGGTGACTGAAGTGGCAGTGTGTTGATCACCTACATACAAAACTGTATTAGCCCAAATGGTTTGATTGTTCACGAAACTCCGGGTAGAATACTAAAGGCCCTTTTGGCATTTGCAAATTATATCTCACACCAGCAAGATCTGACTACCTATCAAGGAAAGAGTACACTTTTCCACAGTTCTCTGTCGTATTTATTATATGGCTGTGAGACATGACCGCGGAAAGTCGAAGATATGAAATTATAGGTCATTTATCAGTCAGTATCAATTATAGAACGTGGCGTTATTACATAGTGGTTAGAGTTACCAAACGATACCAGCACATCAGTATGGTAAGCAAAAGAATGAAATATTGACAGATATATGGAAGAAAGTAATCAGAAGTGGTAAAGCTATAAAAAAAGAAGAAAAAGACATTGATGAAGTGCAGTATGACTATTAATATTAAAATGTGTGGGTGCATCCATGCCACTAAAATCGATTAAGCCGACTGACAGACGCTATTTTGGTTTGACTGTCAGGTTTACACTTCATAATGACACATGCTAGTGGGTTAGTTTGTTCCTTAGAGTCCTACCATACCAGAAAAGTCTTCTAGATATTGGTGAGACGGATGAGCTACTATTTTTGTGTGAATAACTTCCACATAGGGTCCGATGACAGGTCGCACTGCCAGCTGGATGGTGTGACAACAGCAATATTTCTCCCACGGACTACCCGAAGTCTCATCAGCCATCCAAATCAACATAGGACCAGGCATTACTGGGTAACGGTCCGAGTTGCCACAGCTCATATCACTACATCAAGTAAAACGGCAGTGAGGCGCAAGATGAAGATAAGAAAATTCAGTCAAAAGAAATACAAAGTACAAAAAGAGAAAGGAAGAATGAGAGAATAGTGAGATTCGGTATAGCGTCGTTAAGATGAGGATAATGTATTTGTACATCTGGGCCACTCACAGAGGTTCTGAGCCATATCCCCTAGTCTCCAACCACTGGTTCCTCTTGTCCCGTGGACCCCAACCACCTAGTCTGCATCGTCCTACATGGCTTAAACCAACAGTCAGAGACTTCATACATTAATGTCATGTTTTAGTCTGGCCACCTCGGGCCTTTTTCCAGCCTGGACCCACCTCAGCCAACATTGTGTGACGAGGCAATCGATGACTAGGCATACGTAGTACGTGTCCCAACCAGCTATCTCAGTCGATGAAGGTTCACAACCTCGTCAACTGACTTACCTCTTCTCCCCAAAACTCTACTTTTAACTTCTGCATTACTCACATGGTGATACCACGGAATACGTCCTATATTACGAAGGCAACGGTGATCAAACACCTGAAGCCTTTTTGTATCCTCCACTTTCAGTGGCCATGTTTCACAGCCATATAGTAGAACAGAGCGGACTGCTGTGCAGTACACGCGACCCTTAATAGACAAACGAATATCACGGCGGCGCCATAGGTGGCGCAAATTGGCAAAAGCCAATCGAGCCTTTTGTATCCGAGCAGAAATCTCATCGGCAACAAAAGGCTCGATTGGCTTTTGCCAATTTGCACCACCTATGAGAAAAGGTAAGTCTCAGTACACCTCTCTGTCTTGTCGTTTTTCAGTGTCGGTGACGTGGGTTTCACAGCTAGATTTGAGATAGTCAGATTTAAAGTTCCAGGAATGATGTACTCATCGGCCTTATGTAAATATCTCTGGCTCTGTGGTCACGTACCACTATTAGTAATACGACTTCTTTTACAGGCATTTCAAGATGTAATTTTTCACGGTGTTGGCAGCCATGCAACACCAATTTCACTCAAAACTCTGCTAGCACACAAGTTCCCTCGGGTCCTTACGGGATTTTGACCACAGGTGTCTTCATGCCGTTGTTCACGTGTCCTGGAATCACAGTGTGGGTAGTGTCGAGGTTGGGTCAAGGTTACTCGACAAAGAGGACGTCAGTCGATAACCATAAACATTCACCCATTGAGTCAGCATGGACACATGCTGCGCCTATCTCAACGTGCAATTTCAGCTCAAATAGGAGTGGGTTGGAAGAAGGCTCAAGATAGTTCGACCAAGAGGTTACAACTGTGTAGAGGTGTTCACGGTCTGTCTGGGATTAATGGTTAAAGACTATTGGTAACAATTTTTGAAAATCAGTCACGGTAGTGTAGATTTTTCCACTTTTTAACGCCTTTGAAGGATGAACATTCTCGCCAGCCTTCACCTATTTCTCTTTCCCACTCCTATACACTCTTTTTCAATTTACTTCCTCTTTGCATACTGTTGTGGCAACTACAGCCGATGCATTTCTCTGGGATGTTCTACGCTGATTTACCTGTTTGTCTGATGTGTGACATTTACTCAACAAAACGAAGCTGTAATATGATTGGTAAATTTTCGGAGCTAAATTAAGCATTTTGTTTCTCATCAGATGTCCTCCTTCAGATAAAAAAACCACACACGTTCTTATTACTTTAATGAATCCAACATGGAGTCAGCAAAGTTTGTACTGTAAAGACACAAACGTATCATTACGAAATGCGGGTTATCCAAGCGGAACACCATACTGTTGTAACATGTCGTACAGCCAGTAGTGCAACTTCATCTTCAGATCCCCACCAACTATTTACAATGGGATGGTAACTAATTTTTCTTAACACTTTTCAAAAGACGTTTCTGGCATCTCAGGACCTTAAAGAGCGATCATTTCAACCATCATAGCTTGCTGTCATAAGTGACTCCGACCAATATTGGTCATATGTCAAAGTAGAGACTATCGGTAAGAGGACAAGATTATTCGCTTACAGTAAAAGAACTCAAAGGAATAAAAGTATTCCAAAAATACTGACTAACAAACGAAAACTGGGTGTAATAAGAGAGGACTATACCTTAAAAGAGCATTCGAGCTAAACACTCTCTGCAAACTGTGAAGTGTCTGGAAATAGCCGTTAGCAATGGATTTTATAGAGTAGAACCAGTACTTACTAAGGAGGCAATCATCTTATGAGTACTGTAGAATCTTAATCCCGCAGAAGTATGTGGCAGTGGTCCAGTAGCTTAGGCAGATGACGTACAACCAGTGGATCACCAGTTTGAACCCCGCTCCACTTACCGAGTTTTGAGCATCCAGGTAGTGTCACTAGTCCTCACACAATGTCTCATTGTCAAATTTATGAACATGCATAAGGCAGCGGACTTTGACTTTGACTTCGAATCCTCGGAAGTCCCGCAGCTCATATGAGCTTAACACGATCTACAGTAGCAGACATCAGTAAAAAATTGTAGAACAAGTTTCATGTTGGCAGTGGGTGAACAGAGGTGTATCCAGCCACACTTGTCCAAGTTCAATCAAAACTTTTATGTAGTTGACCAGTTGATCACCTGGAATGGTTCTTTCTGTGCCAATGTTCGTAAGTAGTTTGAATCATCAACATGGAATGTATAGATCACCTGAATGTCATTGACGTACAGAAACGGTTTACCATGTATGAAACAGCCAGAAGTCACCGATGAGGGTGATGAGAAGCAGAGGGCCTGGCACATTACCCCGGGTGACACCAGATGTGGTGGCTCTAGATTTTGAAAGATGCAGCCCAGCTCTCACTGCTTGGGAACTGCTGCTTAGTTTGGATCCAATCCAACTCGGCAATGGGGATTCTTTCTGGTGAGCCCTAAGTTTTCACGAGGGCAGAGAATGGCCAACGCGGTCAGATGCCTTCCAGCTGCCAAAATAGAGGACTGCGACTAATAAGTGTTGGTCACAGCTACTGGTTGCGCATTCAAAGAAGTGGAAGTGGCAAGTCATGCATGAACCACACTTGTCATTGCTGCACACTTTCTTGTTGACAATTCCCTTGCCGAATTTTGGATTTCAGATAGGCTCTCCCGGAAAACACATATCTGGTCGTCTGTATATTTCCCCCAAACCTCCTGACCGTCAGCACATAGGAGTAAACGTGTGTTTAAGGTTGTTGGTAGGTCGTTTAAAACACCAGTTTTAAAGTGAACCCAGAGTGGGGCCCTGACGCCAGCCACTGAGTATTCACAGCCATCTACTTATGTATGAACCAAATACGAGTGGTTGAGACCGATTATTTCGACTACCTATGAGCCACACGAGTTAGTCCCCACATAAACCCTTAAGCCAAAGCCTCTGCGTAGCGCGTCACGATCACTGTGGACACAGAGTGAGCGCTGTGGTGGAGCATAACTCCTTAACACTACGCTTTGGTATGTATTGCGTAGTTAATCAGCAGTTTATTTACTGATTAAAACGTCTCAACATACGATACTTGCGCAAAGGAAATGTGACGGAAATGATATGAATAACCTCGGCGAACATCTTAGGAAATTCAAGCGACCCCATATAAACAGACTTCTGACCAACAGAAGGAGTTCGCCCGTTCGATGCCATCAGCAGGCTAAGTAAGAGCCCGGGTGAGAGATAATTTAGTAATCTTTTTTCCGTTTGATAATGAGGAGATAAGTTATGCACTACTCTTTCCATTACCTTGGTAACTGGGGGGACCAAAAGCGTCAGCTTACAATTATAGGTGATGGCTTTGTCAGCAATCTCACGCACCGAGTAAACTGCCACCGATTTCTAGTCTGGGGGTAAGTTAGCTTCTAGAAACGAAATACTAAGGAATTTTTTGTAAGTCAGATAAAACATTGTCACACTTGGTTACGTCGTTCAACTGCAATCAGGCGCAGCAGGTCTACGAAGATTTCAGCCCTTAAGCTTTCCCTCAACCTTAAGAAGCTCGTGTGCTATGCAACACAGCCTCCTGTAATCCCGGTGCCTATCTGGTTTGAGGTCAACACTTCCACCTGTCAGAAACTTCACCTTCATTTCCCAGCAAGTAGGTTAGGTTAGAATCGGTGTGCTCAGCCTGTGAAATATATACGAAGTGCAAAGTTGCCATTCTTAATCATGAGTATGATCCCCTGCACCTCACCTCCACTTTATGCTCACATATGTCCAGCAGTCGGTTCTGTTCCATTCAACTTTTGCTGTAAACTCGTCACTGATGTTCACAGCCTCTGGCCGTTCATACTGTCGGCTAATCCCCTTCGATTCCATTCCGGCAGATAACGTTGCCAACTTTCAGCCTTTTTATCTTCCCTTTTGAAAATCGTGCCTTGGAATCAGGCGTAGAGAAAATGATATCTCACCTACTTAAATTACTGCAAAAGCCACATTTCCCTCCTCTAGCACCAAGTCAAAAAGTATAGAGGCAAATGTTTTATTCCAGATTTCTATCAGGCCTACTATTTTCATCCAAGTCCGAAGCTACATACCCGGGAACATCTCAGTGGTAGGCTTACCAGTGGCTGCATATCCGGCGAACCTTTTATATAGTCATACTGTTAGTGTTACGCCACTCGTGAGTTCTTTAGCCTGAAAGACACTCCCATTTACAGGTTCTGTGGTCTTTGTGCTCCTACTCAGGCCTAAGTATTTCATGAAACCGCTTGTCCTTCTGTAAGCTGACTGGGGAATCTGGCAAGCTAAACTGCCCATTGCCTCTTGTCTTCCGCAGTTCCACTCTTTAATTGTCCCATGAGCACACTCAAGTGAATTACTTCTCACCACAAAGTGTAACTTAATTACCGTCGTGATATAAGTATTCGCCACTTCAAGCTAATAAGGCACAACTGATCAGACAACTTTTGGTGTTGGTAAATTTCACGGTGTGCATGTTAGCACCCCTCTCTATATTTAAAACAAATTATTTTCGACAACGCATCTAACGTTTTTCTCGTATCCCGTTCCCTTGGGAAATACGAATGGAATTCATCCTTATGAAAATCTGACGTGTTCAGAAACTTGAGATATCCACTATCTTATTGTATTCTGTACAGAAGCTCTCCCAATGTGAACCTTATGTCTATCTTTGAGCAATAAGGCTCCACCGGCCAGAATTGTCAAACTGTTGCCTACTCGTATTAGCAAGGATGAGCTGTCATTGTTATAAACATGAATCTCGGGCGAGCATTATCGATGGCATGATTTCACTAACTTTTGCGGGTATTCTGCTCATGATATTCGATAAATTATTACTTTTCAGCTCAAGAGCTTTTGCCCGACTCCCTACTTATTTTCGTATTGCTTATAGTTTGTAAATGATTACTGATTGGAAGGGACCTTTGATTGTGCATTTCCTCAACTTTTGGTCAGCGAAGTCGATTTTCTATTCTCACATGGTTTGGAGGTTGCGGACAGGAAAGTCAGTTACATATACAGATGATTCAGGATACCAAAATTCGCGGTCAATAATGGCGAAAGTTTGTGTCCGGTTGTGTGAGGCGTGGTCGCGAGACTCCTTGTGAGCATAACTGAGTATCCAAGGCGTGGCATGTGCACAATTGATAAATAACTGGATGGTTTATTCTCGAATTAGGAATTTAACATGAGAGAAGCCAGTTGACAGGCCTTATCAAATTGTCAGTGGTGGGGAAATTTCCAATAATTGAATGATACGGAAGGGGGGATATCAACGATTATCATGAAGCCAAAAGTGTCTGCAGATAATGGAAAGAGCAGAAAAATATCTCTTTACAGAAAATGCAGATTGTTTATGATTTTCGGTCGTCTCCATTCACTATTCTTTTTTTCACGATAAAGTGGCGCCAGTCAAGTGCAAGGTCAGGGTTGGAACTGAACTGAACATGTTGGGCGCTGATCAGTATGGACTTGCAACATAGCGCAGTAATATAACATGATAAAATATATAATGCACATAACTATCATGCATATCACGTTAAGAAGTCATCATAAATTATTAAGAAATTCAGCTAACCGGTGGCAGAAAATCGTGTGGTCGAAACTGATGAAATCATCAGCTGCACGTCACCAATGGTTAATAAATCAAAGTGGGTTGTCAATTTTTCAAACATCCTCAAGCTCGAAAAAAGTAAATATGCCGGTGAAGGGGCTTGACTTGACTCCGGCTGTTATCGATTTGAAGTCTGAAGATATCAGTCGCAAAACGGTCAGTGGCAGGTGAAGTGGAAGTACGATATTCACTGAGACCAAGAGATGCAAAAATATAATCTAACTCACCAGAACTGGAAATGGAAACTCTGATGAACTTGCGGAACGGCCATGATGTAACTGCCAAGTCTGATGAATCTAACCCAGAGATTGCACAGAATAAACTTGATTGCATTAGCAAGGAACATGAAAATATGGAGGAAGGGCTGAATTGGGAGGCCAGTTAACTGGAGAATACTATGGTATATGAAGTCAAGAAATCCACGTGGAACCTCAAAGACGAGAGGGAACCGTTCCTGGGCAAGCAAAACCGACTTAACTAGGCACCAAAAACCAGCAGCCATGGTGGAATTTATGACGTTATCAGGGTTGATAAGCCAGGCTGTCCCGTCGGATTCACAGTAGATCTCACAATCTGCCTAAATATTCGGCGACGGTAATAAATCAACTTGAAAGCCGTGCAAGGTCTAGGCTTACTACCCCCCACGGCCGAAAGTTTGGACTAGATGGAATTCAATTTGCCAGAGGCAGAAAATGGTTAGTAATGATGTGACTGGCCTTTCGAAAAATAGCCTGCTCGGTTCGGCTTCCGAGACAGCCGGATACGCGATCGATAATGGTAATTAGCCTGCTCGTCGAACTTAGTTACCAGTCGAGGACATCATGCTAGAAGTACTGCTTTCGGATATCCACAGGTTTCAAACTTCGTGATGAAGAATTTGACAAAAGGATGGAGTTGTCTGCGGCTACCACTACCTCCCATTCTCACATGTATATTGATGCACACAGGAGTGGACAGCCTTTGAAACCTTTAGCCCTTCTCTTTCGTCATAGTTGCGTTGCCACCACCCAAAACGTGACCAGTACCTGATAAATAGAAGCGTGCCGGTATCAAAGCAGTCAGCAACATGGTCTTATATAAATGACAATAATAATAGTAACGATAATTAGCCCTTGCGGATACAAGTGTGCACTAGCTTATGGGCGTCATTGTATACTTACAACGGTTTGACGGCCCTGATTGGCACAGCTTTATTACCCGTAGACAATGATAAGAGAAGACTAATAAGAAAGCGAGTTATATAGTGTTAAAGCTCGGAGAAAAAGTTCATTTATAAGCCCGTAGTCAGAGGATGACTAACGAAACATATCTGTTCATAAATGGTTAAACTATGGAATTGAGTTACGTGGCGGCTAATCCCAATGAAGCAGGTACGAGGTGATGGTATTCTGGGGTGGATGCTTTCATGTCAAAACAAGGTTCACTGGTCAGCAGACGTCTTCTGATGCCTTTGTGATCGTATTAACCGGTAGTGGTAATGGTAGAGAAGGCAAAGAGGCTTACTCAGGAATGTCTTCGAAGAACTTTCTAAAAGAGCAAGAAAAGGCGTTTGTTAATATTTCATGTTTTGCGCGAGACTCCCAAAACACTTAGGACTGCCGAAACATTTCACCCATAAATCATTATTATAGCTGAGTGTCTGAATCTCACGCCACACAAGCGCAGTATCACACCAAGATATTCTTTCTGAATGGTAAACTGCTCACGACTTTCATTAGGCTGGGAGCCGCCATCTTTTGGTCTATTTAAGTAGATAGAACTTTACCCGGGACGCAAACGGATCTTCACTTATTACCTCAAAATGAAGGACTCATGGAATTCCACAGCCGACAGTGTGAAGAGGTAGTTAGTGTGCTGCACCCATTTACGTAAGCATTGATGAGAAACCCATCGAGCGACGTTATCTGTACCACACCACAAGTAGTCCTCCACATGAGAAGTAAATCTGAGATCAACGATGGCTAAGTGACCCCGCCTAATTAGGTGGATGTCTCGCAACTTCGAATAACCTAGATTTCATAAGTAGTATTTGATTGGGGACTTGGTAGAATATTTCCCAAATTACAGAGAGATGCGATAGTTAAACACATGCTTATCACGCTTAGGTATTTTATTCAAAATGATCCAGCCAGCATGTACCACATGGCTTAGCTCCTGGAATCACATGTGTGGGAGGTCAATGGAGATTTAAAAGGGTATCAATGGTTTCACTCTCTAATCCTCAGAAGCTTTCAGCTTCCATAGACAAAGTTATTAGAAATAGCTTAAAAGTCTTGTGCTGATGTATCAGTATTCAAAAGCACGGGGAAAGAATGTTGGTAGTACCCATCAGGAAGCATAAGTCTTCTTCGACTAGGATAACAGACATTTTATTGATGAAAAGGCGTCTCGTATTGCAAGGGAATGGATTCTGTGCATTCCTAAGGCGATGCCCATCCGAGATTTGTCGAAGCAAGTAAATACGATCGCGAAGGCATCAGAAGACGTCTGCTGACCAGTGAACCTTGTTTTGACATGAAAGCATCCACCCCCAGAATACCATCACCTCGTACCTGCTTCATTGGGATTAGCCGCCACGTAACTCAATTCCATAGTTTAACCATTTATGAACAGATATGTTTCGTTAGTCATCCTCTGACTACGGGCTTATAAATGAACTTTTTCTCCGAGCTTTAACACTATATAACTCGCTTTCTTATTAGTCTTCTCTTATCATTGTCTACGGGTAATAAAGCTGTGCCAATCAGGGCCGTCAAACCGTTGTAAGTATACAATGACGCCCATAAGCTAGTGCACACTTGTATCCGCAAGGGCTAATTATCGTTACTATTATTATTGTCATTTATATAAGACCATGTTGCTGACTGCTTTGATACCGGCACGCTTCTATTTATCAGGTACTGGTCACGTTTTGGGTGGTGGCAACGCAACTATGACGAAAGAGAAGGGCTAAAGGTTTCAAAGGCTGTCCACTCCTGTGTGCATCAATATACATGTGAGAATGGGAGGTAGTGGTAGCCGCAGACAACTCCATCCTTTTGTCAAATTCTTCATCACGAAGTTTGAAACCTGTGGATATCCGAAAGCAGTACTTCTAGCATGATGTCCTCGACTGGTAACTAAGTTCGACGAGCAGGCTAATTACCATTATCGATCGCGTATCCGGCTGTCTCGGAAGCCGAACCGAGCAGGCTATTTTTCGAAAGGCCAGTCACATCATTACTAACCATTTTCTGCCTCTGGCAAATTGAATTCCATCTAGTCCAAACTTTCGGCCGTGGGGGGTAGTAAGCCTAGACCTTGCACGGCTTTCAAGTTGATTTATTACCGTCGCCGAATATTTAGGCAGATTGTGAGATCTACTGTGAATCCGACGGGACAGCCTGGCTTATCAACCCTGATAACGTCATAAATTCCACCATGGCTGCTGGTTTTTGGTGCCTAGTTAAGTCGGTTTTGCTTGCCCAGGAACGGTTCCCTCTCGTCTTTGAGGTTCCACGTGGATTTCTTGACTTCATATACCATAGTATTCTCCAGTTAACTGGCCTCCCAATTCAGCCCTTCCTCCATATTTTCATGTTCCTTGCTAATGCAATCAAGTTTATTCTGTGCAATCTCTGGGTTAGATTCATCAGACTTGGCAGTTACATCATGGCCGTTCCGCAAGTTCATCAGAGTTTCCATTTCCAGTTCTGGTGAGTTAGATTATATTTTTGCATCTCTTGGTCTCAGTGAATATCGTACTTCCACTTCACCTGCCACTGACCGTTTTGCGACTGATATCTTCAGACTTCAAATCGATAACAGCCGGAGTCAAGTCAAGCCCCTTCACCGGCATATTTACTTTTTTCGAGCTTGAGGATGTTTGAAAAATTGACAACCCACTTTGATTTATTAACCATTGGTGACGTGCAGCTGATGATTTCATCAGTTTCGACCACACGATTTTCTGCCACCGGTTAGCTGAATTTCTTAATAATTTATGATGACTTCTTAACGTGATATGCATGATAGTTATGTGCATTATATATTTTATCATGTTATATTACTGCGCTATGTTGCAAGTCCATACTGATCAGCGCCCAACATGTTCAGTTCAGTTCCAACCCTGACCTTGCACTTGACTGGCGCCACTTTATCGTGAAAAAAAGAATAGTGAATGGAGACGACCGAAAATCATAAACAATCTGCATTTTCTGTAAAGAGATATTTTTCTGCTCTTTCCATTATCTGCAGACACTTTTGGCTTCATGATAATCGTTGATATCCCCCCTTCCGTATCATTCAATTATTGGAAATTTCCCCACCACTGACAATTTGATAAGGCCTGTCAACTGGCTTCTCTCATGTTAAATTCCTAATTCGAGAATAAACCATCCAGTTATTTATCAATTGTGCACATGCCACGCCTTGGATACTCAGTTATGCTCACAAGGAGTCTCGCGACCACGCCTCACACAACCGGACACAAACTTTCGCCATTATTGACCGCGAATTTTGGTATCCTGAATCATCTGTATATGTAACTGACTTTCCTGTCCGCAACCTCCAAACCATGTGAGAATAGAAAATCGACTTCGCTGACCAAAAGTTGAGGAAATGCACAATCAAAGGTCCCTTCCAATCAGTAATCATTTACAAACTATAAGCAATACGAAAATAAGTAGGGAGTCGGGCAAAAGCTCTTGAGCTGAAAAGTAATAATTTATCGAATATCATGAGCAGAATACCCGCAAAAGTTAGTGAAATCATGCCATCGATAATGCTCGCCCGAGATTCATGTTTATAACAATGACAGCTCATCCTTGCTAATACGAGTAGGCAACAGTTTGACAATTCTGGCCGGTGGAGCCTTATTGCTCAAAGATAGACATAAGGTTCACATTGGGAGAGCTTCTGTACAGAATACAATAAGATAGTGGATATCTCAAGTTTCTGAACACGTCAGATTTTCATAAGGATGAATTCCATTCGTATTTCCCAAGGGAACGGGATACGAGAAAAACGTTAGATGCGTTGTCGAAAATAATTTGTTTTAAATATAGAGAGGGGTGCTAACATGCACACCGTGAAATTTACCAACACCAAAAGTTGTCTGATCAGTTGTGCCTTATTAGCTTGAAGTGGCGAATACTTATATCACGACGGTAATTAAGTTACACTTTGTGGTGAGAAGTAATTCACTTGAGTGTGCTCATGGGACAATTAAAGAGTGGAACTGCGGAAGACAAGAGGCAATGGGCAGTTTAGCTTGCCAGATTCCCCAGTCAGCTTACAGAAGGACAAGCGGTTTCATGAAATACTTAGGCCTGAGTAGGAGCACAAAGACCACAGAACCTGTAAATGGGAGTGTCTTTCAGGCTAAAGAACTCACGAGTGGCGTAACACTAACAGTATGACTATATAAAAGGTTCGCCGGATATGCAGCCACTGGTAAGCCTACCACTGAGATGTTCCCGGGTATGTAGCTTCGGACTTGGATGAAAATAGTAGGCCTGATAGAAATCTGGAATAAAACATTTGCCTCTATACTTTTTGACTTGGTGCTAGAGGAGGGAAATGTGGCTTTTGCAGTAATTTAAGTAGGTGAGATATCATTTTCTCTACGCCTGATTCCAAGGCACGATTTTCAAAAGGGAAGATAAAAAGGCTGAAAGTTGGCAACGTTATCTGCCGGAATGGAATCGAAGGGGATTAGCCGACAGTATGAACGGCCAGAGGCTGTGAACATCAGTGACGAGTTTACAGCAAAAGTTGAATGGAACAGAACCGACTGCTGGACATATGTGAGCATAAAGTGGAGGTGAGGTGCAGGGGATCATACTCATGATTAAGAATGGCAACTTTGCACTTCGTATATATTTCACAGGCTGAGCACACCGATTCTAACCTAACCTACTTGCTGGGAAATGAAGGTGAAGTTTCTGACAGGTGGAAGTGTTGACCTCAAACCAGATAGGCACCGGGATTACAGGAGGCTGTGTTGCATAGCACACGAGCTTCTTAAGGTTGAGGGAAAGCTTAAGGGCTGAAATCTTCGTAGACCTGCTGCGCCTGATTGCAGTTGAACGACGTAACCAAGTGTGACAATGTTTTATCTGACTTACAAAAAATTCCTTAGTATTTCGTTTCTAGAAGCTAACTTACCCCCAGACTAGAAATCGGTGGCAGTTTACTCGGTGCGTGAGATTGCTGACAAAGCCATCACCTATAATTGTAAGCTGACGCTTTTGGTCCCCCCAGTTACCAAGGTAATGGAAAGAGTAGTGCATAACTTATCTCCTCATTATCAAACGGAAAAAAGATTACTAAATTATCTCTCACCCGAGCTCTTACTTAGCCTGCTGATGGCATCGAACGGGCGAACTCCTTCCGTTGGTCAGAAGTCTGTTTATATGGGGTCGCTTGAATTTCCTAAGATGTTCGCCGAGGTTATTCATATCATTTCCGTCACATTTCCTTTGCGCAAGTATCGTATGTTGAGACGTTTTAATCAGTAAATAAACTGCTGATTAACTACGCAATACATACCAAAGCGTAGTGTTAAGGAGTTATGCTCCACCACAGCGCTCACTCTGTGTCCACAGTGATCGTGACGCGCTACGCAGAGGCTTTGGCTTAAGGGTTTATGTGGGGACTAACTCGTGTGGCTCATAGGTAGTCGAAATAATCGGTCTCAACCACTCGTATTTGGTTCATACATAAGTAGATGGCTGTGAATACTCAGTGGCTGGCGTCAGGGCCCCACTCTGGGTTCACTTTAAAACTGGTGTTTTAAACGACCTACCAACAACCTTAAACACACGTTTACTCCTATGTGCTGACGGTCAGGAGGTTTGGGGGAAATATACAGACGACCAGATATGTGTTTTCCGGGAGAGCCTATCTGAAATCCAAAATTCGGCAAGGGAATTGTCAACAAGAAAGTGTGCAGCAATGACAAGTGTGGTTCATGCATGACTTGCCACTTCCACTTCTTTGAATGCGCAACCAGTAGCTGTGACCAACACTTATTAGTCGCAGTCCTCTATTTTGGCAGCTGGAAGGCATCTGACCGCGTTGGCCATTCTCTGCCCTCGTGAAAACTTAGGGCTCACCAGAAAGAATCCCCATTGCCGAGTTGGATTGGATCCAAACTAAGCAGCAGTTCCCAAGCAGTGAGAGCTGGGCTGCATCTTTCAAAATCTAGAGCCACCACATCTGGTGTCACCCGGGGTAATGTGCCAGGCCCTCTGCTTCTCATCACCCTCATCGGTGACTTCTGGCTGTTTCATACATGGTAAACCGTTTCTGTACGTCAATGACATTCAGGTGATCTATACATTCCATGTTGATGATTCAAACTACTTACGAACATTGGCACAGAAAGAACCATTCCAGGTGATCAACTGGTCAACTACATAAAAGTTTTGATTGAACTTGGACAAGTGTGGCTGGATACACCTCTGTTCACCCACTGCCAACGTGAAACTTTGTCTTCGGTCTCTGACACTGTCTAATCTCTATAGTCCCATGGACTTGTTTCTGAGGTATTTTAGCTACCTGGCATCCGCTGGAGAGGCACAAGTTGGCCCCTTAAGTGGAGAATTTTTTGGTTGTATGACCCGTATCTTTTACAGCCATGGACCAAATGTCCTGACGCAGAAGACTCGGTTGAAGTATTGCTCGAACACTGCTCATTCGTCTCCAGTAGGATTAGTATTAACGACAAATTTAAGATAGAAATTCGCCGGGGTTTTTCCACATCTGGCCTGCTTGGACAAGAGTATGGACGGGATTACGTATCTAGATGTATGTCCCGTAGGTTGTAACAGCTTTGGACGGAACAATCAAAAGATAGATCTTGACTTCTTTTTTAAGATTCTGCGTGATATGCGATTTTCACTTGGGCAACCACTTCATTTCTCACAAACGGGAAACTGTGAAATATGTAAACCAGCACATAGAGTTGAAATAAAATCTTTAAGAACATCCCTGCTGACTAATTTCTTTTCCGTCTAGTTCTCTCAACCGTGAAATCAGCCCCCCACTGAAATTAGAGCCTGTAGCCTGCCCATTCGCTTTGACGGCTGCCAAAGAAATTCTCAATTTCTCTGAACCTGGTAATACACTGGATCCAACACAACTACGTTGCACAACACTCAACGAACTAGGCCCTCTGACTGTCTAGATTATCAAGCGTGCGTATTATTTATTTGTTTATTTGTCCCTTGGGTTCCTAATGGAACAAAGGGCTTCAATCGAGCTTGCGTAATAACTGCTAAACCAACTTAAGTAAATAGTTTATTCTCATATCAGCAATTTAACATGATATAAGCCAGTTTACAGGCATCACCACATTGATATATGCCAAAACATCTACAAGATTTTACGGGTCCTGTATCGTACACAGGGTAATGTCATTAGGCCCCATAAAACACATCCGAAGATCCTTCTGGTTATGAAACGGACGAGAAAACAATACTGTTCATTGTATACAGAGTATTGGAGTTTACATAGTAATAATTCTTATCCTCACATAATAAAGTTAATGTGAGACACCAGTTTAGGCGAAAAACCTCATCCATGTCTGGCTGAATGCTTTTTCAAAAGACCTTAACATGATTATTCATGAAATCCTGCCCAAGAAACTTCATCTTGTGGAGGTATACGGCATGTTATCCACTTGACTTGGGTGCTAGCTTGGCAGTCACTTACAATCAATCAGAGTGGGCTCCTCCTTATCTGAATGGTTTCCCACTGTCTGCTCAAGGGTTCTTCAAGGTTCCATTATTGGTCCATTGCTGACTTTTGAGTGCTGATGAACTTCAGGGTTCGGGGGGAGACACTGGGTTCAGTGAATGTTCAAGTCCTACACGAGAACCCTTCTAAAATCGTAAACTGAACGAATGAAAACCACCCGTCCCCTCAAATAAGAGATGCCCAGGATAATGGTTGTGGAACAACATAGGTGAAATTCTAGTTCCTGCTGTTTGGGCTAAACAGATGTTTGCCAGCCGAACACCAAAAAAGATTTAGAAGTTGCTCTGAGTGACGCGTTTGTAGCTTCGCTACATTGTCGCCTTGCAACCATCAAGGCATATAGAGTCCTACGGTTTCTGCCTCTTATTCTGGGGAGTATAATTCCAGGTATTTTCATTATTGTGTATGGGCTATGCACTTGTCTCCATCTAAGGAAAAATTCTGTAGCTATACTGACATACTTGAAAAGGGACGCTGCCATTCCAGGACGGGTTCAGAGAAGAGCTACGAGGAAAGTGGCTGGGTCAAATCTTAGACCCTATCTGCAACGCGTAGTTGCTCTTAAGCCACAACCGGGACGACACAGGGAGATCAGAGCAGATATGACCATGGTGTTCTGTATCGCCTATAATCCTCTTCTTCATCCCGGGCCATCCCCTTTAAGCTATAATTTGAACCCATGCCATGGGGACCATGCTTTCAGACTAGAACATGGGAGAACATATTGAATAGTCCGCGCTAATTCATTAGGAGTTACAGTATTTATCATATTCTTCTCCCCCGATGCTTCTATAGAGGAGGTCTGATGCACATTTACAGCCCATTGTTACAGACGAACCGTTTACGAGAAGCTGACCGTTGTCTTACAAACCATGGGTGACAGCATTTCCTTTTGCAAGCTAATTAATTAACTAGTTACCTCTATCCTTTCAGGTTTCTTGGGATCAAAAAGTGCTGACTGCTATAAACACAGAGCGTATTCGATAAGGACAAAAGCAGAAACCCAAGAACCATTGTTCGGTGGTTTCACAGCACGAAGTCTGAATTTCGAACCAGCATCAAACCTAATACTTAATGTATTAGAGACAGAACAGCCAAGGCTTGGAAGCGATGAATAAGTCTCCTACAGAGATCAGTAGCCTTTGATCAGTATCGGAAAGTAAGTGTAAAGACAATCACTGGTTCTAACCAAGTTGGGCTGCACTGAATGTGAAGGCCTCCAACACCCGGGATTTTAGATTGTGTGACTAATTATTGCTTGGGCAAATGTTGACCTCGAGGTCATTCATCCCTAAAACATCTGCAATAACATCGGAGTATACGATAACTGATCATGTTCTTGGGTTTGGAATAACTGGAAAAGTGGTACAATGTATCCATAAAGCAACAGGTGTTCAATATGCTCTGAAGGTAATGGTGTGCATTAGTGTGACATTTTGGATCACCAGATACTTGAAGACAATCAGAAGTCAAGACGTGAAGCTGAACTTCACTGGAGAGTTTCGGACTGTCCAAATGTCGTGAAAGTTGTTGATGTATTCGAGAACATTAACCACAACACCAAGAAGAATTATCTGTTGATTGTAATGGAATGTATGAAAGGCGGGGAATTATTCAACAAGATAAAGGAGCTTGAAAATTTCACGGAGAGTGGTAATACATATACAGTGCACTTTATTCTTTCAGAAGCTGCAAAAGTAGTATATCAAATATCATCTGCAATTGCCTACCTACACGAACGAAATATTGCACACCGTGACCTGAAAGTAAGTCAGTGTTTTTGAATGCACTTATCTTCAGCCGGAAAACCTACTTTACTCATCGGATGAGCCAAATGCTGTCCTTAAGCTTACAGATTTCGGGTTCGCAAAGGAGGTTGTTGCCAAGAAGTCTCTTCAAACACCATGCTATACTCCTTACTATGTGCGTAAGTTCTTTTATGCTAGTATTGTAACATACTTAGCTCCTGAAATTCTTAATTTCGAAAGGTATGACAAGTCTTGTGACATTTGGTCCTTGGGGATAATCACCTATATCTTGTAAGTCTTTGTATTTAGTAACGCGTTTTAGACTATCAGGTTGCCCACCATTTTTTAGCCAAAATGGTCAACCAATTTCTCCTGGTATGAAATCAAAGATTCGAGCTGGGAAGTACGAGTTTCCAGATGCACAGTGGAAACACGTTTCTAAAAGTGGTGAGTTAAACAATATGCCTTAAAATGTGTTATTCATTGGTTATAAACTCACCATTTCCCAACCTAATTCTAATGCATCCAAAAGTCACAGTCATCATTGTTGGGGGCATTAGACTAAATATTTTGTGTTCATCCTCACAGTAAATATCTTGGGTAAGACCTAATTTCTCCTTGAAATTAATCACTTAGTAACCTGCTTCCACTAGCTCCGGTAACAAGTTAAAATTCTTGACCACTACGTGAGAGAATCTAAGTTCCACCTGCATTTTACTCGACAGCAGCTTTTGGACTGATTTACGATAATCTCCCAGATAATGCGTCCTAGAATGATGAAATCGGTCAGAGATTCCAGCAATGTAGTCTTTATTCGATATAAGATGCACCAAAATAAGATCGCTCCTACTACATAATAATTTGAAAGGGTTCAAACTTTCTAACCGATTTTCATGGAAAAGGTGAGAATTTTTTATCAGTAAGTTAGTAACTACCCCTTGCATCTATTCTAGAGTGTTTGCTCCTTTCTTAAAGCGACGACCAGCTGTCTGAATCCAGTTATCAAGGCAAGGTGGTACATAAATACGATGTGATAGTTGAAAAATGTCTTCATCAAAACACTTAAATGCTGCGATAAGCAAACATAGTGTCTAGAATGATTTATTTGCAACCGCATGACAATGAGAAGTTGCCTTTAAGCTGTTGTTTGCGTTAAATCTCAAATTATCTTATTCTTGAACATATGGCAATACTGTTCCACTCATTAAGCAATGATCATAAGGCTGTTAGCATTATTCCAACCGTGTTGTAACTGATTTTCAGATTTCAATGTAGAGATCATTCGACTAGCTAATTTAAGTTAGTCTAAAGCTTTAGCTTTCACTCGGTATCGTAAATTGTCTTCCAAGTCCTAACATTATTTCAAAATAGGAAAGATGACAACTCAAGCATTCTCTGTTTTTCATCAATGTAAAGTAGAAGCTAACGAATTCTTAGTGTAATGTGCTAAGGAACCCCACCAGTAATAGGTTTCCATGAAAAGAGTACTCAGTTTTGTATCCCTCTTTGCCTGATCATGCCGGTAGCTGTTTAATCACTCTTGCATATCGATATCTACATTCAAATCAGCTAGCTTCTTTTGAGAGACGGAATGAAACGTCTCACCAAGTACCTAACTTAAGTCAATATATACCGCATTAGTGGGCAATTCATTGTTCTAAGCATCCACACATTCCTCTCCTGTTCAAAGCAAATTTACCAGACATGAGTTTTGAGTCAAATACTGATTCGTTCATGCGCCAAAAAAATGTCTTTCCATGTGACTTAGTAGTCTATCTCTAGCTACTTTCTTGATGACGTTTACAAATATATCAGTAAAACTAACAGGGAGATAGTGGGTAACTGGTTGCCGATCACTATCCTTTAAAATGGACGAAACATAACATCTTTTTTCCCAATTAGTCAAGCCCAACACCAAGGCATAATCAATATCTCTACAAGTAGTCTCCAACTTATGTCAGCCAAAGCTAACAGCAACCTAGAGCCTACTCCATCTGAATCCAGTAACTTACCGGTCTTTAATCAGTTAAGCAGTTTCAATATTGTTTTCTTACTCACTGGTATAGGTGTTATTTGGTGGAGGTATCGGCCGTTGTAGTACTCAATATTTTGGTGTTACTATCAACCGAAAAGATCTTACTTAAGTGGCCAGATAAGTTTTCAGCTTTTTACGTGTGAGAATCCACTAACCACCTAAGTCCCCATTAGGAAGTAAGTCGGTTGTTTCATCGTATCTCTTAGTCTTGCACGTAATATGAGAGACAGTCTTTTGGGACAGTTGATGGAATTATGCATTGATTGCCTTTCCTACTCATCGCGACGTATGGTAGTAAGAGTGTTACATGAGTTCGGAACTTGACTCCATGTCTATATATAGGATCTCAAAAGTACTTCTTCCGCTTTAGTAACCTGTGGATCCGACTGCCTATCAAAAGATATACATGAGTAGATCTTCCCAGTGTTGAACAAGGAATGAAGAGAGATGTGTTACTTTCAAGTGTGGTCTTTCAAAAGTCCACTATGTATTTAAGGACCTGTCTGCTGAGGTTGTACTATCTTTTATTTTCACCGCATCTGGCTGCCAAATATTAGGTTGGATGTTCTATGTTGTAGTTCAGTAAACTTGTGGTCACTGTTTGAAGTTCGCGAAGGGTGTTCTTATCAAAACCTACTCCGCTGAGGTTATAATGTTTCTAATTACCAACATATCTGTCCGCCAAAGTATTAAATGAAGAAGAAATAGATTGATAAAGCACTTTGAACTTTCTAAATCTAAAAGTAATAACTACGTGACCACTACTTGCCGGTGGAGAAAGGTAGTCAAGACTACTGGCACCCCCTTACTTGTGTTTGAAGTTGAAGTTCAGTGGGTAAGTTTCATGCTATGGGTCAAATGCTATATTGACACTACATTTCGTTTAAGAACGCTATCTTCCAGCAATTAGCAATAGAAAGTTATTGAGACAGTTGCACGGCCGTCATGTTATGGTGTCACAAATTCGTAATGCTAAACAGTTCAATGGCCGCAAAATATTCGAAAGTTGCATTAATATCTACATCCTTACAATGAAAAGGCATGTTTAGAGTTTGCACTGACATCCGCTTCACTAATGTGTCTTCATAGCTTGATATGCAATAATAAAACTGAAGGAAGCTATTTTTATCAGAGCTGAGAGGACCTACGGATCCTAATTTAAAACTTTAGGGCTGCTTTACGATGAGGATGATGAGGCTAAAAGGCCGGACGGTATGCATTTACCGTAACAAAAAGACCCAGTTGGATGTGTCTCACTCTCTATACAAATGCAGTTATTACGGTAAAAGTTATACAGCTTGAAGCCTAAAATGTTACCGAAGCTGCTTGTTATCTGTAGCTAGCTAACTAGTAGTTGATTCTGATCTAAAATCATTCCTTTATGTTTGTAAAAACTTTCCATCCTTCAAAGTTAGAAAATATAGGTTTGCTGCCTTCAAATTTTTAATATATTTCAACCTCGTACGAAAGTTTAGCAGACAGTGACGCTAATTACCTCCTCACTTTTGGATTCGACCTATTCGATTGCCTCCAGGCAACCAAGGCCTTGCAATTTGCAGTGTGTAAGAGGTCAGATCTTGGTCCGGTGGAGAATCTCAACAGTTTATGACATACTGCAAGAAAAGGACTTACAGACGAAGACAACCCAACCATAGTTTTTGAATTTTTAGGTGGTGTCTTCTCAAGTGTTTAGTTCTAGAGGGTAGGACAAATCACACTGGTTAGCGCTTAAATCATTACTCAGGATGCGTAACGCTAGTATGGGATGTCATTATATCTGCCAATAACACAAATGGAAAAGATCTGAACGACTCAGTCGTCCCTCACAGAAGAGGCTCGAAAGTCCCCTTTAACGTTTATGTTCTTACATTTTGAAACGGTAACTTTATGTCTGTTTTTTATCTGAAACATAGATCCCGTATTCTAAATAAGGTGTGATGTAAGTCTAGTGTAATATACGAAAAATATCTCTATGAAGACGCTTAAAGGTCTTATGAAGGGACCATATACCTCTGGAAGCTTTAGCAGCCGGTCCTATGCAGTTTACTGCTGCTTCAAGTTCGTGGATTACAACTAATTGTAGATCCTTGTCCTCTGGAATATTGGACAGTGAAAGTTCATCAATAGGGTAATTATGCAGATTGTTGTGATCAATGTGCATGACTGCACTCTAGTTTGTGTTAGTCTCCGGTGACTATTTTCTAAGCCATTCCATTAGCGCATCTAATTTTCTGCCACTATGACTACAGATAGTTCTTCACAGTTCAGCATCGTCTGGAAAGCGGAGACAAGACTATCTAACCTTTAATTACATGTCATTAATATAGATTTGGAACAAGAAAGTTCCTTGAACAGCATATTGTGACATTCCGCTCTTCACTGGCTGCCAAGCTGCCAGTACCCCGACAATCTTTACTCATATGTTATTTCTAAGGAGGTATTTTATTCAGTTCCTCGTCTTGCTATAAGCCCAAACCTCTGCAACTTTCTTAGGTATCCCAACGGGGAAACTTTGTCAAAAGCTTTACTAAAATCAACAAACACAATTTCAGTAGGAACAATATTATAGTCGGCTTCCACCCAGACCTAATGTAATAGGGAGATTAGTCTGATAAGGATAACTGATCATCAAACCATACCTCCCCCTGATGGGAAGTCTGTTAGCTTCAACATGTTTTCTTGCAAAACTGGAGATAACTTCGGCAGTTTGGCAGAAATAGTGGTCAAACTCACATGATAATTGTTAACAACCATTTTTCTTATCCCATATTTTAATATTGAGTTGAAAATACGACCCTTCGATCTCTCAAGGATTTCAGCTGACCCAGTGATATGGTGTACACCAGTTATATCTGCTAATAGGTCGGCGAAGCTCACCCAGAATGCTGGACTTACCATGGTTTGTTTTCCGAAGTGGTGAGGAAACTTCCAACTCCATGAACATTATACCCACTGTGAAATGGTGTTCTGAAAAAGTTACTATAGTCTTCGGAGAACATTTTGTTGAAGTCAAACAGCGAGGCTTCAGTCTTTGTTACATCATATTCAGCTAAACTAGAGATGTGGTAGCATCACTCTTTCATTTTCTTGTAATATATGGGAAAATTAATTTAGAGTAGTTCTGACGGTCTCTAACGGGTTTCACATAATATATACCCCCACAGTTTTGATCAAAAACTTATGGTTATTTCTAGTTATACGACAACGAAATCTAAACTTATTAGAACCATTGGAAATTAACGTGTTCCACGACCTTTTGTCACACCTAAAGAGTTTTCTAACCTGTTCATAAACCCACGGCGGACGATTAGTTAGTTTACGAAGAATCATCCAAAAGATTAGATCACATACAACTGATTCAAGTTTTTCTGAAAACTTGAACCACTGACTATCAACAGACTAGTCAACATTAGCTAACCAGTCTACAGATGTAGCATATGCTTTAGCAGTCATGATTTTTGTGCGTCATATATCTGGACCAGGTAGAACTTGCAAACTCTGAGATCAAATCAAGGTACTATTAAGTCACTCTCTGCTAACGGTAAATTACAGTCAGTAAAAGTCAATTTCAGCATAGGGCCTGGCATTAATGCATAAGTGACACTGTATCCCTGTGTGCTACATCAACTAAATTAATCCGATGTGAAATAACAGAGATACTACTACTGAACAAGTTGAGTAGTGAGCAACCACCCAAGCTGATCTGTAATATTTACCAGCCAGATCACAGTGATTTAAACATCGGACGGCTGTTTCGCTCGTTTGAGGTCAAGCTCATCAGCGGTGTATCCAGACAAATTCAGCTCACAGAGCTCTTTCTAGAAATTTGTTGTTTCGCAAGTGTTTTGATGAAAATGCTGACTATATCCACAACAATACACTTCCTTTTGAAATAAATTCAGTGAGAATATGAAAATGATGCATGCATATAGACCTAATCACCATAAAAGTTGATTTATTCTTACAAGTAATCCAGAAATTATTGTGTTTAGCCATTCCACAGTAAATGCTAGTTTATCTCTTCTTATTTCTTTAAAGGTAAACACTAAGAATTCATTACACCAACTTCCTAATTTCATAGAATGTGTAATCGACATATTTTCTAATTCTGAACAAAATTAAAACGGTCTTTAAACAATTTGAAAAGGAGTAGATGGAAAAACTTCAACCATCATGATCAATTCTGATCTGCATTATCGAGTGTTTCCAACGAATGCATTGCTCATATGAGGTGGAATTACTGTGTGAGCAATGTCGAGGTTAAGCGAAAGGTACTAGACGAAACGAACAAGACGGTTAAGGGAGTTGCCAACTTTTACTGGTTGAGGTGGCTTAAACATGTGTTGCATACGCCGAGCCACCACATACCTCGACCTGTCATGCCAGTGGGAGTGATAGGTTAGAAATGTCGTTCCCTTGACAAATTTGAACAATGCAAGAACAAAGACATTTTCAGAATAAAATAGGCTGGTTTTATTTCACTGCCTTTCATCAGCTGTAAACAGCCTACAATCGAGATGAAGTATTAGTAGTAATAATAACATAGCATACTTTAACTATGTAGAAATAAATGGGGATTTGAAACCCAGGATTAGCAATAAGGTAGTCACTGAGTGAGTCAAGGAAACACAGGATTAATATTCATAAATCTCAGTCAAAATTAATGACAGTTTATGTCTGGTGAGTTAGAAAGTTCTGGAGCTGTTGAGTTGGGGAGGGTGGTGGGGTACAAAAACAAACGTTAGTGTTAAAGATCTAGTAGGTTACGTAATTACATAAAGAAAGCTGGAAAATCGTTAAGTGAATAACATGTTAACTGGGCAAAACCCACGGTCATTGCAGTGAAATAAAAGATCTGCTCAACAGTCGGACTTTATAGCTCAGTTGTTAGAGTTTCCCGCCAGTATCCCGGTGGTCGCTGGTTCGAATCTAACTGTGGTCCAAATGTTCATTTCACCTTCAATCATCATCCAGTATCAAGTGATTAACAGTCAGTAAGTAATTAGTGAAAGAGTGGTACAATCGTCAGTCATAAATTGTTACTGATTTTGACTAAGATTTACGATTAATAATCCTGTGTTTCCTTGACTCACTCCTGGATTTCAAATCTACAATTATCTCTACATATTTAAAGTATGTTATGCCATTATTTCACTTCAGTTTTAAGCTGTTTGCAGCTGATGAAAGGCCGTGAAATAAAACGAGTTCATTTTATTCTGAAATTGTTTTTGTTCTTACATTTTTCAAAGTTGGATTAGGCCAAACAAGACCAAGATATGATACTTATCGATGAAGTTCCAACTATTGGTCTGAGCGATATGAGGAGGTGTAGACTACTTCGTTTGAGTCCTTGGAACTATACCGGTCGGGTTTGAGGACTCTTGATTATATGGGACAAAAATCGGTTACAATATTGTAGGTGTATTTACTCTTTGATGTTTACTGAATCCTGAAAGTTCTCACTAAACTTGCTTTTCAAATTGTTTCTCTTCCTATACATCTTTGTCGACTTTGACATGAGCTTTTTTTCTATCCACTCCTCGTTCACTTACTTCTGTGAAGCGTAGCAAACTGAGCCGATCGATTTGTGTGCGAGGTTGTACGTTGATTTAGTCTGTCTTGTATCTCTGTCATGTTCTCAACAAACAACTCCTGACACACAATTCAGATTAGGACAAAAAGCTATCTTCATTTACTTAGTTCATTTGTCTTGTCGATAAATTAGATAATCTAGTTTGCCATAATATTTCTGATTTCTCTATTACCTTTACGATGGAAAGGTTGTTTTCACCGACACTTCTTTGAATGTTTTAGCTTTCCCAACTTAAATTCTTGCTATTTATGCCTGTGAAGCTGTTTTAATAAGGGAAAGGACAAATCAAACTTCCTACCTGAGGTATCTTATTTTACCTATCATATGTTGGCTACTACATGCAGTCTATGAAACCTAAGCGGAATTCATTGAGGGTAATTGGTAAACTGGAACTTATGAGTAGCATTTTGAATCACCTGTTTTAGTCTCATTGACCGATTGCAGCTGTATTTCTCTACCTAAGGACGACATTCAGTCCCGTCGATCGAGAGATTTTATGGCAGTGTTCCTCAGTGAAAGGGGTGCTGGATAAGTGCATTACTCCTTTGAAGGCTTTGTACTTGAAAACCGGTGGGCATATTCTAGCTTGTGGTGAGTTATCACGTGAATTGTATACGTTGAATGGTGTCCATCAAGAATGTCCATTACTTCCATTCTTACTGAATTTAATCACAGAGGTACTTATGGAGGCCATCTTCTCGTCATCTGAATTTACAACGATTGATCTTATCACAGGACGATTCATGGTGCATCTAAAGTACAAAGATGATATATCCCTATCACATGACAATCCTTATGTGACACAGAGTCTTCCAGACACCTTGACTCACAACTTGAAAATGTTTGGGATGGGTCTCTCATCACCTAAATGCAGAATGTTACTCCAGGACGGATAATTCAGTGCTGCCTTGTCTAAAAATAGGGAGTGAAGAGGTTGAGCGTGTTGATCACTTCACTTACTTTGGAAAGGAGATCACTGATAGTGAGTTGCTGCCCAACGGAATTTCCACACGGGTACAAAAGGCTACCTTAGCTCTCGACAACTTACCACTTTTGGCACCACAGTGATATCCACTTGTCTATTGAGGGTTGAGTGTATTGTGCTGCAGTTCGCTCTGTTCTGCTATATGGCTGTCAGCTGTGGTTTATAAAATTAGAGGACATGGGGAAGTTTCAGGTGTTCGGACACCATTGCTTTCCTAGCTTACGGTATGTGTCGTGGAGCCATCACACTGGTAATACAGAAATCAGGCATAGAGTTTTGACAAAAGAGGAAAGTCACTAAATATTATTGTGAAACCTAATCAGGTGAGGTGGTTGGGGTATGTGTTACGCATGCGTTGTTGCAAAACCTTAACTGAAGTGGGTTAAAGCTGGAAAGAGGTCAGACGCAACCAGACTAAAACATAACATCAGTGTGTGAAATCTTTGACTGTTGGTTTCAGCTGTAAAAGGGAATGTACACTCCCCATCTGGGGTCTATATGGAGACAGAAACCAGTTATTGAGAACCTTAGATGAAATGCCTTGGAATCGATGTCCAAACATTCTTCTCGTCTTCATCGTCAAAGTGAATTCGGTATTGTTTCATTCCACCTTCCTCTTTTCTTACAACTTTCTACCACTTTCTACCCATTTGACCATTTTAGTCCAGTAGCATCTACACCTTTAATCTAATAAATAATTGTCTTAGGTTTCACTAGGTACCACTAAGCTAGTCACTCTATAACTGAGATATTTTATCAAACAATCTTCTCATCTTTTCTGTCGTATTTTTGAATAATATTCTTTGATAATTCTGCAATCAGATTATTCCATGGAATGCAGTCAAGATTGTTTAACTAAGTCATGAGGAAAATCTTTCAAGTTATCCACTGTTTTGTACTGATTTCAGCTTATTGACCTAAACTGAGGTTATTCAGTTTAACAATATACTGTTGAGTTGTATTTGTTATAAGTGAGAATAGAGTGTTATTTGACTAACATGCATTGACTTGGTAACAGAAACTGATCACATGTACGCACTGAATGAACCTTTTTTTAGAAGTGTAACGAATAACCTTTGGTTTCAGCTTGGTACTCCTCATGAACTGACATCAGCTGGAGAAACATTTAGTACTTGAGAACAATGTACAGCTATTTCGGCAGTGTGCACCCGTGACCGTGATAGGGATCGAACCTAAGACTTTCAGATCCCGCGTCCAGCATGTTACCATTGAGCCACTGGGAAGGAATCCGACTGTCCACATTTTGTGTCTTCTGTCAATTCTAAATGTAGCGCAAACACTAGATTTCAACTAAGTGGCCAAATGGCAATGCTCTGGCTACGAGTCCTAACGGCCATGGACTCAGTCCCTCATGGAGTCCAGTACTTTCAGTACTTTGAGGTTTCTAGCGGTTTTCCAATTAGCGTCAATCCCAGATGAAAATTACTTACAAATCAATAAATCCTAGGAAACCAATTTCTAATGTGATCATCTTTTGTCTTTTTTGACACCTTGGGTGATTATTGTTTCATTTTTGATATTTGAATTAATACTGGGTGGTAATTGAAGGTGAAATGAAGGTTTGGAACGCAACTGGATTCGAACCGGCGACTACTGGGTTTCCAGCCCGATACTCTGCCAACTGAACTACGAGGTCCAACTGATGACCAGATATTTATTTCACTTCAATTGCCATGAGTTTTACCCGACCGCCATGTGAATTCGTAACGCGTTACTACCACTTGGTCGCACACTGGCTGCCTAGTCAGGACTTCACATCCCAATCCAAATGTAACTGAATTACAGAGGTGATTGAAATACAATAAAAATCTGGCCAGCAATCGGATCTGGTAACTCAGTTAGTAAAGCACCGGGCCAGTAACTCGGTGGTCGCTGGTTCGAATCCGACCACGGTCCAAACTTTCACTCTAAACCATCATTCATTATCAGTATTAGTCTGCCAAATGACGGCTACCCGAGATAGTCAAAATGATACACGAATTTTCAGTCACCCTTGTATTAATGTGATTATTCAGCATAAAATATTCCTGTTGACATATGAACTTCTGTGTAGGTCTCTTGGTATTAAGGAATAGATAGTGGTTAGCAATGGAATTCAAAACATGCATTCCGTCCTTTTTGGGTCTCATTAGCTGGATATTTCTGCGTCTCTGTGTGACTTATATTGTTCCTATTGAAATTGGAACCCATCATCCACCACTTTTGTTCAAAAGTTTAAAAATATGACTAAATAACTCTAAATCAGATATAACTAACCCATTAAAGTATAAGAAGTTGAAATCTTTAGGTGTCTTGTTCCAACCTAATTCTTTTCATTCCGTTTCAATTCCATTCTGTGAACATTGTGCTGATTGTAAATGAATAACTATACGGATGATAAAAACTTCAGTGTTATGTCTGTTAATTAGATAAATAACTTGAAATAAGCGGCGATAGGGTTGTAGAAAGTAACGATGAATGAAAATATAGTCTTTCTGTCTGAAGGCCAGCTATGCTTCAAACATCATACCCACTAACTGAAAAGCCCCAAATCCACCCAAATTTATAGATGTCATCGGGCGCTCATAAGCACATCATCGAGATAGTATACTGTAGTTTTGATTATGGCAATTCATCGTATAACAGAGCATCTTATCAGTCATATCAACTACTCCTAGACTACCTCATCTCAAACTGGCTGTCACTTACAACACAGGCTTGATTACAACCAGAACTAAAAGAGTATGATAGTACTACCTATTCGAATGAGTCAGTGGATGCTTCAGGGTGTATGCCAACAAACTCCATGAAATTTACAGAAGATTAATCTGAAAAACAGACAGATGACTAAAGAGCTGGAGAAACTCAGCAAGGTCGATCTTGAGGAACCAATAAGCAGAAGAGCCTTTAAAATTGTTGCTGATTAGCATGTCAGTTGTTCAGATTTTTACCTAACCCTTAGTGGAATTAGTTCAAATTTCGTTTATCATTTCATTGTTAAAAATACCATGGTAACCATTAAGTGCATTCAACTGGTTGACGCGAATTTTCATCATGTTTGCAAGACCAGTGCCAAACAATATTGGAGTTGAACATATAAAGCTGTGGGACATGTTTTTGTGAATGCTTATGAGTCCATTTTTTCTGAATCAGGGAGTAGAAGGCTTATCAAATACTCTTCTCCAAAGTGTTAGCCAATCATTCACGTTATTATTAGCTTTTATAGATTCAGTTCAGTTAATCCAAACTACTTGACAAAACAGAAAGTTACCAGTAAATCACAAGACACCATTCAATTATCGATCCTTATTTCAGGTTCAGGGAACCCAAGAGAACCAGGAACATCCAACTGAGCTACAATTATTCTCCATTATTTCAAAAAATTGACATAATCTTTATAAAAGGCCCGAAATCCCTGTGACACCAGAGTTTCAAGTGAACGTATATAAACCAATGTGTAAATATCAAATTAGTTGAAGGAACACAAATTAATAGGAAGGCCTAGAACCAGCCAAGGCCATCGTAAATATATAAACCCTTGTATTTTGTGTATATATTTCACTTGACAATGCACCATTTGTTATGTTACCTCTTTTTCTATATACGAAAGTTCTGAACCATCAATAAAAGGGGAATCTGAAGGTTATTGTTCGAATGTTCGATCAAGGGTGAAATGGAAACCTGGGTTATGACATGATTCAAGCTAGCAACTCGCCGTTCATGTGCTCAGCGCTCTATTGACTAATCTACAAAACCTGATTACTGAAAAGTTTTCCAGTTTACTTTAGTTACCAGTGACGCGTAGACCTGTCGGTTCGAATCTTGTTGCTAACCAAGTTTTTATGCAATCTACAGTCATTATCAAATGTTAACGAAGTTGGTCTACTAAACTATGACTAGGTTTGAATAAATCTAGAATAAATCAATAGACTTTTAAGTTATTTAATATTTTAGACGAATTTTTATTATCTATTGCTCAAATTTACAATTTTTCACAATATTTTTTGTGTTCATCTACACTATATAGCTAAAGATTTGATAAAGAGTCTACTTCTTACAGAACCAGATCGTAGACCTACAATTAAAGAAGTAATGAATCATCATTGGGTTGCTCAGTATAATACTGTGCCTAACACACCACTTGGAACTAATATGTTCTTCACTACAAAAGCATGGGATCAGTTTCGGGTAGGTTTTATCATTAAAAAGTAACCTTAGAGCTTATTGAATACGTTTTATTACAAAAAATGTTTCTTCCGATACTGTTGAGATATTCCTTTCAAGTGATATGTTTTATATTGAAGTGACTAAAAGCAATCTACGTCAAATTATCATATCTATGTGACTTCAGTTGAACAAAATTGGTAAATGATGCCTATGTCTCAGCTACTCAGTAAAAAGGAATATGCTGACGATGAACAAAGTATAACTTTATACCACGACAGAACTCATAGATTTCCGCTTTTCTGTATGTTTCATTGATCTTATATTTGTAAACAACAAGATTGCTTAGATCTGTAGTCATTTCGAAAACCCCATTAAATTTTGAACTATTTATTACAATAATCAACGCAAAATTATGATCACATCATTTACATGAGGTGTATTTAAGCGATTAGACATTGCAATCTAACTGGCTTATGTAAAGTTCGGTTACAATAAAATCATAGAGGAGTGTCTACATCATGGCTGATAGTCTGTGGTATGCCTTTCTTAAGAACAAGAAAGTGATATCATCATTGAGTTCTAGTCGCTTAGTAAAATGAAATAAGTATGATAAACTGTCTTACTATACTTCCATTATAATCATTTTCATTATCTGTATCACCGAGGGAAACAGTATTATATAACAGTTGAAATTTCTAGCGGGATTTATTGCTTAGACTCATATCACATTAATCACACAACTTTGTGGTATAGCCTTAGTAGTTCTATGGTCTACCTTAGATAATTAAATATTTACCAACCAAAGTAGTTGTTCAAAAACGAGGTTGATTAGTTGTTATGGACAAATATTTTCAGGATAAAACTTATAAGGGTTACGAAAGAGTAGTCATACGGTACCAAATATCACTGATTTCAGTAGATATATTTATAAACACTTAAGAAAGCATTGCTCTAGGGACACTCAACCCTACTTTCACAAAATGGTGATGATATGTAGACGGCACATTTACAGCGCTGAAGTCATAACATATCAACAAATTTCTCACTTATATAAACCCTATAGTTGATGCGATCTTATTCATACAGGAAAAAGAAAGTGGTGAAAGTGAATTAACTAAGTAGAATTACAAAGTCAAACGAATGATACGAACCTAACGTGCAGTGAATCGACTCTAACTCAAATCACAATGTCAACCACTACAACAAGAAATACCAGTAACCCGCGAAGACGGGAAACGAAGACAGACAGTTAACAGAGAGCTTTTTACTGTCTCGACAACGGTCAATACAGTTGATAGCGATGCTGAATATATACATTGTTATAATTGTTTTTTTATATCATCCCGTCGTCGATTTAACCGAATTGATCGATCTCTATTGGCATATGGGATCCTGTGCCGATGCCTCGACAATACCTGTGGTTTTACGATAGCAATGATGGATAGTGGTTAGCAGTGGAGTCCAGAATGCGCATTTCGTTCTATTTGGGACTCGTCAGCTGGATGTACCTGCTTCCCAGTGAGTGATGTTGTTCCCACCGGGATTAGGACTCGGGAGTCATCGCTTCAAATACTAGAGCGTTATCCACTACACCACCAAGCCACGATAGCCAATTCTTGTGCGACAGATATAATTTTAGTATAATTTGACTCCCGAGTCCAAATTCCGATGGGAACAACATAAGTCATCGGGAAGCAGGTACATCTAGCTGACGAGTCCCGAACAGGACGAAATGCGCATCCTGGATTTCGCTGCTAGCCACTATCCATCATTACGAATGTATACATTCCCGAAAATCCAGATAAAAATAGTTAACAACCAATGAGAGTACAACCTTGAGAGTAGAGGGAAGAAAAATTACTAACAGTGTGAAAACATCAATGTAGGTTATTCTAAGGTCATGGGCAAAACAGCAAGCAAAGCTATACAAAATTAGTGGTGTATAGTATTTAGACACCAGCGTCTATCAAAACGTTTCAAGTTCTAGTCGAAATTTGAACTTCCTATCCGACAACAGTTAATTCAGGTCTGGTCAGATGCATAAGTAATAGGGCACGAATACCAAGGACTTGTTAGGCAGAAAATCTCTGACAATAAATGGAACATGCAAAAGGTGTCTTACTGCTCAACAATTACTCTCGTCAGTTTATGCAGAAGCTCATGAGGAGTAATTAGTAAAATACCGCGAATAATGCAACTACAGACACAAAAGGTGTTAGCCATGAAACCACAAGGAGGGATTCTTAAAAATCCTTAATTTTACCGCACAAAGAAAATACATCTAAAACTCTACATAGGATTCTAAATGAGACCATGTTATAATGGCGTTTAATTACTACAGCTTCACTGGGAAACAAATTTTGCTTATTACAGAGTTCCATCAAACCTATTTAACAGAACAATTTGTTGTACTAAATTCCATGCAATGACTGTAATATCAAATACATAGATTAAACTATTATTCCTCACCTTATTCTTATTGTGATCATATTTTTATTGGTTGAATGAATCAACTTAAACATAATCCTAGGTTGACTACTAGCTTCATTTTAAGACAGACCATGGAATGTAGAATGCAATTATATATTAGGGTGTATATGAAAGAAGTAAGCACAGTTTAATGTATACCTAATAGTTTTCTACGTGAAAATATACCTTATGCATCCATAATTTTGTTTTATGCTCAATCTCCATCCCTTTGCTGTCCCCTAGTTGAGGCCCATTATAGTTAGTGTGACCATATTAAATTGAACAGAGTTGTACAAACAAAATAGTTGAATTCCTAGACAGAATGATGAGTGTTACCCATGCCTAGTCGCCACCTACCACGTCATATTATGTTGGCTGAAATGGGTTCAGGCTGGATAAAGACTCTATATAGTCAGACTAAAACTTGTCATCACTGGCTGAAGCTCTTGACTTTTAGTTTGAGCCATGTAGGGAGATGCAGACTAACAACCGGCTGGCATCGATGTGACAATCAAAACCAGTAGCTGAAGACTCTAAGTGATATGACTCGCAATCAGTGTTATGGGAACAGATATCTCATCACTTTTTACTCATCTTAATCGATATACTGAATTCAGTGTCTTATCATTCTTCCTTCCTCTTTTTTACCACATTTTTCTTCTTTTAACCGACGTTTCTTTCTGTCTTCATCTTTCATCTGAATGCTTTGTTACTTGATGTACTGATATGAAGTGTGGGAACTTGAACATTCTTGCACTGATCCCTGCTCTTATATTGATATTGATGATATAAACATGACAACCAAGAAATATATAGTTGCGTAGTAGGTAATTTGTCTAGCTCACATGTTCCATCTCTTGACTACGAAACTGACCGACAATAGTTTCAGTCCACAACAATAGAATATTTTTACTACTAAATTTAGAGATGTGTATCTTGTTGATAAGCGTCTACAGTTAACAAGTCTCTGTGAGGATAAGCTTCTGGTTAATAGACTTCTACCATTCAGTGGTTGGGTCATCAAGGGAAAAAAGATTTTTGACTTTGTAATCATGGTAGCAATTTTTGTCACTACCTATAGAGGTTGAACAATTCGATCCAATAAAACAACGGAGAAATACAGGTATATCAATAAATAGTAATAACTACTACCCGTTTGTGCAAGAAGTGGTTTTTGTGCCTCCGTGGCATAGTGGATAACACCTTGGCGTTTGAAGCGATGGGTACAAGGTTTCAGTCTCAGTGGGAACAACATCACTTCGCACCGGTACGTCCAACTGACAAGTCCCATATAGGGCGAAACGCGCATCCTGGATTCCTCTGCTAGCCACAACCAACTGAATTACCATAATTAACATTCAGGCAATATCGAGGCATCCGCATAGAAGCCCATATGCCAATAGAGGTCGAACAATTTGTTCCAATAAAACAACGGAGAATTACATTTATATCAATAAGTACCAATACCTATTCATAGGTTTGATTTTGACGCTGAAATATTTTATCTCCCTCTGGAGTTGTAACTCAGTGGCTTAGGAAGTTGACTTCCAACTAACCGGTCACGGATTCGAACACTTGCCGAGGTTTGGATAGCCAAGTAGAGTATTATAAGCCCTCTCACAATAGGATTTCGATTTTTCTTTCGCATTTATTTCCCTCTTTATAAAATGGATGTAAAGAATATTTCTAACTCAGAAAAAACCTGGAACAGCTAGTCCTCTTTGTATATTTCGACAGGACAAAAAAAATGTAGTTTATCTGAAATGTGTGATGTATTAACACAATACATTTCGAATAATCCCATCAGCTTTGGTAAATTTATACTTGATAGTGAGGGATCCAGCCAGACCGACGATATGGCTATGGATAGCCCATTAGATCTCATGCTACCAGGTAGCAATATTCCCCACGCTGAGAATCTGGTTGATAGTTTGATTACAAAAGTTCCTATCTAGAAGAGATGCTACTTCGATTCTGAGTCCAGTGTGTGATACTCACAGTAGTATATTCCAGACATGTGAGGATTGAAATGATGACTTCAAGTTGGTATTCATCGTGGACTGACATTAGTTAGACAAAAACTGGAAACCTAGGAGCACTGGACAACGTTTTCGTCCCAGTATGGGACTCCTCAACGGTGCACACCCATGACTGCAATGGATCGAACCCAGGACCTTTAGGTTCAATGGCTAGCACGTTACCACTGAGTCAGTCAGTCGGAATCCAACGATCCGTATTGCCGACTTGTATCAGTTCACGACATAGCGTGACCATCACATAGTGTCATCGATGAGTATTTGTCCTCACATCCACCAGGTTTGCCTCACCTGTCACGACTTCTCATTGGAACTTCAGGAATCAGGAGTCCCCAAATTGAAATAATGGTTGCCTAACATTTTTAGAAGTTTACAAAACCCGCCAGCAAGATGAGCTAATGAAACGATCCATCTATAGGAAATCCACATGGACAGGACAGTACCTAAATAACCATAGTTTCTGTCCACTTCATTAAAAGTAAGTGTCTGTTCAACTGGATATGAAGACTATTTACAAAAGATACTCTAAAAGAGGATACCCAAAAGCTCATCAAAGTATTATGAGATAACAGTCATCCTCTAGAATTGATTAATCGGAATGGAAATGTCAAACAATGGAGATCAATTGTTCATTGAGTTCCGCTACCATATTTAAGTGATTTACAGAGTCTGACAGTGAAAAATAGACCTAAGACAGCCAACAGCAGAAAACACTATCTAGCAAAGGCCAACATCATAGAGGAAACGAAATGTACGTGCTCCTGTAAACCCACAAAGGATTAGAACAAAACAGTCATATCCAACTGTATTTATCAATCTACATGTACCTGCGAATAAGTAACAAGGAACTCTGGGAACGAACCAACCAAGTACCTATCACCCAACAAATATGAAGAAGAAAGTGGAGATGGATTGGATTAGACAAACACTGAGAAGGCCGACTGAGGACATCACGCTGCAGGCCAGACCCCCGAGTGGAATCCGAAGGGGAAATGATGAGTTGGGCATCTGAGCCGAGGGTGACATGGAGGAGATTATGTGAGAAAGAAATGAAAGCCTATGGGCAGTCGTAGAGCGAGATTCAAAAGACTGGAGAGAAGAGATTGGAGTGGAGACATGCTACTGAAGCCGTATGTTCCACTAGGAACCAAAGGGAAAAGTAATAATAATAATATGATCACACATGCATTATGAGAAACCGTATATATTTGAAAGTAAGGGCTACAAAGCCCATTTTTAATTCGATGCCGCAACAAATCAAATCAAGTGATCACATTGACCCAGGTAACAGATATCCAAGTTCGTTTATAGATTAACATATCATGGAAACAGGTAACAAGGTTGATTAGTATGCATTTAAGAAACCGATTAGGGACTTGAGTTGGTTGAAAATCTAGTTATCAGATTCTGTAGACCTGTTTTGCGTAGTTAATGACGATTTGTTGCTACATTAAACCCCCTTTGGTAACTCATTTTTGACACAAAGGAGATTAATATACAATCTTTCTTTTCCAATCTAAACTTATGTTTCAACCCTATATTATGTTGATTATCACCTTGTAAACTTGTTTATTTGTTGATGTATTGTGTTATAACAAGACACATTTCAGACAAACTGCAGCTTCTTATGGTTTTATGGAAGGGAAAAGCGTTGCTTTCTTTTAGTCTTCAATTCTCTCAATAATACAAAATTCTTTAAAAATTTTTTTATCGATGATCTATTGTCTATGTCAACTTTTTATGTACTAGGTAGTGTTTGAAGGTGAAATGATAATTTGGATTGTGGCCGGATTCGAACTAGCGACCTCCGGGTTTCCAGTCTGATGCTCTACCAACTGATGTACGAAGTTCCAATTCGGGCATCGGGTCGGAAATCCGATGGTTGCCAGTTCGGATCCGGATACTCGTTTGCCAAACTACCGCTACCTCAGATAATCGAATGATAATTTTTTTTAAAAATTATTTTCGTTTTGTGATAGGAGATATTTCGTGAAAGTCTTAACACAAGACGTAAAGAACACTCTGATGTTCCAACATTAATGACATTGGATGCTTCAAAGAATCCCCTATTAATCAAACGGAAATTGAATCAACAATCCAATCCTGAACATGAAGACAGTAATTCACAAACAATTGATTTATCACAGCATTCATCATGAATCGTCAGTGAATAAGCATATCAACTTGGTATAATTTTAGTAATATATACAACATTATTGTTCATTGTAACTATTATTTATTTATTTGCGCGTAAATACATAGAAGTGTAATCTGCGCATTCCAATAATCGCCAGTGTTTACTTTGTAGACACCTCACTTCTCATACTCAATGTGTATATTCTTCATCATTTTACCTTCATTTTGTAACCACTGTTCTACTAATTATTGTGTTTTTACATTTAGTAATACAATCATGAGTTGACTTGACTCACTGTATACAAAATATAGCAGATGTATCTTTTTTAACACTTGCTTTTAAATCAACTGATGGTTCACAGTTCACTAACTTAATACAGATTTGTATTCTTGACTATAAGGTACATTTAATGTATGAAGTGGTAGGCTCCGCTGACCACTTTACTTAATTTGGGAGTTTCATCAACCTGAACAAGCTCCTTTCTGACAACGTCTTATATAGGATACGGAAGGTCTGCATCATCTTTGGCGTCGACTGGCGAGATATCCGACTACTTGTCAACAGACCAGTATAATACTTTCGAGGTCCATCTGTAATATACGGCTGTGAAACGTAGACGCTGAAAGCAAAAGATCTGAAGAAGTTGTAGGTCTTTGAGCATAGCCATCTTCGTGGAGTTTCTCATCTATGATGGAATCATCACATGAGCGGTGTGGAAGTTAAATGAAGATGAATGGGCAAGGAAGATAAATCGGCCGATGGGGTTATCAGCCTTTATCGACTGAGATGGTGTGGGCATGTGTTACGCATTTTGAGCCACCTTCCAGTAAATGCTACTGTTTCACTGTGTGATATTTCTAGTGAACAAACTAAAATCGACGTACGAAGTTAGGATAATTTGGGTCAAGTTGGAGGAATGCTGAGGTTGGCTTGAGCCATGTAAGGAGGTGTAGACTACCTGGCTAGGGGTCTTAGAGATAATAGGAATTGACGGTTGAAAAGTTTAAAAATCTGGTACAGATGTATCTTCTAAAGCTTGAAAATTTTCATAAATCTTACATTTTGAATTTTTTATCTTCCCATACACCTCGGTCTACTTTGATACCAGTCTCTTTTGTCCAGTAATTCTTTACATGCTGCTGTGAAGTATGATAACTTGAAACGGTGCATTTGTGTACGAGGTTTTTCGATAACTGTCTGTTAAGAATTAGTGTGTGCAAGTTAATGATGCGATGCCAAATTATCTAGCAGATGGAGTTGATTTGAACCTGTAACCTAGGTAGATAACTATTTAGACCACTGTTTGATAACATTATCTGCAGAATAACTTGTTATCCTTAAACGCTCAAGGATATCCACTCTCTGTATTATCATTTGCCTTTATCATAAATATATTTATAGAGGTCTCATTCTCTTTTTCCGATTTTATACGGAATAATCTATTCACAATGGACTCCTTAGCACAGTTAGAGTACGTAGATAACAAACTCATGTTAAGTGAAAACTCTGACAAGATGCAGCGGCAATTTTAGGATGTTTTAGATGCGTTTCTTGCCATTCAAATGCAGAATGTTTCTTCATGACTGCTCTTCAGTGGTGCCCTAATTAACAATAAGAGGTGAAATGGTTGTGGTAGTTGACTGTTTCACCTACCTAGGAAGTTGGACCCGCCATGGTATATCAGTGGCCGATGAAGTCTGTAGACCAATATCAGAGGTTGGATTGGTTTTTTCGCCATTTACGACACCACCGTGATACCCAGTTGTCTATTGAGGGTTGATTGTATTGTGCTGCAGTTCTCTGTGTTTTACTGTTTGCCTATGAAACATGGCCATTGAAGGTAGAAGATATGGGGTTTCAGATGTTAAGCCACTGTTACTTTCTTAGTATAGGCCATATGTCATGGTGTCACCACGTCAAGAATTTAGAAGTCAAGTGTAGAGTTATAGGGAGGAAAGGAAATTCTGTTGATGAGGTTGTGAACTTTAATCAGCTCAAACGGCTGGAAAATATGTTGCGCAAGCCTAATCACTGTCTACCTCGTCAAACCATCTAAAGAAATATCGACTTCCTAGTTACACTGTATGTAACAACCAAAATCGTGGGTTATGGTATGACTCTGATTCGATCTTAGTGGTGCAACGACTTCTACATATTATTTTCATCCTAGTTATCGTACTCCCAACCGGTATCTGCTACCTTGACGTGGTAGTCAAGTTTGCCCATCATACTGATCGAATGATTTATGCTGTTGAAATGCTTGTTCGCTCTAGGTCGTACCATGCCAAAAAGGTCTTTTGGTTAGTGTTAACAGGAAAATCAGTTACCGTTGTAGTGGAAATCCCTACTATATGATTGGGGTCTGAAAGTGGAGTCACACTGCTGCCAGCTGGATAAGCTATTACAGCCGTTAGATCTTTCTCTTAGATGGTTAGAAGTTCCACGCTGAGGCCGCCTTCTAAACGGAAGATGGGTTAGAAACCGTCGGCCTTCAAAACTGCATATTCCGCTATGCGTAACAGTCTCCCGGTTTCGACAGCATGGGTTGTTTTGTCTATCCGGCGTTCGAACAACCAAACCTCAAAACAACAACCCAGAAAAGGGTATGTGTAAAAGGCCTCAAGCAGATGTCCTGTGAACTTGGAAATAACACATCTTTTTCTCTTTCAGTTACCTTATGAAGAAATAGCCTTCCAGTGTGGGGGCGACCAGCAAGTGCCAGCCACCCGAAAGCTTCTAGTACTACACAAGACTTAATCGAACATAACTTATTTTCCTCAACTTTGTTTATCCTCTAATCATCGTCCTGGATTGCAATACTGTTCCACTTCTTCCTGTTATCGTTACATGACTCTCTACCTTATTTGTCTGCATTACATCTTGCTACCTTCTACCTCGATGTTATAATATGAAGTATGGCAACTTGAATCGTTAAGCAGTAACACCTTGTCTTTTATCGATCACAACTCAATGAACCATTCAAAACAGTTTTTCTTTATAGAAATCACCAGAAATAGATCATTCTGAAGATTAAGAATGAATTGTACACTTTGACTAAGAGATATATTAATCGAAAAAAGTTTGTAATTCAATAAGTTGAGAAGTTGGCGGTAGCAGGAATTGCTTTTCACACTACAGTGACAATCTTATCTACTTATCTTTCAATAGGAAATTTACACAATATTTAAGGTACTTACTTCAATTTTATTCTATGCTTTTCTCATAAGACACCATTAGTCTTTTAGTAGTTATAAATAAGAAGTAACCTTTGAGCTGTTCATCAAACAACCAAAACAATATTATTGCAGTACATGGACTTTGTTCTGTTAAGTGTCGTTGATAGTTAAATAAAATTGTAAGTTGATTAAACATTTAGGTAACCTACTTCTCGCTATAACCTCGCCTGGTTAACTAGTTCACTAGTTACTAGCCAGTGCTAAGCCCAGATAAAGAGGGAAGGTTGGGCAAAGGGCTAGTAACTCGACCCCATAGAGCAGTCCAATTGCTAGAGAAACTTCAACAATGAACTGTGGCTGGCAACGAACCAACCAAGAACCACTTGAGTGCCTGGCATGGCGCGTGACGTCTTTGAATGGTTTTCTCAGTGCATGCCCAATCCAATCCATCTCCACTTTCTTCTGCATATTTGTTGGGCGATGGGTTCTTGGTTGGTTCGTTGTCAGAGATTCATGTTGCTTATTCGTCCTGGTCATCATCCTATGTCATACCTTAGTTTAATTAATTGTTTCTCCTTTAAACACAAAATCAATATTTCAGTTCACATGGTGGTGGGTAGGAGTGGGATTCAGGACTCACGTTTTGTCCTGTTTGGAACTCACTAGCTGGATGTACCTACACCCCACTGAGTGTTGGTGTTCTCACTGGAATTGGAACTTCTATTCGCCATTTCAAACGCCAAAGCATTATCTTTTGATACTTGTTATTTCCCTTTGTTGTACTGAGTCGAGTTGATTGACCTTTGCTGACATATGGGCTCTTACATGGATGCCTCAATACTTCTTGAATATTCATTGGTTTATTTTATTTGCTTATAAAGCGACCGTACACGGTTCGAGTTCTAGTGGGGACATTATCAGTCAATGGGATGCAGGCACATCCGGCTGATGAGTCCCAAATAGTACGAAACGCACGTCTTGCATTCCAACATGCTAACCATCACTAAGTGCCAATAGACGTCGATCAGTTTGACCCAGTGTTATAACAACAGAGGATTACAAGTATTAACAAATAAATTATTATTATTACTGAATCTCTGAATCAATGGTCACACACCAAGTCTCACTTCATTTTATCTCTCATCAAACAAAAGGAAAAAACAAACCTATTCTATTATCATTAATTTTTAAATAGTCTACTCATAATAAAATCTCAGTCTTTGGAACAATTTCATAGTAAAAACAAAATAAGAATACTCCTATAAACTTGTATGCATACTACTTTGATGACAAGATTCACAAACGTTTTATTTATAACTTGGTTTTCTCTTTCTAATCGATTTTGCTCTGATTATATCTATTACATATGACCTTGAATATTTTAGAGAGAAAATGACTTCATCTTATAGCTTTTTACCAATTAATTAAACTTTCATTGTACATTTTTATTTTAAATAAAAGCACATTTTCTATCTGATTAATATATCATGGTCAACTTTACTCACGTGTACCTACACATAGATATATTTCCATATCACCTTGTCATTATTGGATGATATTTGATAATACAAACTGCTGATTGGTCAATTTCTGTAGCTGAATTATTATTATTATTATTATTATTATTATTATTATTATTATTTCAGATAAACCTACAACTTGTTTTGCTTAAATTATAAATTTATTATTTAAGTCTAATAA
Source organism: Heterobilharzia americana (assembly GCA_944470555.2). Classification (NCBI taxonomy): domain Eukaryota; kingdom Metazoa; phylum Platyhelminthes; class Trematoda; order Strigeidida; family Schistosomatidae; genus Heterobilharzia; species Heterobilharzia americana. The sequence continues at coordinate 74,743,006 of OX104130.1, read as the reverse complement.
TACATTAATTTTTAATTTGATTTATGCACTACCTAAATTGACAGTTCCAAATACAATTCAGAAGGAATCTGAGTAAGCAAAGTATAATCTTTTCGATTACCTCTTCTTCTTCTTCTTCGTCTTCAGATTCTACAGTTATATCCATTTATTGCGGAATTGGGCGTCAGGAATATATAGACAATTCACTTATCAGGTTGTTAATAATATTATACAGTTAAGGTAGTCAACTGAGAAATATCTCGTGTAAACGTTTATGATAGAGTCGATAGTTACTGGGATTCAATGGAAAGTAACTGATTATCTAAATGGTTGTACGACTTATGTAATACTATAAGGTAACAGTTTAATTTAAAAATTGGAAGGTGTTTATGACAATTGGATGAAATAAACTAAGAAGGACAAAACGGGTTAAGAGAATTTGCCAAAATTATTTCAGATTATAGGGAAGAAGGGGGTATCTACAGTGTGGAATTAGATTATCTGGTGCAGGATGTTGGTGAATTTTTTGCATCCTGAATCGGGCCACGGTAATTGTAGAAGTAACACTTGTTGCTTTTCAACACACTATCCGGGTTGTTCGTTCCTGATTACTACTGCTAATGGATCCTGAGCCAAGTGAGTTTTTACAGGTTAAAGGGAGCGCAGTGGAGAATGGAAAACAACTCATTTACATCTACTTCACAGTTCGTTTCAACCAAGCGTGCTAATATGGAGCACACTTTTACTTAACTACGCTAGGAGGTGTTCACGAGCGCGGAAAATAAAAATTCCTGGAGCAGCGACAAACGTAACTGACCCCACAGGATCAGTCTCTATGTCATCGTTCAGCGTATGGAGAAAAAAATTTGTAATTTACCAAGATTAAAAGTTCTTAGAGTTGATCTGCGTAGTTTGTGAAGTAATATCTCGCTGAGCACGTCACCTTTAAATTTTTCTGGACTCTATAGCGGTTTTCTGCTAGCCATTGGAATATCCTTTCTTGGCATTTTTGTAACCATATGTTTCTTTAAGAATTCGTCTGGATAGCCATTTTTGATTATTGTGTTGCACAAAGTCGCCAGTTCCTTCTCAACTGAATCTTTCAAACTTATAGCCTTTATTTTGTAACTTTTTACTAAATTTCTTTTGTGCTGAAAGAGGATGTAGCTGAGGAAATGTGTGTATTGCCACGTCCACGTACTTTTCTTAAACAAACTTCTCTTTATTGACGCATCTTTTAGTCATGCAGTCTGCTCAAATTTTGGGATATGTTTTATGTTGAATGTATTGCATCACGTTACTCCAGCTTGAGCTTGTTTTAGGCATTCAAATGTAAAAAAGGGGTAGTAGCGCCTCTCACGCATTTTTAAAATTTCTTCAACCTTTTGTTTCGCAAGTTAACCTATGGGGCAAACATGGAGGAGGTGGAGACAAATACTCAAAGATGACATTGGCTGATGGTCGCGCTGTGTTGTGAACTTAGGGAAGTTGGAAATATGGGCCAATGAATTCCGACCCAGTGGTTGAATGTTTACGTGTTGGTCGCGGAACCTGAAGTTCACGGGTTGGATCCCTAGTAGAGCATGGGTGCGGACTACCGAGGATGAAACAGCCATCTAGTGCTTTGAGGGTTCCCCTGTTTCTCCAACTGATGTCAGTCCATGATGAACACCAACATGGAATTTTTAACTCGACCTATGCAACACTTTATTGAGTAAAGTAGCGGCTCACTCAAATTTTAGGTAACCAAATAACGTTAAAAGCTAGAACAACAAATTTTGCGGGATACGATGAACTTATTGTATTTCGTCACCTTCTTTTCAATTGCTTAAGGACTTTTAGGAGGTCAATCGCCGCCTAAGTAGCTCAGTGATAACTTCGTTGACAATCGGTTAAGAGGATTCGAGTCTCACACTTCCCTTGAGGTTGCAGATACACCTTGTTGAACAGTATCAACAAGCATAAAATGTAGGTTAATTAGGGTTTCCTGCCGGCTGCCCTCAATTAACTTATGTTTATATTCTGTGCAAATGATAACAAAATGATATTGCACAATCAATGCAGTGAAGTGTATTAGGCAAGTATCTCAAGACGTTTTCACCTCTGGAGTTCAGTGAAAAATTGGATGATTTGTGCGGGAGTTCAAGACTGCTCTCCTTTACATAAATTTAAACTAGCGATTTTATCACAATAAATCAGATAAAAACATGAAGATATGGAAATGTCTCAAGTTTATTGATCATAACCTTTATATCATTAAGCTGCTGTAACCGAATGGTATGATTTGGATACATGCTAACGTTTGCATAATATCAGCCATGAAAATAAAAAAAACATGCATCAAAGATAAGTATCATCATTCGCATCGTTTTCATCAATCTTTAAAGATATTCTATTGATAACATATTTGGTAAAATTATCGCATAGCTTGTCTCAAAAGGGTTTCGTTTGGCACCTCACTCATTTCTACACAAATTACAGTTGAATTGAATCTAATTTTCGTTATTGTATTCATCCCAGTGACTCACATTGGAATCTAGGATGTGCTTTTCGTCCTGTTTGAGACTCGGCGGCTGGATCTATCTGCTCCCCCCCCCCATTGAGTGATGTTGCCCCCACCCAGAATCAAGCCCAATACCAACCACTTTAAAAGTAAAAGTGTTATTCATTAAGCCAGTGGAATTCCATTATTATGGATCTTTGGTACATGAAATTTGTTATTTCATCTTTATGAATTATAGTTCTTAGTAGCCATGCAATGTAGTTGTATACATACAGATGATTTCGAGCTCAAAGGGACACCGATTATAAGTCCAAGACTTCATTTCCTGTTGAACTAGGTCGGGAGGGTCAAATTTGTGTGACTATTTTGTGAGCTGACTGAGCATACAATAGGCGTCAAGTGTATGCTTCATTAATCCCTCACAAAGTCAGTGTTATCTATGAATCAGAATTTATTGAACAGAATAGTAATGCCGAACAAAGAAAAATTCACTCTTCATGAAGTTCCTTGGAAAGATGTTTATATCAAGCTACCAGATTCATGAAGTCTCACAAATGAACAAAGAATTAAAGTGGCTACCTGGAGAATATGATCATTATTTGTCCCTTGGGTTCCTAGTGGAATATATGGCTTCAGTAGCACATCTCCAGTCCACTCTCTTCTCTGCAATCTTTTCAACCTGGCTCAACCAACACTCACAAACTCTCATTTATTCTTCACACGATCTCCTCCATTTCACCCTCACCTCACACGCCCAAATCGTCGTTTCCAATCTGGGTTCCACTCTAGTGCCTGGCCTGGCACGTGATATCTCCCAATGGTCTTCTCAGTGCATGCCCAATCCATCTTCACTTCCTCCCACTGCATATTTGTTGAGTGATAGGTTGTTGGTTGGTTCGTTGTCCTATCAGAGTTCGTTATTGCTTATTCTTATTATTCTGGCCATCTGATCTTCATTATCGAGTGAGCGTAGACGGTAGCTGTTGATGAGGTATGTCTGTAGTTTGGTGGAAATGCTTTTCATGAGGCGCCAAGTCTCTAAACCACAAAGAAGCACTGACTTGACTGAGATTAGTGTTGAAGATCCGAACTTTGTTCACGCTTTATGTTGACCGTAGATCTCCACACTGATTTCAGGTTAATGAACACCTGTCTTGCTTTTCCGATCTTGGCTACTTTGATGTTTTCGTCTGTGCCGCCGCCGCCGCCTGTAGTTGAAACGATGCTGCCTAGATAGGTGAAGGAGGCTACTCCTTTTAAGTCTCTCCAGTTGATGGTGATTAATGCATGTTGTTCATGTTGTTGTTCGTTAGGTATATTCATCACCCCTGTCTTCTCTACATTCACTTGAAGTCCCATCTTCCTTCGCTGCCTCACTTCTTCTGTCAACTTGTTGAATCTTCCCTGTACATCTTCAAGTTTGTGTGAGATTAGACACAAGTCATCGTTGGCGAAATCCAAATCTTCTAGGTTCTTTTCTGCAGTCCAGCCGACGTATCCTCCTCTTCTCGCTCCTCACAGTCACCGGTTGCATGATCCAGTCGAGTCCAGTAGACCACAATCAGGAAGATCATGGGTGATAGTAGACAGCCTCTTTTTACTCCCGTCTTCACTTCAAAGGCATCACTGAATATCCATTGTAGATCATTTGGCATGTGGTATCTTCACATAGTTGTTGAATGAGACTGATAAGTGTTTGTGAAACTAAAACCGTAGTGTTGAAGCAACTGCCAAAATACTTGTCGGTCGACGCTGTCGAAGGCCTACTCAAAATCGATGAAGTTGAGGTAGACAGTTGAATGCCATTCTATACTCTGTTATATCATGGTGTGTAGCATTGCAATTTGATCCGCACATGATTTGTTCTTTCTGAAGCCAGCCAGCCAGACAGCCTGTTCTGGTCATAGTTTTGAATCCAGCGTTTCCTTTAGTCTCTCCAGGATGATGAGGCTTAATATTTTGCTTGCTTTGGGTGGACAGGAGCGTGATACTGCACCAGTTCTTGCAAACACTGAGGTCGCCCTTCTTCGGCAGTTTGACAAGATAACACTTCTTACAATCTCCAGGTACCTTCCCTTCCTTTTACACCTTCTGCAATAGTGGTGTGGTGTGAGCATGTCGGCTGTTGTCTCTGAGTCTGTTCTCAGTGCTTGTGGTGGGATTCCATCTGGTCCTACTGCTTTCCCAAACTTCAGTAGCTTTATGGCTCTCAGGACTTCCACCTTGTTGGAGGATTTGTGTTCACTTGTAGTTCTGTGGCTGGGTTGGGCTGGGCTGGGCTGCAGGTGGTATTTGTGGACGAATTGCAGTTGGTGGTGGTGGTGGTCGATTCAAGAGCTTTCTGAAGTGGTCAGCCCATCGTTTCGTTTGTTGCTGTTCTCTGGTAATTATATTTCCTTCATCGTCCTTTATTGGTTTCATCTGTGTTGTTATCTTCCCTCCCAGATACCAACCTGATTATTTGATTCAAAGTTGTCAGGTCTCTATCTCTCCCACCGGCAACCTGTTCTGCTTCACTTGCCAATGTGTCGTAGAAGTGTGTTTTGTCTTTGCGTGCACTCTTCTCCACTTCTCTGTCCAGTGTAGTGTTGTACACGTTGTACTCAGTTCCTCTACTCGTTGTTCATCCCTGCATTGTACTGCAGTGATTTGTCTTCTCTTCACCATCCTCCTCTCCCTGCTCTATCAGTTTCCATGTATCCATCGAGATCCATTCCTTATCTTTTTTCTTCTTCCTTCCTAATACTGTTGTGCAGGTTTCTTTCTACATGGCTTTCGAAGAGTTCCAGTGCCCATCCACATAGGTTTCTTCATGGATGTTGCTCGATATCTCCCATCTTGTGTTGATGGCTGGCTGACGTGAAGATTTCCTTTGTAGTTTCGTCCTTCAGTTTCCGAGCGTTGTACTTGAACTGCGGTGTATCACCAGCTTCCTTGAATTGAAGGCTTTCAACCTGATTTTTCCGGTGGGTTCCTTGCACTAAATAGTGGTGTGAACCTACATCTGCTCCTCTTCTTGATCTTGTGTTCAGTAGACTGCGTCTCCAAATACAGCGGTTACTATCTTTTAAACCCATATATGTTTGATGGTGTTGTGTTCTCGGAGCTGGATTTTTTGACTTCTTTCTTAAGTTTGTACTGCTGACGATAAATGCTTCAGGATTAAATTGTTCAGCTTACAGAATACAACACCATCAAAATCAGACATGAGTTGGCACGATCTCACTGCTTGTTACTAAACTCTCACAAATCATCAGTGAATCAGTCGTATTTTCAGTCTCATAAGTAATACTTTCATGATAAGTAACACAAGTTGACCCAGAATCTGTTTTATATACTTAGCTTTGAGTTAGATGTTTGAATATGACAGCTTATGACATTATCCGAAGTAGGCGGAGTGATGTTCTAACCAGCGACCCATTACTTACTTAACCCTGAAGCCAATATACTTTCGTCTACTTTCAATTCATTGTTTTCCTATCCACTTGTTCTTTTCATGTTGTTATGGAGTGTGGCAACTTGAGTGGATGCGTTTCTGTGTGACGTTCTACTTTTATTTTATATGTCTGTCTGTTTAAATTAATGAACTACTGCTCCATAGTAATGGATTACAACAAAAAGATGAACAATGCGATGAAATAATCATCATTCTAGGAGGTCTAACTACTAGTGCCATGAGCTTTGATTAAAGTTCAATTCATAAAGTTGATCTGTCATGCATGAGAAGACAATTCACTAACGCATTCACTTAATAGAAGTTCACAACTGCATGCAATAATCTACCATTTTTACAATAACTTTTCGGTTAACTTCAGTAGTGCCTACTCGGTAAGTTTCAGAGAACATCTATGGCGAAAAAGATGTAACCTTCTTTAATGTTAAATCTTAAGAGATGATTAGCAGGAAATCCTGATTAATTAAGGTTTCCTGCTCGTTCGCAGTCTCCAGCAAGCTGTAACTGGAGGCATGAAAAAATTTGGTATTTTCTGTAGGATCCTAACTTGCCTCATTCAGCGCTGAAAGGAGTTAGAGAGTTTAGCATTAAACCACCCCACTACAGATTGACTGAATAATATAATATTACATGAAAAAAGGTTCAAAAATTTATTTATCTGCATTCCGTTCTACCTATATGCCATCTAAGATAGGTTACATTAATGAACACAAGGCAAATGATTATGTTAGTTGGTTAGAGGCAATCTTCAGGTAACCCTGCTGTATATAGTTTTCTAACTTGTTGGTACTCGTCAGTAAGGCATATCTGCAAACTCGAAAGAAATTGATGTTTCATATGAGATTCTAACTTGTGTCACTTAGTGTTGCAGTCACTGACGTTACCACTGAATCATTCTATTGTTCAAAGCAAATAGTTGTTGCTAACAAAAGTCAGATTTGAAAAGCATCTTTGTGCAGTATTCACAAAAATAAAGTATGCTCGCTTTCATGAATCTAAGATATGGTATAACTAGTAAGATGTTTCAGATTCGGTTAATAAAAAGATACTATTTGTTGCTGTCATCCCTCATCTTTGGCTATCATTTCAACTAATTTTGTGGTTCGTTTTCAACTCTTAAACAAATACAATGGTGAACTGTCAAGTAATTGCAGAAGATTGAATTAGATTCCCTTAGTCTTTGGGATAAGAGTAATTCTGTAGTGACGAGTCATTCTGTCTAGTTGAACCCTATAGCAGATCAATTGAGTTCTGTCTAGGTTACAGATACGTCTTATTGACGGGTACCAACAAGCATAGAACCTGGCTAAATTAAGGCTTCTTGCTGATCGACCAAAACCACTAACCAACAAGTATAATTCTTGACTCATTGGATCACTTTTACCACTATCTGAATTCCTTAATTGTTATAAGAACATACAAACCTGGAACTAACAGTTAATAAGATGATAGTGTTTCAAAAATGTAGGTTGCTTTTTCTTCACTTTTGAGTTGGTTTGATTTCAAACCTTGTCAAACAATAGGAATCTGTCACGTTGTAGACATATTTCACTATTCAGAGTAAATAACCTAAGGTATTTGATGATTATATGGTGGTTATTAAAAAGCTTTATCCCCTGTCACTTAAATGCTTCTCTTCTTCCGGAAGAAAATATATAACACTCCAAAAATGCTATCCATAAACCGAAACCAGTTAAACAGAATAAGATTCAATAATTTAATAATTTATACTGCGTGATGATTGAAGATGAAATGAAAATTTGGACCACGGCAGGATTCGAACCAGTTGATAGATTATCGGGCAAGAAACTCAGAGGGCGCTGGTTCGAATCCGGCTGCTATTCAAATTTTCATCTTACCTTAAATCATCACCCAGTATAAATACTAGTCTGCCAAACTATGTCTATCTCAGATGGTCAAATGGTAATCTAATACTTCCCACTGTAGCATCGAGAATAAGATATTCAGAGAAGAGACTCTTTTCAACGGATTTATTCTCAAGCTGTTCATTCGTATACACATATGATGTTTAAAAAAAATTATATACAGTGAGAAAACTGAACATGACATGATGATGATGATGACATAGATATTTGTGATTATAATAACAGTTGAAGTATGAATGATAACAAAGTAGGTTGTATAATATATGGAATGGTTCCGCCTCTGTGTGCGTCTGAATGTTCAACTGCTTCTTTGGAGCAAGGTACATGGGCCGCAGTCACACAATGCTTTCTACACGTATGAGAGAACATATTCCAGCTTGGCTTTATAAAGGTGAAAGTCTGCTAGGAGTTCTATTCTAGAATATTTGACTGATTTCTTTCACTAAGCCAACCCAGGTAATGACTTTGAAATTCCCCCAAACCTCCCACGTTTTCTTCCTTTTTCAACTCTTTAAAACATTGAAGGCTTTAACTATTCATGAACTAACAGCTGATCTGTGTACCCAAAGGAGTATGTACAGTCACTGTTTTTACAATGGCCATAACATTTTCCCATCCCCATTAGTTTTCCCTCTCCCCTTTGTTTGTTTAAAGTTTATGTCCTTCCTTTACCGCGATTATTGTTGTTATCACTACCATCACTTTGATTAGTTTTGGTGTTATTCCACTTAATTGTCTTAATCCTTTTAGAAAACATTGATTTCGTCTTGACCAACTTGTCTAATCCTATTACATAACACTTGATTGATTTACCACTTTCATCAATTTTCCCACCACTTTCTGAGTTATATGCCTTCTACAAACTATTCCATACTTCAACTGTTATCATAATCACAAATACCTCTGTCTTCATCCATTTTATTATAATTGTCATCATCATGATATAGTTTTTGTATTATTGCTTGGATTATACCGTCGGTGATTGGACCAAATTGATCGGTCTCTATCGGTATATGGGCTCCTGCGTGGATGCCTGGATATTGCCTATTCTTTAACTATAGAAATGCGCATCGTGGATTCCACCGCTAACCACTATATATTATCACTATAACCATCATATAGTGTTTAGTTTTCCTCACAGGATATAATTTTTCGAATATCATATGTGTATACGACTGTACAGCATGAGAATACATCTGTTGAAAGGAGTTTCTTCTCTGAATATACTGTTCTTGAGAATAAGATTCGTTAAATTAGCTAAATGGTTTAAAAACTTCTTGCTTGTGTTATGTTCTTGGAGAACACAATACAACCAAGATCATCTACCTGGGTTTAAAAACTTGAACAAAATGATAAGTGTAGTTGGATAATAAGAAATCATTTTTATCATTTCAAAGTTTCTTCTATGATGTTTACAATCTGAATAATATTAAAATGTACACAAGAAATGAAGATACTTTTTTCAATAAGTTGACAAGAAGTTAACCGCAACATCAACTGCCATCACATAAATGACTAAAGTACAACAGATAGTTAGGAATGTGAATACTCTTAAAAGAGAAGGTCAAGCGGTAGACAGTAAATAATTACCATACATTGAGTAACCTCAGAATGTTATGAATTTACCAAGAGCTTAAATAGTTAAGTAAAAATGGTTAACTTATAAAAAAAGTAAAATGAAGTGAAGCAATCAAAGTTTTCAAACACTTTTTTTGTGAGGAAATTACCAAGACAGTGTGACATTGACAAGTGTATCTTTCTGAATGCATAGATTTGATTGAAATGTCTTAATGGATATCGTTTAGGAAAGAAAATGGGATAGTTTTGAGTTCATTTTCTTACTGAATACTTTGAACAATCTGAAGCTGTCAATCCTTTGTCCAGTATCCGTCAAATAATGTATAATCGTGGTATTCAATACATATGGACGTCTTGGTGATAGATTATCGAGGAGTTGTTCGGAAATGTGAACGTTAATCTACCTGTCTCCGTTCATCCAATGTGAACGTTTTGATACGTGTATGTAATCTGGTAGATGCGGTTGAAGGTAACTTGATGCTGGAATTTGTCCACTTTCGACTGATACGATGAACAATTTGTCTGATATAAACAGATCAGCATGGAAACCATTCTATTCGGTATATCGCTCAAGTGAAACAGAATCCCAATAGCAGTTTAACCGTCTTTAAAGCAAATTGTAGAAAGATAGGCTCGTTCTTTTTGCTCTGTTTAAGCTTATTTGTAAATAGGAAGAATTGTATGAAGTTTTTAAATGGTTTATGTATACAAATCCCGAGATTGTTGTCATAGAATCCCAACCTTTAAAACTCTATACTACTGTGTAAAATGGAAAACTACATATTACTGCATTCTTCAACTGTACATAGACTCCTTTCAAGGATGATCCAACATATAAAAACACTTTTATTGTCTTGCGGGACGGTTATTATGAACTTTCTTGAATATCAGATGGTATTCATCACGGAGTGACTTCAGTTAGAGAACCACTGAAAACCCGGGTACACTGGTGGCAGAGATGTGGGTGATTTCTTAGTTTCAAGTTTTTGTAAACCCCCAAGCCTAACTCACTTTCCTTTCCCTGAAGAGACAAGTTATGATTCAATATTTCATCTTTTATTACTTGAGTGACTTATATTTGAAGGGTTCGGGAGTAAAAAAAACGAGGTGAGAAAATATTTTCACATTAAAGGGTTGGAAAAGCAATTTTACTGCATCAAGATGTTTCAACTTCTGAATATATCGAATATACAGATTATTATTATTATTATACTGTTATTTATCCCTTGGGTTCCTAGTAAAATAAACGGCTTCAGTAGCACATCTCCAGTCCACTCTCTTCTCTGCAATCTTTTCAACCTGGCTCAACCAACACTCACAAACTCTCATTTATTCTTCATACGATCTCCTCCATTTCACCCTCACCTCACACGCCCAAATCGTCGTTTCCCATCTGGGTTCCACTCTAGTGCCTGGCCTGGTACGTGATATCTCCCAATGATCTTTTCAGTGCATGCCCAATCCATCTCCACTTCCTTCCTTTTACGGTCCATGTTTATATTTCCCACAGTTCAGCAACTTTTACAACTACCCACCTGTTATAATAGTTATGAATAGTGTTTGGTAGTGGAATCCATAACAAGTCCCAAATGGGACGAAATGAGCATCGTAGATTTCATTACTAGCCACTATCCTCGTCGTTATTATCAAAACTGAAAATGTCGACAGTATCGAATAATCCACATAGGAGCCTAGACCTCAATAGGATCCGATCAGTTCGATCCAGTCAACGACAGACATTCACAAGGTATAACATAATAACTATCCAACTGTACATGTCAAAAGGCTTTCAGTTAGAAGCTACTTAGAGTAGTTAACGAAGTATCAAGTCAGTGAAAGTTGTTGAATACATTTACGTATATATATATATATATATATATATATATATATATATATATATATATATATATATATATATATATATATATATATATATATATATATAATTAAGATAACTATAGTTGAAAGAAGCTTGCAAATGGAATGCTCCCATATGATAATTAAGAGCTAAATTACTGCCATAAAAAAGACGTAACTTTCAAAAGAATTGGTTTTCAAAATCATGTGCTGGTAAAATATTTTCAGTTTGGAATGACTCATGCTTTTAATTTCAGTTACCTGATGATGATTCATCTTCGTTTCATGATGACATATCGACTAGTAACTTTTAGTTGGTGACGTTGATGCATACTTGTAGCTAATGTAGCTAATCATTTAGGCATTCATTACGAGTAAAGTACTCAGGCTTTTAATTCTGCCTACTAATCTATTTGAATGTCTCTAAAGATGACTGTTGGAAAGATTGAAATAGCCAATTGGGTTTTTGAAAGAAAAGGTAATGTCTAACTATGAGATGGCTACGATGGCTTTTAAGGTTACTCATTTACCATTAGCTTGTTCGCTGGTTTACTAGACTGACAATAGAAAATACCTTGAACAAACAAATGAACTATGTTTAACAAAGTAAAAGTTTTCTATTGGGGTACTATCCACCACGGCCTTGGTTGATAGATAGGATTTGAACCAGTGGTCTCTTGATATTGGCATACTGATATACTAACTAAGCTGAAAGCATCAGCTGTCTTAAGAGATATAAATTTATTACTACATTTGAAAACCTACTTATCCACTTTCCAGTTTCGATATCTACACTGCCTCATTTCTTCACTGTAAATAAATACTGTTTGTTGATTAGTTTTTAGATGGATATGCATCCTATGTGTTTGCTAAGTCGGCCACTCACGTTTTTCTCTCCTTCTTTTCTCTTCCAGATTCTCATGGTCAACTTTGAACTCATAGTATTGTATGCACCAACCAGTAACAGTGAACCTCCTGTCTAGACGTTATAACATCAATGAAATAAAGGAAATGGACCATTGAAGCAAGAGCTGGTGTGTTTAAGTAACCTTACTTCAACTTAAAGTTGATACATCTATCAAGCTCATCAAATTTTCAGATCTTTTCAGGAAAAAAATCCAGGAATCTTGTTAGCCCAAGAACGACAGTCATATAAGCAAAATATTCTCTTTCCTCTAATATACTGGAAAATATAGATCCTAAGAATAAAATATTTAAGTAGGTCAAAATATCAGTTTTTGAATAAAGTGAATATATCGGTTTGCAAGGTAGTTTTTCTGAAACTAAAAATAACTAACTGTTTATCTTAAGAGTTGCTAGGATGACCTTCACAGTCGCTTTATGTTATATTGACGACAAGTTAACGAGGTTGCAGATATGCCTTGCTGACGAGTGCCAAAAAGCACGAAATTTAGGCCCAGGGCTTCCTGCCGATTGCCTCCAACCAACTAACATCTACTAATGTGCACCACGATGCTGAGCTTCTTAGCTTGGTTACCACACTGCATATATGATCGATAGAATTCATTCGGCACTCAGGACTAGACAATATGAAATTGGTTGCACTCCTGTGACCAATCACTACATGTAAGCCAGTCATACAGGAGGTCGATCGCGGCCCGAACAGCTCAATGGTAAAGTCGCTGACTACAACCCTGGATGACGTGGGTTCGGATCTCAGGCAGTACATCAGTTTCGTCGAGGTTGCGGATACGCCTAGCTGACGAGTGCCAAAAAGCACGAAACCTAGGTCCAGAGCTTCCTGCCGATTGCCTTCAACCAAATAACAGTCAACAAAGTCGTCCAACATGGTATAACAATAGTGTACTTTTAATTTCTTTTGATGCTTGTAAGTATACAAAGTTCTGTTACCTGATTTTGAAAAGGTAAAATTTTTAAAAGTTTAATTCCGCCACATTAGGGTAGGGGTAGAAGACACTGGCAACGGTTGGAGGCCATTTCCGTAGCCTTTGAACACTAAGGCGTTTGTCAAATGATTTCTGCAAGTAAAAGGTCTCAAACGTTATAAGCGGCATCATTTGTTATATTATCATGTGACTGTCTGTAAATCAAATATGTCTCATAGAATTTTAGCACATTTTGCCAAAGTTTGAGCATCATGATAATGGTTAAAACAGTCCTCATTGCCTTCTAACCACTGTCCAACTGGAGTAGGCTGTGCTCATTATCACAGGGTATGTAACTTTGGCATCATGGATGAAGAAGAAAGTGAGTACGTTCTAAACACTTCGTACTATATGCATTCATAAATAACTGTTAAATTCATTTGATCATAGGAAGTTGTATCACACGATTTTACTATGTTTGGTTTCGTTGACTGGACCGAGCACATTGAAATCACACTCTACTCTACTTAGCACTTGTAAGTACCACGAAAGGGAAACAGTATGACCTGCACCCCTGACCATTGTAAAAATTTAAAGATTTTGTACTATGCACCCATTCAAACTAGATCGAAATAAGGCTCATCAGCAATGGAACCGCAGTGAATTAACCAGGAAGGCTTAGATATTTAAACTAGCCGGTGTTGTCTGTAAACATTTTCTATCTACACAGTAAGTTTCTAAACTTTAGAGCTGGGTTTTAAATGTATAAATTCGATGTCCAATATGCGCTACATTTCGATTTAGCTACTAACTAATTCTTTTTGGTGTAAAAAGTCATATAATACTGATCCCAGTCATTAGTTTATAAAACACGTGAGGAATTTTTTTCGATTCATTCTCTTGTAAAACTGTTAGAATAGATTTTTGATTGGGAAACGCTTGTGATGGAATTCATTGTAGTTAACAGCAGGATGCTATAAACGAAGAAAGATAATTTGAGGAATTATAGCTTGGTAAAATGCTCCTCACGTTATGGAAGAAAAATAGACTAAAAGAATGTGCTAAAATTATTTCAGATTATAATGATGAAGGAATATCTACGGTATAGAATTTGAAAATTTGGATTACCTAGAGTAGGATGCTAAGGATATTGTGTGTCACGAATCGGGCCACGGTAGTTGTACTCTTTGACAAGTCGATCGGAGAGCCAGTAAATAATGGGAAACCATGTATTCATATCCACTCTATGATTCGTTGAAATCAAGTGTGCTAATAGGGAGCTGGCAATTGTCTTTATCCCACCCTTGCCTGATCATGCTCTGAAGTGTTCGCGAGTATGTAACTAGCTCCACAAGAGGAGTAGAACTGATAAATACAACAGGGAGTGGCCAGTCTAGGCATTTCATCTATCGATCTCGGTGTCACTACTGATGTGGGAAACGAAATTTGTAATTTACTCATCATTAAAAGTTCTCTAAATTGATCTACGTAGTTTGTGAATTAATAGCTTGCTAAACATGTCACTTTACTTAAGGTCACTAATCAGAAGTTATTTATCTCATTCCTCATATTTTTGTAACGTCATACTGTTGTTTGGTGGTTACATATATATCTGAATTATTCCTCAATTAAACACATGACAAGATCACATGTGCCATCTTGAAAGGTATATCGATATAGACTTGAATAGGTAGACAAACGGCAACTTAGAATGAGAACAGATTCATGATCAAGGTCACGTGGGCTTTATGAACTTACCCATACTCAAGTGTTTTCAGTTAAAACACTATTCTTCTGTGCACTGATTCCTGGCGGTGTCGTGAGTGTGCACTGCTGAGAAGCCCCGAAGTAGGACGCTAAAACTCTCCAGTGCTCCCAGATTTTTAGTAGTTATCCAACTGATTTCAGTCTGTGATGAATACCACTTTGTACACTGTTCGCTTATTCAGAGTTGCCTTCCCTCTAAGAGACGTTCATTGGCAAGTATAGCGTTGGGGTCAGCAGTATACGCATAAAAATACAGTGTAAATCGTGCTAAAATATTTCATTTGGATATAAGGTGGAACTGTCTGCTATCATAGACACTTACCACCACGAGAATAAGACATGTGAGATTTCAGCGTTGAATGGAATCGTCAGTTCAGTCTGCAGTGATTATACATGTCAATATTCCTTATCAATAACACCTGAAAAATTGAAAAAGACATATCAGTATTATGATATTGTCTAATTAAAGCATTATGAACACCGCTTGGCTGCAACATCACTGTTATATTAATGAGAATACTTTGATAGTAGAGTGAAATATGTCTAGAGAAATTAGTTGCAAGTCTTCCCTCTAGAAAATGGGTGTTTAAAGTAGGCGGTATTCTGAAGTTACACAATTCTGATCATAAATGTCTTCATAACATCGCTCCTATGTGCTGTAATCACTGCATGATCACTAGAGAAGTTAAGCTTAGGTTACTATGCATGGAAAGCAAGTCGATGGATGAGATTATGAACATCCACCAACTGAGACAGCTTGGGCATGTTTTGTGCATATCAAGTCATCACCTACTAGCATATGTTATAGGATCCAGCCGGAAGAAGCCTTAGAATGAACAGGCCAAGATATAGCACTGGTTTAAGTTATCTAGGGAGGTTTCGACTGCTTGGCTATGGTCCTTGAGCGGATAAGCATCAGTGATTGGAGATTCTCTGCGCTACTGCCCTGTGGTTCAAATGTAAACATTTCTTGTCATTTTCAAAGCCTTGAGGACTTACATTATACGTCTCTTCTCGAATACACTTCTGTTGACATTTACATAGCTCGTTTCCTGTCCATTTATTCTTTGCAAGCAGTTGTGATGCAATAGTAACCTGAAGTAATGCACTTGTCTTTCACGCTCTATG